>OY728133.1:1938264378-1939464378 GCA_963277665.1 Viscum album | reverse complement strand
TGTATGTATTGATATAAAGTAGATTAAATATTCATCCTCCCAATTAAATTGTAGGTTCATAAATAAAAAGTTCTCTTATTTCCCCAATTTGATTAAATTTTTGGTTTAACTCATAGAAGTTCATTGTGGTTGGCATCTATCAAATGTAAACATAGTAATGTGATATGATGATCATATATTTTTAATCTTTTAAAAGAACATAATAATATTAATAAAATAGAAGTATAGTTTGGAATTTCCTTCATATAGGATATGATATTAATTACAAAATACATAGTTTTCATAGGTGTACAAAAAATAATTTCTTTTTAAAAAATGGGTCTTATTAAAATAAGATAAATTAACTAAATTACTGTTACTTAAGGTTATATATATATATATATTACATAATCGCAAATAAAAATTTCCCAATATAAATAAAACATACAGTTAACCCTCGCCATTTTCACTATCTATTGTTATAGATTGTGATGATATTAATAGGTTAGTGTGAGTGGGTGTTTTTGGTAAATATATGGATATTCAATTGAGGCCCAAAAAATGTTTTTCTACTTAATAAAATACAATTTACACCATATAGCGTGTTATACACTGTGTATTTTTATACTATTTGTGTATTGTTTATACATTTGATCGCCCTTACCATAATATAGATAGATACCTAGCCTGATATACTTTTATATTTTTAGAAATTGGTGACAAATCAGTATTTACATGTATTTAAATGGAATTTGAAACACTGTACGGTAGGTGATGACCATATAATGTGTTTTTTAGAATGTATAAACATTTTATTTTATATGATTTGGCCTTTTTATTTTATAGAATAAAATATAATATGAAATGGTTCTCATGAAATAATTTTTTACTAAAAGTGTATGATTATTTGAGAAGTGTATATAGCCACAACATAATGTACAATAAATGGAATTTTATATTGTACATTGTGTAATGACCTAAAAGTATAACTTTATAAAATTGTTTTTATATTATATATATTTAATTAAATGATACATCAAGCCTAAACAGACCACAATAAATTGGAATAATAATATGAATAATTAAACAATATCCACTAAGATAGTAAATTATTTAAAACCACTATACTTATAATATGAACAAATAATATAATTTATTATTTCAAAATTTTACCTTTTAAATATGTCTTCCTCAAATTTACATTTTTCTTTTAAAGATAAATTTTCATATCTTATAATTTAAAATTCACTTTTTTGGAATTCAATATACCAAAATTTACATAGTTTTAAATTTTCACCTTTTTTTAGGAGGCTAATATCCAGTGTACAAATATTGTTTATATGGAAATTATGTTTTTTATGATCATATCATTTGTTTAGAGTGGCCTAGAAGACTAAAAACCAAATTAATTGATACAATATTTTTTTTTCAAGATTGATATTATGTTTTTTTAAATGTTATTTGAAAATTGAAATCCTCATTCCAATTTTTCTTGAACTAAAGTAAATTGTAACATTAATGAAATTTGTTTTTTGGAAAATACACTAATTGATGAAATTTTAATTCTTCTAAATGGTTTTTGGAAGCTAGGAAATTTTTATTACATTTTATTTATTTTCAAAAAATTCAATTTAAATAGTGTAGATTATTAAAAATGATATTTTAACATTATAAATAAATGTTATTCTTTAAAAAAAAAATTTTATAAATCAATTTTATAAGATTAAATGAATTTATATTGAAATTATGTTTTTTTAATTTGAAATATTATATGATATATAAATATTAGAATTTATATTGATAAATTTATATTATATAATATGAAGAATTTAGATTTCCATCATAAAATTATTTATTATGGTGATATTTGTTAGCCCCATAAAATGAAAAAATGAATATTGTATCTTTTCATGCGGAAAAGGAAAAAATGATAAATTCAATTTTCAAACGTGTTTTTATAGGTGCGACCCAACAAAATCTCCGTTAATTTCCCTATTTTTCCCTAATTGAATGTCATGATCCTTTTATTGAAATATAACATTGTTGATATTTAGTGTGTATTTCAAAACCAACCATTTTCCTTATATATAAATGATTATCACATACACCCCATTATGTGACACTATTTACAATGAATTTCCATATAAAACTATTAAAAATTCAACCCAATTCAATATGTTAAATAAAATATAATCTTATATTCACCTTTATTTTTCTTAGGTATTTCTTTTCAATGTATTTTTTTAAGAAAAAACATAGACATCCAATTAGAGTATTACATTATCAGAAAATTTTATTTTACTAAAGTAATTACTAAATATTTTTTTCCATATTAATAAAAAAAAATATTATTATTATTACATTAAATTATTATTATATTAATTTTAAAACAATTATACAATACCATCAATGCACTAAGAAATTAAAACAACATCGATCATAAGTGCGTAAAGAATACCATTTCCATGAGGGGATGATGATTTTTAAATCCGAACTCCCATGGATTGTAAAAAATGAATATTTTTTGAATTGTAATTTTTTATATGCCAAATTTGAAATTAGAAAATTATAATTTATCACATACTATTATTTCATCAGTTCATTTGAAAATGATATCATCAATCTTGTAAATTTAGAGACTACTGCATCCTAGAAGGGATTTTGTTAATTCTTTATCACCTCATATCATGTAGATTATAAGGATGAATTTTGGTGAATAATAATGTATTATATATCAAATTTATAACTTATAAATTTAATTTTATTCAATATAATCCCTCAGTCAATTTGTTGAGAAATTGGATTGTCAATCATGTGTACGTTCATTTGACCACACCAAATGAATAATGCATTTTATTATTTTTGTATAACTATCATAGATGTGATGATTTTATATATTGGAAGAATATAACTTATTTATGATATATTTATTTATATAATTAATAAGGATAAATATGGATAGATGAAAATTAAATATTTTTATAAGGTAATCCATTCATATTAATAAAACCATGAAACTATTTCAACACTGATTTTTTCTTCACAAAACAAGAGTAAGACTAGTATACGATAAAATATTACAATATTTCACATTTAAAATATCAATTATGGTTCCATTATTTATTTTTATAATATTTACCTTCTTATAAGTAGATTGATTAACCCTTTTTTTATTAAACGGCTTCAAAAATTTCAAAATTATTAAAACATGATGTTGAAAAGTTATTCTAACAATATAATACATGATGAGAAATTGTATCACTAAAGAGTATAAATGATCATTAATTTCACTTACGCCTTAAACATGGTAATAGAGTTGTTTATCTTTATTATGAAAATAGTTAAATTACTTATGTTTAATTCATTGGTAATAGAATGGGACATTATAACTCAAACAACTTCTTTTAAGACACATAATTTCATAGTGATACTTGTGTTTCCTTGACCATACTATTTCAATAATGTTATCAAAAAATTTATTAATTTTTCATATTATTATCAAATCCTTTATCCCTGAATTTTTTTAATTTTCTTATTATCTTTTATATTAAACATTCTGAGAAACGGCTCATAAATATGTCATTTATAAGGATAAATATAAAATATTTTCAAAGGATATATTTTTTTAATTTTGGCTTTATTGTTTTAAAATGATCTATCTCCCATGTATTATTCTTTCATACTCCACACTGTCGTTTTCTATTATTATATGATTAGTTTTTGTAAGGAATTTTTACTTATGAATGAATTAGTTTAGGATGTTATTTTATACCAATTGTATGTTTTAACAGGACAATTATATTCCCATAGGTAAATTATTAAATGTGATTGACTTCAAGGTGCATGTTTTATAAAACCTATTATATTTCAATGGTTTTTTATGAAAATTTAATTTTTTCCAAATGGATTTTTTATATAACGTATTTCTTGTTGTGTTTATTTTAAAAATAGAATGAATTTCATTTGGTTGATTTGTAAATGACATTTAATTTTCATGGGATCTTTATGATTGGAAAATTGACTAATTTTTATATAGAACAGATATATATGGATAATGAAATTAGTGTCTTATATCATCACATAATGAATTGGTTAATAATATATATATCATGATATATGAACTCATGAGCATATTTTAGTTTCTTATAAGAATGGGTATTGATGATAAGGATCATGAATTTATTGTTTCCCCTTACTAATGTTTGTTACCTATTTTATATACTTTATAAATTATGATATTTTTATTTAATGATTTATGGATAATGTTAAATTATTATATTCCAGGTGATATCTATAGTTTTTCCATGTTGATTATTCTACTTTTTTTTTAATATTCCATGTACTTAAAATATCAGTTATGTTTTATGGTTAAAAATAATGATGTTATGATATTTCTATATTTCTTCTTTCGTTGCATATTATTATGAAATCACCCTCAATTAAATATTTATTCACCACAAAATCAGTATTGGAAACCACCCATTCTTATGTATTTGATCCCTATATTATAAGAACGAGTCTTAATAATGAGATATCTAGATTAAAATTAAATGTGGTGCATTTATTTATAATTAATCAATATTTTCCTAAATTATTCATATTATATAGATAGTCTCAAAAATATTTTGAATATATTGGTCCTGGGGATATTATTAATTTTGAAGTTAAATGTTTTAATTTGTGTGATTGTTGTATTGTAATGGTATATTTATGTTTGGTCACAATATATTGAGTTAATAGAAATTATTAGTTATTTATATTGACTGGAGAATAAATTTAGAGAATTAATGATTGATAATCCTAGGGGATAACCTAATAGATAAGTGTCAGAATAGGTTGATATCTATATATATTTGTATTTTCGTAAATATGAGGTTTCAGAAAATATATGTCCCTTGATGGATAGTAGATATTGAATATGAAAGTGGAATATAAGAACCTAGCAATAATCACCTCGAATTGGGTTATCCATGGACTCGATCAACACTCGAATATTGGATAAAGGGGCCAAACACTTCACACATGGATAATAACAATTGGAACATTTGATTTTTTTTTCATATTCACATTTGGAACCGGTATGAATGATTTATTTTCTAGTTAATTTTTGGGTTTCCATGATTATAAGGAAAGAGATAATGATAAACTGTAAACATGCATATTTAATGGGGATATGCGGATGTATTTCCCCCTGAATTCATTATTCTTTAGCAATATCATGTGGTTGATTTGTCAACTGAAATTATAAATGGATAAATTTGTCTTTCAAGAAGTACATATATATTTATTTCATTGAATTATTGGAATTAAAGAATAAATTTCTTATGAATATTGAAAATGATTTTATAAGTCCCAATGCACCACCATGGGGATAATTAGTACTTCTTTTTATAAAGAAAGATGGATAAATGCGCCATTTAATTTAAAATTAAAAGCTATACTAGAAAAAAATTAAGATTTAATACCCTAAACCCATTAACAATGATCTATTAGATCAAATCATAAGACCTTTATACCTATCAAAAATTGAATTTTGTTACTAATTTAATAGGGTAATTGTTAAAAGGGGGGATATTTAAAATACAACATTATGAATGAGTTATGAAAATGATGAGTTCATGGTGACCCCATTAGGATTTAATTATTACACGATAATCTTGATTGATCTAATGAATAATGTCTTTAGATAATACACAGATCATTTTTTGGTTGTCTATATAAATGATATTCTTATACAATTAAAAAAAACTATATGAATGAATATAATTTATGTATTTTTTTACAATAATAAATATCATGTTGTATGCCATATTTTAGAAATGTTAAGTATTTATAATGTAGGTATCATTCTTTTGTCATGTAAAAACAAGTATGGGGATATTTATATATCCTTCAAAAATAGAATTTATTGAACAATGGCCAAGACCAAAAATCATTTTGAGATAATTTCTTTTTCTAGTATAGATATATTCTATGGATGTATTGAAATAAATTTATCACATCTATCAAATCAATTATCCATGATAGAATGGGAAGTGGTTAAGTTCCCATCGATATAAGAAGGTGAATAATGTTTTAATGAACCAATGAATAAATTAGTCACAACATGTACATGTCTATTAATCAATATGGAAAATAGTGTATAATATACAGTGATTCCATAATTATGGGATTTTAATGAGTCACTATGAAACCTAAAAATGAAATTTATTATGCCTCATTGTAATAAAAAAACTCATGAAAAAAATTATCTAATGCTCGATTTCGAGTAACATGTGGTGATATTCACATTAAATATTTTTCAGCATTATCTCTATGGTGAGATGTGTGATATTTATATTGACTATAGAGATTGGAATATAAATTTAAATAGAAGGTGTTAAAATTAAACTAAAGATTATGGTTAGAATAGGTCAAAGACTAATACAAGTTAATATATTTCCACCCTGGGATGGAAAATCATATGTTGAATTATTTAATCAAGAACGATAATTATTATAAAAATGGTTGAGATAGATACAATATTCATGGATTTTAAAAGGATGAATTTTGAATTCATAAGTGAATGTGAGGAATATTATATTTCCCAAGTGTCTTCTTACATTCAAGGGAATATAAATAAAGAAAAGAAAGATGATGCAGAGAAATAAAAAATTGGTAATAAATATCCAACATTTCAAATATGATAAATTTTTTGTTATAATGTTTAAAACATTGATCTTTGTTGCATAAAAACTAGTACTAAGGAGGTAAATATTTTATAATTCAAAGTCCTCATACTTCTATATTTTTCTATGAAACATGAAGGTGTATATGGATATAAATAAAATCATCAAATGGGATAACATAATGATAGATATTTAAAAATACATATCTTAGTGCATGGTATGATACACGTTACTGATTAATGACAATGATATAAGGGAATATTGAAAAAAAATTCCATACAAGGGTGGAAATGAAAAAACATCCCAATTGACTATGTCATAGGACTCTAAAAAAGTCCTATTGGAATGATTTTTTTTAGTTACAGTCGATCACCAGATAAGGAAAAATATATTTACTATCAAATAATATTTCACTATTGAAAAACATTCCATTATATAAAAAATGAATGTGGTTATGATACATAGATTACCCATATCCATTTTATTTGATATGCATATGATGTTTTCGTAGAGATTTTAGAAAAATGTTACAAAAGGATCAATTGCAGTGTTGAGTTTTATAATTATTGATAACCCTTAGATACATGGTCTATTTGAGAGGATAATAGAACCTCTATAGGATATAGTAAAATCTTATTTAATATATTTTCAAGGGATATGGGATAAAATCTACCATTCTCTTTCCTACATAAAATTTTCTCAAAGGTTATCAATGAATCCCTCATCGACTAACCTGAAAATAGGTTCTACCTAAACTATATTAGAATATATTTTTTAATAGTTTTATCATTATTTTATTTTATTCAATCATTAAATTTATTTTTTATTTAATATTTTAATTTTCTATCATTTTAGACATATAATGTATTGTTTTATAAAAAATAATGATAATATAATTATAATTCCATTTTTTTAAATAATACTCATAAAAGTTTGTATATATATATAATACTATGAAAATAATAATTTTTTAAAACAAAAATGTAAATTTCGTAATCAATTAAATTTTTTCCTTCATTATTATTGAATACTAAATTTTATATTTTCTAATTTCGTAAAACAAAACAGTAATTACATCAATTTTTTAATTAATATAAATTGAAATAAGTAATTCACATATATTTATATATATTTAATTACAATAATAACATTTTTTAAAAGTAATATTTAATCATATATTATTTAATATTTATTGACAAATTTATTTTATTATAACTACTATCACTAAATTAATAAAAATAAAAAAAAAATAAATTACTGTTTTTTATTAAATCATGGGGCATTGCTGTCAATTTTCTATATATCAAGGATAAACAACTAGGATTTGGAGATATTATTCTTCATCTCTTGGATATTACTCAAATAATTTATTGAAAATTAAAGTGAAGTATTCATCTTCTATTGAAAGGTCCATTATTTTATCATTAAATATTTTTATCGCTCCATTTTCAAAGCATACAGGATAAACGTTTTGATTTTCATGTCGATATAATGTCCAAAAAATATGAGTCAATGAATCCTATGAAACATAGAAACATTCATATATATTTACAACGAATAGATATTAGCTTCATAATGTCTAAATAAATGAAACATGTAGAGACCCTAACCCTTATAACCCAGAGCTAATGTTTGCATTATCACATTGGTATAAGATATAAGTAATTTTATCCCAATGAAATGAATAGTTTAGTAGGAAAGATAAATACAACAAATTATAATTACAATTGAAAAAATAAAATATGTAGGGTTTTTTTGTTGATAATTATATTATTCTTCATAGATTATCATTTTATATAAATCACTAAAACAATTCTATATATCATAGGAAAAATAAATCATATGAAAAGCTTGTGCTTAGATACTCCCTAAGGGTAAGCATACAGTGGATGATATCATGAATAAATAATTTTTTTCAATGAGGTAGATAAATAATTTAAAAATGTTACATTTTTTGAATGCACTGAATATAACATCTTATAAATAAACTATGATCACATAAATCCATATAAATAATCATATGTGTATGAAACATATCCGTGTTTTTTAACCAATAAAATCCTAACATGGAATTCAATAAGTGATCTCTTAATGAGGGAATTAATATTTCTCCAAATTAAAAAAATAACATCAAATCCACTTTCCAAGGCTTCTCTCCATTATGTCCACATTCCTATAATTCTAATACAAATATTTAATACATAATTCAAATACCCAAGCTAATTTTTCTAACAAGAAATACCAAGGTTTCTTATTTATATGTAATTTTTGGCCCCACCCATCACATTTTAAGTATATTTTATTACATATATGCATGGTTTGAAAAAGTTTCGTCATAAATATTTATAATGAAGAGTTACAAAAACTAAATCTTAATACATACCACAAATAAATAAATCAATCATAATCTATCAAGAGTAAAACAGAGAAATGTTAATAAAATATTAAATTTTCATGGACAGTGATCCTAAAACATCCAAACAATTAATAATGATGATATAAATACACATTATCCATAGTGGGTCATATTTATAATAACAATTTCATGTTATTTATTAATACAAATACCATAAAAATTACAATAAAAATATTTATTAGGACGTTAACCATTAGAATTTGAAAATAAATTTTTTAAAATTAAAAGTTTATTAAAATTGAAATTTCATTTCCTTGAAATTATATATTAGAACAAATTTTAAATAAAGTGTAAAACATTTTCAGGTCATCATTGTGGAATATTCTATTCATTTCGTTCTCATTAAGACAATGATTCCTTTCACATTTTTGGAAAAATAAAAATGACATATTTTTTGCAAAAATGAAAAGTACATTCATTTATTTTATTTTTTTGAAAATTAAAAAATGGGTAAAAGTTTCTTTGGTAAATAATTTAGATAATATAGAAAATTTAAATATTTTTGTAAAATATGGATATATAAGAGAGTGGATTTTCCACAACAGGGAGAAATGAAATCATATTTCCATAAAAATGATTCACAATACTTTTTGGTACCAAAGTATTGAAAATTTGTACCATTAACATATAATATCATATACAACCATATTATCAAAATATATTTTTATATTAAGATATATTTATTAAATATTTTCCATAAATTAGACATAAACTGAAATAATCTCGATTAATGATGAGATTGTGAATCAAACCCATAACTTTTTGTAACATATGTTCGTATGAACCGAGAAACAATTAAATTATAATGGAACATTATATACCATAAATATAAATTAATTCCTGATATAACAAAACATAGTGTCAATATATACACCATATAAAAGAAATAAGTACTTATTATTTCATATGTCTCATAGAATTAAAATAGAGACATGAAACCCTTAATACTTTGGAAACTCTTCTATCCTAATTCTCATGAACTAAATAATTTAGAATATCACATTAAATACCATCAATATAAATTAACTAAAGATATAAATTAAAAAATAAAAATTATATTCAAAATAAAAAATAAATCAGTTAAAATTATTGTATATTTCTGAGGAAATAAAAACTGAGAAAATAAATCCTTATCACATTGGTAACTTTTGAATCCTCAGTACAATGTAATAATTAAAATAAATTAAAAAATAAAATTTTGTGAATATAAATTAATTCATGATATAAAACTCAAAATTGGAAGTATATAAACCACATAATGTTATTATTTATTATTATTTTGTATGCATCGTAGATGTAAAAGTGAGATAAGAAACCCTTACATTTGATTCTACTTCTTTAATAGGTGTTAGAAACCCTTTAGTAATAAATATAGATTTATTATATATACAAAAAAGTACCATAAATATAAATATGATACCATATATAATTTATTTATAGTATTTAGTCAATCATTTTTTTGGAATTCATTGTTAACATCACTATTTCGGACGACAATTGGTTCGTTTTTCATATTTGTTTTGGTTAGGTAATTTTTTCCCTTTTATTTTTATAATGGTTACATAATCAGTAAAATTTTAACCAGTATATATATATATATTATTCAGTAAATAATTAATTAGAGTAATATATTAATGTTATATATTTAAAATGGATTTCACAGTCCATATAGAAGGTAGGTCGTATGAACGCATAAATTTCATTTCCATTTTTCTCAATAGATAGAATTTATTTAAATAGATAGAATTAAGTGAAAATAAATATTAATTTTAATTTAATGAATGGTTATTATTTTTTATTTATCACATATATTATAAAAATCTATCATTATTACTAACCATATAAAAAACAAAAATAAACTTGCATCATTACGTGGAGGGGGGAGTCTACACGTACACACGAGTGATGTTATTGATTTCTAGTAGAACTGAAGGGAAGAAATTAATATGTGCTATTATATATTAAGAAGTATTTTTATCTCTTATATATAAGATAAATTAATAAATATTTTTCATTACTACCTTTTATATAAATTATAATTGAAAAAAATAAGATCACTTCATGAGATGGTAGTACAGCGTACACACAATCGATGATATTGTATCTCCTATGGAATGGAATGTAAGAATTTATATGAGATATGATGATCTAATAAAAATATTAATATCACAAATATTATATAAATATTTTAAATAAATCACTGTATATATCCTTTAATGGTGGTGGTGTAAAATTAACAACAATGATCCGAGAGGCAGTATGAAGCCGTACACCTGAATGATAAATTGATATCCCATTTTTTAGAAGTAAAGATGTATATATTTTATTAAATTAACATAATAATATAGAATTATATTTTATATAATTGTTTTATTATTTTAAAATAATTTAAAATTGTTTTATTAATTTTTTTATAGAAGTAAAACAAAAAATCATAGTTAAAAACATTACATGTTCCTCGAAAAACAACATTAGGTTTAAAATAAACCCTTCCAGTATGAGATTATTTGCACAAAAAAGAGGGTACAATTTTAGGAGGGGAGGAAGGAATATATTTTATTAGTTCGTTTCATAACCCCAGTGTTTTGGATGTTTAAATACTGTATGATAGAGGATGGCCTTCAATATGTGAGCTGAGTGGGATACTTGTAATTTTTGAAAAGAATATTTTTTACCCAAATTATTTATACGAAACAATGGATAAAAAATGTTTCATTATAATCCTATTAATATATAATAACTATTTATTGATATCCCAATGTTTTTTGACAGGTTTCTATGTCATTTTTACTTTTATAAGTTTAGCTTAACCACTGGTAAACCCATTGTCTCCTTAACCGTGGTAATGAATTTTTACTATTTTTAATATTCATTATGGTAAATAATATGGTTGAACTAATTATATAATATTTATTATTATTATCCCAAATTTTGAATCAATTTTTATAATTCAATTCAATGATGGGAAAAATTTTATTTTAAAATAAATCTCATAGTTGTGATGAAAAATCAATTTTCCAAAGAGAAATATTACAAAAGATAATAATGTTTTTATAAATTAAGTCATTATTAAATTTATTTAAATGAAAACAATTGAGTAATAGATATATAATAAACCAATTTTAACTATTAAAAAATTTTAAAATAAAAGTGTAACTTTTATGTTCATTTAATGAAAGGGATTTTTTCAATAAAACCCAAAAAATTTCACTATTTTTTTAAAGATTATCATTTTAAAAAATATAAATTAACCCAATTAATAATTTTAAATATTAATTTAAATTTTTTTTTTTCAAATACATTTTCTAAAAGTGGTGAGGTTTTTGTTTGGACAATGAAATCAAAGAAGGATTAGACAACCTTTTAGAAAAAATATTTTATTTTTGAGAAAATTTATTTCTATTTTAGATGGTTATTTTTCTATTAATAATAAATAAACATCCCTTCAATTTATTTTACACATCTATTAACCTTATAACTTAATAATTTAGTTATTATAGTTAATTTATTCAAACATAACAATTAGGTTATAATGGTTATTCTTGTAATAATATATTAATAGAGTCATTTTTAATTCTTAATCACTAATACGTGAATTCCATGATGTTGAAGAGATTGAACTAATTTAAAATAAATATACCATAAAGTGTATAGGTGTCCTATTATTATATAATATTGGTGTTTCATGTCATATAAAATTGAAAAAATTATTTTCTTGTTTTAAAATATCGAACTATTTCATTATACCCTGTTAATTAAATTGTGTCTTCACAAATTAATCTGGGAATCAGTAATCGAGTGTTTCTAATTTCAAAATAACTTTCATTAAATCCCACATTATAAGAAGGGTCAATAAAATATACACATTACAATACATAAATGTAAGTAAAATGTTCATATATAATAATTATATAACATGGATTTCATGTTGGATAACATTATTAGGAGGTGAATATATTTACATGGAAGAAAAGTGTAACTGATTATAGAGATTTTTTGAGATCATTGATCACAATAATGTGGTAGATCTATATATGGTTAATGAACAAAAAACATAAATATGTACAGTTTTAAAATTTCATTATTTCATAAAAAATTAATCTATTAAGATTACAATGCTTGTTTGAATATCATTTTCATAATGTGTTGGAATGATTTTATTATCTACGAATATTATAAAATTTACATGATTGATAACATTATATTACATAAGTAAAATTAAATCCATTTGTTTTTCATCGATCAGATATAACATTATTTCTTACTCCATGAAATGAATACCCAAAATAAATTTTTAGGCCCTATGCATGTTTAATGTATCATTATAAATCCATGTCATTCCTCATGTATGTAATTATTTTCCAACCATAAATTGGTTTGAAATAATTATAAAAATCACCCAAAGTTCAAATTATTCAATTATATTTACCTTTATCCTTTAGACTCATCCAATATATGTCTATTCAAATTAAACTAAAATATTTATAAGGATGGGCACTAAATCAAAATTATATTCCCCATAAAATATAATATGGAACATTGTGAAACAATTTCAAATATGTGAATACCATAATCATTATATAACGTTAATGAAAACATGAATATTTCTGATATAAAATGTTAGGTCATCAAATATATTCTAAAAATCATATCATAAAATAAACACTTGTTATGATAACATAAACCATAAAATTACTAAAATATTTATTGTTCACACATATTACACCATAAAAATTTAATAATAATAATTATACCAAAAAACATCTTATTATGTGTTAGATTACCATAACCATGTGTTTAAAAAATTATCAACATTCCCTAGATTCAATTTTTATGGTAACATTTATCTCATGCTATCTAATCCTTTACAAAATACTACTATATTACAATATTTACAAATTTCATGATTGTAATAATGATAAAATCATTAATAAAATATTTTTCAATCATATTACATATATCAAAATACATAAATAAAAATACTAACAACATAGATGTATCAGCTCCTTAATGTTGACGATAATCCCTTATTTTATTTTGAAGAATATTACCTTGATTCTTTGGGAATTGGTTAGAATAGTTCCCCATATACCTATAGGGAAATATTTATAAATTGATAGATTATTACTTACCCATGAATTCATAATCATGATGGGCCATTTCACTTCCCTTAACGAAACATCCTTTTACATTTATGCATGTACCAAGATTCTTATTTCCAAAAGTATCACATTTGATAAAATCTATCATTACCTTCTTACTTTTTTTATTTTTTTATTCAATCACACTCTTGTATATATTATTTACTTTCAAGACATAATACTAAGATAATTATTTCTTTATCTTGATAGCACACAATACTATGTCCTTATAAGAAGATAATGATAGGATGACTAACAAACATCAAATAATTTTTTATTCCATCCATGAAAACAATAACTCATACTCTTTGAATAACACACATAGTCTATATCCTAACATTCTAAATTTGAAAAAATTTCTTTACACATAGTATTATTTTCCGCTATTTTCTATCTTAGATTCATGAATTTCCATTCAATATTTAATCATTATTCATGAGAGAAATATATTTTCAATAAAAGTATCTTGATATACATCAATTCAATTTTTTATAATTCTTTTTCATCCTTAGTTTTTTTATTTTTTGACATAAATTGATCTACATATCTAGAGTGTTGATAAAATTACATGACAACATTATACCTTTTACTTATTCCATGTGTGATAAACATATTCTATAACAATACTGTCCATTTATCACTTAAAAAATTATTTTTATTCCCAAAGAATTAATATGATTGTTATTATAGGAATTAGTTTAACATTGTTTCACCACCTGGTGGATCAGATAATTTATCCTTACTAGAAATGTTATTACAGATAACCTAGGTCACTAACCTAAATATTTTTATATTTTGATTAGTTTCAGTTATTTATCTAGCTCTAGATTAATTATCTTTCACGTGGAGGAAAATCGTTCATATTATATTTACATGGAAACGATTCACATTCCTTATATTATGTATAAATTATAAAAAATGAAAGAATGTGGATTAGATCATAACATTATGAAACATAATGTATAATCCCAATACTAGAGAAATAGATAACATAAATTGAAATATTATTCCTAGATAATATCATATTCATAAACATGGATTCCTTTTGGATAACTTTATTTTTAAATATATTATAATTTCTTGTGATAAAATGTGAATTATCATAAGATTATCAGCCATTAGTATCAAACTAGGTGCACAATAGTGGCCATTTTTTATAAGGTGATGATCTGGTCAATTTTAATGCCCCATTTTTTGAAGTATTTTCCAATTGTTACGTCCAGTCGAGAACCAAAACCACTTTATATATCCATATTTTGATGTATATATAGGGAAAAATAAATAATCTATTCCATACCTAAACATTTGGACGTAATTTATACTAATCATCAATGTATATCATATGGTAATGTTCATTAATCAATGTTTTCTTAAATATAGTTCCCTAAATTTCTACTAAATATCATCTCATACCAAATGTAGAAACCCAATCCCTAGTAACCCCAAGATGATGTATACTATAATAATTTTTCTTAATATAAATGTAATCACATCCCGGAGGGATAAATAGATTAGTAAATTTATTAAATTCGATACACATGTGAAATTACTATTATAATTTAAAACATAAAATACAAAAATAGTTTCTTTGAAAACAACATTATTCCATATTTTTTATCCCTGTATATTAATAAAAAATATATCCATGTATCATAAGGAAAATAAAACATATGAAATTGGCCAGATTAGAATCTTAGTAAGGGTATGCGTACAATAAAATAAATCTAGAATAAATAAGTATAAGCAAAATTGACTGATGTGTAATTGAAACAAATTCCATTTAATCAATAAATTGAAAATAATATGGTAGAAATAAAATATGATCAACTAAATCCATATAAATAATCACAAGATATTGAAACATATCCATGGATAATTTAACTAATCAAATAAATAAATTTAATCAATAATTAATGTCAAAATATGGGAATGAATAATTTCTAACATCCTAAACATTACCTCATGGTCTCATGAAAATCCTTATTACTTTTATGATTCCATTCCATAAAATCTAACATAAATGGGTAATGCCTCATCTAAGTACCAAATATAATTTATCCTTGAATGCCTACTATTGAAACCAGGGGTATGTAATTTCAGGACCCACCCATCACATAATAAGTTGAATGAATTCCTTTTATTAATAATGTTAAACATATTAAACATAAATATTTATTTCAAAATATAGAAACAGAAAATTTTATTGTATACCCCAATGAAAAGAACCAAATAATAAACCATCCAGAGTAATTTGGTGAATGGTAATGAAAATGTACGTCCATAGTTAAATAAATCATAAATCATCCAAATAAATAATAAGGATGATCTCAATACAACATATCTCTTACATATTATAAGTAAAATAACGTTTTTAATTCATTAAAGATTATAAATACCATTAAAATTTAATTAAAATATTGTTTGAGGAAAATAAACATTTGGGTTTAAAAATATATTTTTTTAAAATTGAAATACAAAAATATTAGAAAATAAAATTTTGTGAAAATAATCTTTTAAGAAATTTAAAATAATCATTAAACCATTGATCGGTTATGAGGGTGAAAAATTACGTTCATGTCGTACTCATTAAAACAAACATTTAAATTATAATTTTTTTGAATGAAAATAGATCATTGTTTTGAATATTAAATGTATATTACATTATGTTTTTAAAAAATTGAATCATGTGCCCTTTTTTCAAAAAAATAAATTTTATAATATTAATAATGTAATGAATACAATTTTAAGAGACATGGATTTTGAAGAAAATGAATTGTTGGCCAAAGAGTGAAATCGAGTTGAATTTTCATGAAAAGATTTTCTCATCCATTTTTTTCAAATGAGAGGGAAATTATAATATTACATGAAAATATAATAAATAAACATAGTATAATAAAATATATGTGGATTAATATATAATGATCAATCAATTCCCTGAAAGGGAGAAATATAGATAAAATAATCTCGAATATTGATGAGATTTTTAAATATTCCCTTTACCACATTGGTAAATTTGGAGTAACAGTCACCATGAAATAAATAACATGAAATGAATCATTAGATAATATTAAGATATATTAATTAATGATTTAAAAAATGGGAAAAATATACACAAAAAAACTAATGATTATGTTGTATGTGTTATGGAAGAAAATGTGAGACAAGAAACACATACTACTTTTGTAAATTTTGAATAAAATTACCCACAAAGAAGATGGGTAAAATTGGAAAATTAAATATTATTATGATAAGTAAATACATTATATAATATACAAAAGTGGCAGTATATGTACCACACTAATGAAATAAGTGATGACTTTGGCCTTTGTCTCGCGGAAGTAAAAGTGAGACAAGAAAGCATTAATAGTAGTAACTTCATAATCATAAGCCTCCTGAATAATGTAACATAAAATAAAAACATTAACACCATTAATATAAATTAATTCATGATATAACATAAAAATGTGGTAATATATAGTCTATAAAAAAATAATTTGTTAGTATAGAATATATCTCACGGATGTAAAAGTCAGACATTAAACCCTTACATCACTTTCAATATAATTTATATGCATCTAATTTTCAAGTATAAATAATTTTGGATTAATAAAAATCCTTTAAATAACTCTATATACATATATGTAATACAATTTATGATTTACTTATATTCTTTTATCACTCTTTTACTGGAAATTCTATGCAAACATTACTCTTCCTAGTGATAGTTTCATTTAAATTCATTTATGTTTTGGTTTACTAAATTTTTAAATTTCAATATGATCCTATTTACATAATATAGAGAAAATTAATCATGAAGTAAGTACTGTTTAAAATATTTGTATATTTATTTATATTAATAAAAAAAATTTATAGATTGAAAATAGATTATTCAATTCATGGGGATTGTAGGCCATACGTACACATAAATGTTATTTCCCTTTTTTCAAAGAAATTATATAAAAGAAAAATAATTTTAAATATCCTTTAGTAAATCATTAATATGCTCTATATATAATTTATTTTAATAAAATCCAACCTTATTTCTAACTACGTAAAAAAAGAAAAAATGTCACATTGCCACATGGGGGTGGAAGTTCTTACATACGCATGAGTGATATTTTTTTCCATTAGATTGAAAGGTAATAACTATATATCTAAATTAATATATCCCCCTATTTTGTATGTCATATCTGTCACATATATTATTTAACAATATCCTATCTACCTTAGATGTCAAACGTATGTGAGAAACAAATCACAATAATTTTCAAGGTGGTAGACCACCGTACACATGAGTGACAATATCCTATCCCCCATTAAATGGGAAGTAAGAAATTATATGTTATATAATAATTGATTAAGTGTAATATTTTAAAAAATATATTATATATAAGATAATTTAATCATTACATACATCCTTGAAAGGTGATGATTGAAGTTGAACTACCACGATTCCCAAGGCAGTTATCAATTGTATACACGAATAATAGTTTCATATCTAATTTGATAGATGTGGATATGAATATAAATTATTCCACTAACATAATAATATATATAGGATAAACTGGCACTTTTAATTTATAATAATTCGAACATATATGAAGTATTTAGAAGAATATATAAAAGAAAAAAGCATAATTAAAATCTTTACCACTTCTTTACACAACCACTTTAGGTTTAGCCTAATGCCATCTAAGACTATATTTATGATCACAAAAACGTCTATATAATTTGGGGAGGTATTTGAGGAATATAATTTGTCAGGTATTTTCTAAAGCAATGAGTGGTGTATGTATAAAGGGCAGTGAAGAGTGGGTGGCCATTTATAAGTGACCTAGGTGGGACACTTGTAGTTTTTTAAAATAAAAATGTGTAACCACATTTTTAGAATTCAAAAAGGAATTAAAATGTGATATTGTAGAATATTATTTGTTACAAGGACAATTAATTATTATAAAATGGAATTTTTACATGTTTTTACATCATTTAACTGATCATTTATGTATATCCCCACAGTATACTTATTTTCACCTTAACCATGGTAACTAAATTCTAATTTTTGGAATATTAATTTTTTTTTAATTTTTTTGAACATATTAGATAATTTAAGTAATTCTACATGAAAAAATTTATTGATTTTTTAAAACTATATTCATATATCTTAAAATTTTTAATTTAAAATTAATCTCGTAGGAGCGATGAAAAAGTGGTTCTCCAAATTGAACATTTTAAAAAGTTTTAAAAAGTTTTCATTATCAAAAATAATATAATTTTGATTCTATCTGAAAAAATAAATTAATATGAATTTAATTTAAATAATTTTAAATTTAAAAAAAATATCAAAATAAAATTTATATCAAAAATTATTTTAAGGAAAAGATTATCTTTGATAAAACCCAGCATTTTTCACTATTCCCCAATAAATTTATAATTTCAAAAAATTAAAAAAAACCACCAAAATATAATTATGAAATATAAATTTCATAAATTACACCATTTTTTCAAAAAAAATATATATGTGTGCTAAAACATATATATAATTTTTTTAACTCTGTGTATCTAAAGTGTCTAAAAATAATGTTTTTCTGAAGTCATTTATCTTTATTTTAAATCATATTTATTCTGTTTATAATTAATATACAACCAATTAATTTGTTATAAACATGTGTAAAACATAAAATTTTCATTATTTATTTATTATTATTCATACTCGCCAACATACAACTACTATATAATGGGCATCAAAATAATAATATTTTAATATAGTATACTATTTTGTTCAAACCCAATGTTTCAAAAAATTAATTCTATTGAAAGTATATAATTTTAATATATATATATATATATATCATAAGTTCATTGGTATTAAAATCATCTTGTAAGATAGGTTTTGTGAATCATATAATCTTCCAAATATTTTGTTCCACTTTTAAAATATTGTGGGGTTTCAAAAAAATATTTATATTTTTATATGGTGTTAAAAAAATACTAAAAAAATATAAATTATATTGTGGAAATCTATATGGGATGGGATAATTTATGACATGGATATGTTCAAGACATATGACCTGTGATATCATTTTTAGATATGTATTTTAAATTCATTGGTCACACTAAATCATTCCATTTGATATATAATGACATATTAACTAAATTCACAAATGTTTTCCCCTAAAACACATCCTTGTACCAATATATAGATATTTATTCTTTTCATTACATATTATTTAAATTATATATTTATTAATATAGGATTTCTTATATCTTTCAATTTGAATAGTATGGATTCATCAAAACATAGTTTCTTATATGGCTAATTAATAATATGTGGATATATTATAATAGGTCATGTGTTACCAAGATTGTGGTTTTAGTCATACTTGGTCCATATCCATTGGTTTAATACCACACAACATTTTATCATATGAGTTAAAGTAACATCCCAACCTGGGTTCCACATACTGGTCCCATATTTGGGTTCATGAATTGTTCTTAAGCCTATATCCCGGTTTGCTGCAGGCTATCGTTTAGAAAAGATGTTATGATGTGAAACATTTTAAGACTATTCCATCATTATCAAATCAATACAATACAATAAATAAATATATAAATTCTCTATAAATAAATTAAAAATAACCAAAATGTATCATGCATCACATAATAAATTCCCAAAATAGGTAATGTGACCATTATCCAATACAATAAATTTTTTATGCCATGTAAGTGTCCATTGTTGACCGAAAACCTAAAATAAAGACATAATAACAACCACAAAATCGTTTCCTATACCCATTCCATGAACCTTTATAAATCCAAATTCTACAATTTAATATGGGGGATTTTTCCTTATCCTAACATACAAACATGAATTCTACTCAGGTTCCCATCAACATCCTGATTAGGGTGTGAGTACAACTCATCAGGACACAACCAATTGTATCAAAGCCTATATATAGTATATAATAATGTCTCTAATAGTATAATGATTAATAAACATGTTATCAATAGTTGAAAAATTTTCTCAAAAAAATATTATTATTTATCAAACAACATTGGACCATAGGTTCTCATTGACACCCATGTTAATAATTCTTTATTGGCCCATGCTAGATTCTAAACCACATATCATAGAATCATCACATTAATTAAAAATGGATTTCATTATCATTTTGATCAAATTTAATTTCATTACATTGGATAAAAAATCTAGGTACCATGACATGATGATCGGAGCATTGATCCAACCTCATTATCATTGGTAATTTAAGCATCAGTCTAGATTAAAAAACACCAGTACATGGAGCATTAGTCTAGAAAATAATTCATATATACATTGACCATCATTCTTGCACAAGAATAATTATTACATTGAGAATCATTTCAACACCAACTCTATTACATTTCTCATACATATCTAAGATCAACTTCAATGTCCTTTTAATAATTACTAAATCAAAGTACTGTTTCATTTACAATGTATAATTTAACGTCATTCCAAAAAATTAGATATGAGATAATGTATCCTTTCAAGATTGACCTAAATTACCAAAAATCACATCACAAATGGTCTAATTTCATAAAAACTATAATTCCCCAATTTAATTTAAATATAATAATATAAATGTAATTATGACAACCCTTGGGTTTCCATTAAACATGGTCTCATAATCTCCAATGGATCGAATGTGATTCATGTTGGGTCTCAAAATTTATAAGGGTTCAATTAAATTTTCTATTTTAAAAACATAATTGTGAAATGTGGAATCAAACTAATATAACAACAATATAAGACCATCATCAATTCTATTGGAATTATTATATACACCACCTATCTCAGGGTTGTTGATGAATGTCTTCTAATCATTTACCTTGATTTGGTTATAGTAGTCAGAAACACAATAGGGAAGAAAATATAGGATCAACATCCAAAACAAGATCCCTTAAAACCAATATATATACCATCAACTACGATGGGATTCATCCCTCCACAAAGGGTGATAATTATTCTAGAGAGAGTGATCCTAAATATAGAAAGATATCGCATAACACATATGGGTCTACTTCTTCAATTATATCATTGATTTATATGATAAAAGGTTTTAGGGGCCAAGGAATCCTCTTGAGGGCCCCAAAATGTTATGTACATTGATTTAGGTTTATTGGTTGTGATTAGAAATAAAAACACAAGGTATAATAATTTTTTATAAAAATTATAGTGGTTTAAAGTCAACTTTCATAGCCGTATAGATGGGACACATGGTTAAACAAAACCTCCATCCAAAACATGAGACCCTTATCTCTTAGGATAATGGTTTATCCATGGCATGTTCAATGATTTTTCAACTGTGAACCAACAATGAAAAATCACACTATCCAGGATACATAGTTTTCAAGGGATGTTCGCAATTTTGTTGAAAACAATGCACTAAGCATACAAATCACCAAGCCCCCATGAAAACATACAAAAATCCTTAGAACGCACTAGAAAAAGGACCCAACCAAAACGATATAAAAATAAGGTAAACAAGTACCTAAAAATAGTAATATAAGGTCCCGTGATTTTTTAGGATCTTATTATCTCCCAACTATATAACTACACTTCATTAGGATACACTCTCAAGCACCCACAAGTGTCCATGGTAAAATATTTGTGCCACATGCCTCACATATCATTTTCTTTTTACCATGATTCATCTTGAACTTGTAATTTTTTATACATCACATGGACTAAAGGCATGTCCTTTCCCCAAAAAACATTCGCATTGCTATCCAGAAAATGATTCGGGTGTTCCTCAAAGGACCCATCAATCCCAATATCATTGTCAACAACCTAGATTAAAGGAAGGGGATTAGGATTATACTACCTCATCTATGAAATGTGAAATAAATATTTTCAATCACTATACCTATGTGGGTGATCAAAGCTGTAACACCCCGAGATTTTATGAAAAATATTCTTTTAATTTCATTAATGTCTTGTGCTACACCAAGATTACCTTGTGATATACACAACACCGTATTAGCTTGCAGTATACGCAACACTATTCTTGGATCATGTTACACACAATTTTGATTATAGTTTTTCTACGCAACATTGAGTATATATATATATATATTCAATGTATAAATGAAATATGGATGGATTATGTTATACGAAACAACAAAGGATTCTTGCGCAACATGCAACCCTGACTTGGCTTGCATTACACGCAATCACGACCTTCCTCGATAGTGTGTGTTGTACGCAATACTGGGTTTTACTAAACAACGATATATTGTTATGAACTAGCCGTTATGAATAGTGTTAACTAAATTTTGAATTTTATAACATTATTATTCATCTTACACATTTCTAGAACATGGTATAAGAACAAAATAAATTTTTCGGGTAAAATAAGTATTTTTAAAAAAATGCAGTTTTGTCGCCTTTTGATGGTGCACCCACTTTAAATCTAGTATTTGACATGTTTATAAGTTCAATTTGACAAAATAAAACTCTTCTTTTGAGCCAGGATATAAAAATTTACATTAGATAAAGTTTTTATATTTTTCCGATAACATTCATATTTTAATGAATAGTAAAAACACGCTATATTTTAATTAAAAACAACTTTTTTCATTTTAATATCTTATGTGGTTAAATTATAATATTTAATGGTTTTAAAGTATAAATATAATATATATTTTACCATTTAATATAATGTATGTCATTAGCATTGATTTTATCTTGAATTCGTAGGTTAAATCAATTCAATCTTTTGCAATGTTTTAAAAAACCTGTTTTCTTTCCACAACGGAATTAATTTTAATTTAATTTATGCAACTTATTTGTATTGAATTTAGAAAAATGGATTCCATATTTGGAATCAGTGGATCCAAATTATGTTAATAAGCTACTTTTTTTTGGAATTATGAATAGTAACTACGGTAAATTTTATTTACCACAGTTAAAGGTAAATCGCGTAATTAAAGGTAAATATAATATTTTAAAATTACCCTAACAAATGTGAAAATCCTATTGGATGACTAAAAGTCGACCCATATCACCTAAGGGTCGGATTAGATTCATTTAACAAAAAAAATTTCAATGAAAATAATTTATTTATTTTTAAAACCAAAGAATGTGGCAACATGTCACTTTCTTAAATCTTATAAGTATAATAATTTTAATCCAATGATAAACTTCATGAAACTTCGAACATGAATAGTCTCCAGAAATCTAATACAATTATCTACATCATAGAAATTTATTTAGAATAATTATCATTTATTATGACACAAAGATGATGCAGTAATTTTCTTATTAATGAAATATTGACATAATTAATGTTATAAATGCCCAAATAAATGTAATTTGAGACTTTTTATGACTTACAATAATTTTCTAGGTTAATATGACATGTTATTGTTGATTTAAATGACATGTTTAGAACTTATCATTCTGTTATGAATTTCATAAAAATCATGTACCAAATAGTGTCAAAATTGACATAAATTAGTTTTTAAAACAAATATTATATTATTAATTGTTATTTTATTCCTAAAAATATAAGGTTCGGCCAAATGACTTATATAAGGTTATATATATTAATAATAAACAACTTGGGGTTCGTTTGGCTTCTTATAGAAAGTTTATTAACCTTATAGTATAAGAACACAAGAAGACACGGTGAAAGTAAAATTATTTAACTTAATGATAAATCTAAATGATAAGGATAAAATAGGAACCTAAACTTGTCTAGATTCTATTTGATGATATTATTTCGACCAATCCCCACTTTAGCCTCGAAATAAATCAATTTTGATCTATTTGATACCGAACTTGACTTTATAATAAAATAATATTTTTAGTTATTCCAAAGGTGCCCCTCTCCTCCCTTATAAAAGGTCACCTCCTCCCTCTCTTCCTCACACAACTTTGAACCTTCAAGCACTGCCAACCCCGACCAAATTCTCTTCTCCACTTCCCTAGAAACATCCTAGAGGTTCTGGTATTCCTCAAAGACAAAATTTTAGTGCCCTAAGAGGAGGTCTTAAAGAGGCACTTCAAAGAAGAGGTAATTTCCGTTATCGATTCTTTCATCTTTATTTCTTCTTCCACTTATTCTTCTTTAGTTGTTTCATTATGAAGTAATAACATCAGTATCACTAATATACTGATATGTTATCATATGTTTGAAACAACCATCTTTCACCATCTTTCCATCCTACAGAAAAAGAAATCACCGCGCGTGCGTATGTACGGAATACCGTCTCCACGACGCGATGAGATTCATTCTCCATATTAACCATTAATGAATGATTATAAAGTATATATAATGAATAATAATGAAATATATGTCATGTTAAATCTACTGGATTTATGTATATATATATATATGTATGTCATCTACTTACTTCCATTCAAGATAATAAGGAAAGGAAAACATCGTTCATGCGTACGTACGGACTACCGTCTCCATGAACGGTGTGTTTCATTTCATTTATCTATCTATTATATATATATATATACTGAATATATATGATATATAAATCATGTTTTATATTCTGGAAGTAAGTAAATCATGATATAAGTAATAATAATGTCAAGAACAAAAAGTCCAAACACCTACGATAAATGAAACGATTTTACCCAAAACTCTACTTTAACAGGAATTTACAAAAGAACGGGTAATATAAAGTAATAAGTGAACCATATATGAAATAATAACAATGAATATGATTTTTTAATAAGTCAATGACATTATTTAAATCATTATACAGGAGGTTCGGACACTTACGAAGAAAATTGGACCTAAGGTAAGGGAAATATCACAATCTCATTTTTATCCGTGATTGTTTATTCATTGAAATTTACTGGGGTGTATTTTATCATCCACATCCATGTTTCCTCAATATGTAATATTTATATCCTTCTACAATAGTTTATATCAAATTTTACCCTACGGTGAGTTTTTAGTAAAAGATATGAAAGGAATCTTTTGTCGTTTTTCGTACGATGTACTTTTTGACTTTTCCGACAAAAGTACGAAGAATGTTTTTTTAACTTATACGACACGAATGGATTTTTAAAAAATTATTTCCAAGAAAATTCCTTTACAAGTTTTCATGTTATTTTTAATCAACTTCTTTTAGTTTAAAATTTTATGACATGTTAAGAAAGGAAAAATGTTTTTGAAGTAGAAAGGATGTTTTCCTCAAGAATGGAGTTCAAGTGTTTTATCAAAATTATTTTCCATCTAAGATTATAAAGGGTTCTGTTTCTATCCCTATTATTACATTGATTTGATTGAATTATATTTATGAATTCCTTTATCTTATATGAATTGTTTTATGCTGTCATGATGTTTAAGATTCCCATTTTTATTACATGGGGTATGCAATGATGTATGATTTATGATTTTGTGGCACAATAAGAATGGTATCATTATGAGATGGGCGGGACCAATATATCCCTCCAATTCATTGGGTAAAGATTTTATATCTCATGAGATAGACATGGCTGGATAGGAAGGTTATACCGGTTCAGTGAAACAGGACTGAAATGAGGGTGACTCGGTTCAGAAATGGAATTTGTCTACTAAGATAGTCTTGTCAATGAGTCTTGACTAGTAATATATGATTCTCTATGATTATGTGTGTATGGAACAAAGTTTCATGTTTTATGTTATGATTATTGGGATTTTATTTCACTACTATGATTTATCCCATGTTATGAAATTATGCTCTCTTTTGCAGGTTATGATTTCCAAAATGTTATGTTCTTATGAATATGATGTGATTGATATTTCTTTTTTTTACCCTTACTGAGCATTTGAGCTCACCCTTTTATGTTTTCTTTTCCCCGGGATATAAAGAAAGGTTTTAGGTAAAAAAAGGAAGATCTTTATGGGAGATGTTGAAGATCTTTCACCACGATTAGAAGATTATATTACGAGTTTCCAAAGACACTAAACTATTACAATCCTTGTGTGTGTGTTTTTGTTATGTACTAAGTATTCCGCAAAAGTAATGTAATGTCCATGTACGTCAGGCTTTGGGTCTCTCTATTTGGTATTAGAGGAAAGGTTTAGTCAACCTTTGGAAACTAGGATGCGAAAACGTTAGTGAGATCCCTAGAGATATTTCTAAGGTATGTCTAGAGATGTCTCTAAGGATAAATATAGGTATAGGATACAGTCCTAGAACTATGGTAACGATCATAGAATTTAACCTAAGATGTTAGATATTGATGTTACTCCCCCTTTATTATGATTTTTGCCTCTCACTCTATTATTTTTGGGTTTTAGAAAATGGCTGGAAACAAGATGATTCACGATAATGGAAGATATGATGGACAATGGAATGATGATCAACCAAAAGAAATGGGATTTGGAAGTCCAAAAATCATTATTATGCCGAATCAGCAATCTCATAATATGATCAATAAAGTAAAATATGGTAAGTTTCCTGACTCAGCTAATAAGAGAAAGATGGAGTTTCATGATGATCATAGAAGAAAGAAAGTTCAATTTCCCCTATGTAAATCATGTGGGAAGAGGCATCAAGGAGAATGTTTCAAAGAAACTGGAAGATGCTTTGGGTGTGGAAAAGGACACAAAGCCAGTAAGTGCAAAGGAAAAGGTTCAGTTAACACCATGGATGATGATAATGGTATTTCTACGACATCAACAATGGTTAAATGTTATAAATGTGGAATGTATGAGCATTATGCAAACCAATGACCTAAGGTAAAGTCTCATGAAGAGAATCAGTACGGCCGTATGAGTAGTATTTATGTTGATGATGATGAAGAGACTACAAATGATATGTAGTTGAAAGAATTGTTCAATCTTAGTTAATGGTTTAAGAAGGTAGTGTAATTATTACATGTTTATCAAGTGTAATGTTGTATAAGTAATATCATGGTACTATGGAATAAAGAGACATCTAAGGATTGTTACACTGTTGTCTTTCCTTGAGTTTTGAAAATGTATGATTAATGGTACCAGTATCCATGAAAGGTTATTCAGATATTTTTGGAATGTAGATGATATGCGCATAATGAAGGGATAAGTAGAAAATTAAATGTTTGATAGTATTCATGAGCTCATGACTGATATAAGGAGAAGGTTATATAATGGTTTGAGTATATAGAATTTTTGGATTTTGGTATGTGGAAAGAGTTAACTTTTGACAGCATTCATGTTTTCACTAAGGGTTAATGGGTATTAATTTTTCAAGAGAATTCATGATTAATGTATTTACATGATTGGAATGTGACCAGTAAGATATATGGGGGATAAATGATGGTATTCACATGCTTGGTTGATGACATTTCAAGTAATAATTTTCTTTATATTTTGAGCTTGGACCGAAGTATTTTAGATAAGCCTAAAGATTGGAATGGATTATGTTGGACATAAGTTAGTATTATTTGTTTTTCGATATTATTGATGGGATTTTATAGTAATATAGTTTTAGAAAATGGAAAACCTGCAGAACGGGCGACATCCCATCGCATCGGACAAGGTTGTGGGAATCGAACCCACAACCGAAGTGCGACTGGACTTTATCACCTACCACTGGCCTACAGGAAGTCCCTGGTTAGTATAAACTAGTTTTATTTTATTAAGCGGTATGATATATGACGTATAAGTTCATTTTTGGAACCATATATGATTAATATAACCATAAGATGGACTTATAACTTTTGATAACCTTTTGTTTGAAAGAGATGGAATGACCCATCATTCTATCACATGATCTGTTAACACATCACGAACAACAAATTCAACTTCATTTCTTTAAGGGATGAAGTGGAAATTGTTCAATTCACGAACAATAGTGAGATTGTACCAAAATCATGAAAGTATATCTTTTAATTAATCAACATTAGGGAAATGATCTTGAAAACCAAAAATGTTTTCCTAGTTCCCTTATATCCGATTAATCAGATGGTACCTTAGATCATCACAAATCAATAGCTTTGTGATTGTTGTCTTTTTCATAGCCATGTTCTCTACCACTCTCCATCAGAACATGATGGTTATATTTTTCTTCCGTATCCATATTTTCACCTATGTTATCCAACGTGGAAACCCCGTGATGAGTTAATTTGGGTAACCGTTACATTTCATACTTTAGTATTTAAAAGCCATGTTTTGGTATTCCTTTTTACGATGTGGTTTTCTATTAAACAAACTTTCGAGTAGTAAACCATTTATATCCCCGATGAATTTCGAGGGCGAAATTCATTTTAACGGGGGTAGAATGTAACACCCAGAGATTTTATGAAATATATTCTTTTAATTTCATTAATGTCTTGTGCTACACCAAGATTACCTTGCGCTATACGCAACACCATATTAGCTTTCAGTATACGCAACACTATTCTTGGATAGTGTTACACACAATTTTGATAATAGTTATTCTACGCAACATTGAGTATATATATATATATATATTCAATGTATAAATGAAATATGGTTGGATTCTGTTATACGAAACAACAAAGGATCCTTGCGCAACATGCAACCCTGACTTGGCTTGTATTACACGCAATCGCGACCTTCCTCGATAGTGTGTGTTGTACGCAATACTGGGTTTTACTAAACAACAATATATTGTTATGAACTAGATGTTATGAATAGTGTTAACTAAATTTTTAATTTTATAACATTATTATTCATCTTACACATTTCTAGAACATGGTATAAGAACAAAATAAATTTTTCGTGTAAAATAAGTATTTTTCAAAAAATGCAGTTTTGCCGCCTTTTGATGGCGCACCCACATTAAATCTAGTTTTTGACATGTTTATAAGTTCAATTTGACAAAATAAAATTCTTATTTTGAGTCAGGATATATAAATTTACATTAGATAAAGTTTTGATATTTTTCCGATAACTTTCATATTTTAATGAATAGTAAAAACACGCTATATTTTAATTAAAAACAACTTTTTTCATTGTAATATCTTATGTGGTAAAATTATAATATTGAATGGTTTTAAAGTATAAATAGAATATATTTTTACCATTTAATATAATGTATGTCATTAGTATTGATTTTACCTTGAATTCGTAGGTTAAATCAATTCAATCTTTTGCAATGTTTTAAAGAAAAACCCGTTTTCTTTCGACAACGTGAATAATTTTAATTTAATTTCTGCAACTTTTTTGTATTGAATTTGGAAAAATGGATTCCATATTTGGAATCAGTGGATTCAAATTATGTTAATAAGCTACTTTTTATTTTTGGGAATTATGAATAGTAACTACGGTAAATTTTATTTACCATAGTTAAATGTAAATTGGGTAATTAAGGGTAAATATAATATTTTAACATTACCCTAACAAATGTCAGAAAACAATTGGATGACTAAAATTCGACCCATATCACCTAAGGGTCGGATTAGATTCATTTAACTAAATTTTTTCAATGAAAATTATTTAATTATTATTTTAACCAAAGAATGTGACAACATGTCACTTTCTTAAATCTTATAAGTATAATAATTTTAATCTAGTGATAAACTTCATGAAACATCGAACATGAATAGTCTCCAGAAAGGTAATACAATTATCTACATCATAGGAATTTATTTATAATATTTATCATTTATTATGTCACAAAGATTATGCAGTAATTGTCTTATTAATGAAACATTGACATAATTGATGTTATAAATGCCCAAATAAATGTAATTTGAGACTTTTTATGACTTAAAATAATTCTCTAGGTTAATATGACATGTTATTGTTGATTTAAGTAACTTGGTTTGAACTTATCATTCTGTTATAAATTTCATAAAAATCATGTACCAAATATTGTCAAAATTGACATAAATTAGTTTTTAAAACAAATATTATATTATTAATTGTTATTTTATTCCTAAAAATCTATGGTTCAGCCAAATGACTTAGATAAGGTTATATATATTAAAAATAAATAACTTGGGGTTAGTTTGGCTTCTTATAGTATGTTTATTACCCTTATAGTATAAGAACACAAGAAGACACGGTGAAAGTAAAATTATTTAACTTAATGTTAAATCTAAATGATAAGGTTAAAATAGGAACCTAAACTTGTCTAGATTCTATTGGATGATAGGATTTAGACCCATCCCCACCTTAGCCTATAAATAAATCCATTTAGAGATATTTATAACCCAACTTGACTTTATAATAAAATAATATTTTTAGTTATACAAAGGTGCCCCTCTCCTCCCTTATAAAAGGGCACCTCCTCCCTCTCTTCCTCACCCAACATTGAGCCTTCATGCTCGGCCAACCCCTGCCAAATTCTCTTATACACATCCCTAGAAACGTCCTAGAGGTTCTGGTATTCCTCAAAGACCAATTTTAGTGCCCTAAAAGGAGGTTTCCAAGAGGCGCTTCAAAGAAGAGGTAATTTCCGTTACCGATTCTTTCATCTTTATTTCTTCTTCCACTTCTTATTCTTTAGTTGTTTCATTATGAAGTAATAAAATCATTATCACTAATATAATGATATGTTATTATAATTATGAAACAACCCTATTTCACCATCTATCCATCCTACAGAAAAAGAAATCACCGCGCGTGCGTACATACAGAATACCGTCTCCACGATGTGATGAGATTCATTCTCCACATTAACCATTCATGAATGATTATAAAGTATATATAATGAATAATAATGAAATATATGTCATGTTAAATCTACTGTATTTATGTATCTATATATATATATGTATTTCATCTACTTACTTCCATTCAAGACAATAAAGAAAGGAAAACAGCGTTCATGCGTACGTACGGACTACCGTCTCCATGAACGGTGTGTTTCATTTATTTATCTATCTATTATATATATATATATATATAATGAATATATATGATATATAAATCATGTTTTATATTATGGAAGTTAGTAAATCATGATATAAGTAATAATAATGTCAAGAACAACAAGTCCAAACACCTACGATAAATGAAACGATTTTACCCAAAACACTACTTTAACATGAATTTACAAAAGAACGGTTAATATAAAGTCATAAGTGAACCATATATGATATAATAACAATGAATATGATTCTTTAATAAGTCAATGTCATTATTTAAATCATTATACAGGAGGTTCGGACACTTACGAAGCAAATCAGACCTAAGGTAAAGGAAATATCACAATCTCATTTTCATCCGAGATTGTTTATTCTTTGAAGTTTACTGGGGTGTATTTTATCATCCACATCCATGTTTCCCAAATATGTAATATTTATATCCTTATACAATAGTTTATATCAAATTTTACCCTACGGTGAGTTTTTAGTAAAAGATATGAAAGGAATCTTTTGTCGTTTTTCGTACGAGGTACTTTTTCACTTTTCCGACAAAAGTACGAAGAATGTTTTTTTTACTTTTACGGCATGAATGGATTTTTAAAACATTATTTTAAAGAAGCTTCCATTACAAGTTTTCAAGTTTATTTTTAATCAACTTCTTTTAGTTTAAAATTTTATGACATGTTAAGAAAGGAAAAAAAATTTGAAGTAGAAAGGATATTTTCCTCAAGAATGGAGTTCAAGTGTTTTATCAAAATTATTTTCCATCTAAGATAATAAAGGGTTCTGTTTCTATCCCTATTATTACATTGATTTGATGGAATTATATTTATGAATTCCTTTATCTTATATGAATTGTTTTATGTTGTCACGATGTTTAAGATTCCCATTTTTATTACATGGGTTATGAAATGATGTATGATTTATGATTTTGTGGCACACATAAGAATGGTATCATTATGCGATGGGTGGTACCTATATCCCCCTCCAATGCATTGGGTAAAGATTTTATATCTCATGAGATAGACATGGATGGAAAGGTAGGTTATACTGGTTCAGTGAAACAGGACTGAAACGAGGGTGACTCGGTTCAGAAATGGACTTTGTCCACTAAGATAGTCTTGGCAATGAGTCTTGACTAATAAGATATGATTCTCTATGATTATGTGTGTATGCCACAAAGTTTAATGTTTTAAGTTATGATTATTGGGATTTCATTTCACTACTATGATTTATCCCATGTTATGAAATTATGCTCTCTTTTGCAGGTTAAGATTTCCAAAATGTTATGTTCTTATGAATATGATGTGATTGATATTTCTTTTGTTTACCCTTAATGAGCATTTGAGCTCACCGTTTTATGTTTTCTTGTCTCCAGGATATAAAGAAAGGTTTTAGGAAAAAAAAAGGAAGATCTTTATGGGAGATGTTGAAGATGTTTCACCACGATTAGAAGATTATATTCCGAGTTTCCAAAGACACTAAACTATTACGATCCTTGTGTGTGTGTTTTTGTTATGTACTAAGTATTCCGCAAATGTAATGTAATTTCCATGTACGTCAGGCTTCGGGGCTCTACAAAAGCGATATTTGATCGGTCCGATGCTATCCACAACTACAAATGGCCCAAAAAAATATAGGCATCAATGGGGCTTTATTTTGAATCTAATGGTGACCCAATCTATGTGACACAAACATGAATACTCAATCACCCCTATTAAACTACAGATTTCAACAAAATTGATTATTATAGGACTTACGTCTTCTCTAAGTTGTATCCTTATAATTTATAATCCAAGAAACCTACCCCAATATCTCATACATAAGACATTTTCTAAAAAACTCCAACTCAACCACCTCTATCCAACATAGTGGTGATTTACATGACCTATCATAAATATCCTCATATTGTTACATCGAAAGAGACATATGATAACTGTAGACATAGGTAGAGTCATGTAGTACAAATTTATTCTCCTCAGATCTACCAAACTCTAGGATGCATGCCCAAACGATGTCCTCCAACACCTCAATTGTAAACATCTAAAGCTCATCTGTCTACCATGGAAAAATTTATATTCATAAAAACTATAGAACCAAGTTCCTTCCAAAATACATTCAAGAATCGTGAAGTGAAATGTAGATTAAAATCGAAAACTATATATCTTGGAACCCTTCTAAATATCACTCTCCACCACATAAGTAATCTCCCAAAAAATCAACTGTTAAAGTTTAATATATTGTAAATTAATTTGAAAAATTCCTCAACTGATCCATAATCATTTATAACGTGACTTTCATATGAGGATTCCTCGAAATACCTACCACAAGGTCCATGGTGACATCATCACATTTACACTCTGAAATTGGAATATAATTTAGATTCTCAATAGATAATTGATGCTAGAACTTATCTTGCTGATTTTTGTAGAACCATGTCACAAAATCTATAGTCTCATTCATCATTCATGGTAACTAATATAATATCTCATGATCACAATACCTCTGGTTGAATTGATGGATGAAATCACACATCGATGAAAGAAACCCATTCATCATCTCTTCCCATATACTAGTAGGCACAACAACATGACCCTAAATATAGATGATCTCATCCTCATCTATAGTCCACTAATGATGTGGCTTCCCACATTAAAAATTATCCCTCAATGTATGGAAATCCAAATCTCCATAACATCATTCCATCATCCGGGTTTAGAGAGTAGGTTCAATGGATAAGTAACATGTTTGTTTTATTCCTTCTCCCCTCAAACTTCTATGTTCATATCATCTAGAAAATTCGTCATCATCCACCCAAAACATGACTCCTATACTTCAATAGTATATATATTTCATCTTATAGAAACAAAAGACATCATTTCATTTCCCTAGTCTATATTCTAGCTGAAAATTATATTATTTCATATCATCAGCCAATATTTTCTATAGAATATTTACACACCATTCTGAAAATATGTACAAATAATTATTTTGATATTTATTAAAAATAAATCGCATGCCCAGAATATAACTCTCACATCACTACAAGGTATAAACCACCACTTCCAACTTGAGATCGTTCTTATGATAATTTAATTCAAGTAGACTCTACTGTAATGATTCATATTTCATGACCCAATAACACTACATCAAAACATACCCATTTCTGATTCTATAAACATCACAAACAAGTTATAATATTCACTAGTCTCTAGTTGGATCAAAATCAATGTACTATCAAAATCATCTTTAACACCTAGAAGGAATTACAAAATTCTACATATGATTTACACTTGAAAAAGATTTCAAGGTCCAAAATTCTTGATTACCATAAAATTCCTCGATGAAACATTGGTAATATCCCAGAAACCCAATATATATTTGGGAATCAAAAACATTCTTTGATTTCTCTCCAAAAAACAAATTCATGTAATTTTTCTTAGTCTGTTGTCACTCTATCCACTAAGATGATGTGACCCATGAAGTGGAATATACCAATCTAGGGGCTACATTTTGACAGATTATTGTATAGAAGATTCCCATTTAGTTTGAACAAGATGATCTAAATTTATTTTAATGATAATCATGCTTATAAGATTGAACTTATATGTCTTCAATGAAAATAACCAAAAACTTATCTACGTGTGGATTGATGATTCGGTTAATTAATGCCACAAACACTACTAGACAGTTTTTCAATCCAAAGGACATTACAACGAAATCCTAAAGGGGATACCTTCTTCTAAAATAAGTCATTAGTACATAAAATTGTCTCAATATTTGATTATGTGAACCTACCCTTAAATAAATTATGGAGAACAAACAGGAACCCCTAAAATACTCAAAATTATAGTTGATACATAGAATATAATATTGTTTCTTAATTTGTATCTTATTTAACATTATGTATTCTATTTGAATGAATAATGATAAATAATATTTATTTTAAAATAGTATTATAGAACTCATGGTGATATACTCAAATACATAAACCATCTATCCATGAATTCATCCAGCTATGTCTTATTATCTTGAGGATGGTTGGCTCTATTTCTTATGGAATAATGTAAACTAGTTTTGCACCACACATTAGATCAATCATAATCTCAACATCTCTCTTAGGAGGTATCCCATACATGTACATATAAAACACATCCTGAAACAAATCCACTATGGGTTGAAAGACTAATTTCGTCACACAATATCATCCAACAAAAGACTTACAGCATGGGCAGTGACATCCAATAGTTGTTAATGAACTAAATACATATGTCCCAATGAGATATCCCATTCTCCATTACGAAAAAATATAAAAACCATAATATATGTCAACATGACATTCATATAGTCGTAATTATTGTGGCCTTTGTATGATACAATCCAATCCATTACCAATATCATGTCAAAACCCAACATCTCAAGTATATATAGATCCCAAATGAAATAATACATACCATTATATAGGGAACCTCTCTTTCTTTGATAGATATACTTCCACCATACCGAAAAGAGGGTGTCATTATTCATAGCCTCATATACAAACTCAAAATTAAGATGAATGTCTTCTACATGTCGAGAAGCTAAAAATGTATGTGAAGCTCATGTATCAAATAGTATGATCGAATGCATAGAATATTCATGATTTGAATATCTAATTTTTAATGACCCAAATTCTATGTAAATAATAAATTAATGCACTATAGGAGACTAAAAAATACCTCTTCCTTATAATCTAGACCGATTCCCCTATAACGCACTTCTCTACTGATATGGGTGATCATATCCAGATGTACCACATCCACCACCCCAACTGACTTGACTAGTAGAACATGAACATTCTGGAAGGTATGTGGCAGAATACCCAAATTCAATTCTCATTGGTATCGTAGGTCTTCTATCACATTATGTCTATTGAGGATCCTATAAAAACTATATAAGTGTCCCATCTTACCACATACTTGACACCCCATTGGTGGTCAAAGACATTTGATATTAATGTAAACCGGCCTACCAGACTAATTGAAAAACCCTCAATCACAACCATAAGTAACATATCCTCTCCCTTATATATTATATCATTCACCAATATTGTGAAAATTATCATTGTGAGGATTCCTACCTTTATGTGAAATGCATCCTGGTCATCTATTAGAAGCTGCATTTCTTAAACTGGATTACTCATTCAATTTTTCCTAAAAAATGAGATTAGGTTAACTACCATAGTTATTTTATTAATTGGTTTATTTTATCTTGGGAAATTGAATCACAATTAAATATGTCATGAAAAAACCTCGGCACAACTACCTCATATCCTAATACCATTGGGAAATGGTGTTTCAGGTAAATGAAACACCTAGAATAGTTCATCACTGTTGTTATTCCTATGGTGAACTAGATAGACTCTTCCATCCTATCATATATTAGTGTATTTTGTTATAAGTGATCCAGGATCATCTTCCAATGTTTTTCCGTACCATTACTTCCAACTGCTCCTCTCGATCTCTAATATCCCACCAGTGCTTCACCGTTTCTCATAACATATTGGTTGTTAATTTAATTATTTTATTGTAGAGGAGTCTCTAAATGATCTATGATTATATGGAGAGACCCAATGAATAACTCATCTACCTCAGGTACACCCTCTCCATTAAATTTTATATGGTTCTCTAACTAGAACCCCTATGTCTGATTACAAATATCCCACACATCCCACCTAGGGAATAATTCCATGAACTATATAAAGAGAGAAAATTTATCAAAAGGATTCTCATCCACCACTTCACCCAGAACTAGCAGATCATATAGTTTTTCTTCTTAATGAACATTTCTAGTAATTTCATCCCATTTTCCAACCAATAGATTTCATCATAGAGTAATGTCATTAAAATTACCTTAACATGTATCAGGATGCATGACACCTAACTATAACATATTTATAAGATAGATTCAAAAAGACAGATCAATACATCCTTAATATTTTATCCCTGGGTAAAAACCACAATACTATCACTAACCTCAATTATCCATAACACGGAACATGATAACATATGATAACAATCTTTTAACAACTATAATTTTTTCATGGGAGTTGTCTTTTAAAATTTTAATGTTACAAAAAATCAATAGATTTTAGAAACAACAAATTCATTATTATGTACCATTTATTTTAAATCACATACGTAATGAAGAAAATGATCTTCTCTATCAAACTCAATTATAACCATATTTCCATTGCATCCCCAAAATAATTAATTTCACTTATATACTACAGTTCCTAGAATAATACATAAATACTCTAACCTCCTTCCATACTTGTACATGATTAGAATTTCAAAATATAATCAAACCACACAATAAGAATATAATAAATTATGAAATTACATTCAATATAACGACTAATATTATGAACAATAATAACACCCTAGGAGCGTGGGATTCCCCACTTATATGTGTAACAATTCGCATGAAAAAGACCATTTGCAATATGTGAAAGATCATGTTTTTATATTTAACATTCTTTAATAGTAAAATATGTTAAAATAAAACCATATTTGATATCTCATGGTGAATTTATGACATCAAAGCCACACAATATTTCCACATTCTGGTTTTCAAGATGGCCATAGGAACTTCTCCTCATATACCAGAGGATGCCAACTAATATTGATGGCCAAACAAGAATCTTTTTAATATAAGACCCCATTTATAAAATCAATACAATATAAGAATACAATATATCAAAAGACCACACATCACATGATTAAATAACAAATTAGGGAACGTTACTGCAAACCGAAAAATATAAATATGTGATGCCATTTATGTTTCATGATTTCCTTGAAAACCCATTTTTTTAACACATTGGGAACTCCCAAATGGGTTCAAACATCGTTCCATGCAGCCATGTCAATGATCCTTCCTAAATCCCAGCATATTCATCTATCATAAACCCATTATACTTCTCTTTAACTACAAATACATAGTCCATTCTAGTGCAAATCGATGATCTGAGTTGGGTGTTATTACTACTTAGCAGGCCACCGTAAATAGTGTCTGATGCTATAAAAAGTTTAAAATAGTGTATATAATTGTGTAAGGAATAATATAAAAGTCAAGAAGAAATGAACATGTTTCACATTACTTTTAATATTATTTACTTTTCCACACTGTTCATGGGGATCTCGATGAAACCTATATTAATCATACATGCTTTGTCGCATTCCTATCTCTGAACCATATAATATAGGTTCAAGAAATTAATTCAAAAATCCATTCATTATCATTTCCTTCAATCATATGTTTAGTAAATCAGATAATCAGTCCATTAGAAATGTCATGTCTTCATATAGATTCAATATAATATCATTATAATGGTTACATATAGTACTAATCAAGAACTAAAATCATGAGAACTTGGAACATTAGTCCAGTACTATATAAATTGATACGTGGAACACCAATATCGCCCCAAAATAACTAGTACTTAGAGAATATATCATTCACTAATTCCATTCGATTATTCATAATTATCCATGATAAAATTCCACTATATTTTATCACATAAATAAAAATAGTACAATTTCATTTACAACATATCCATTTAACAACATTCCATGTCTTTAAATACATGGACATGTATTCTTTAGCCATTTATCCTATTTAATAGCAATATTCCCCCAAATGATTTATTTTCATAAACCTTCTAATTACACATATGAATTCTAAAAATATCATTTTCATGAAATTGGTACACCCCTTTGGTATCCATTAAATATGGTCTCATAATCTCTAATGGATCCAATGCGATTCAGGAAGGGTCCCTTAAATTCAAAGGGAATTAATAAAATTTTGGAGTTTTAAATTTATTTGTTCAAAATGAATTTGAATTGATACCACTAAGAAACAATATTATTATCTTAACTATGGGAATTAGAATATAGAATACCTAATTTATAGTATTTGATGAATGTTATCAAATCCCCGGACATTGATTCATGGTATAATGACAATAAACTCAAAGGTGAAGATGATACTAGATCAAAAACTATGATCAAGTTCCAATGAATCATGGCCCATTAAAACCTAGATATTCTATCGAAAAAATAATAATTCATCTCTCTCCATAGGGTGACAAATACATGACAGATATATAACCTAAAACAAGAATGAAATCACATTCTATATAGTAGTCAATTTCTTCCACCGAATATTTAATTCACAAGAGGAAATGTTTGAGACTTGGAATCCAATCATGAGGCTCCAAAAATGGAATTAAATTTAAGAATAAAAATAATGGGCTAGGATATTATTAATTATAATTTCTTGGATTTAAAAATTTGAATGCTTTGATTCCTTCATTGTATGCACTGCTAGACAATTCGAACACCATAACCATGAAACCCTACGGTCTGGTGTGGATGGTTTATCCTAGATAAGAGCATGATTTTTTAAACCATGTTTCAACCCTAAAATTCCCTACTATCTATGATACATATTTTCTAGGGGAGCTTGTAAGGTTTTTGTAAACTATAAACCAACCATGCACTTCCGGAAATTCCCCCTAAAACATCAAAAACTCCCTCGAATTCAAAAAGACTAGAAAAAACCAAAATAATTTTAAAATAAGATTAAAATTTACCTGGAAAAGAGTAAAAAATGTTCTAATAATAGTCTGGATCTTTTAGTTAATCTTACTCAAGTGTAGCATTGCATTATTTATTCCACTCAAATGAATACCACATGATGAAATTTAATTACATTCCTAGTTATTGATATACACACATCATGGATTTTCCAAACGCATATTATCTATCATATAATTCTATAGATATCACCCCTTCTCATTATTTTTTCATCATCATCATCGTAGTTTATGACATGATATGAAATATTTGATTTTTTAACATATCAATAAAGAATTTAATTTTTAGATATTTAAATATCTATACATTATAATAAAATTAAATTTATGACTTATAGGAAATTTTTTATTTTTTATTATAAATTAGTTATATATATATGGATTATAATTAATGGATTAACTTTTTTTGAAAATTTTAATCAATAAATATCCATAATATTTGTAGATAATATTAAAGTTGAATTTTATTTCTTATTCCAATAATTTTAATTTACATAAAAAATTTTAATTTTGAAATTATAAGAAGAAATTATTTTTTTTATTAATAATAAAAAATTGAAAATATGAATATATTTGAAATTTAACATTTTATATTCATAATATATAAATAAAAACATCAAAATCAAATTCCTTTTATATTTTTTTAAACCATATGAAAATGGAAATTAAAAAATTTATTTGATAATGGAATAAATAATATATTTATATATATATATATTAATTTGAATAATTAATTTCATTAATATTAAATATGGAATATTACAGTTTTATATTTCTTAATATCACAAAATTAAAAAAATAACATACAATGAATACTATAGAGTATTATATTGTACAAATAATTATAATTTGTTCAAACATTTTTTTTAAAAAGGTTGGGGCCAAAGGCTCATTTATTATTAAATCAAAGCAAAGACCTCATTAACTGGGTATAGGGAGACTCATTACATAACCCGAAGGCCTAGTGGACATTTATCCCATTGCATTGCCTGTCAGCCCATTTTTTGGCGTAAAGCCCATTTTGTGAATAGTACTGCTACAGTACCCCTGCTGCTGTAGTGCTGCATAGTACCAGCCACTACTACAGTACTCTACCACTGTTATACTGACCTTCTGCTGCTATAGTGTCCATCGTTGCTACAGTGTCGCCGCTGCTACAGTACTGCTACAGTGCTGCTACATTACCACTGCCCAATTGGTTTTAAACCCCCATTTTTCATGTAGAATTAAGGGGTGCTTACCAATAAGCCAAACCCCAACTACAGTTCAAACTTTTATTATTAAGGGATGTCTTGAATAGTTGGATTAATTTTAATGTATTCATAATAGGTTAATTATTTTTTCTGAATTAATTTTTATATCAATTATAATTTTGTTACCTTTTTATTTATTTTAATCTTTTTTCTATTTTTCATGAATATATTTTTTATATTATGAGTATGTGTAGGATAATGATTATGTTGTTAAAAATAATCGATGTTATCACACATTAGTCATATGAGTTAAATAATTGTTATGATAGTTGAGTTTTTTCTTTAACCATGGAATTGTCTGTTACTAGGTATTGTGTAGAGACTCAATTTTTTCCTAATAAGACATTGCAATATTTTTAAGAATATTTCCAGAGCTGGGAGTTGAGACAGCGTGTAATTCCAAGGCCTGGTGTTCTCAGAATTAATTTTATAAAAATGTTATGGGGTTTTATATTACGAACACATTATTAACTAAACAAAATGGGATATCTCATAAATGTTTTATTGGATTAGAAATATGGGACCACGGTTTGGTCCGGAATGTATTGTTTCTCTTAGGTGCGTCATAAAATAAGTGGGTTCGGGACGTTTGGACACCTCGGTCTATAGAGGTGTGTTAAATAGATAAATTAATTATTAATTAATTCTACTAATAGATCAAACTATAATAACTCCCAGAAGAAGGATCACATGAAAAATATGAGGCCACCGATGATCTCAGAATGTAGGCTTTACCCCATGAAGGGTGTAACCTTTTTCGTTGTTGGGTGTTTGGTATATAGGCCATCATTGGTGAATAATTAAATAATTAAATAATTGTTTATTTAATTATTTAATTATTTTATATTAACCTAACAAGAGGTAATAAATTTATGGTTTTGAGATCATGTCCCCAGAACCCTTTTTAAATCATTCAACTTCTTTCCTGTCTTATCCTCTTCCCCTTGACGAACGACGAATGAAGAATAATAAATCCATGGATCTAGGAGAATTGAAGTGTGACCAACACAACAACATCTTCCGATCGTTGTGAAAGTTTTATATTCATCAATAAAAAAGGATCCAATCCAGGTAGGACTCTTTTTAAGGTGTTTTATGTCTCTGGATTAAAAGTTTGAGTAGATTGATATTTTTTCCTCGATCTGCACCCCTCACTACAGCCATTGTATGTGCCAACCTTCTACAATGGAATTATTTCTCTTTGTTTAATGTATGTTCTAACCTCTTTGATCCATTATTATTTTTTGGCCAATAATTCTGGACCGATGATGTTTATACATTTTTTTTGGTGCTTCTTCCACCACCATTCTTCGTGTTCATCATCATTGGACCACAGAGTCACGATTTGACACTTTCAGGGTGGGTTCGAACACAGTCGAACCCTCAAAAACTTTGTAGTGGAATGAACAAATTTTGGATCGATGATTTGGGTATTTATTAATAAATGAGAGGTATGTTCTTTGGTTAATGGATCAGATCAGTACTGTAGGTGAGTGATTGTGTTTGGATTTGGTCAACACGATAACAGCTAATTAATATTATTAATAATGGTAATGGAGACAAGAAAAGTGTGTGATTAGTAAATGATATTAAATGGGCTTAACTTGTATGTAGTTATGTTGTTATTATTATTTTAATAATAACATTATTGTTTTGTTATTATTATAATTATTTCATAATAATAACAACGTTTGGCAAAAAAAGTGCTGCTAACAAAATTAAATTTTTTTAATTTTCATTAGTAAATTAAATAATTTGAATTTAATAAAGTGAAATGGTTTTAATTAAATGGCTCTTCACTCGGTGATATGGGGGCGCATGGATTTTGGGTCATGGGATTTACCTCCCCTTAATCATTAAGAGTTTTTATTAATTTTATAAAAATTAATAATATCAATTTTGTTTACTAAAATAAAACATAAAAAATGGACGTTTTTACTATGAGGAGCTTACAGCCTGAGGAGAAGGGAGTCTCTTGGAAATTTTTTACTCCAATTTATGTTTTATAATAAAATAATAATATATTATATTATTTTTCATTATTTTTTATGTCAAACACAAATTCAATCATAAATTTTTCAGATGATGTCGGATTGATTATCCTTCAGCGGCAGTGTGACCCTGACACTAAGATAGACATTCCAAGTCTAATATTGGATGTGTTTTTCGGGTGTTCAGATTGGGTGCCCAAAACACTAGTGAAATTATAGATGTAATATTATTGTTAAATATTAAACCTGTCATAACTCATGTCTGCATCATCTGATTGACTTGTCGTCAGTGGTGAGGTGATAATATCATTAAGAAAGTCAATTTACATTTGATGTTGAATATTAAATTCTGGTTTGTGGATCAGGTCTATGAAACACCCAATATTATTATTATAATTATTGGAAGATATTGTATCTATCAAATCTCCCTCATACGGTGTCCAAAGGATGATCCTTCTATGGAACTGAAATCCTTGATACGAGGAATTCCTTCTGAGATACCCCATGCGACATTCAGTGAAATTTGGAGTTTGGCCGTGTTGGATCATACTCGAATCAAAGAAAGCCCTCAAAATTAAAATTTCAATAGCTTACAGAACGGGTGTCTGGTTTATGAGTTGTCTATTTCATTGGAACTGTTACGGCATGAAGATTAATTAGGTTACTTCTTCATGGGAATTTTTATTTGTTGAAAAACAACTGATGGATTGAGAGTAGTTCTCCCAGAATCAAGCGTGCAATGAGAGGTAATCCAGTGACTTGTTGTAACATGAAGAAGATGATCAACCAATATGGGTCTGCACCAGTGACCAATACATGTCAACACCAGCGACCAATATGGGTCGACACCAGGGAATAATACGAGTCAACACCAGTGACCAATATAGTTCAACACCAGCAACGAATACGAGTCACCACCAACGACCAATATGGTTCAACATCTAGGGACCAATACGGGTCAACACCAGTGACCAATATAAGGCAGCATCATCGACCAATACAGGTCATCAACAGGTACCCATATGGTTCATCACTAGTAACCAATACGAGTCATCACCAGTGTGTAATACAGGTCAGCAACAGGGACCAATACAGGTCAGCATCTAGGGACCAACACAGGTCAGCATACATGGACCAATTTGGGTCATCACCCGTGTCCAATATGGGTCAGTACCAGCGGCCAATATTATTCAGCCTCAGCGACGAATAGGTGTCAACACCAGTGACCAATACAGTTCAACACCAGCGACCAATACATGTCAGCACTAGCAACCAATACGGGTCAGCACTAATGACCAATACGGGTCAGAATACAGTGACCTATACAGGTTAGTAGTAGAGTTACTACGGAAAGGATAATCTAACATTACTATTAGTCATCCCTATTTGAGTATCCTAGAAGTTTTACCATTAGAGTGAGATGTCACTTTTTCTTTGTGCTTTATGATTTATATCAGGCTTGTGATATTACATACTGAAGGAAGAATCTAGTTCTCCCTTGATGGACTATTGTGCGGAAAAATTCATACTTGAGTGACTGAGATATCATGGGTTAGACCGGAGTATTGTTTCCCCAACTGAATTTTGTGTTGAGTAGTGGGCCTCTTCAATTGGGTTCCCTTGGTCTTGCCTCAAGAGCAAGAATGTTACAACAAGACCTCTAATGTTGAGCAGTAGTGGCAGTTCTAACATAATGTTTCCAGTGGATCACATCCTTTCGGACATACCATTGGGAATGGTTGAGTTTTACCTAATGGATTACATCTCTCAGACATGTGGCATTAGGGATGGCCAACTCATGGAGTGTGTACTTCTGATCCTTGAGTTACACATTGAGCCTTCATTGGAAGTCCTGGTAATGGATTCAAGGTCGGAGCCTTATGTTTTTCTGTGGCTGATATGACAATATCTGGATGAACTGGGTATATAAATGGTCATATATCATATTTGAGATTTGAGATGGAGATCCCTTAACTCTCTCATTTGTGTTTCTTTGAGCGATCATATCTACTATTGGATGGAGTTGTACTCTTTCCATTCAATCTTGTTGTACCTTGTTCTCTCTTGTTTCTCCCCTATTCAGTACCTATCTTGATGGTCCCCGAGCCTTTGGTGTATCCTAATCAGTATTCATATACTCACCCCTTCATGGGATTTTCAGGAATTTGGTGTGCCATTACAAATGACAGACAAGTTGATCTTGATATCAAAGTAGCTTAGGGATACAGGGTTCTTAGACCGCATGCGGTGGTCATAGCCTGGGATTAAAGAGTGGGACTCTTCCAAATAGTTTTACATTTTCACATGTTTCTAGGTTGTGGAACATTTCTAGTTGGGTTAGTATATTTTCTCTTTTCTCTTTCATCTTTACATTTCTTGTACTTGTACTATTTAAAGTTCGATGCATTTATTTTGGTTCCCTTTTTATAGCAGTGTGGTTCATTTATTTCCTTTCCTCTCAACTTTTCATTGAGTTTGTTGTGTGTGTGTGTGTGTGTGTGTACAGGATATTATGAAATGGCCTCTCAAAGTGTGTTTTTCCATTGGTGCTAGTATCCAACCCTTGTCCAATAGAGGTGTGCATGGGGTAGTTGCAGCTTGAGCCTTGGTACAGATCGGGCCGTGACAAAGTGGTATCAAAGGCTGTTCGACCCTTGGGAAGTTGTTCAAAATTTTCCCTAAAATGGTATTGGTTGGCTGTAGGTAAATAGTGTCGAAGTGTCTTGTGTGTAGCTCTCAGACCGGAGAGTCCGGTGATGGTACGGGTGACAGTTGTATCCATTCAATAGGACCCTAATTACCCACTTGTCGACTCGGCACCCTGAGTCACCTGTTTCATGGAACAATGGTACATGTATCATATATGATTGAGTCTTTGACTATCCTTATCGAGACATATCCCCATATTTTATGATATATATATATATATGCTCTTCCGATTGTGGTACTCCTTGATAACATTCAGGATGTCTCTGCAACGAAAAACAGCAAGGATGCTAGCTATGGTTTGTGGCGATGATCCTGTGAGCGATGAGGCCTTAGTTTAGAACCCATCATGTGAGATCCTTTCTCTAGGTGTGCAGGTAGAAGCACCCCCAGCTATTGAGTATCATACAATCCCATCAAATCAGGTTGAGGACATGCACACGCTGAGATCACTTGGCAAGTTCCAGTGCCGGAGACTGATGAGGTTCTATTGTGAGCCAGACTCTCAGACAGCGAAGGGTTGGCTAGATCCAATGATCATCCTCTTTAAGCTTTTACAGACACCGAGAGATCAGATGGTGTATTTTGCAGTCACACCTTTTCCAAGAGTAGTAGCACATTGGTGGAGCTTAGTTACTCAGATACACGATGAGTTGGACTATCATGGGACGACTTCCTATAGTTGTTTCAGGAGGAGTTTTACCCCTCCCATTTTCACTCTTTTTGACTTTAATAGTTTCCCTAGATACTTAAATGATGGATGATAGTGATTGGGTATGCGACTAGGTTCACAGAACTTGCACACTAGACTTTGGACATGATCTATTATAATTTTATTGAGAACAGACATTCGAGAAGGGGATCCACTGAGAGGTATGTTCTACCATAGTGCCCTTTTTCATCGCCACTTATACCAGGGTGCTAGAGAAGGTGTTGGTGATAGAGACATTTTTTTCAGAAGAATGTCATACATTGGGTTGTGGCAGTCAGTGCCATAGAGCTTAAACGTCTTTTCCATCTACCAGACTTCAAACAATGATATTTCAATGTAATATATCTCCTCATGATTAGTCTCATGCACGTGGTTATATGCGACCCAAACAGCATAGTGGAACTGTGGTGGAATAATCCCCCAGACTTGTGCACTCAAGGTGTGATTTTTTAGAAGCTTCCCTTTAGCAGGAAGTGCGGTAAGTCGTGGACTCACCTATTGCGGAATGTTTAGAGAAGTTAACTTCTCGGTAGTTGAAAATGGTGGAAAATGAGGGTAAAACATTTCTTCAGTCGACAGTGTTGACTCCAACAGTTCCCGATCGTGTAAGAGACTCTTGGTAGTTATCCATTGACTGTGAAATCATGTGTGACCAAATATCCTTAGGTGTTTCACCATATGGATATTCTAAAGGAGGGGATCGTGAGACCCAATTCAAATAAAAATAGGTGACTCTATTTGTGACAGAAGATGTAGAGAATCGGCAGGGGATGGAAACTTGCTTCTGATTTCTATCAGGTCATTCGAGACTATGCAAGGAGATGGTGAGGTTGCACACCGCCTTGCCTTACCCCAAATAGTTGGAGTGAGTACACGACATCTAACATGTGTTGCAACTAAGTAGATACGTGTGTGTTTCTACACACATCATCAAATTAAGAAAGAATTATGAGGGTGGACCACCCATTTGGTCCACATTCATTGGCATCAAAGAAACATACAAGATTCCCTAGGAGAGGGAGATCTAAGTGAGTACTTGGTATCTCGAGTGGGTTCCGTAGTTTTCTTTTCGAGGGAAAAAATCTTGAAGGATGGTATAATGTAAAGAACCAGTTTTTGTTCTAATAAGACATGGAAATATTTAAAATCATTATTTATAGAGCTGGGCGCTGATACAGCATGGAATTATGAGGCCAGGTGTGCCCGTAATTAATTTTATAAAAAATTTAAGTGTTTTTATATTATTCATGCATGGTTAACAAAATAAAACATGATATCTCATAAATGGTTGATCAGATTGGAAATCCAAGACCACTGTTGGGTCCAAGATGTATTTCTTCCTTAGGCGCACCATAAAATAATTTGGTTTGGGACATTCAAACACCTTGCTAATTTGTGGTGTGTTAAATGGGTAAATTAAATTATTAATTTATTCATTTAACATCTCAAACTCGAATAAGTCATGGATAAGGGATCAGAAGAAATACCTGAGGCCACAGATGAGCCTGGAATATAGGCTTTACCATAACAAGGGTGTAACTTTTGTCGGTGTCAGGTGTTTGGCTTATGCGCCATCGTGGGAGAATAATTAAATAAATAAATATTTGTTTATATAATTATTTGATTAATTTATTTTAACATGATGACAATTTATAAATTTAGGGTTATGATATATTTGCATTATATCCCTTTTTCCAATGATTCTTCCTCATATCCTCTCCTATCCTCTACCCGTTGACGAATGGTGAACGAATAACAATGAAGCCTTGGATTCAAGAGAATCAAAGCACGATGAATACAACAACTTATTTTGATCATTGTGCAACTGTGATTTTCATCAAAAAAAAATGGATCCAATATAGTTAGGACTTTTCTTTTGGTGTAATATGTCTCTAGATTAAAAGATTGAGTATATTGATATTTGTTCTTTGATCTACGCCCGTCACTGCAACCTTTGTATATTCCAACATACTAGAATTAAATTATTTCTCTTTGTTTAATTTATGTTCTAACCATGTTTCCCCATTCTTATTCATCAGCCAAGAACACATGACCGACGACATTTAAACCATTATTTTGGGGATTTTTCCCCCACCATTCATCGCAGTCATCATCATTGGAACACAGAGTCACGATTCAACTCTGTCTGGGTATGTTTGAATGTGGTCGAACCACCCAAACTCTTTTTGGTGTAACGAAAGACTTGCGTATTGAAGATTTGTGGATGAATTGATAAATGAGCGGTATGGTATTTGGTGAACGGATCAGATCATTACCACAGGTGTGTGGTGGTTGTTGGATGTGGTCAACATTACTAGCATTAATTAATATTATTAATAATGATAATTCTGACACAAAAATGTGTTTGATTGGTAAAGGAATTTAAATGGGTTTAATTTTTTAGGAGTTGAGATATTATTATTATTTTAATAATTATAATATTGTCTTATTATTATTATAATTATTTCAATATAATAACGTTTGAAATAAATTGTGTAGCTAACAAAATTTAGTGGTTTAAATTTTTTTTGTAAATTAAATGATTTGAGTTAAATAAAGGGAAATGGTTTTAATTAAATGGTTCTTCACTAGGTGAGCTGGGCACACATGGGGTTTGGGTTTTGGGAGTTACCTTACCTCAATCAATAAGAGTTGTTATTAATTTTGTTAAAATTAATAATATCATTTTTTTATTAAAGTAAAAGACAAAAAAGGGTTGTTTTTCATAAGCGGCGATAGCATCGTGTCGATAAGGGAGTCTCCATGAAAATGTTTTACTCCAATTTAAGATTTATAATAAAATAATAATGTAAAATATTATTATTTAATATTTTGGATGTCATACACAAATTTTCTCATAACCCTTTTCATACGACGTCGGATTGAAGAACCGCCAGTGGTAGTGTGACCCTGACTCCAAGACAGACAATCGAAGTCTAATATTGAATTTCTCTTTCGGGTTTTTAGATCTCGTACTTGAAGAACTAGTGAAATAATATATTTCACAATATTATTAAATATTCAACCTGGCATAACTCCTGCATGTGACGTCCGATGGACTTTCCATCAGCGGCCACATGATCATGTCATTAAGATGGTTGATTTAAGTCAAATGTTGAATATTAAATTCTGGTTCATTGATCGGTTCTATGAAACACCCAATATTATCATTATTATTAGTGTAGGATCATGTATCTGAAATATCTCCCTCATACGGTGTCGAAATGAAAAACTATCTACAGTGCTGAAATCCTTGAGATGAGGTGGTCCTATTAAGATACTTTACATGAAATTCAGAGAGAGATGTATTTTTACTGGGTTGGATTGTACTCGAATCCAACTACGTTCTTGGCACTCAAATGCATATAGCTTATAGACTTGGTGTCTGATTTAAGCACTTTTGTTGCATTTGAACCCTTATGACATGACAGATCATCAGGTTACTTCTTCATGGGACTTCGTACCAGTTGAAGTATAACCGATGGATTTAGGTATAGTTCTACCAAATTCTAGAATTATATGAGCCCGAATCCAATGACAGGTTGTGACATGTAGAAGAAGAGCGACCAATATGGGTCCACACCAGGGACCAACACAGGTCAGCACCAGCGACCAATACAGGTCAGCACCAGTGACAAATATGGGAGAGCACCAGTGTCCAATATGGGTCATCGTCAAGAAACTAATACAGGTCATCACGAGTTACCAATACAGGTCTGCACTAGCGACCAATAGGACTTAGCACCAACAACCAATACGGGTTAGCACTAGCGACTAATACTGGTCCGAATTTTGCGAACAATACAGGTCATCATACAATGAACGATACAGGTCAACACCAACAACCAATACGGGTCAGCACCATTGATTAGTGATTGAAAGTGGCTAATATTGATTTTTAATATCTTTATATTAATTTTTCCAAAGTCCATAAACATTTATTTTAGTGCATTACATAAATAGAACTTCATTTCTCATCTAAAATGCAATTCTTGTTAAAAATGAAAATTTGGGCCCAATCATTCATTTGTTTTTGTACAACATTATATTAATTATCTGAATTTTAAATTTTGGGATATTATTTATAACTTTTTTTGGAACATTTTATCTTTTATGTTCGATGGATGAATCCCAAGGGAAGATGGAGAATTTCGCACCGAATGCAGAAATTTTCTAGAGAAAGCATAATGGGCATAAGGCCCATCAAACAAATGTGGGGAACACAAAACAAGCCCAATGAAGCTCAAATTTATACAGTAGAAAGATAAAAATGTGAGGATCATTTTATTCAACTGTGTCTGGAGCTAATTCTGAATTTTTCATGATTATAAAGGATCAGAAACTGAGATTTAAATGGTGGACCCGACATTAATGCACATAAAGTCATCCCACCATTTCAACCATAACATCCAAACACCTGATCCAAATATCTTGAAGGTTTTAAATAGGATAGAGATCATATGGGCAAAAAGATATGTCTTCTACGACCCCTCAAGATTCGGCCTCTATTAGTTAAATATTCGAACGTTAAAATGGTGAACGAATCTGGACAGTTTTCTAGGTCAACTTCGAAACGTCAATTTCCTTTTGATTATTCACCCTCGTTTTGACTCTATTAATTGTTGGGGGGTGAAATTATTGTGGTGGGTGGACCTAAGGATCCTAATATTCCTATATAAGAAGATGGTGGTGAATGGAATTATCATCTAACATTTTTCTTTGAATCCATGTTTTTCTTTCAATTGTAATTTCCCGCTTTCATTTTGTAATGGCATCATCAATTTCTCTAATGTAAGTTTTTCATTCACGTTCAGTATTTTAATAAAATTTATTCTTCTTCATTTTTTATTTTTCTTTTCATCACACATTGATACCGTTGAATCAAGGTGTGAAATTATTTACACCAGCACTTGTGATTTCAATCACACAACGGTGGAGTGATCGTTCTTTTACTAATTTTCTTTTTCTTCAATTCCACCCCCATAAGTCTACATCCCACTCCCATTGGTAGAATAGCATCAATGGAGGGCTATAATCTTAAGGGTTGATCCAAGGGAGTAGCAAGGTAAAGGATTGAATGTTATTTCATGTACATAATATATAAATCTATTCCTTATTTTAGGATTTCCATTTGATGAGTTACATTCTTTCTCATCTTTTCCAACGTTAACGATGACACATTTTGAGTGCTAGTACGATCTATTTCCTTTGAGTGCTCATTAAAGTGATCCTCAAAGTGAATTGGTTATTGGCCTTGTAATTGTGTAGGGATTAAATTGGTGAATGATTTGGAAAAATTATCTCATTGTTTGGATATGTCTTGAATTAATGACATGAAATTTTCTAAGAAAATAAATTCATCCAATCCACCCCAAGCAAAACCCTAAGATAAACCCACCATCAATAATTGTTTATTTCACATCATTTTTATTATATGTTATTTAAATTATATCTTTAGTTCCCCAATTAAAATCTTCCTCAATGTTGGCCACTTCACAGCCAATCCATCAACAAATCACAGTGTCTCAAGGTTTCTTCTTCGGTCCATGTGGATTCGATCCCTTCTTGTACTTCAATTCAAATGGAACCAATTGTTTTTGGAAATGCTGAAAATGAAATTGAATTTGATTCTAATTCCTTATCTGTGTTTTAATATCCTATCCAACCTGAACACAAAATCAATGTCCTTACTTCCCCACCGAGGCATCCCATCATAGGTGATAAACAAGACATTTCAGTTGTAATTCATCCATATCATGAAATCAATAATGTAGGAATGATCTTTGGTGTCTTAGGAAAGACTATAGAAACAACTTGATCAACCATTTTAGATATTCCATGGATTTTACCAATCATTGTAGAAAATATTATTTCATACGAAACAAATTTAAAAAAAACAATCAATATTAATCTTGTTGAAGTGGAGAAATATGGGTTCATTAAAATTTTGAAAGTTGGAATTGGATAATTTGGGGGGTTCAAGTTGAGCTAACGCCGTTAAACAAAAGCGCTGCATGGGAGGCAACCCATGGTTTTCATGTTTCTAATAATTTTGAAGCATTTTCTTTTTCAAATAATAATTTACCATAGACTGTTGACCTATTCTTCTTTTATGATTAAGGATGGGTATGAAAGGGGAGCACCATATTTATCTGTGTCACATGGCGTGATCTCTGAGTAATACCTTACCCAGAAATCTAAAAATAAGACAATGAATCATCATTTTATCATTATTTTTGTTTATTTTTATGTTTTTATAGGTTAAAAAATAAAAGGACATGTCATAAGTCGTAAGGAAAATTCATTCACCACCATCCAAGCCACTGAGACTCAAATCCAAGATTGAAGGGAGACTATGGCATGCGCTATCATCATCTACCACCAGGTGACTTTATTCCATGATTATCATTTTAACTTTCTTCTTTCAACTCCTCTCCCACCCCCTTCTAAATTTTCTCTTCTTTAAACAATAGGGACATTGTTATTCTATGTTGGGGGGAGGTGAAATAAAAAATGATTTTTTTTAAATAATAACATGCATGGAAAGAAAACATTCTATTAACCTTGAACATGAAAACACACATTGAAAACTCTGAAATTGGATATTGAAAAATTTGGATGCTTTGATTCTGATTTTAATGCAAGTTTAAGTTCATGAGCATAGTTTTTGGAAAGTGCGGTTATCTAATGTGATTTTTCAAAGTTTACATTTTCATCCTCTTAATAAAAATGCCACAATGCACGTCTACTAGATCGTGGGTGTAAAATTGAGTTCTTGGGTCTCTTTTATTATAGCATAGGGTTCTGGGGTCACTTTTAGTTTAATTTGAGTATTCAAAAAAATTTAAAAAAAATTTAAAAAAATAACAAAAAACAAATAATGACCGCATAGAGCAATTTCTTATCCAAATGTGTAGCGTATGACACTTGGGGATCGTGACTCCATAGTTTTCTTGCCCAGAGTTTGGATTTATATCTCTATTATAGAGCATGAAATTGACAATATGTGTGGCGTCCGACACTTGGGGATCGTGACTCCAAAGTTGTCTTGCCCAGAGTTAGTCTTTTCATATCTATTGTGGTTAAAAATTAAATTAAAATAAACAAAAAAATTGGATACTCATCTTAAGGTTTAATGTGATTCCCACCTAGCGCTTCCATTTTCCCCCTTTAATAATAAAATGGGCCCCATATCTTTTATGACGCACTACACTTTATCATGCTTAATTGGAATTGGATGAAATGTGGCGATTAATTTGAACAAAGGAATGGGATTGGGCTTGGTATATGCTTATAGACCTAGCTTGTTTTAAATGATTTTTATGGGTTCTATAATTTTTTTGGTATGAGATATTTGGGTGAGCAATGTGTATTAAAATGTTTTTGGAAAAGGGGATTTGAATTTCATAGTTGTAATTTATTTTGCTCGAGACTAGCAAAACTCAAGTTGGGGGTGTGATTAGTCGTTTAATGTGGCTAATATTGATTGTTAATATCTTTATATTAATTGTTCCAAAGTCCATAAACATTTATTTTAGTGCATTACATAACTAGAACATTATTTCTCATCTAAAATGCAATTCTTGTTAAAAATGAAAATTTGGGCCCAATCATTCATTTGTTTGTGTACAATATTATATTAATTTTATGAATTTTAAATTTTGGAATATGATTGATCACTTTGTTTGGAACATTTTATCTTTTAGGTACGATGGATGAATCCCAAGGGAAGATGGATAATTTTGTGCCTGAATGCAGAAATGTTCTGGAGAAAGCATAATGTGCCTAAGGCCCATCAAACAAATGCGGGGCTCACAAAACAAACCCAATGAAGCTTAAATTTATACAGTAGAAAGAAAAAAATATGAGGATCATTTTATTCAACTGTGGCCAGAGCTAATTCTGAATTTTTCATGATGATAAAGGGATCTGAAGCTGAGATTTAAAGGGTGGACCCGACATTAATACACATAAATTCGTCCCACTATTTAGACCATAAAGTCCAAACGGATGAGCCAAATGTCCTGAATGATTTACATCGGATAGAGGAAACATGATCGAAGACATTTGTCTTCTAAGACCCCTCATGACTCGGCCTCCATCAATTAAATATTCAAACGTTAAAATGGTGAACGAATCTGGACAGTTTTCCGGGTCAACTTCGAAACATCAATTTCCTTTTGATTATTCACCCTCGTTTTGACTCTATTAATTGTTGGGGGTGAATTGATGGTGGGGGGTGGACCTAAGGCTCCTAATATGCCTATATAAGGAGATGGTGGTGAAGGAAATTTTCATCTAACATTTTTCTTTGAATCCAAGTTTTTCATTCAATTGTAATTTCCCGCTTTCGTTTTGTAATGACATCATCAATTTCTCTAATGTAAGTTTTTAATTCACATTCAGTATTTTAATAAACTTTATTCTTCTTCATTTTTTATTTTCCTTTTCCTCACACATTGATACTATTGAATCAAGGTGTGAAATTATTCACACCAGCACTTGTGATTTCAATCACACAGTGGTAGAGTGATCGTTCTTTTAATAAATTTCTTTTTCTTCAATTCCACCCCCATAAGTATACATCCCGCTTCCATTGGTAGAATAGAATCAATGGAGGGATAACCTCTTAAGGGTTGATCCAAGGGAGTAGCAGGGTCAGGGATTGAATGTAATTTCATGTACATAATATTTACATCTATTCATTATTTTAGGATTTCCATTTTATGAGTTACATTCTTTCTCATCTTTGCCTACTTTAACGATGACACATTTTGATTGCTAGTACGATCTATTTCCTTTGAGTTCTCCTTAAATTGATCCTAAAAGTAAATTGGTTATTGTCCTTGGAATTGTGTAGGGATTAAATTGGTGAATGATTTGAAAGAATTATCTCACTTTATGGATATGTCTTGAATTAATGACATGAAATTTTATAAGAAAAGAAATTTATCCAATCCACCCCAAGAAAAACCCTAAGATCAACCCACCATCAATAATTGTTTATTTCACATAAATTTTTATTATATGATATTTAAATTTTTTCTTTAGTTCCCCAATTAAAATCTACCTCAAGGTTGGCCACTTCATAGCCAATCCATCAACAAATAACAGTGTCTCAAGGTTTCTTCTTCGGTCCCTATGGATTCGATCCCTACTTGTACTTAAATTAAAATGGAACCAATTGTGTTGGGAAATGCTGGAAATGAAATTGATTTTGATACTAATTCCTTATTTGCGTTTGAATGTCCTACCAACCTGAACTCAAAATCAATGTCCTTACTTCCCCACCGAGACATCCCATCAAAGGTGATAAACAAGAAATTTCAGTTGTCATTCATCCATATCATGAAATCAATCATGTAGGAATGATCCTTGGTGTCTTAGGAAAGACTATAGAAACAACTCGATCAACCATTTTAGATATTCCATGGATTTTACCAATCATTGTAGGAAATATGATTTCATACAAAACACATTTCAAAAAAACAATCAATCTAAATCTTGTTGAAGTGGAAAAAGATGGGTTCCTTAAAATTTTGAAAGTTGGAATTGGATAAGTTGGGGGGTTCAAGTCAAGCTAACGACATTAAACAAAAGTGCTGCATGGGAGGCAACCCATGGTTTTCATGTTTCTAATAATTTTGAAGCATTTTCTTTTTCATATAATAAATTACCATAGACTGTTGACCTGTTCTTCTTTTATGAGTAAGGATGGGTATGAAAGGGGAGCGCCATATTCATCCGTGTCACGTGGCGTGATCTCTGAGTAATACCTTACCCATAAATCTAAAAAGAATACAATGTATCATAAATTTATTTTGTTTTGTTTATTTTTATGTTTTTATAGGTTAAAAAATTAAAAGGACATGTCATAAGTCGTAAGTAAAATCCATTCACCACCATCCAAGCCACTGATACTCAAATCCAGGATTTAAGGGAGACTATGGCATGTGCTATAATCATCAACGACCAGGTGACTTCATTCCATGATTATCATTTTAAATTTTTTCTTTAAACTCTTCTCCCACCCCCTTCTATATTTTCTACTCTTTAAACACCGGGGACAGTGTTATTCTATGTTGGGGGGATGTGAAATAAAAAATGAATTTTTTTTCAATAAGAACATGCATGGAAAGAATAAATTCCATTAACCTTGAACATGATAACACACATTGCACACTCTAAAATTGGATATTGAAAATTTTGGATGCTTTGATTCTGATTTTAATGCAAGTTTAAGTTCATGAGCATAGTTTTTGGAAAGTGCGGTTGTCTAATGTGATTTTTCAATGTTTACATTTTCATACTCTTAATAAAAATTCCACAATGCACGTCTACTAGATCGTGGGTGTAAATTTGAGTTTTTGGGTCCCTTTTATTATAGCAGAGGGTTCTGGGGTCACTTTTAGTTTAATTTAAGTATTAAAAACACAAAAAAAATTAAAAAAAATTAATAATGACCACATTGAGAAATGTTTTTTCCAAATGTGTGGCATCCGACACTTGGGGATTGTGAATCCATAGTTGTCTTGCCCAGAGTTTGGATTTATATCTCTTTTGTAGAGCATGAAATTGACAAAATGTGTGGCATCCTGCACTTGGGGATTGTGACTCCATAGTTTTCTTGCCCAGAGTTAGACTTTTCATATCTATTGTGGTTAAAAAATAAAATAAAAAAAATAAAAAAATGGATACTCATCTTAAGGTTTGATGTGATTTCCACCTAGCGCTTCCATTTTTCCCCTTGAACAATAAAATGGGCCCCATATCTTGTATGATGCACAAAACTTTATCATGTTTAATTGGAATTGGATGAAATGTGGCGATGAATTTGAACAAAGGAATGGGTTTGGGCTTGGGATATGGTTATGGACCTAGCTTGATTTAAATGATTTTTATGGGTTCCATAATTTTTTTGGTATGAGATATTTGGGTGAGCAATGTGTATTAAAATGTTTTTGGAAAAGGGGATTTGAATTTCATATTTGTAATTTATTTTGCTCGGGACTAGCAAAACTCAAGTTGGGGGGTGTGATTAGTCACTGAAAGTGGATAATATTGATTGTTAATATATTTATATTAATTGTTCCAAAGTCCATAAACATTGATTTTAGTGCATTACATATATAGAACTTCATTTCTCATCTAAAATGCAATTCTTGTTAAAAATGAAAATTTGGTCCCAATCATTCATTTGTTTGTGTACAACATTATATTAAATTTATGAATTTGAAATTTTGGGATATGATTGATCACTTTGTTATGAATATTTTATCTTTTAGGTCCGATGGATGCATCCTAAGGGAAGATGGATAATTTTGCGCCCGAATGCAGACATTTTTTGGAGAAAGCATAATGGGCCTAAGGCCCATCAAACAAATGTGGGGCTCACAAAACAAGCCCAATGAAGCTCCAATTTATACAGTATAAAGATAAAAATATGAGGATCATTTTATTCAACTGGGGTTGGAGCTAATTATGAAGTGTTCATGATGATAAAGGGATCTGAAGCTGAGATTTAAATGGTGGACCAGACATTAATGCACGTAAAGTCATCCCACAATTTTGACCATAACTTCCAAACGGCTAAGTAAAATGTCCTGAAAGTATTACATCAGATATAGGACACATGGATGAAGAAATTGTTCTTCAACGAACCCTCATTATTCGGCCTCCATCAATTAAATATTCAAACTTTAAAATGGTGGACGAATCTGGACAGTTTTCTGGGTCAACTTCAAAACGTAAATTTCCTTTTGATTATTCACCCTCGTTTTGACTCTATTAATTGATGGGGGGTTAATTGATTGTGGGGGTGGACCTAAGACTCCTAATATGCTTATATAAGTAGATGATGGTGATGGAAATTATCATCTAACATTTTTCTTTGAATCCATGTTTTTCTTTCAATTTTAATTTCCCGCTTTCGTTTTGTAATGACATCGTCAATTTCTATAATGTAAGTTTTTCATTCACATTCAGTATTTTAATAAAATTTATTATTCTTCATTTATTATTTTTCTTTTCTTCACACGTTTATACCGTTGAATCAATGTGTGAAATTATTCACACCAGCACTTGGGATTTCAATCACACAACGGTGGAGTGATCATTCTTTTAATAATTTTCTTTTTCTTCAATTCCACCCCCATAAGTCTACATCCGGCTTCCATTGGTAGAATAGCATCAATGGAGGTCTAACCTCTTAAGGGTTGATCCAAGGGAGTAGCAAGGTCAGGGATTTAATGTTATTTCATGTACATAATATTTAAATCTATTCGTTATTTTAGGATTTCCATTTGATGAGTTACATTCTTTCTCATCTTTTCCAACTTTAACGATGACACATTTTGAGTGCTAGAATTATCTATTTCCTTTGAGTGCTTATTAATGTGATCCTCAAAATGAATTGGTGATTGGCCTTGGAATTGTGTAGTGATTAAATTGGTGAATGATTTGGAATAATTATCTCATTGTTTGGATATGAATTGAATTAATGACATGAAATTTTCTAAGAAAAGAAATTCATCCAATCCAGCCCAAGAAAAACCCTAAGATCAACCCACCATCAATAATTGTTTATTTCACATCATTTTTTATTAAATTTTATTTAAATTACATCATTATTTCTCTAATTAAAATCTACCTCAATGTTGGCCACATCATAGCCAATCCATCAACAAATCACAGTGTCTCAAGGTTTCTTCTTCAGTCCCTGTGGATTCGATCCCTACATGTACTTCAACAACCGCTTTTACCAGTAGGGTAAATTTGGGCACAACCAACCATTGACCAATATGTGTAAGTACTTGCGACCAATAAGTATCAGCACCAGTGTACAAAATAGGTCTAAACCAGTGACCAACATGAGTCAGCACTGGCGACCAATACGGTTTAGCACCAATAACTAATACAGGTCAACATTAGTTACTAATACGGGTCAACATGCATTGACCTATACTGGTCAGTAGTAGAGTTACTATATATAGGATGATCTAGCTTTATAACTAGTCATCCTTATACCATTAACCTGTATGTTATACCATTAGTTTTTGTTGTCTCTTTTTCTTTGTTCTTAATGATTTAGATCATGCTTTTGATATTACATACCAAGTTAGAATTTAGTACTCCCTTGATAGACTGAGGTGTGTGAAGCTTTTTACAGGAGAAACTGAGATATCATGGGTTAGAATGGATCATTGTTCCCCCAACTAAATATATTATTGAGGATTAGACCTCTTTAGTTGGGTTCCCTTGGCCTTTCCTGAGGCGCAAGACAATGAGAGCGAGACATATAGTGCTAGTCACTAGAGGCAGTTCTAGTAGAAAGATTACAATGGAGCACGTCCTTTCAGACGTACCATTAGGGATGGTTGAGTTCTACCTGATGGAGTACATCTCTCAAATGGGTTACATCAGGGATGGCTAGATTCATGGAGCGTGTACCCCATATTCTTGATTTACGCTTTGAGCCTTCTATGGAAATTCTTGTAATGGCTTTGAGGTCAGAGCCTTATATTTATTAGTGGACGAGACAATTATATCTAGATGTCCTAGGTATATTTATGGGCATATACCTAGTGTGATTTTTGAGATAGAGATCCCCTAACTCTCTCATTTGGGTTTCATTTAGAGAGTATATCTAATATTGGGTGGGGTTGTACTCTATCCATCCACTCTTGTTGTACCTTGTTCTCTCTTATTGCACCCCTATTCAGTACCTATATTGCTGCTCCACTGATCCTTCGGGGCATCTTACTGAGTATTATTATACTCACCCCTTCTTGGGCATTTTCCATGTTTGGTGTGCCCTTGCAGACAATAGACATGTTGATTGTGATATCAGAGGAGCATTGGGATACAGGGTGCTTGGACCGCATGTGGTGGTCCTAGATTGGGATTCAGAAGTGGGACTCTTCCAACTATTTTAATTTGTCTCTTATTTCCAGTTTGGGGAAAATTTCTAGTTGGGACTGAATTTTTTCCATTCCCTTTATTCATTACATTTCGTGTAATTTTAGAGTGTAAAGTTCGATGCATTTATGTTGGTTCCATTTTTATAGCACTGTGGTACCTTGATTTATTTTCCTGTTCACTTTTTCAATGAGTTGGTTGCGTGTATGTGTTCAAGTTCATAGGCAAAGGCCTCCATGAGTTTGTTGTGCCTTCAGGGGAAGTCCCCATCCCCTGGCCTATGGAGGCGGGCTTTGGGTAGTTGCGGTTTGATCCCCAGTAAGGATCGGGTCATGACATTATGATATATAAATAAATATTTTATTATATTTTTCTACATATTATATTTCAGAATTACGATTTAATTGAAATTTCAGTTTATTAAAATATTTTTTGAATAATGTTCTTTGGGTCAAAATTCTCTCTAGACTCATGGATTATGTGTATTCTAGAAATGTGATGGAATCCTTTTTGAGACACTTGAATTAATCTTTTGGACCTTAATGATATTTTATAATTATATATCATTACATGAAAGGAATTCATGCATAATATTCATATGATGTATTTTGATAAATATGAATATAATTATGTTTTTAATCATGTTCTGTATGTCATGATATGTGTTCTAGAAAGAGTAGTGCCAGAACATGATTTGAATGTTTTGAAACTATGAATTTAACTATATTGAAAAATTAAATAATTATTTTTAAAATTTTATAATAATACATGAGATAAGATAACGATATTATAAACCCTTTAATGAATAATAATTGTAATATTTATTTCAAAGAAAACACAAGTTATTAACATAATCAAATATTTAGGTATATTATATGAGAGGATCATGCCCGTAGATTATGTTGTTTAAGGAATATTAAAAATGGATAACCCTAAGCGTAATGTAACCAAACCCCCATTATAATATTTGGGTCACACATTGGTCAACAAAATATGAGATATGATTGTGTAGTAATGGTGTAAGGTCTATATAATGATCGATTGGAAAAAGGGTAGCATGCTGAACTATAAAAATCATATATGATATTATTGGGTAAATTCATTGTATACATGTTAATGTAGAGAGTGGAATTACAATGAAGACTCATTGATTTTTGAATTATAAATCATTCCCCACAAATGGATATGATGGATTCAAAAGAGTAATCAATATAGTGGAATCAAATTCAACTGAATAATGTATTAAATTAATGTAAATAATGGTGTTCATATTATTACTTCCTCTATAATATTTTGAACAAATCATCACACTTAATCAAAATATTAAATTATAACGTAGAGAAATGATATTCTTCATGTAAGAAACTTCAAAGACTAGTTAAGAAATAATTATTTGTTATATTTATGTGAGATAAATTCTATATGATTATGTAAAATATTAATATAAAACAATCTACAGATGTTTTTCAATAAATTGATATAAATTATCCTTATAAGTATTGTGTAATAAAAAAAATTAATCTTTAAGGATTTTTATAGTGTGGAATTTTACAGTTTTTATATCATTGGAAATGTTATAAAAATATTAACATGTTTTTGAAAAATTTCCTTATATAATCATTGTTTTGAAAATAAATGAACTATAAAATGTAATATTTAGATTTTTGGAATTTGAAAAACAAACATTGGAAACGGTATTAAAAAATATATCACGATTATCCCAAAATGAATATTCCATAATCCCCATAATGTCATTAAATCGGAAAATTTTAACACTAGATGAGTTAGGATACAATTTGATGGAATTTCACAAATTAAATAAATGAGTTTACGAAACACTATGAAATGTATAGGGTATATATATATATGTTATAGATATTAATTCAATTTTTTTGAATGGAATATTAAAATAGGAGTATGCTCAACCAGTTTTTTAATATATAAGAATATAAAATTAATATATGAATTTAATGAGATTGTATTTTTAATTAAAATGGCCAAAAAATTGGCCTTTAATCATAAATTTTAATGTAATTGAATTCATTAGATTTACAAGATTCATATTAAATATTTTATATACTTATATCATTACTAATATATGATAATAATGTTTTTTTCAATCAAATTATTATTACAAACAATATTCTACTTGTACACATGGTTTATTATTCACTATATTTTATAATTATTTGTGATGATGGTATGGATAAACAAGTATTAACATGGACAACAATCATTATCCCTTTCTTTAAAATATTGGTTGTATAATTCAACAAAAATTCAATGGAATTTGATAATGAATCAAATTATTTTCTAATTCCCAAACCATAGAATATCAGAATTGATATATATTTTATGCTATTTTATAAATTTAAATTATAAAACAATTTGTTTTACTTTAGAGAATAAATTAGTTTCTATATCTTATCATAATTTTTTTTAAAGGGATTAATGTAATCTAATCTGGGATAAATTTATTAGAAATTAAAATGTTTAATGTTAATAAAAAACGGTTATGATAGTCAATGTATAATGTTAAATTTATTATCATTGAACTCATTTATTAAAAATTTTCTTATCTTAATGTTGATTATAAAATAAGATAAAATTAAATATAAGGATTATAATTTACAAACAACATTACTATGTATGTACTCATATAAAGTATTTTAAATATTCTTCAACACAATTAAATATTTGGTTTATAATTAAGAAGTCCTTTTATGTCCCAAATTGGAATAAATTTTTGGTTTACCTCTTAGAAGTTCATTGTGGTTGGGTTAAATCAAATGGAAACGCGGTGATGTGAAATTAAGTACATAGATACATAGTTTTTTAAAATAACCTAATAATATTCATAAAATAGAAGTCTAGTCTGGTATTTTTTCATACAGGATGTGCTATTAATTCCAAAATGAAAGGTTTTCTTAGGTGTCCAGAAAATACTTTTTTAATATAAAATGTATCAAGTTAAAATAATATTAAATAACTAAATTATGTTTATTTATGGTTATATATATATATATATTAATTAACCAAAAATACTAATTTACCAATATAAATAAAACATAGAGTTATACCTCTTATTTTTCACTATCGATTGGTATAGATTGTAATGAATTTTATTGGTTAGTTTGAGTGGGTGTTTTGGGTTATCATATAGATATTAAATTTACGTAAAACTATGTTTTTGTACTTAATAAAATTAAATTTAAACCAAATAGTGTGTTATATACTTTCTATTTTTATACTATTTGTGTATTATTTATATTTTGGGTACCCCTAACATGAATAGAGAGAGTTACCTAGGATGATATTCTTTTATATTTTAATAAATTGGTTATTAATCGATATTTACATGTATTTAAATGGTATTTAAAACAATGTAAGGTAGGTGATGAGTATATAATGTCGTTTTTAGAATATATAGTCATTGGATTTCATATGATTTACTTTTTTTATTTTATATAATATAATATAATATGAAATGGTTCTCAGGAAATAATGTTTTACTGAACGTGGATGATTATTTGAGACATGTATATAGACATAAAATAATGTACAATGTATGGAATTTCATATTAGTCGATGTATAATGACCTAAAATTATAACATTACAAAATAGATTTTATGTTCAATAAATTTATTTATATGATACAACAAGCATAAACATGCCATAATAAATAAGAATAATATTATTACTAATTCAACAATAGTCACAAATAGAGTAAATTACTTAAAACAACTATACTTATTATATGAACAATTAATATAATTTATTATTTCAAAAGTTGACATTTTAAAATAGTCATCCTCATATTTGTATTTTTCTTTTCATTGATAAATTTACATATCTCATAATTAAAAAATAATTTTTTTAATTCAAAATTCCCTAATTTACATAGTATTAAATTTTTACCTTTTTTGAGATGGTTTATTTTTATTCATTAAATATCGTTTTTAGGGAAATTATTTTTTTATGATCAAATCATTACGCATGAGTGCCCTAGAAGTCTGAAATTCAATTTAATTGATATATTTTTTATTTTAATAATGACATAATGATTATTAAAACATTATTTGAAAATTGAAAACCTCATTCCATCATTTCTTGAACTAAATTAAATTGTAACATTAATAAAAAATTATTTTTTGAATATACACTAAATTATGAAATTTTAAAGATTCTAAATGGTTTTTGGTAGCTTTAAAATTATTAATACATTTTAGTTAATATCTAAAAGTTCAATTTAAACCATTTAAATTATTTACAATGATATTTTTACATTATATATAATTCTTATGCTTTAAAACAATATTTTTTCCAAATCTATTTTTACATGATTACATGAATTTATATTAAAATTATGTTTTTTTAATTTTTTAATATGAAATGATATAAATATATTAGAATTTATAATAAAAAAATTAAATTATATAATATAGAGACTTTAAATTTCCATCATAAAATTTATTATTATGGTGACATTTTTTTACCCCCATAAAATGTATAAATGATAATTGTATATTTACTTGGGGAAAAGTAGAAAAAAATATCAAAAAAATTTCAAATGTATTTTTATCGGTTTGAATCAATAAAATATCCCCCAATTTCCCTATTTTTCATTAATCGAACCCCATTACCATTTAATAGGAAAAATAATATTTTTGATATTTAGTGGGTATTTCCAAAATAACCATTTTTCTAACTTATAAAAGTGGATCACATATATCCATTTATGTGAAACTATTTACAATGAATTTCCATATACAACTATTAAAAATTCAACCTAATTAAATACAATAAGTAATATATAAGCTTAAAGTCACCTTTATTTTTTAAGGCCTGATTTTCATATATGTTTTCTATGAGAAAAATACACATCTAACTATTGTATAACATTATCACAAACATTTATTTTAATAAAAAAACTGCTAAATATTTTGTTCCATATTAATATAAAATATAAAATTATTATTATTATTACTCTCAATCCTCATTATGATAATTTTACAACAATTATACAATACTTTCTATGCTCTAAACCAATAAAACAACATCGATCGTATGTGCATGAAGGATATCATTTCCATGAAGGGATTGCGTTTTTTATCATAACCCCCCGTGTATTGTAAAAATTGCATATTTGATTAATTATAATTTTTTATATGACATGTTTAAAATTAATAAATTATAATTTATCATATATCATTATTTCATATCTTTATAGAAAAATGAGATCATCAATCATTTAAACGTCGGGACTGCTGCATCTCTGGGGGGATTTAGGTAATTATTTATCAACTCATATCATGGATATAATAAGGATTTATTTGGAGAATACTAATGTTTTATATTTAAAATTTTTAACTTCTAAATATTATTTTATCATTTAAAATCCCTCAGTCTATTTGTTGAGAAATGGGATCGTCAATCATGCGTACGTACAAATGACAACACCCAACGAATAATGAATTTATTGATTTCGGTACAACTATCATATAAGTGTTAATTTTATATATTGTTAGAATATATTATATTTAGGATATATATATAGATATATGTAATATTAAGAATTTTAGTTAGCTAAATATTAATTAATTTTATAAGGTATTCCATTTATATTAATTAATACCACGAAACTATTTCAACACTACATTTTTCTTCGTAAGAGTAAAACAAGTATATGATGAAATTATAACCATATTGTATGTTTAAAAAATCAATTATGATGCCATTATTTATTTTTAGAATATTTTACATCTTATAAGTATGTTGATTAACACCTATTTTATTAACCGACTTCCAAAATATAAAAATTAATAAAACATGATGTTAAAAAGAGATTATAATAGCCGAATACATGATGAGAATTCATATCAATAAAGAGTATAAAAGGTAATTAATTTCACTAGGGCCATAATATTGGTAATAGAGATGTTTAAATTTATTATAAAACTGGTAAAATTACTTATATTTAATTCCATGGTAATAGTAAGGCACATTGTAACTCAAAAACCTTCCTTTGAGTTAAATAATTTGACAATGATCCTTGTTTTTACATGACCATGCAATTTCAATGATGTAATCAAAATTCTTCTATTATTTTTTTTTATTTATCAAAAATCTTATCCTTGAAAAGTTTTATTTTCTCATAAACATTTTTATAACACGTTCTGAAAGGAATCTCTAAAATATGTCATTTTTAATGATCAATATAAAATATTTTCAAAGGATATATTTTAATGATTTAGCCTTCATTGTTTTAAAATGATCTATCTCGCATGTATTATTCTTTCATACTTCACACAGTCTTTTTATTTTATTATGTGATAATTTTTTATAAGGAATTTTTACATATAAATGATTTAGTGTATGATGTTTTTTTATATTATTTGAATTTTTAAATAGGACTATAATATTCCCATAGGTACATTATGAAATGAAATTGATTTCAAGGTGTATGTTTTATGAAACCTATTATATTTCCATTTTGTATAAAAAAATTAATTTTTTCTATATAGATGTTTTTTGTAACCTATTTTACTCATTTTTGCATTATAAAAGTAGAATTATTTTCTTATGGATGATTTGTGAATAAAATTTATTTTTCATGGAATCATTATGATTTGAAAATTGACTTATTTTTTTGTATAAAAGATATGTATGGATAATGAAATTAGGGCCTTTTATCATCAAATTATGCATTGTTAATAATTTATATCTCGTGATATATAAACACATTCATATATTTTATTTTATCATATGAATGGGTATTAATGATATGCTTCATGAATGTAATGTTTTCCCATACTTATGTTTGTGGCCTATATTAATGATTTTAAAAATTATGTTATTTTTATATAATTATTACTGGTTAATGTTAAATTCGAATATTCTATGTGATATCTATTGTTTACCCATGTGGATGTTTTTTTTCAATTTTTTGTTATTATTCCATGTGCTTTGAATCTCAATTTTTTATGGTAATAACTAATGGTGTTATGATATTTATCTTTTTCTTATTTAATTTCATATTATTATTAAATCTCCCTCAATGAAATATTAATTCAACCGAAAATGAGTCATGGATATCATCGATTCTTATGACATCATTCCCTATGTTATGAGGATGAGTCTTACTAATGAGATATATAGAGGATAGTTAAATGTGGTATGTTTATTTAAAATTAAAAAAGACGTTACTGATTTATTCATATTATATAGATGGTTTCTAAAATATTGTAAACATATTGGTCCTTGGGATATTATTAATTATGAATTGAAATGTATTAAATTATGTGATGCTTGTATGATAATGGTATATTTATATTTTTTCATGAGAGATTGTGTCAATGTAAATTATTAGTTACTTACATTGACTGGAGTAGTAATTTAGAGAATGTATGATAGAGAACCTTAGTGGATAACCTAATATATGTGGCTCTGAATATATTGATATCCATAAATTTTAGTAAATTGGTAATTATATAGTTTTAAAAAATGTATGTCCATTGATGTAAAGTATATATTTAATTTGATTACGGAATATAATAACCCAGCTATAATCACCTCTAATTTCGTATTTTCACTGGACTCGATCAACACACTAATTTTTGATAAAGGGGCTAAACACTTCACACATGGATTGTAACAATTTGAACATATGAAGTATTTGATCATATTCACATTAGGATCCAATATGAATGATTCATTTTCTACTTAATTTTAGTATTTCCATGATCATAAGACACGAGCGGATGTCAAACTATGAACATGGATACTATATGGGAATATGTTGACGTATTTTCCAATGAATTCCCTATTCTTCAGCAATATCATGTGGTTGAGTTCACATATGAACTTATAAATTGATATACATGTCTCTCAAGGAGTACATATAGGTTTATCTCATTGAATTAGTGGAATTAAAGAAGAAATTACTTCAGTGTCTTGAAAAGGATTTTATAAGTCCTAGTTCACCACCATGGGGAGAATTAGTACTCTTTTTTAGGAAGAATGATAGAAAAATGTATAATTTAATTGAAAATTGTGAGCGTTATTAGATAAAAATTAAAAATTAATACCATATAACCTGTAATAATGATCTATTGAATCAAATCATAAGTCCTTTGTAATTATCAGAAATTGAATTTTGTAATTGATTTAATTAGGTATGTGTTAATCGGAATGATATTTGAAATACAACAATATGAATGAGGTATGAAAATGATGAGTTCATTGTGACCCTAATAGGATTCAATAATTACATGATAATATTCATTGATATAATGAATAATTTCTTTATATAGTACAAGGATCACTTTTTGATGTCTATATATATATATTATTTTTATACAATTAATCAACAATTATATGAATGAATATAATTTGTGTAATTTTTTTACAATAAGAAATATCTTGTTGTATAGAAAATTTTGGAAATTTTATGTATTTCTTAAATATGTATCATTCTTTTGTCATGTAAAAACTAGTATGGGGATATTTATATATCCTTCCATAATCGAAGTTATTGAACAATGGACAAGACCAACTACCATTCTATGATAACTAGTTTTCTCACGATACCTAGATACTATGGATATATTAAAATAAATTTATCACATCCATCAAATCAATCTACCAAGATAGAATGAAAGGTGGTTATGTTCTCATCAATATCAGAAAGTGAATAATGTTTTAAGGATCCAAAAAATATATTTTTCACAACTCGTATATGTATAATAGTTTATATCGAGAATCATTTATAATAAAAATTGATTCGTTAGTGAATGGATTTATATGTGTCACCATGAAACATTAAAATGAAATTTATTATGACTCATTGTAAATTAACCTGAAGAGAAAAATTACTTAATGATTGATTTAGAGAATTATGTGGTGATATTCACATTAAATATTTCTCCGAATTATCTCTATGGTAAGATGTGTGATAGTTATAATGACTATAGGGATTGGAAAATAAATTTCCATAAAAGGAGTAAAAAATAAACCAATGAAGATGGTTTAAATAGATGAAAGACTAAGACTACTCAATATATTTACACCCTAAGATGGAAAACTAGGTGTTTAATGATTTAATCAAGAATTATCAAGATTATAATAAGGGTTTAGTGACACACAATATTAATAGATTTTGAAAGGATGAATTTTGAATTCATAAGTGAATGTGATAAATCCTATATTTCTCATGTTTCTTCATGCATTCAGGTGAATATAAATAAATCCTTGAAGGATGATCCAGTTCTTTGAAAATTTGTTAGTCAATATCCTATAATTCAAATATGAAATATTTTTCATAATAATGGTTATAACATTGATCATTATCACATAAAAACTAGTACTAGAGAGGTAAATACTTGATAGTTCAAAGACTAAATACTTCTATATTTATCTATGAAACATGAAGATGTATAGAGATATAAATCTAATAATCTATTGGGATAAAATAATGATAGATATTTAAAAATACATATATCAGTGCATGTTATGATACATGTTAGGGATCAATGATAATGTTCTTAGGGATTTTTGATGAAATTATCCAAACATGTGTGGAAGTAGAAAAACATCACCATTGACTTTGTCATAAGACTCTAAACAATTCCTAATGGAATGAGTTTTTTTGTTACATTCTATTTACTTATAATGAAAAAATGTATTTACTATAAAATAATATTTAACTATTCAAAATATATCCATTATATAAAAAATGGATGTGGTTATGTTGCATAGATTACCCCAATACATTTTATTTGATATACATATAAGGTTTTCTTGTTGAGTCAATAATGTTTTCCTTATGACTTCTCCATTCCTTCTTGTTTTGAAAATCACAAACACCTTATCTTTAAGAAAATTGCTTCTATAAGGAAAATTGATTTTATAAGGAAAATTGCTCTTATAAGGAAAATTTATTTTATAAAGAAAATTTCTTTTATAAGGAAAATTTCTTTTATAAGGAAAATAGCTTTTATAAGGAAAATTATCCTTATCATATTTTCATTATCTATGTCCATATATTTCTTAAGTATATGAATCAGATTCATTTCTATATTCTCAGAATTGCTAAAAATTTGATTTGAAGAATTCTGTTTTAGGCTTCGAATTCCAGATGAGAACTGTATTGGAGATTCATTTCGAATTCCAGATACGAACTCTGATAAAGTTCTACTCTGAATTCTAGATACGAATTCCCATTAAGAATTCTGATGATGAATTCTCATTATGAATTCTGATGATGAATTCTCATTATGAATTCTGATGATGAATTCTCATTATGAATTATGTTGACAAATTCTCATTCTGATTTCTCATTCTGAATTCACCTATTAAACAGAATCTGATCATCTTTATTTTATACAATCTGAATTTATTTAGACTCCAAAAAAATATTTTTGTTTACACTCCGAACTTTTGATTTAGACTTTAAACGATGTCGTACTTTCTATTTCACTTGTTTTGTTATAAAACGATGTCGTCTATTCTGTTATAAACTAACCGTTGTTTTAGTTACACATGTACAGGTCCCTCTGATTTTTAATGAAAATTTGACTGTTGGAAAGGAGTTCAACCTTGCCTATAAATAGGAGCTCATTTGAAAGAGCTCAATAATGAATGATGAATAACTTCTTCGACATTATGCATACATGTTGTTGAAGTGATTTCTAGAGAGAGAGGCTCTTATTAACTCTCAAAGATTCGTGCGACTCCGAATGTTGGTGATTACATTCGAGGACTTCCGTGGATATGAAGACAGAGGTGCCGACTACCTTGAAGTTCGAGGGCTTCCTTGCTGAAGAAGACAGAGGTTTCCAACTACCTTGAAGTTGAGGGCTTGCGGGGATAGCAAGACAGAGACTCCGATCTTCATATCTAGGGCTTACCCTGGTGTGGGTAAGACAGACTCGCTAGAAACTATAAATCCAGGGACCTTTATCCAAGGTTGTTGGATACCCTTCTCTTTGGGTTAAAAGACTTATATCTTGTTACTTTTAGTTTTACTACTTGTTTTTTTCCACTGCATTTTGCATTATAAGGAAAGTATAACATTCTTATACTTCCTTTATTGTACTCTATTTCATTTAGATTCTATATGCTTTAAGGAAGAATCTCATATTGTAATCTTTTGTTAAGTTTCAATTTCCGGAACCATATTTCCGGAACCTACTTTCGGAATCTCTTTCTAGTTTTAAGAAAGTACATAGGGCTTGAAGTTTATAACCTCATTCCTTATTCCAAGTTTTTCATTTGGTGTTAGAGGTGTCATGAATTTTCTTAGTTTAACATTGTTAAACTTAGTCATTTCCTTTGCTTAAGTAAAACATAGTTAATTGTAACTAACTTTAATGGTTCCAAAGGAATTTTTAAAGTATACAATTCACCCCCCCTCTTGTATATTGAGCATCTACATCATTATTTAGATCCTAAAATTGGTATCCAAGGAGGTCTCTGAAATACTTGTACTCACATAGAAGTTTTTCTTGCTCACATTATCTTTCAGAATTTGTCATTCCGAAACTTTCTCATTACGAATTTGTCATTCCGAACTTTGTTATTATGAACTTTTTCTACTAACAAGTTTGTGTGTCAGGAGTTGTTTTTAGTATGGCAGTTATCAATGTTGGTTCTATTGATAATCTAAATCCTACAAGACCACTAATCTTTGATGGTAATGATTATGTGTACTGGAGAGATCAAATAAAGACTTTTGTTATCAATACGGGAGTGGACAACTTTGTTATTCTTACTGGTGATTATAAAATTCCCGATAAGGAAGTTAGAACATTCACTAACCAGGAAAAGGAAGAGTATCAACTCAATTATAAGGTACAAAATACCTTACTTTGTTCAATGACTATAAATATATATAGCCAAATTTCTTCTTGTGAACTAGCTATTTGTATCTGGAAGAAGTTAGAAGTTACACATTGTGGAACTTCTAAAGTAATTGAGACTATGAGATCTAGGCTTAGAGCTGAATACCATGGCTTCAATTTTCCGTATGGTGAACCAATATGTAAAGTTCAACAGATATTTATGACTATTGTCAACAGATTACAGTCTATGGTAGAGAAAGGGTTAGATGATGAAGCACTTGTGGATAAGATAATTGATATTATGCCTAATGAGTTGGAATCCAAAAGAACAGCTGTAGATGATAACAGGAAGGTCGCTCTAATTTCTCTTGATGAGTTATTCGGAACTCTTCTCCAACATGAAACCATAATGAAGAGAGATTCTGACAAAATCAAAAAGAAGAATTGGAATGGTACTGTTTCCTTTACAACAACATCAAATCATATAAAATATAAGACTCCTGAGAGAGTGACCAGATCCAAGTCTAAGAAAGTTATTTTCTAATCCGAATCGAGTGAGAGTGATGTCTCTAAAAATGAGTTAGAAAATCATGCTCGAAGGATGAACGAGATAGGTGGCCAAAGAAGTTTTCAATCCAAGTATAAGAAGAAGGAAAGGAATGATAAGAAAGATGGAGAAGTTACTTGTTATGAATGCAAGAGAGATGGACATATTAGACCAGATTTCCCTTTTCTCAAAAAGAAAGAAAGAAAAGAAAGGCACTCAGACAGGAACAGAAAGAAGTAATATAAAGCCAAATCTAAGAATGTTCTGAAAGTAAATGACACCAGGAGTGCCAGTAGTGGTGACTCTTCAGATGAATCTTCCGATTACGAATCTTTGGGATAGAAGAATCTTGGTCTTAAAGCCAGATTACCTATCGATAATCATTGTTTTATGGATAAGGTATGAAATTCTGAATCAATGACCAATGCTTCTTTAAATTCTAATGATAGTAAGTATTATAACTCTTCTGATGAAGAATCCTCTTCTGATGAAGAAAATACATTACCTACCTATGAAGAAGTCTCTAGGTTTGCTGAACTTCTTGAAATCGAGAATTCCAAACTAAATAAAAAACATGATAAGGCAAACTCTAGGAATAATATTGTTACAAAAGAGATATCAGATCTTTCTAATGATCTTGATAAGAAAAATTCTGATTTTGAAAGTAATTCAAAATTCTTGAGGAAGTACGTTCTGAGAAGAACAAACTTTCTAAAGAGTTAGAAAAAGTAATTTCTATGAAAAGTGCCTTTGAGCCTAGCTCTAGTTCTAAAACTAATTATTTTGAGGATGAAAACATGGTTATAAAACTCAAGTCCGAAATTTTTTCCTTAAAGAAGTATCTATCAAACATTACCCATGGTAAGGAAATTTTGATAAAATGTATCCCCAAATATTACCTTTAAGTAATAACTCCAGATTTGGTTATACCCATGAAAAACCAATTTTTAGCAACAATTATTTTGTTCCTCAAAGTGCCCCATTTTGTACTAAGTGTCAATGTGGTGGTCACTGGGAACAGAATTGTTCCATAAACAAAACCCAATCTCTAGGATTTCACAAAGCCTATTTCTCTAAGAAGATGTGGGTACCTAAAATTTTGTTATCTAAAAATCTCAGATCCAAACAAGTTTGGATTCTGAAAGTCTAATTCTATTCTTGATTTCATGAAAATAAAGAGAGTACCAGAAACAATACATGGTACATGGATAGTGGATGTTCCAGACACATGACTGGTAACAAAAGCTATTTTGAAAAGATTGTCAAAACGAAAGGGGGAAAGGTAACTTTCGGAGACAATGCTATGGGAGAGATAGTTGGTATTGGTAATATAGTTCTTTTAGAAAAAACTTTGATTTCAAATGTTCTATTTGTTAAGGGTCTTAAGCACAACCTCATTAGAAAAAGTCAGTTATGTGATTAAGGTTACCTTGTGAATTTTAGGAATGATAAGTGCTTAGTTCACAATTCCAAGGAAGAATTTATTCTCTCATCCAATAGGCAAGAGAATGTTTACACCTTAAATTTAGAAGACCTTAGTAGTCAAGATTTACCATGCCTATGTGCAATGGAAGATCATTCCTGGTTATGGAATTGAAGACAAGGTCACTGTAACCTTAGAAACCTATGTAAACTCACTAAAAATAAACTAGCTAAGGATCTACCAGAGATTAGATTTTATTCTTCTAAAGTTTGTGATCCTTGTCAATATGGAAAAAACATAAATCTAGTTTTAAATCGATCGGTGAAGTCTCAAAAACTGAGGCATTGTAGTTAGTGCACATGGATCTTTTTGGTCCAACACAAACTGGAAGTATTGGAGGCAAATACTACGTGTTTTTTCTAGTTGATTATTACACTAGATTTACTTGGGATTATTTTCTAGCAAATAAATCTGATGATTTTTCTTATTTCCAAAGTTTTAGAGCTCATGTTAATAATGATAAAAACCTCTCATTGAAATCTATTCATAGTGATCATGGAGGATAATTTCAAAATTATGATTTTGAAACTTTTTGTAGTAAAAAAGGTATTACTCACAATTTTTCAGCACCTAGAACTCCTCAGCAGAATGGTGTAGTTGAGAGAAGAAATAGAATTATTCAAGAGATAACTAGAACCATGTTGAGTGAATATTCTATAGCTAGACATTTCTCGGCTGAAGCTGTAAGTACAACTTGCTATACTATAAATCGAGTTTTGATTAGACCTTTTCTTAATAAAACTCCTTATGAGTTATGGAATGGTAGAAAACCAAGACTATCCTACATCAAGGTTTTTGGTTGCAAAGTATTCATTTTGAATAATAAAGATAACTTATATAAATTCTCACCAAAATACGATGAAGGAATTTTCTTAGGTTATTCCACAACATCTAAGGCTTATAGAGTTTTTAATAAAAATACTTGTAATGTTGAAGAAACAGTGCATGTAAAATTTGATGAGTCTGATCCTTTTGTTTTTAAACCATCTTAGCCTACATCCTCGGATGTGATTTCAAAAACTGATTGTCAACCATTTATAGAAGAACCTTCTGATAAAGATAATGTTCAAGAAGATACTTCTAAAATATTTACCCCAGAAGACTTTCTAACCTGCATTGATGAACAGGCTTTTCAAAACCCAAATCAGGTGTTTCTTAAGAATCATCCCAGTGATAGTATCATTGGTGATGTAAATCAACCTGTAAGGACTACAAGTTCCTTAATAAATGAAGTATAACATCTAGAATTTCTTTCCTAATTAGAACCTAAAAGCACTGATGAAGCTTTAGGTGATGATGATTGGATTAAAGCCATGCAAGATGAAATAAATGAATTCGAAAGGAATAAAGTCTAGACCTTGGTTGAAAGACCTAAGGAAACTTCTGTTATTTGTATAAAGTGGGTATTCAGAAACAAATGTGATGAAAATGGAGTCATAGTAAGAAATAAAGCTAGATTGTTGCTAAAGGCTATAATCAGCAAGAGGGAATAGACTATGAAGAAACCTATGATCCAGTAGCTAGACTTGAATCTATCCATATTCAACTTGTCTTTGCAACATTCTTTAATTTTAAACTTTTTCAGATGGATGTGAAATGTGCTTTTCTTAACGGTTATGTCCAAGAGGAAGTTTTTGTTGAACAACCTCCTAGATTTGAAGATACAAAACATCCTGGTCATGTTTTTAGACTTACTAAAGCTCTGTATGGTCTTAAACAAGCCCCACAAGCATGGTATGATAGACTCATTGGATATTTGCTTCAAAATAACTATGATAAGGTAAATGCAGATCCAAACCATTTTATAATGAAAGATAAGAAAAATGTTTTGATTTTTCAAATTTATGTTGATGACATCATATTTGGTTCAACTCAGCATTCTTTAACCGACTCTTTTGCAAGTATAATGAAATCTGAGTTAGAAATGAGTACGATGGGTGAGTTATCTTTTTTCCTTGATTTTAAAATTTCTCAAAAACCAGAAGGAACCTACATATCTCAACATAAGTATATTAAAGATCTTATTAAAAAGTGTGGTTATGAAAACACTAAGAGTATAGGTACTCCTATTGGTACCTCAAACTCTTTAGATCTTGATGATGCTGGGAAACCAGTAGATCAAACATCTTTTAGAGGTATTATAGGAAGTTTACTTTACTTAACAGGTAGTCGAACAGGCTTAATGTTCTCAGTATGCTTATGTGAAAGATATCAATCCAATCCTAAGGAATCTCACTTAAAGGCAGTAAAAAGAATTTTTCGCTACCTTAAGGGAACAATGGATCTATGATTATTTTATACTTACAAAAATGATTTTGTTCTAAAAATCTTTTCTGATGCTGACTTTGGTGGATGTAGAATGGATATAAATAGTACATCCGGAACTTTTCATTTCCTAGGAGATTCGTTAGTTTCTTGGTCCTGTAAGAAGCAACATTCTGTAGCACTCTCCACTGCTGAAGCCGAATATGTAGCAGCTGGAAGTTGTTGTGCTCAAGTGTTGTGGATGCAACAAACACTCATAGTCTATGGCTTCAGTTTTACTAAAACTCAAATTTTTTGTTATAACACAAGTTCCATTTCCTTAAATAAGAACCCAGTACATCACTCTCGTGAAAAACACATAGATATTAGGCTTCACTTTCTTAGGTATCACACACTAAAAGGAGATATTATTCTTCAGTTTATCGGAACACAAGAACAACTTGTTGATATTTTCACAAAATCACTGCCTTCTGATAGATTTGAATAGATTAAACAGAAGTTAGGAATGATAACCATAAGGTAATATTTCTTAATTAACTTTATGTTGAAAAAGTATCTATATACTAATAAACTCTTTTCCACAGGGGGAGTACATTTGATTGTTAGAGTAACTAAATTTTTCAAAGTTAGTTTTGCAAATTTTCGGAACTAAAATTCCGGAATGGGAATTTCTGGAACTAAAATTTCCCAGAATGGATATTTTTCTATAAAAAACTTCTGGAATGATAATTTTCATATTGAAATCTTCCAGAATGAAAAATTTTGTACTGGTGTTTCCATAACGAGATTTTCGTACCGAATCTTTCATAATGAGCTTTTCGTTTTCAAAATTTTGTAATGAAAATTTTATATTTTATTTAGTTTTTCGTAGTGAGTTTTGCGAACTATGACTTTTCGTAATAAAGATTTTTCGTAGCAATTTTGTTTAGAATGATTACCCATTACGAATAATCCTCCTATGCCAATCCAAAAGGTATGATTTCCTTACTCTAGTTTTTGTAATCATACTTTACTTGCTGGAATTTTCATATATTTTGTTTTCGGATTATAGTTTTCTTAATTCTTTGTTTTAATAAAAACCTCAAAAGATCGGATTCAAGTTTTCTTGAGAATTGGTTTTCAACCGTTAGATCTAATATCAGCTTGTCACAACCGTTCGATCAACTGAGGAAGTTGAACCGTCTTCTCATTGCCTATATATAGGGGACCCCAAATGGTTGTCCCTCATCAGTTTTCAAGATCTAGCATCCCGAAGCTCTGCCTCTCCATTTTAAAGCCATTCCAAACTTCAGATTTCTCCATTCCGAACTTCTCAGTGGTCTTCAGATCCGAATGTCTGAGGAAGTAGCTTCTCAAGACATGTAATCCTCTATGCCGATTTCGAAGTGGTTAGTATATAGAGAAAGGTTGGTTCATCCTGATTTTTTCAACAAGTGTGATTCTCTTATATCCAAGAATATTAAGCTCAACGTATGGGAAGATGTTGTGGTTTCTAAGCCCGGGAATCAAGATGAAGTGTTTTCGGATTTACTTATAGAGTTCTATGAGACAGTTTCCTTCTATAAAGAAGATGGAAGGGATAAATTATCATTTAAGTCTTATGGAAAGACTTATAAGCTTTCTTATTCCAAGGTAGCCAGCTTGGTAGGGCCGAATAATGAAAGAGAAGCTGATTTCATTTCTCATATTTTACCGGATTCAAAGGGAAGCTTCGACAAGGAAAAGGCATTGGAAACTCTCAGACTGTCAGATGATAAGGTTCCAAAGATTGCTTCTCTGTCTACGAATTTCCGGATTCTAGAATTATGGGTACAATGCCTTATCGTACCGAGAAAGGGTTACAAAGATAGTCTGAAGAAGAGTGAGATTTATATTATAGATTTTCTGATAAATCAGGGGAAGTTTAACCTGATGAAACACATTCTTATTACTCTTGAGAATGTTAGGAAAGGGAATCTGGGAGCTCAGATCATAATGTATCCAGCAATCCTCTCAAAGTTGATAGTTCGGTGTCTTGCGTCCTTCATGGAGGCTTGCAAGTATAAGCCAAAAGTTTTCAAGATTATGCTGGTGAGTGATGGTACTCTAAAAAGAATGGATGTAACCTTCGACAAGAAGACTAGTCAGTTTGTTGACTTACCGGCTCAAGAAGAAATGGTTCCGAAAGTTGCTGAACATGAATCCTCTAAGACAGTGAGGAATAGAAAGTTGAAAGAAGTTGAATTAGAAATAGAGAATCCCAAATCTAAGGAATCTCATTCCGCACCACCAAAACCAAAGAAAAATAACGTTATTCCAGATGAAGTAGTTTCCAAGTGGAGGGAAATCAAAGTGAAGAGAGTGCATGGGGAGCCTCAGTTTGGCTTGGATCCTGCGGAGGCTAAGGCCATGAAAGAAGAGACTGTGTATGAGCTAGAAAAACAAGTGAAAGAGAAGAAGCATAAGAAGAATATGTCTAAAGCTAAGGTGGTTCGGACTTTGTTAATGTTTACTGAGATGGCCTCTGGAAACATTCCTGTTCCGAGAAACTTTTCTCTGGAATCTCTAACTGATTCTCCAGGAAGAAACTTTGTCGCTCCGGAAGAGGCAGTAGAAAAGCCTGTTGAGGAAGTTGAGCAGATAGAGCAAGTAGATAGAGCAAGCAGAAGAGGAAGAATAAGTTGCGGAAGGTAGTGGTGACACCGGAGATGTTTTGAAGCAAGTAGATGATTATAAGGGCCCCCTTCGGAACATTTGTCGCTCCGAACATTAGAAGTTGAGTCTTCTAAGTTAGTCACTCCAGGGAAGGATGAGGAGAAAGGAGAAGAAGAAGTAGCTTATCATGTAGAGGAAGAACAACTTCTACATGATATTTCTCAAATGAATAATGTAGAGGATGGTTCTCAAAAAGTTTCTGATGATGAAGACAATGTTGTTCAAGTTTCTGATAGTGAAAAGAAAACTCTGGAACAAAAAACCATTCCGAAAAAGGAAAAGGGAAAGCAACTTGTTGTTGATACCCCAAGCTTGGTTGTTGTAAAGAGAAGGGAAGTTGGTGATTCTTCTAAGAAGAAGGTTGAGCATTTTGAAGAATAAATTTCTCCAAGAAAAGTATCAGATTCGGAGTCATCTTTGTTGGGGCATGACTTTGTTTTTCAGTCATTAAAGAAGTTGGTAGGTACTATTCCGACTTTCTCAAGTATTGATTCAGGATGCCAGATGCTCCAACATGCTTTGAATCAGAAAACAGACTCTGTATCCATGGTTATGGACAAATGTGTTGAGATAGTGGCTCAGTTCAAAACTTTCTTTGTCGGCTAAGAAGCCCGCAGAAGATCGTACAAGGGGATGAATAGTTGGTCGAGGAAGACTGTAGAAGAGATGAGGCTCTTTGATGAATTCCAAAATAATGTGAAGGATGCTTTTGAGACAGAAGACAGGAAGATAAATGGACTTACTTTGTCCTTTGAATAAAAGTTGACAGATGAAAAGAATTTCCAGATTCAAGAAGTCAGAGATCTGAATGGCAAGATGAATTCTGTTGCTCAAAACTGGAGGTATGAAAGGGATCATCAGATTGAGTTTGAAGAAAATTTGTTAAAGCAAGAACAAATCATGAAGGCTCAGGAAGAAACGCTTAAAGCCCAGGAAGAAAAGATTGAAGCTCAAAGTGAAAGAATAGTTGTGTTAAAGATGCAAGCTGAGGAAGACCATAAAGACCTGAAGAATATGAAGGCTATTCTTAAGGTTCTCATGGAGAAGGAAAAAGATCCAAAATAGGCAAATCTGATCTTTTTTTGAATCTTAACTTCCTTGTTTTTGAACATTCAAATGTAATGAAAATTGTGCTTGCCTGTCTCTTTTGTTGTTGCTACTAATTTTTCAGGTACTTTGTTATATTTTCTATTCCCTTGAATTCTTTTTGAAAACCAAAAAGGGGGAGAAGGAAAATAACCCTAAAAAAAGGGGAAAAGGAAAAAGAATCTTAACAAAGGGTGAGAAAGAAGAGGAACTCTAATAGAGTTTATCTAGGGGGGGGGGGGTTTCATTAAAGAAGACATTCTTATTATTAATGAAATACCATTCCAGAAATCTAGAATACGATCCTTAGAGTTTCAAAACCTAAGGGGGAGTTAGTCGTATTCATCAACATCCATAAGAAAAGGGAGATACGATTTAATGTTCTTATTTTTCCTTTCTTTCTACATAGACTATATTTTTCGTAAGGATATTTGTGCTTTCCAAAAAGGGGGAGATTGTTGAGTCAATAAGGTTTTCCTTATGACTTTTCCATTCCATCATGTTTTGAAAATCACAAACACCTTATCTTTATGAAAATTTATTTTATAAGGAAAATTGCTTTTATAAGGAAAATTGCTTTTATAAGGAAAATCGCTTTTATAATGAAAATTAACCGTATCATATTTTCATTATATATTTCCATATATTTATTAACTATAAGAATCGGATTCATTTCTATATTCTTAGAATTGCTTAAAAGATTGATTTGAAGCATTCTGTTTTAGGCTCCGAATTCCAGATGAGAACTGTAATAGAGTTTCATTCCGAATTCTGGATACAAACTCTGATAAAGTTCTACTCCGAATTCTGGATACGAATTCCCAATAAGAATTCTGATGACGAATTCTCATTTTGAATTCTGATGATGTATTCTCATTACGAATTCTGATAATGAATTCTCATTACGAATTCTGATGAAAAATTCTCATTGAGAATACTGTTGACGAATTATCATTCCAAATTATCATTCCGAATTCACCTATTAAACAGAATCTGATCATCTTTGTTTTATACACTCCGAATTTATTTAGACTCTGGAAAAATATTTTTTTTACACTCCGAACCTTCACTCCGAACTTTTGATTTAGACTTTAAACGATGTCGTACTTTCTATTTCACTTGTTTTGTTATAAAATGATGTCATCTATTCTGTTATAAACTAACTGTTTGTTAAGTTACACGTGTACAGGTCCCTCCGATTTTCAAGGAAAATATGACCGTTGGAAAGGAGGATGACCTTGCCTATAAATAGGAGCTCATTTGAAAGAGCTCAATGATGACTGATGAATAACTTCTTGGACATTATGCATACATGTTGTTGAAGTGATTTCTAGAGAGAGGGGCTCTTATTAACTATCAAATCTTCGTGCGACTCTGAATGTTGGTGAATACATTCGAGGACGTCCGGGGATAGGAAGACAGAGGTGCCGACTACCTTGATGTTCGAGGGCTTCCTTGCTGAGGAGGACAAAGGTTGCCAACTACCTTGAAGTTGAGGGCTTGCGGGGATAGCAAGACAGAGACTCTGATCTTCGTATCGAGGGCTTACCCTGGTGTGGGTAAGACAGACCTTCTTGAAAGTATAAATCAAAGGACCTTTATCCAATGTTGTTGGATACCCTTCTCTTTGGGTTAAAAGACTTATATCTTGTTACTTGTAATTTTACTACTTATTTGTTTCCACTGCATTTTATATTATAAGGAAAGTATAACATCCTTATACTTCCTTACTTGTACTCTGTTTCATTTAGATTCTATAAGCTTTAAGGTAGAATCACATATTGTAATGTTTTGTTATGTTTCAATTTCTGGAACCATATTTCCGGAACCTACTTTCGGAATCTCTTTCCAGTTTTATGAAATTACAAAGGACGTGAAGTTTATAACTTCATTACTTATTCCAAGTTTTTCATTTGGTGTTATAGGTGTTGTGAATTTTCTTAGTTTGAATTTGTTAAACTTACTCCTTTCCTTTGCTTAAGGAAAACATAGTTATTTGTAACTAACATTAAAGGTTCCAAAGGAATTTTTAATTTATACAATTTACCCCCCCCCCCTCTTATATATTGACCATCTACATCATTATTTCGATCCTACATTTCTTAGAGGTTCCAGAAACTTTTTATGAAATCCTTAATTGTGGTAATGTCTTTTGGCACTATTGATCACCCTTAGATACATGGTATATCTATGGGGATAATTGGATCTCTATAAGATATAGTGAAATATTATTTAATGTATTTTCAAGGGTGATAGGTTAAACACCACACTTTGGTAAATTTATTATGAAATAAATTTTTTATTATAACATTCGTATTTCTCCATATAAGGATATATATGGGATGAGATGTATGAATCCAATATTTTGGCATGAAGTTCTATAGAGAAAGGTATAAGGTCATGAACATGTATAATAAGTGATATAGAATGTTTAAACTACCCAGAATCATAAGGATGTAACACAATATAAAACAATGATTTATATAGATAGTCATCAGCAAGATGAAGTTTTTGATGATCATGGAAAGTTATTCATTTATATATAACTATAGAACACAGTTTTATTATTTAAGATTAATATTAATATGATCACTATCTATATATGTGACTTCGAGATATAATATCATGTTTGGGATGTAACACATCAGTAAAAACTAGAGCCAGACCTTTCCCAAATATATGATGTATTCTATATAGTGCATTTAATGACATATATATCAAACCCTTAACCTATAATTAACACGGGAAAAAAATTAAAACACTCTATAGCAAAAAAATTTCATCATAATTGAAAAAAATTATGATTTAATATATTATAAACACTGATATGGTAAAAAATTAAAAACTATGTCCATTAAAATGTAAAAAATTAATATGTTTTACAATAGAAATAATATTACCCTTAAAAGTGGCTTTATTTTTATTTTATAATATATTTTAGAGGCAAAATTTTCAGAAAAAAAAATATTTTGATAAAATTAAATTTCTTATTGAATTCAACATATAAATATTGGCATAGAATTGAATATTAAGAAATTTTTAAAAGTATTATTTTTATTTGAAAATTTTGTATTTTATCAGAAATTTGATTTTTTGTATATTATCAGTTTGTATTAAATGACTATAAGATTAAATAATCATTTAATGTAATCAAGAATATATTTAATGAATGAGAAATAAATTTTAAAATATTATTTTATCATAAAAATCTTATGTCCAATATTTTTAGAAAAAAATAATAATGTTGTGTTTAAAGAATTTTTATAGTTGAATTCTGTTTTGGATTACTATTAAATCCAAATAAAATTAATATTTTTCACAATAAAGAAATTACATCCACCGAAATGAGTATCCATGAATCTTTTCCAATATTCATAAGTTTCTATTTGAAAAAAATATTTCCCTATAGAATAATGTAATGTTGTTACATAAATTTATTTAAATATTAAACTTTAAATATTTTATAACATTTATATAAAAATTTTATTATAAAAATGGAAAACATAAAGTTTAGTATTTTATATTTCTATCTTTAGTTATTCCTTCATTAACATTAAATTCGATGGTTTAAAATTAGTTAACCTAATCAATAGTAAAAATACTAAATCATATTTCACCCATGGCAAAAGTCCAGAAAATATTGAAAACTGATTTTTAAATGTATATGAGAGGTTTATCATGATAAAAAATCTCCCATTATTCAATTTTAACCTTTTTAATCCCTTCACTCAAATATATTACAATAAATTGATTGAAATTAAATGGGTATTTCCAATAGTATATTTATTTTCTATTATAAAAGTGGTCAGTTGATGCCCTTCCTATTACACATAGATATAAGAATTTTTTATTAAAAATATTCTCAATTTCTCCTCCATAAACCCCATCCAACAACCATAATCTACAATCCTCATTTATTTTTTTACATCTATAATTTTTGAGGTGTTCTCTATGATAAAATTCAATATTAAAACATGGTTATTACATTGTAATTGTATTTTATTTTACACTACACATTATTAAAAATATAGACATATATTAATAAAAAAATGGATTATTATTAAAATTAGGTGTTATTATGTTAAATGTAAATTAATTACTCAATCCATTAATTCCACTAAAAACTTTATAGTGCATACGTGTGAACTATCAAATCCATGATGTGTTATAGTTTATTTTTCATCACTAAGACTCATGGATTTCAACAAAAATGGTTTTGATGAATTATAATATTGTGAATCCAAAATCTATTTTCTTAAAATGAAATTTTATCGATAATAATTTTTTTTAAATTTTTTGTGAAATGATATTTCTAATCATATGTGCATATAGAGTACTACATTCATGAATCAATATTGTTATCATAAAATTCCAACCAATAAAAGATTGTTACAAGGATATGTTTGGTGAACATAATTTTTATATATTTCAGATTTAAATCTATTAAATGTAATTTAATATCCCAATAGATGATAATAATGCCATTTCACTTCAAAAAACTCCAAACCACCTCAAAAATTCTCTGAACATGAGGACAACCCTACAACGGCAATAAAACATTTATACATGTCTTCCATTAATTCAAAAAAACATGCATCAATTTTTTTGACTTTTCCCATTAAAGGGAATTTATACCTTAGAAGACCACAAATTAACACAAAAAAGGATGACTAACATTGAATTAAAATGGGATAACCTAAAAATCATAACAGGTTATTATAATCTGCACACTATAAATTCATTTTGTCCCCATAAATTACTGAAGATCATATATCTCCAAATATAGAAGGCTATTGGTGCCTCATAAATGATTCATTCTCCCACATAACATGAAAATACGACTTATATATCCTTAGTACCTGGTCTAGATGATTCATTTTACCATGCAGTGCCTTATCTTGTAAGTCCATAATCTAAACTTGTTGTTCAACCATAGAATTTTTGAGCTCAAAATCAATATCCTCTCATAAAATCACATTGAAATAATCATGTATATGCATATTCATCTATGATACAAGAAATAAATCATGGATAAATTTCAAACTAACAATAAATATCAACCAGTAGGCCACCTTCCCAAGTTGTCCAATGATTTCAATGGGACCCAAAAATAGAGGTTCCAACATACCCAGCTTACCAAAATGATGGAATATCAAGAGAGATGAAACATTGTGAAAGAATATGTCACCAAACCAAAACTCTAGTGGTCGATGATGATAGTCTACATAATATTCTGACAACCATACCCCGTGATCAATCTCTTTCAGATCAATTATACCATCTCATCCATCTCCTTAATAAGACTATTATTGAATATTAACCATTCTTCAAAATAACCCCATCACAAGTGAGATCTTCCTGGATACACATAATAGGCCATAATTTCCCTTATCATAATAAATTCTGAATAAATATTTTTTTATACATGCATTACTCATATAAATTAACATTCCAAACATCCATTGAAATCAATCACACATTCTTGGAGCTTATACTTAATTACATGGATATCCAACTATGACTTTTCATCCTTATGTGGTTGATAATATCTGTTCAATTTAATCTGAGAACCTATATCCTCATATAATCCTTTCAAAAACATGAGAAATATCTCTGGGTCCCTATAATGATACCACTATATAGGGATCCCCATGATGTCTCACAATCTATCAAACATAAAATTTCATAAGTTGGTCAACTTTCATCATCCCCATGATCTGTATAAAATGTGATTCTTTTTTGAGCAGATCTATGATCTTCAAAATAGACTCCTTCTAACTAGGATTCTATACCAACCTAATGAAAAAATATAGTGAAATCACATCCCACTTCTTTAAAAAATCTATTTGGGATGCAACAAAATCGAAGGTCTCTAGTGTTACATAATGATTCACAGAAAAGTAAGACATCATGTAAAATGGCCACTACTACCCATCTCAACCACTACCACTGATACTAATATATTTAATCGTGTAAAATTTTGTTATCCCCTGGGTGAATGGATTAACAATTTTTTTTCCAATTTCCTAGAAAACCTAATTCATGAAAACTAAACCCACCAACCTTCTATGGAACCAAAATGAACCATTAAGAGATATATACCACTCACTGGAGGTCTTCCCACTATAATTGTTGTTACCAAAGTGATGCAACTCATATTATGTTTCTTAATCGATCCAAAATCATATATGAAAATATATATTACTATTCAAACAATCCAAGATCACCTACCCGATGTCCTCTTCTTCTTCCATTCTCATCTCAACAAATAAACTCATTATATGAAACATGTCAACTGATTTGTTCATGGATTGTATCAATAATTCTCATCTCAATGCATTTTCGAACACATTTACATTCATTGTGGTGTGTGAAATATCAAAGCCCATATTTTGTAGGCACTCCACCAAATATATCTATCGCAAGATTAGATCCATGTAACTAAAAGTATATTTTAGGATCTAATAGTTAGAATATACTATAAACCTCTCCATAAATACATAATGATTCCATGTTTTGAGTGTGTTCATAACTTCGTAAAACTCAAGATCATGGGTAGTGTAGTTTATCTCATGAGTGTATATCTAGCATGATCCATAGGACACCATTTATTTTCCTTGTGTCAAGACACATCCTAAACCAAAAGCATCATAGAAAACCTCATAACTAAAATCTATTTATGGAAGAATCAAAAAAGTTTCTCAATTCAACCTCACCTAAAGCTCCTAAAAATATCTATGACATTATTTTAACCATTCAAAGATTACACCAATATGTCTTAATGCAGTCATAAAGGATGTGATCTTAGAGAAATCATGAACAATCCCTCTGTAGTAACCACCCAAAACCAAGAATATTCAGATCTTAAAAACATTTATAGTAACATCCATGTACATAACAACTTCTTACTTTTTAGAATCCATTAAGACACCAACATCATATATCAAATTCAAAAAGAATTTTCTTTCCAAATCTAAAAATCACATTAGGAAGGCTAACCATATTTATGATGATCTTTTAATGTTAGATGAATGATATCTAAATGGTCTATAAAATCCCATTTTGACTTGGATTTAACAAATATATTATCCATGAAAAAAAATTCCAAGTATTATAAGAAGTGATGAAAAATATGATTCATTAATTCCATAAAAAATAAATGAGAATTAGTCAGACCAAATTATAAAACCAAAATTTTGAAATGCCTATAGTAGCTTCCAAATACTGTCTAAGTTATATCCATATCACAGACACTCAAAAACATGAACCTTGACTATAATTCAATCATTGAAAACCAAAATCTCCCCTTAAGTTATTCAAAAAGGTTACTACTTGTAGTAAAATGATATTTTTTTTTTGTTTTTGGTCACCAAATTCAACTTACAGTAGTCCATACAAGCCAGTAGGTTATTGTATTTCATCATATAAAATAGGATCGGAAACTCCCATGTTGATACACTTGGATGAAATAAACCAATATTCTATAGTTCCTCAACCTAGACAATAATTTCTACCAACATAGTATGTTTCAGTCGTTAATATTGAGTAGAAATGGGCATCATACCTAGAAGAGAATCTATTGTAACCTCGTCATCTCTATAGGGAAATGAAATTGAAAAATAATATAAAAATACCTTTGGCAGAGGAATAACTACCTGAGGATGTAAACTACCAAAAAAGGGTAAAAAACATCATGAAACATCTATATTATCTACTATTAGGTTTCCCTAGAATAAGAGTAAAAATGAATTTCCACTCCTAATAGAGAGTATGAGTCACCCTGAAAAACCTGAGTGGCCCCATGAAATGATATGAAGTAAACATAATTTAGATAATATTATATCTATGCCTTAACAATTATACTATAATTTATAATCATTAACAAATTGATGATATCAAAATTAATAACTAAAAAGTCCAACCCTACCTCAAAGATGACATTCATCGACTGAAACATGGTACAATTGAGACCATGTGTTGTCCTCTTTCCCAAAGGTGTAAAAAGATCTAAAAAGTGAGACATTAGTTCCTAACACTATCCATGCACATTAACTATCTTTGAATACGTAAAATAATGAGTATCAATTGTATTAAACAAAGATAACAATATAAAAGGAAAGTAAACACTATACATCTAACAGAATAAGGACATGCTTAAGATTCCTCTGGTGCATACTCCAGTATATATTGATGGATAGTCTTAGTACCACCCTGTTCATTTCATCCATATTAAAACCCTTATAGACTAACGATATGACCCACCACCCTCAGAATAATCTTCTTAAACCTATGAAACATTGGTGAAAATGGACCCTTATTCACTACTCTAGATGATTTAATCACAAAAAGTTTTCATAGGGATAGATCTTCAACAAAGATAAGAATTCTTGGGAGCCCCCTCACAATTCATATTGGAATGATCGGGCTACCAACACTGTTAGAAAAGATCATGTTTCTACCATGATGAATACCATGAAATGGGTCCTAAAGAAAAACTTAGCACAAGTTTGCTTCCTTTTATGACCTGACGATATACCCTGAAAACACCTACACCAACCCAATCTCCTCAAAAACTAGTCTATCCATGTTTTTTTGCCTCACAGAAATATTCTTTTTCAACTACCTCAATAATGTTCTTATGACATATGAGAATCAAAATCGACTGAATAACCGACATTAGTCCAAAATCCAACCTGTGATCTTTTAGGTATTCATTAGTGATACGGTCATGTTCCAGATGAACCAGCTTAGAAAAATCTATAGAATGCTCTATAATGATATGCTCCTCTTATTCTGATTTTAAAAACACCCAAGTCATCACCATATATTATGTATATGGATACAAATACTGATTAATGATTTTGTAATGGAAAGTCCAACTATGATCACCATGAAACATTTCTTTTGCAATTGATGTAACACCCCAATCTTCCACGGTATGTTTCCCTTTGAATAATGCAATAGTTTGCATTGTACGGAATTTCGAGATTCTAACACAATGTGACCAATCAAACTAGTCGTTATGAATAAGAATACACACTTTTTGAAATTTTATTATTATTTTTATCTGAAAATGGACTTCATTTTTTCATTCAGAATATCTAAATTATCCTAGGGAGAAATTTTGGTTCTTTTCCGATAACTTTTATATTTTGATGAATAGTGAAAATTACTAAATTTTAATTAAAAACAACTTTTCAAATTAAAATATTTAATAGTGATAAGTTATGAATTTTAGTGGTTTTAAAATATATTTAGAATATATTTTTACCATTTAATACATTTTAGGTCATTTTATATAATTTCACAATTAAACTGGACATAAACAAGTGTCAATCTTTTGATAGTTATTATTTCTTAAAAATACGCTTTTTGTTTTGATAGCGGGAATTAATTTTAAATTAATTTATGACACTTATATGTTTTGAATTTAGAAAAATTGATTCCAAATTTGGAATCAAGATGTTCAAATTGTCTAAATAGGTACCTTTTATTTTTATAAATTTTTAATATTTACTTCGGTAAGTATTTTATTTACAATGGTTAAAGGAAAAATCCTGTAAATAAGGGTAATCAAATAATATTATAATAATAATAAATTACCATAAAACATGTGCTAGCATTATTGGTTGATACATGTCCGACCATGGGGATATTTGGGTCAATTATGGGACCACATGGAGCCACTTGTAGGTGATATGGACACTTTATATTAATTAAGTTAAAGTAAATACAAAAAGACATAAGCATATATCTTCTAGAAAAACAATTTTTACATTGGGTTATATATGTTATATTTTCGACTATAAATATTCAGTAGAAATATAAAAATATTTCCTACATAATATTATTTTATTTACAATTTTTATACATTTATTAATTAAATTTATTTATGACACAATAATGATACAGTGTTTTCATTATTAATGAAAGAATCAAATAATTCGTATTATAAAAGATAAAATAAACATAATTTTAATTTTTTGATGCCATAAACGAATTTTATTGGTTGATATGACATGTTAATATTGTTTAAATGAATTTTTTTCGATTCAATAAAGTTGTTAAGAGTGTAACAAAAATCAATTATTAAAAATTTTCAAAATTGACATAAATGAGTTTTTAAAACAAGTATTATATTATTAATTGATATTATATTCCTAAAAATCTAAGGATCGGACAAAGGACTAATATCATGATAGGTCTATCATTAATGGACCACTTGGGGGTCTCTTGGATGTATATATTATGTTTATAAACTATATAATATAAAAAAACAAAGTGACATGGTAAATGTCAATCTAATTAACTAAGAGTTAAAACTAAAAGATAAGGTTAATATAATGACCCAAACCTATCTAAAATCTATTGGATTAATGGATTTAGTCCCATACCCACCTTATACTTTTATCAATATACTTTGGAGCCATTAGAAACTTAATATGAATTTATTATAAATTAATAGTTTAAGTTTTTCCTAAAAATCCCCTCCTCTCCCTTATAAAAGGAAATAACTTATAACCAAATCATCACACATTCAATGATTTTGGGCTCGGCCAAACTATAACCAAATACCCTCTAAAATATCATACCATCATGTTTTAGGCCTTCCTTTAGTCATAAATCCATTATATGAAGCCCTTTTGATAACATCAAAGGGAAGAACCCGAAGTAGAGGTAATGTTTTCACCACCCTCTTTCAAGTTCCTTTGTTCTTGAACTTCTTCTTTATTTGTTATTTACATTATAAAATATAAAATACAGTATATTATATATACTGTGATGTTATTATAAATATTTTACAACCATATTATGTATTCTATCCAACCTTTGAATGACATGTCACCATACGTGCGTACATACGGACTACCGTCTCCACGAACGCGATGAGATTCATTCCCCATCATATCCATTCAAGACTAATTATCATTTGATGATAAAAATTAATGTTTAAGAACATTATATAATTTGGTATATGAATAAAATACAACCTATCCATAACAAGAAAGACTTATTTAACAAAACATATAAAAGAAAACGAGTAAGTTAACACCCGAAAAGAGGATAATACTAAAATATTATAAACAAACCATTATTATAAGATCATGTATGATATCATAATTATGTATATGGTTCTTGTATAATTTAATAACAATTTTTTAACTATTATACAGAAGGTTAACATAACATCGACTAAGGAAAAGTACAAGGTAAGGGTTAATTCTAAAATCTCTTCATTATCTGAGGTTGTTTATACATAATTGTCTACTGGGACCTCTTTATCATCAACATCAATGTTTCTTAAAAATGTATTTCAAATCCTTATTACTATTTTATAGAATATGGGTTAAATTAATTTATACCCTTGTTGAATTTTTATATGATGTTTATAACGGAATCTTTCCATCAATTTCCAAACAAGGTCCTTTTGAACCTTTTCTACAAAATTATGGTAAGAATGTATTTTTTTTACTTATACGGCGGGTGCGGCTATTTTCCGCCGTTATAGAAATAGTTCAAGCATCCCTTACAATATTATAAGAATATTTTGAAAGTAAATGTATTATTTTATAATTATGTGAATTTTAAATGATTTAAAATTTAATATTTAAGAATATGTGAAATGTACTCTTTATCAAGATCAGAATTTTAAATGTTTTGAAGCTTTATATTTCTAAATCTTTTTAATTAATGTCCATGTTTTCAAATTGATTTTAAGTATTTATTTATACATACATGAATATTTTGAAATGATATTTCTTTTCAAAAATTTCAAATTGATATGGGACACTTTGATTCAAAAATCTCTTTTAAATTACTTCCGTTATAAATGTGTGTCTTTCCATGATTTAAAAAAAAAGATATTTCTCTCAAATAGTTTTGATTTAATTTTTGTCAATATCCTTTGTTAGATTATAATTTTATTTTATGTTCATTTATTATGATGAAAAACTTCCATATTGTATTGATGTTTTTGTGATCTGTTTGACTATGGATGAGTTATTTTCATACCATTCATGGTTTATAGAGAAAGTATTGACAATTTGTATGCTAGTTTTAATATGAATGTTTATGTTATGTTTAAACCTGTTCATATTAGGAATGAATTGGACTTAGTAAGTGATGGGTGGAGCCCGCTATAGCTCCTCGATGCATCGGTATGTCTCATGAGACAAACTAGTGTCTTGCCATAAGGCCTTGACAAAATCTCATTTGTAGTCTTGGCACAAGGCCTTGGCTATGTGGTTATGATAGTCTGGAATTATGCATTCCATCATTATGAAAGTGGTTATTGATATTTCATGTGATTATTTGAATAGTAGAATATCCATGTGAATAAGTAAATGGATTTATTTAATTTTATTTCTGAAATTTATGCTGAAATTCAAGTTTAAAAGGCTTTTGATTTAGTTATAAATTGCCTTAAATGTTTATGTTTATTTACGAAATATTCAGCTATATTTTTATGCTTACTGGGCAATTGAGCTCACCCCTTTCTATGTTTTATTTTTCTCAGGATGTAAAGAAGTAGTTTATGAAAGACCTGCAGGGATAGTATGAGGGGATAAGAGTGTGGACTATGGATACTATACTATTATAGTTTTTATTTTATAATGTAATGTAAACATTATGAATATATCTATTGTTTCCCAGGCTAATAAACTAATCGTTCTTTCAAGACTTCATCTTTTGTGATCATGCCATTGTTATGTAATAATGCACTGACTTTGGGTAACTCGGGTCAGGGCGTTACAGTTTGTATTAGAGGATGTTTAGTACAAACCATGGAAGGTAGATTTAGATAAACTCTAATTATAACACATATCCCTAAGATATACTTTGAAGATTAGTATAGAATAACTTCCTAGAATTTTGGTATTGTAGAGATTTTGTGTGTTTTTCGATAAATACATCCCTGTCTGGATTTGAGCAGGTAGAGGCAGCTCTGGCCCAGATGTACTTAGGGGTAAAACCCGAAAACACCGCTTTGAGCTAAACTTGAACAGGAACTAGTGCACGATAACGAGCCTTGCTTCACTCTTGGTTACGACACTCTAGGGGGATATGATTAGGATAATTCTCATTTTCTTTAAAAACCATTATGAAGGTTTTATGAGTATATACTTCCTCAAAGAAGCCATTTTTATGATTATGGATTATATCCATAAACTATTTAATTTATGTTAACTGTTTCCCAAGTTTTTGATTAGGTGTTTCTATTCATAAACTAATCTAGTGTATGCCATTGTTTAGAAATAACGCCCAGTAGAATGAATGAGAATTCCAGCAATAAGAAAGATCCAAAGAGTAAGAAGTGTCATATCTTTCATGGTATTAAGCCAGAATTGAGAAGGGAAATTGTCTCCCAAGTATTATCATCATATGAAGAAATAGTATCATGGGTTGATAAGATATGTAAATAATTCTTGGAGTCCTATGGATTTGAAAGGAAGCTAGAGAAGGAAATCATGGTAGAGATAAGGACAGATAAAGGGAATAAGGTAAAGAAGGATTTCCCCATATGTGATAACTATGGAAAGAATCACCTGGGAAATTTCTTGAAGGGAATGGCGGTATGTTATGTTTGTAGAAAAAGGACACCAAGTACGTGATTACATGGTTAAGAAAAAGGTTTCAAATGTACAATGCTTCATCTGCAAGGAGTTTGGACACTATGCGAACCAATGTCCCATTCATCAGACTATGCCGCAAATGATGCTATTGGATAATAATCATGTTATGATACTAACACAGATGAAGAGGAATGACTAGTGTTCTAATGTTTTTATTTGGTAATTATTTTATTGAAGTATTGTATCAATGATGTACTGGAATAAATAAGGATTTTACTGCATTACTATTTCATTAAGGATTTGAGATTTTATGGTACTAAGAAAAGTTACTCTACAACAAGTTAACTTTTTGTAAATAAATGGTTGAAGGAAAGATAAACCTTAATATGGTCCAAATATTTAGGTACGGATTTTGGAATAAGATATGGTTGATTTCGGTAAATTATATTGGATATTCTTGACTACCTTGAAACTGATTAATGATTTGTATATTCCATCATTGTTGAAGTGTACAACATTTTTGGATGGATGAAGTTTATCCATTATTCTATAAGTAATGAGGGATCTTGAACGTAATTAATAAGGTTTTATGGTAATTCAGGATGTTTCAGTTTTTTAAAAGAATACATGATGAAGGTATTCACATGCAATTATGGGGTAAAAAGGCTCTACATTATGTTTACCTTTCATATAAATTTTGTACTGAGGGTTTACAGAAGTATTTTGTATATGTATAATGGTTGGAATGGATAATATTTTACATTGGATACTATTTTTAATGTTATTTTTCAATATTTATAAAAAGGGCAACACACAGACCGTTTGACAACCCATCACGTCGGAAAAAGCTGCAGGAATTGAACCCACAAACATAGTGCAATTGAGATTTATCGCCTACCACTAGACAACGTGAAGTCCCTAGAGGGTATAATGTAGTTTTATTTTTTTTTAAAGTTCTGAGAGATGAATTATAAATTTAATTTTTGAACCAGATAAGGTTAGGATAAATAGAATATTTTGGAGTTCTATTTCCTTTTGGAGTGAAATATGGGTTTACGGTAAAAATATATTAAAGAATCGAGTTCTTCATGAAAAGTAAGTATATTTCCATATGATCTTAGTAAATATCATTAATAAATTCATCATCTTTATGAAAGGTAACATAAAACAAAAATTTTGTCGGTTAACATTTTCTACAGGGGAATCAACGTCCGTTTAACCAATCACAAGATTGTGATTTTCGAATAGTTAACTTTCTCCTAATCCTTTTTTCTATAAATATCCATCAAACCTTGATGGTTTTTTTCTCCTCCATATCCATGTTTCCATATAATCCTGGTATGGGTTATCTCAAGTGACCTTTGTACTTCTCTTTCTTGGTTTTAAAATTATATTTTTGTTAACCCTACTTCTGATATGGGTTTTCCACAAAGGTATTTTCTATTTTCATCCTCTAAGTTTCGAAGAACATTTTCAAATTTTGAGGAAAATATTTATTGAAGTATAGGATAAAGTTACTCCCCAAGCTTCCATTGTACGTTTCCCTTTGAATAATGCAATAGTTTTCATTGGATGGAATTTCGAGATTCTAACACACCGTGATCAATCAAACTAGTCATTATGAATAGTAATACCCACTTTTTTTTAATTTTATAAATTTTATCTCTCAAAATGGTATTCATTTTTGTATTCGGAATATCTAAATTATCCTAGGGTGAAATTTTGGCACTTTTCGGATAACTTTTATACTTTGATGAATAGTGAAAATTACTAAATTTTAATTAGAAACGATTTTTTTATCAAAAAAATTAATAGTGATAAATTATGAATTTGAGTGGTTTAAAAGTATATTTAGAATATAGTTTTACCATTTAATACAATTTTGATCATTATACATAATTTCACAACTAAACCGGAAATAAAAAAGTTTCAATCTTTTGATAGTTATTATTTCTTAAAAACACGCTTTTTATTTTGACAGCGGGAATTAATTTTGAATTAATTTCTTCCACTGATATGTTTTGAATTTGGAAAAATGGATTCCATATTGGGAATCAAGATGATAAAATTGTGTTAATTGGTAACTTTTATTTTTTAGAATTTTGAATATTTACTTCGGTAAATATTTTATTTAACATGGTTAAAGGGTAAATCTGGTAAATAAGGGTAAACAAAAAATATTATTATTATAATATATTTCCCTAAAACGTGTCCTAACCATATTGGTTGATACATGTCTAACCATGGGAATCTTTGGGTCAATTTTGGGACCCCATGGAGCCACTTGTAGGTGATAAGGACACTTTATAGTAATTATGTTAATGTAAATACAAAATGACATAAGAATATATCTATTAGAAAAACAATTTTTACATAAGGTTATATATGTTATATTTTAGACTATAAATATTCATTAGAAATCTAAAAGATTTACTACATAATGGTATTTTATTTATAATTTTTATACATTTAATAATTAAATTTATTTATGACACAATAATGATACAGTATTTTTCATTGTTAATGAAAGAATAAAATAATTGGTATTATAAAAGTAAAATAAATATATTTTGAAAGTTTTGATGCCATACAATAATTTTATTGGTTAATATGAAATGTTAATATTTCTTAAATGAATTTTTTTTGAATTAATAATGTTGTTAAGACTTTAAAAAAAATCATTTATTAAATATTGTCAAAATTGACATAAATGAGTTTTTAAAACAAGTATTATATTATTAATTGATATTCTATACCTAAAATCTATGGATCAGCCAATGGACTTATATCATGATATATGTATCATTAATGGACCACTTGGGGGTCTCTTGGATATATATAGTAAGTTTATTAACTATATAATATAAAAATACAAAGTGTCATGGTAAATGTCAATCTAATTAACTAAGAGTTAAAGCTACAAAATAAGGATAATATAATGACCAAAACCGATCTAAAATATATTTTTTGAATTTATTTTAACCCATACCAAAATTATAATTTTAATAATCCACTTTGGAGCCATGAAAAACCGAATATTAATTTTTTATAAATTAATACTTTATGTTTTTCCTAAAGAGCCCATCCTCCCCCTTATAAACGGGCACAACTTCTAACTATTTTTTCACACCTTCAAAGCCTTTAGACTCGGACAAAATCTGCCCAAAAATCCTCTAAAATATCCTCCCTTCATCCTTGAGGCATTAATTTAGTCATAAATACAACCTAAGGATCCCTTAAGATCAAATCAAACGGAAAAACCCAAAAAAGGTAATGTTTTCACCACCCTCTTTTAAGTTCCTTTCTTCTTCAACTTCTTTATTATCAGTTATTTACATTCTAAAATAATAAACCCAGTATCTTCTATATATTTTTATGTCATTATGAGTATTTTACAACCATATTCAGTATTCTATCCATCCTTTGAATGAAATGTCACCATACGTGCGTACGTACGGCTTACCGTCTCCACATCGGGGTGTAACTGTTATTCACTATATTATTATTTGTATGGGTATAATAATGATGGTTCATTCATGTAAATAAGATATATAACATGATAATTATTCTGTATATATGATATACCATCCAATTATATATTATTTTAATATCAAAAGAATGATATTGTCGCTCGTGCGTACACACGGACTAACGTCTCCACGAACTCGATGAGATTCATTCCCCATCGTATCCATTCAAGACTAATTCTAATTTATGATTAAAATTAATGATTAATAACTTTATATCATTATGTATATGAATAAGATACAAACTATCTATAAAAAACACGACATATGTAACAAAAAATATAAAAGAAAACGAGTAAGTTAACACCTGAAACGACGATAATACTAAAATATTATTAACAAAGTATTATTAGAAGATCATATATGATATCATAATTATGTATATGGTTCTTGTATAATATAATAACAATGATTTAGCTATTATACAGGAGTTTAACATACCATAGACTAAGTAAAAGTACAAGGTAAGGGTTAATTCTACAATCTTTTCATTATCCGAGGTTGTTTATACTTAATTGTCTACTGGAACCTCTTTATCATCCACATCAATGTTTCTTGAAAATGCATTTCAAATAATTCTTAATATTTTATAGACTATGGTTTAATTTCATTTATTCCCTTGTTGACTTTTTATAAGATGTTTATAATGTAATCTTTCAGTCGTTTTACAAAAAAGGTCATTTTTAACCTTTTCGACAAAATTATGGTAAGAATGTCTTTTTTTACTTATACAGTGGGTGCATCTATTTTCCACTGTTATAAAAATCGTTGAAGTTAACCATACAATCTAATAAGAATATTTTGAAATTAAATGATTTATTTTATAATTCTGTGACTTTTAAATGATTTCAAAATGAATATTTTAAGAATTTGTGACAGGTACTCTTTATCATGATCAGAATTTTAAATGTTTTGAAGATTTATTTTCCAAATCTCATTAATTAATGTCCATGTTTTCAAAATGATTTTAAGGATTTATTTATATAGACATGAATTTTTTGAAATGATATTTATTTTCAAAAGTTTTAAAGTGGTATGGGACACTTTGATTCAAAAATCTCTTTTAAATTAAATCCTTTATAAATGTGGGACTTTTCAATGATTTAAAAAAAAGAGACATTTCTCTCCAATAGTATTGATTTCATCTATGTCAACATCCTTTGATGCATTATATGCTTATTTGAAGTTTATTTATTATTATAAAAAAATTCTATGTTTTATTGAAGGTTTTGTGATATGTTTCACTATGGATGAGTTATTTTCATACCATTCATGGATTATGGAGAATTTATTGACATTTTGGATGTTAGTTTAAATATGAATGCTTATGTTATGTTTAATCCTATTCATATGTGGAATGCATTGGACTTATTATGTGTTGGGTGGAGCCCGTTGTAGCTCCTCTATGCATCGGTAGGTCTAATGAGACAAACTAGTGTCTTGGCACAAGGCCTTTACAATATATTATTTGTAGTCTTGGCACGAGGCCTTGGCTACGTGGTTATAATATTCTGGCATTATGAATTCCATCATTATTAAAGAGGTTATTGATATTTCATGTGATTATTCGACTAGTAGAATATCCATGTGAATAAGTAAATCGAATTATTTCATTTTATTTCATCCAGACTATGATGAAGTTCATGTCTAAAAGGCTTTTGTTTTAGTTATACATTGCCTTAAATGTTTATGCTTGTTTATGAAAGTGTCTGCTATATTGTTATCCTTATTGGGCATTTGAGCTCACCTCTTTCTATGTTTTATTTTTTCCAGTATGTGAATAAGTATTTTATAAATGACATACAGGGATAGTATGAGGGGATACGAGTGTGGAATATGGAGACTATATTTTTGTAATTTTCATTTTATGATGTAATGTAATCTTTATGAATATATCTAGTGTTTCCAAGGATACTAAACTAATCGGTCTTTCGAGAAATGATCTTTTGTGATCATTCCAATGTTACGTAATAATGCACCAACTCTGGGTAACTAGGATTGTGTCGTTACAACAGAGTCCCACCATCTCCTTCCTAGACCCTTGAATACATATGTGGAAAACCCCACCATAAAGTCTACATGATTCATAATGAGGTAGAAGATCATATCAATCCACTACAGAAAAATCTCAAATTCCTAGGGTCCCTTACAACCAAGTAATATGGGAATATGTTTCTTAGTAAATTCCTAGAAACGATCCATGACATGACTTGGGAACCTCACATCCACTTATCTAGGATTATTAATGGTATGAATTATAGTTTCTACCAAAAATGATCTAATAAAAGATTCTCTTGTAGAACATATCTCATATATTCCTCTATTGGATTTGTAAGATTACTTCATTGAAGAATCATGTGATAAACAGAATATAAAAATCAATCAAGTCATGATAAGACTAAGAAATATTTAGAACACATTTATAATTCAAACCAATGCTTTAAAACAAAAACAATTCTGACAAATTGTGAATTCAACTAAGAAAATATATTACATAAAAATCAATATGTCTATTTAAATAAATATTCATTATAGTTCATTATAATTAATTCAATCACCAAGATTAAATCCTAGTAAAAATTATATTACCACCCATGGTAACATTAATGAAATCATAGTAGTGAGCTGGTTAGGCCAACTTTTCACTTACTATCTTAATTCTGGTGATCCTAACATCATTAAAACCACAAAATAGAACCAAATTTAGGTTGTTATTACACATTTCAGGCTGATCATTCCTCTTTGATATAAAATTATAACATAGCTACACTATTCAACCAAACCATACACATGATCCAATCATTACATGTAAATGTATAGAAAATATAAATTAAAAAAATTCATGAATGTAATGAAATATGGCATAAAATTATAGAAAAAGGGGGAAACAATAGATATAAAATAGGATCCATACAAACCAATAAAATACTCTAAACTAGTAAATTATGAATCGTAAATACAACATGCTTCCATGTGATGAACCATCACCCCCAAACCAACTAAAACCAAATGGAAAACGAAATTATAAAACCCAACATTATACAAGATTCTATTCATATTACAATAATCCTACAATAAATAATCCAAAAATGCCTAATGGAAAAAGTATATGGTGGTTATAAATCCATTCGGATCCCACCACATAGCCTATACAATGAATAATATCATGACTGAAAGTGTTCTATAATTTAAAAGAAAACTAGTTTTATAAAAGTTTTCCAAATTCCAAAAATTTTTGTAAATAAGTTTACATTTTGTTATTTATAATATCCATTCATATTATCATAGAAAAAAAATAATACGTTCTCAATAGGAATTATATTATAGAAAATAATAGGTAAGCACATAAACATGCATCAATTAAATAACCTATCATTTTTATCAATGTGTTACAACCTCATATAAACACATCTGAGAAACAATCCATTATAAAGAAACCTATTATGAAATAAATAAATCATAAATTAAAAATCACCTAGAACTAGTCAGTACCCTTTGAGAATTTGTACTAGACATAAAAGATCATAAACATGCATGATGTTGGTATTGAACAATGCTAATTCCTCTAATAGTTCATCGTTATCCCACAGGTAACCTCATTCCTGTTCCACACACACTAAGGCATCCCATCTTTATTTTCTTACACAACCCGGGTTCCCAATGTTCCAAATTCTAAAATAAATTTCAAATCTGTTCTTTTTATAAAATATTTTTAAATATAATCCCATCCACTACAATGTTTGGAAAATATTATCCATATCAAAACTATTTCTCTTATGAATAAAACCTCTTTAAAAAATTTATCATTCAAATAAATACCTTAAAACCACACATAAATTCAATAAAATGATCAACATAAACAAAATTGATCATGAATGAAAATAAATTCAATTAATTAACCCATTTTATAGAAATAGCTACCAAAAAATTTATTAACTTATACACATTTTAAAATGGGGATCAAAAACCTTGTAATAGACCATCAAAAGACGAAGCCTGTTGTAAAATTGGAAAGTAATGATAGATAAAACTATTTTAAGATGAATAAAATCTATATATATTTCCATCACAACAACCATGACAAATGGAATTTATAAACAGAAGGAATAAAAAACCAGAGAGGCACACTGCAACAACTCTGATGATCAATCATCGAATGAATGATTAACATTGTGAAAACTTCACCATATTTATATAGGGTGATATCTGAATAATGACAGAGATGAAATAGGTGGAATTTAATAATGAATTCTTCCACAACACACAATATACCCAAGACATGAGACATAACAAATGTACAATCCCACTAAACAATGTTAGTTTCACAATGGGTGAAAATTCTAAAAAAACATGTAATATTTTTATAAAAACAATATTTTAAACATTAATAATATGAACTCCAACAACAACATTTGTAAAATTAACACCCTAAACCAAATCTTCCTAGAGACCATTACACATATTTTAATCCCCTTACATGTCATGTAATCTTCAAGAAGGCATCAAACATTCCAGTTCATAGATGAAAACTCCAAACCACATAGAATGTTCCCTGAAATCATGGAGAACCACCAAAATTCCATAACACATTAATACATGGTATCCATTAATTATTTCAAACATACATTATAATACATTAGTTCATTTCCCTAGAAAAGATACTACATCTTTGAGAATCCCATAAACAAACCCAAATAAGGATGATAAAAAAATATTGAACAAAGTAGTACACGATAAGTGTGATAGGATGTTACAATAATCATGATTAATGACATGTGGCCTAGTTTAAAATTCTTCGTTCATTATGATATATAATTTCCTAGTGAATTTTTTTTTCATGTACATCCATTTTTCAAATTTCTTCTATCTTTTATTTAGTGGAAATAAAATTTAATTATCTAGATTTATTTCTATGAATGGTGTTATATTAAAGGATTTTTTTATAAATTTTACTTTTTAATTTAGACTCATAAATATAATTTTTACAGTGATGAAAAAAAAATTTCAGAAAATTTATTTTCATTGTTTTTTTATTATTATAGTAAAATGATATGTCTTTCATGGGTTTTTATTTCATGTTTTACCAAAAAAAAATTTGTCATTAATTTGGGAGATGAAATTTTATGTATCAATTGATTTAGATCATAATTTTATTTTATACCATATAGACGTTTATTTAATATCAAATAATTTCTATATGTTTTATAATAATCGGGAATGACTTCCATTTGGTTGTTTTCAAATATCTATTTAATTTCAATAGGTTCTTTATAAATATTATAACAACCCTACCCTTTATTTTATATTTAAACCTCCTTTATTACAAAATCATTGTCTTAATAAAACTCAGAGTATCATGAGATCTAGTGACTTGGTAAATTATTTACATTACATAACATCTTAAGATATGAAATAAATTATCTTTATATCAAACTTCTTTGACATGACTAACTCATTCCTTCATACTTAACACTGCAATGGTTTACCCGAGGACATATATAATGAAGGGGTGAGAATTATATACTAGTGAGGGTGTAAATAAGGAATAATATGAATAATATAATACATTTTAGGTAATATTTATATCAATGGAGCAGAAGAGAAACATGAACATAAAAGCATGATATAGAATGGTTATCCTAACATGGAAATGTGGAAAAAACATACAACATGATATTAGATTGATTCGGGGCTCATTGAAAATGGTTTAACATGAGTAAACCATCACTATAAATAAATAATCATGAATAAACCGTCAGTTGACATGGAGTATCATGATACTAAACATTACCCAATGCATTGGAGCACTATCATGGAGAACCCTTCTTAATCTTTTTAATCTCATGCTTAAGTATGCCACATATATTATAAATAATAAATTAAATGTACATAATAATTTATTCCATAATAATGGAATGTGAAATAAATTCAGGAAATTATATAATTATTAAGTATATGAACATAATGGTGAATTCCCTTGATATAGAAATGGGAATAGTTTTCACTATATGATGATTTTGGCATGAAAAATCACTCTGGAATTTTAGTAGCATAACAGCGTCATAGGGAAATTCATAAACTAGGTTGATGGGAGAGAATGTGTTCCCTCATAATTTTTACATGAAATAGAGCGTAAAGGGATCATGAAACAAAATATCCCAACATAAGAAATGTAAATTAGATACATAATATTCGTGAAATTCTTGATTGTAAATAGGGAAATAGAAATCCCTTATAGAATTTCATCATGGTAAAGAGTGTACGCGAAAGGCATTAAAGAAGAAGAAAGTGGTATCCAATAATTTAAAATTTTGGAATGATATATAGGGAAGGTGTTAAATCATTCCCTTACATTTTTAATGATAATATAAATTGGACAAATAATATAATGAAATTTGGATTAAAATGAGAATGTTTGGAATGTAAGGTTCCCCTAATAGAGTGTGTGACATCAAAAGATTGAAGAGGGGATTTGTGAGAGATTAGGTGCCTTGGAAGTATTATAATAAAAGGAGGGTAGAGTAGGGATGTGAACCAAGTATTTAGAGTGAGTAAGAGTGCGAGCTTCAGTTATTTTGTATAAGAAATGAGTGGGTAGTTCTTTAATATTTCACAAACATAGGTTTTGGAATCTATATAATTAAATATTCAAAACCACAATCCATACCATGGTTTTTACAATTTTTTTGACAAATACCAGTTAAAAAAATTACATGTACAATGTCCGAGCATTATAAAACATTTCCCTTTCTTATGTGGAAGTGAGTCACACTCTCAAGGAAATGAATTTATAATCATAAAATGTATTATAAATTATGAAGGAATCGTTAAGGATATATAAAATAATTAAAATAAATCTAAAATAAAATTATTTTAATGGGAATGAATATGTTGGTCTTAGAATACACATTATAGTATTTATTACATAATTTTGGGGTCATAATGATGTCATAAAAACATATTTTATTTATAAGGTATTTAATTTTAACCCTAAAATTTGATTCTAATAAAATTATAAAAAAATAACCATTTAAAACATTCGACATTCTGAATCCAAAAATAATATTTATTTTATCTAAATTATTTTCTAAATATGTGAATTTCAAAATTTAAAATGAAAACTGACATTTATTGAAAATTCACATTTTCTGACAGAAATTGTTTTCAAACCTTAATAAAAAATATGTTTGACTATATAAAAATTAAATAATGATTTATTATGAACATAAGTACTTTGAATATAATATTTTATTAAAATATTAATTATTTCAAAAATAATTAATTCTTTAAAATATACATTCTCTATTTTATTGTATAAAAAATATAACACTTATCAAAATGATTACCTAGTTATTTATAGATAAGGAACTTATATTATCATCAATTATATAAATAATTTTATAATATTATTAATAAAAACCTTATATTAATATAATAATGTATATATTTTTCAAAAGTACCATTTTTACCCGAATAATCAATTTATCTAATTCATCTTTTTTTATAAAGACTATTGTCATAAAGGAATTGAGGGAATACAAATTTTATTTATAAAAATGGATTAAAATATAATAACTAATAGATTATTACATAACAACTTATAACTCCCAAATAAGACTAATGGATAAGGTGTGTGATGGGAGTATAGTCTTGAGGCAGCTCATATAACATCACCTATGTGGTAGTATCTATTAACATGAACTTCTCCCAAAGGTGATTATGTTCAAACATAACGTGTTTATTCTCAACTTAGGTTTGGTCAAGAGCGAACCCCAATAACACTACCCCCTTTCCGTGCCCTAAAAAAATGATCTTTTATGGCCTTAGACTACTAGATGAGGTCATCCCCTCATTTGTCAATGTATAAAGGATTCTTTTTAAAAACATTATATTTATATGATTCGTGTGATCACTATTAATCAAATATATTACCAAGGATAATTATTCATAATAGCTATTTAATCCCAATTAAAAAAAATTCATGCTCATTCTATATCTATATGTCAATAAAAGAAAAGAAGGTTTGTTTACAAAAGATCTGTTCATTAAAACATTCCCCCATTAATAAATTTTTCCCCCAATAATTCATTTTCCCAAACTAGAATTATATGGACCCAGAAATAAACATTACATAATCTTGAATTAAATAAATATTTCACATTGAGGATCATTTTAGGTTTAATGTTTTAGAGAATTTGGCCATAACAATCACATTATATCAAAAAAAATTCACGGCATACACTTTTCCTCAGATTCCATTTTTTTCATAAAATAAAAACTCTTGAAAAAATAGTCATGTCTAGTCCAAAATTTTAGACATCATGACTTTTACTTGATCCCATCCTTGACCCAATTCATCTTTAGGTTTTGTGAAAAAACATTTCAAAACATGGGATGAGCATAAAAATTTCAGTAAGGTTTATAAAAAAAATAAATAAAACATTTGTTCATCAATACCTACATAAAATAAGTTCTTTTACACACTTCATGCAACCTCAATATTTACATAGTAAATAAAAATCAGAATGGTAACTTGTGGCATCCATAACATACTTACATTGTAGCTTTCACTACTACATATGAAGTTACATATGGAACACCCATCACAGTATATTACCTAAATCACTTATGAGATACATTAATGTTAACCTCCCTCATGCTACCTTATTAATTTGAGATCTATCTCGGGCTCACCCTCCCTAGGTTTATCATAGAACCACCCATATACGTAAACAATTCCCAAAAACCATAACATATTCATAACACATAAATCAAATATAAAGGAAAGATAACATTTACACATTTGAATCCCAATATATTATTTAAATATATTATCCTAACATTTCCATTATCAAAACCATTTTAAATACCAAAATACATAACATAGTATATGGTATTTATTTTCCTTTTAAAAAAATTATGTGTTCTTAAGGATGTCAAAAGATCAAATAATACTCGCAGCGGCGGAAAAGGTCATTGTCACCGCTTACGTTAAAAGAAACATTATTTTTTGTCATTTAGTAAAACACCTCATAGAAAATTATTCCCTTTTGATGAAATTAAATTTTAAAGGCGTTTTTACACCATATAAAATAAAGTTATCTATAAAACAAAATATGCCTCAATGAAAGAAGATTGAGTCAAAGTCCCTTACCTCGTGTCTGACATGACCTGTTCATTCTATAATCTCATTAATAGAAAACTGAAGTTGATTTATACTTTCTTAAAAACCTTTTTCATGTTTATCATTCTTTTTAAATCACTTATTAAAATTTTATAAACATTATGTAGTCATTTATGTTAATAATGGTCGCTTTGTCGATATTTGGTACTTGAGTCAAAAATGGACTTTTTATAATTATAAGTTGTTCATGTGGTTAAAATATCATTTTATCCAGAATGATAATCCTAATTTAGATATTATTTATATCATATATATCTATTATATACAAATATTTAGAATAGTACATAACATTTGGAGGTAAGAAAATAAATGCACCATTCATGGAGACGGTAAGCTGTATGTACGTATAAAGGCTACTTTAATTTTTATTTCATATTTAATGGAATGAAATCATAATGATACATAGGTATATTATAATTTGAATATAATATCATATATAATTTCATTAATTCCATCATTTATACGTCCCACATATGGCATGAATGATTCATATCACTTTGAGGGGGCGCTAGTCCGCACTTCCTAAAATGAAATTATCGTATTTACCCACAATGGAATCGATAAAGGAATTATATAAATGAAAATTAAAGAAGAATAGAAAATATATAAATATAATATATATCATATAAAAATAATGTGCCATCATAATTTCCACTATAACATGTGGTATATGAAGATTGAACAATCATCGTATCGTGTGGCGTTGTTTTGTTGTTCACAGAAACAGTATATTCTTTACCCATTAGATGGTGGTTTGTTTAAGTGTAGTTTGAATAATTCAAATAAGAACATTATATTATATAGATGAAACTGTTGTTTTTATAAAATAAAATAATAAAAAGAGTTTAGGATTTGGAGAAGTAAAATAAAAGAATGGAATTTATGAGAAACTTTTACCTTTAATTCGGGTAACTCCCATTGGTTTGAACGAAAGGGAATTCTTAAAGTGCCTTATGACTAAGGTAAAGATTATATCAGTAGGAGAGGTATTTAGGGAGATTAATTTTAAAGATTTTGGATGATCCAAGGGGCTTTATAGGTGTGAGGAATGGGTTATAGGTGAGGGACTTTTATAACGGGGGAGGGGCTCTTTAGAAAAATGTGAAAATATTATTTTATTATATAATGATTTTCAGTTTCTAAATGTCCAAAACTTATTAAAGTCAAAGATAATATGACACATGGTATAAATATAATCATACAATAATAATTGGACAGGTTTCAGATATTATTTTTAACTTTAAAATCTTATTTATTTAAATCATTTATTAATGAGATAAACACTTCATCATTATTGTGTCATAAATAATTTAATTTATTTGAAGTATAAAAATTAATAAAAAATTACCATTATTTAGGAAATATTTTTATCATTATAATGAATATTTATAGTCAAATATATCAAATAAATATCACCACATTAAAATTGTTTTTGAAAAACAAGACATGTTTATGATATTATTATTTTTACTTGAAGTAAAAAAAATTAATATCATTATCTTACACAAGTGGAATTTAAAGGAAAAATGTCTCACAAAAAAAATTTCTTAGATTTCCATTACTCATCCAATAAATTTAGGACATGTGTTGAGGAAATATTATATTATTATAATATTTCTTTCCATGAATTATCTTATTTACCTTTAACCGTATTAAATAAAAGTCAAAGGATACTATTCAGAAAAAATATGTTCACCTTATTGAACCAAATTTTACTTACTAATAAAAAACATGTATGCCATATTTTCTAAATTAAATTCATAGAAGTGGTAAATTTTCATTTAAATGAAAAAGTCATCTTTTTAACTACTACATAATGTTTTCACTATTCCTCAAAAGTTGGCATTTTTTAGAAATATAAAAAAAATTATCTTAAACTATATTTGATATTAAAAATTCAAAAACAATGTCTATATTACCAAATTCAATAAAAATAAGATGCATTATTTAATTTAAAATTAATTCCCATTCTCAAAACAAAACATGTTTTAAAAATAATAATAACTATCAAAATATTGACAGTTGTTTATGTCTAAATTCAAAGTAAAATAACATCTAAGGACAAAAATCGGATGAAATGATAAAAATATAATATTATTACAAAATAAAATAAATTAAAAACATAATCAAACCATATAAAAAATTATATTAAAGGACAATTTTGAATTAAAATACAGTATTTTCACTATTCATTAAAAATGAATTTTACCAGAAAAATACCAAAAATTTACCCATAGTAAATTTTGATGTCCCGATTCTAAAAAAGATTTTTATTTTTTCTAATAGAACATATAAAAGTGGCCAAAACTAGATTTATAGATGGTTCTCCCTTAAAAGGTGGTAAATCGACCTTTTAAAGAATATATGAGTATTTATTCATAAAATTATATTAATTCACATTTTAAGCCTCTACCGTTTATTAGATAAATGTAAAAACATTTAACAAACATGTATAATCTTATTGTAGTTAGTTATTTTCATTCCCTCCATTACAATGGCAAGGACATAACTACCATTTAATATAATATTATATGATTTTTTTTAGTATGACTCAACCTTTTGTGCAACATAAGAATTTAATGAAACCTATTATTTCTTATCATGTACACCATCGAACATAGAAAACCATTTAAAGTGAAATTAATATTTAATTCCCAAATATTAATAGTTATAAAAATGTATTATTCTTTAGATACTTGGGATGTTACATCTTTCCCTCTTTTGGAAATTACATCCTCATAGTTTTTATTCAATTATCAAATAAGTGGATGTTTTTATCCCTCATAGAATTTTTAGATTCTGACTTTGCCTCATAAACCATAAGGTTTTTTCACAAAACCATTACCATATGAATTTACATATTCCTCAACATATTCTCTCATCAGGGAAGAATCAGAACTATTTGTTTCTCATAATAGAGATCCTCTTCCAACTGAACTATCGTTGGACTTAAAACATGATATGGATCTGGAATATACATTCTCAACATTGAAACATGAAAAATATTGTATACCTAGGATAACAATGGTTGTTAATCCACTCTATATGAAACTAATATAACTTTATCTAGGATTTTATAATGTTCAATGAACCTCTTACTAAACTTTCCCTTCACACCAAAAAGAATCACACTCTTTTATAGAGAAACATTTTGAAAGACCTGATCCCCTACCTCAAAAGAAAGATCTGTCCTCTGGTTATCCACATAACTTTTGTGCCTCATTTGATATGTTCTCATGTGCTTCTGAATCAACACAACTTTTTATTCCATCTCTTCTACCAATTCTTGTCCCATCAACTTGTTTTTACATACATTGTATCACAAAGATGGGGTTCCAAACTTCTTCCCATATAATTCCTCAATTGGAGCCAACTGTATTCTAGAATAAAAAATGTTCTTATAGGAAAATTCATCCAAATAAATATGTTGGTCCCAACATCCCTGGTAAACCAATGAACAAGAATGTAGCATATCCTCTATGGTTGGAATGGTCCGTTCTGACTACCCATCTGATCGAGGAAGAAAAGTTATAATAAAATTTAAATCAGTAACCAGCGACTATTGAAGGCCTTTCCAAAAGATAGAAATAAACCAGGGATCACGATCAGATAAAATAGAGAGGAGAACACCATAAAACCTGACTATATTTTTAACATACAATTGAGAAAGTTTATTTAGAGAAAAGTATCTTTAATAGGAAGGAAATGAGAAAATTTAGTCAATCAATCAATAATAACCCAGATTGCATTACCACCTAGATATGTATTCGGTAATCCCACAATGAAATCCATAGATATATTTTCCCATTTCCACTCTAAAATCAGTAAAGACTATATTATCCCTTTTAGTAACTATCATTGTACCCAAACATGTTGACAAGTCAAAAACTTCATGGTAAAATTATCAATATCTCATTTCATTGCATCCTACTAGTAATAATCTCAAAGATCATTGTACATATTTGTATTTCTATGATGAACTAAAAATGGGGAACTATGATCATCACATAACAACTCATTCTTCAACTGTGAATCACAAGGAATAGAAGATTTCTTCCCAAACCTCAAAACACAATCATTATCATTGTTAAAATCAGGCAACTTACCCTTCAAAACTAACTCTACCTTTTCATGAAACTGATTATCTTCCTTCAAGACCTTCTTTATTCTGTCTAATAGACAAGATTCCACTTACACCTAAAACGAAATAGAAAAACTACCTACACCAACAACTACAATTTAAAATTTCATCAAATGAAAAACCAAAGGATCTCATTCCAAAAATATCATGCTTAATGAAGAATTTTTTGACTCAAAGAATCAGCCACTTTATTTTCTTTTCTGTGATGGTAATGGGTCATGTAATCATAATCCATGAATAATTCCAACCACCTCCTCTGTATCATGTTTAATTCTCTCTACATGAATATATACTTCAACATATTGTGGTCAGTATATATTTCACATTTTAGTCCACACAGATGGTGCCTCCAAAATTTTAATGCAAAAACAACAGTAGCTACTTCCAAATCATGTGTACCGTAATTTACATCATGAGGTTTCAACTTACATGAATTATAATAAATCACCTGATCATTATGCATTAGGAAACAACCAATTCCTTTCAACATAGAATCAATATAGATTAAAAACTGGGTATTTTTGGAAGGTAATGACAAAATAAGAGCATTCTCCAGTATTCTTTTCAATTCCTGAAAACAATCATCACATTATTTTGTCCAAATGATCTTAACACCTTTTCGAGTTAACTTAGTCATTATACAAGATAACAATGAAAAAATTTCAAAAACCTCCTATAATAAACTACTATACCAAGAAAACTACACATCTTAGTTATATTTTTGGGTCATGGACATTCATCAACAACTTTAATTTAGTAGTATTAAAAGAAATGCCATTTTTTTTTAAAATGTGACCAAGGAAAAAAAATTTGTAAACAAAACTCACACATGATAACTTTTCCAAAGTGTTTTTTTCTTTAAAAGTTTTAAAGATGGTCCTTAAAAGAATTTCATGATCTTATTTACATTTATAATAAACCAAAATATCATTAATGAACACAACCACAAACTTATCCAATAACTCACAGAAAATTCTATTCATAATATCCATGAATACATCAGGAGCATTGGTTAACCCAAAAGGAATAACTACAAATTCGTAATGGCCATATCTAGTCTGAAAGGTGGTCTTCTGAATGTATTCTTACATTACTTTCAACGGATGGTACCCCATCCTCAAATCAATCTTTTCAAAATACTGAGCTCTCTTGAGCTAATCAAACTGATCATTGATATAAGGAAATGGATACTTGTTCTTAACATTGATGTTATTCAATGCTCTAAAATTAATGTGAAGTCACATTGAACCATTGTTCTTTTTAACAAATAAGTCAGAATAATCCCATGGTTATGTTCTAGGTCGAATGAAACATTTATCCAAAAACTCCTGCAATTACTTCCTTCACTCTAAAAGTTCAATTTGATCCATTCGATAAGGGGGGTTTGAAGTTTGATTAGCATTAGGAACTAAGTCAACAGTAAATTCAACTTCCCGATTAGGTATAATACTAGGAATCTCATAATGAAAAATATCAAGATAGAAATTTACCACTGTCAAATCATTAATACAAACAGTTCCATTGTTTTCAAAAATATGTGCAAAGTAACATTCATTTCTATCTATTACTATTATCTCAGCTTCCTAATATTTTATCAAAATTAAAGGTTTATTTGTGTACAAAAACAAAAAATATTTATGGAATGAAACCTCTATAGCTCTATAATAAATCATAGCATGATAAATATAAATTCAATGCATACCAATAATAACAACATTCTCTACTAGAGGCAAAACAATAAGGTTTTCAGGCAGATTCTTTTCGCACACACGGATAGGAAGGTTTTTATAATTTTATTTTCTCTCAAAATATCCCCTCGGTTTTTTACCGTAAGTTTATGACTCATGTTTTGAGATGGAAGTTCCAATTTTCTAGAAAACATATCATCAATAAACGAATGTGTAGACCCAAAATCCAACAACACATTGGAATAATCTGAACAAACAAATAGTACCTGATACTACTCCATTTGATGGCCCAACATCTACTAAAGTAGTTGAAATAGACTTCACCACCCATTTATACATTTATTCTGGTTGATTTCCCTTAGTTGTTCTCTTCAATGAACACTCATTATCATAATGACCGATTTAATTTCACTTAAAACATTTTACTGATTATAAATCAGATTTTGTCTTAGCATTTCCCTAATATTTTTCAGTGTAATTACGAGCATTACGTCCTATTTTACTACATTAGTAGCACTTTACCGAATTCAAAATACATTACCCATCATTCCTTTTCCAACAATTATTACATACTGTAAACATAATTTTCTTACTATAATACTTTTTGAAGTGTTCTTCCCATTCTTGAAACACCTCAACCACTTATTCTGTTGTTTTTTAAAGAGGACCTGATCATCGTAAATCTCCATTTCTACCTCTGCACATCAAGAAAGTTTTTAATAATTTATTAACTCATGAGAAGCTAAATTCCTTTGATACTTCGGATTTTACAATGAGTAAAAATGGTTGATTTTACTATTATGATCTTGTTTGAAATTTAGATAATACCTTCCTAGTCGAGTGAATTTTTCTTTATAAGCAGCCACTTAGTCATCCTCATTCCTCAATACTCGGAATTTTTTTCTATCCTAGGATGAACTACCTTAGATAAATATTTCTCAATAAACATACCTTTGAATTCATCATAATAAAGATCATCAATCTCCTCATACTCCCTGATATTTTTCACCATCGACCACCACTGATCAACTTCAACATCAAAATGGTAAATGGTGAGACCATCATTTTGATGCCCTGAACATCCCAAGCCATAAAAAATCTTCTCCAGTGAATTCATCCTCCCTTCAGCTAGCACATGGTCAGATTATCCATTAAATGATTAGGGAAATTGCCTCATGAAATGATCATTTACTAACATGTTCCTCTGCGGTTGATCTAGAAGATCTTGTGAATGGATACCACCACCATTTAAAGGCAGAGACAACTATTCCATTACTATATCAAACTGTTTAATTCTAATTTTTACTATCCCAGGTTTCTGATTCGGATGTTTTTCTTCCTCCTGATGTAATCCCATCATAGTTGCCCTATTTTGTCTGCGAAAAACCATTCTAAACACATAGATATCTTAGGCAAAGCAATATGTTTATATATAAATTCTATATAACTTAAATCCTACGATAAATTAATTTTTGGAAGTTAATTTATCAATATTATAACTCCTAATGTTGTCTAAACTGATCTTAGATACCAACTACACGGATCTGGCCATAAACACTACATAATCTTGAATTAAATGAATAATTCACGTTTACGATCTTTTTAGGTTTAGATTTTTAAAGAATTAGGCCACAAATATTACATTACATCTAAAACATTATATGGTAGACACTTATACCCAGTTTAAATTTTTTTCAGAAAATAAAAACTCTTGAAAAAAAGAGTCACGTCTAGTCCCATGTTTTAGACAACAGGAATTTTCCCTGATCTCATCTATGACCCTATTAATCTTTATGTCCTGCGAAAAACATTTTCAAAACATGGGATGACCATAAAAAGATCAGCAACGGTTATAAAACAATTAAAAAAACATTACTTTATAAATACATACATAATTTAATCTCATTAACATACCACATGAAATCATAAGATTTATATAGTAAACAAAAATCATAAGGGTAACTTGTGGAATCCATAACATTCTTATGTTGTAGCTTTCACAGATACATATGGAGTCACATTTGTAATACCCATCACAATATATTCATTAATTCACTTAGGAGAAACATTCAAGCTTACCTCTATCATGTTACCCACTGCACTGGAGAGATATATCGGGTTCTTTTTCCCTAGGGTTACCATGGAACCACCTGTATACATAAACAATGCCAAAGAACTATAACATATTCATTACACATAAAACAAATTTTAAAAAAATAACATTTCCAAATTTCAATCTCAATATATCATTTGAATAAATTGACATAAAAATCCATTATAAAAACCATTTTCAATACCAAAATACATAACATAGTATATGGTATTTATTTTCCTTTTATAAACATTACAGCTTTTTAAGGAAGCCAAAAGATCAAATAATACACGTGGAGGTGGAAAAGGTCATTGTCATGAATTACGTTAAAATAATTCCTTATTGTTGTTTTGTAAAACTCCTCATTGAAAAAGATTCCCATTTAATGAAATGAAATGTCAATGGTGTTTATACAGTGTATAAAAGAAGGTTGTGTATAATAAAATATGCCTTAATGAAAGAAGATTGACATGAAGTCCCTTACCTCATGTGCCACATGACCCGTTTGTTCTCTAATATCTTTAATAATAAACTAAAGATAATTTATACTTGATTAAGAACCTTTTAAAGTTTTCCAATCTTTTTAAATAACTTATTACCATGTTATAATCATTATGTAATCATTTAATTAAAATAAATGTTGTTTTTTTTGATATTTGGTACTTGAAACAAAAATGGACTTCTTATAACTACATGTTGTTCATGTGGTCCCAAGTTTATTATATCCAGAATGATATTCATGATTTATTTATCATATATATCATATATATCTATTAGACACATGTATTTACAATCGTACATAATATATAGAGGTTAGAAATGAAATGTATCGTTCATGGAGACTGTAAGTAGTACGTACGCATGATCACAACTTTCATTTATATTGTATATTTAATGGAACGAAAACATAGTAATACATAGGAATATTATAATTCCATTATAATATAATATATAATTTCATTAACTCCATCCTTTTTACATTCCATGTATGGAATGAACGAGTCATATCACTTTGTGGGGGCAGTAGTCCCCACATCCTCAAATGAAATTATCCTATTTACCCACTTTGGAAACCAAAAAGTTATTATATAAATGAAAAATAAATAATAATAGAAACAATATAAATATAATATATATCATATATAAATACAGTTCCATTATAATGTCCACCATAAGTGGTTGTAGGAGAATATTGAACAATCATCATTTCATGAGGCGTTAGTTTGCCATTCACAGATACAATATGTTCATTACCCATTAGATGGAGTTGTGTGTAAGTTTAGTTAGAATACTTCTCATAAGAACATCCAAGTATTTTTAGGATACATGTTTTGTTATATAAGAAAATAATTAAATGTGTTTATGGGTTTGAGAAGTAAAATGAAAAATAATAATTGAAGAAAAATTGTGACCTTTAATTCAGGTAACTCCCTTTGGTTTGACCCAAAATTACTTCTTGATGTGCCTTCTACCTTAGGTAAGCCATATAAAAGGATGAGAGAGATGTTGAGTGCCTAATTTTTTAATCGTTTAGATGATCCAAGGGTCTTGAGAGGTGTGAGTAAGGGGTTATATGTGAGGGATTTTTATAAGTGGTAGGAGGGACTCTTTAGGAAAGTGAGAAAATATTATTTTATTATATAATGATTTTCAGTTTATAAATACCAAAGAAAATATTAAAGTCAAAGATAAGATGACTCATTTTAGAAATAAAATCATCTAATAAAAATGGGATAGGTTTTCGATATTATATTAATCTTTATAATCTTATTTATTTAAAGCATTTATAAATCAGGTAAACAGTGCATCATTATTGTGTCAAAAATAATTTAATTTATTTGATGTCTATTAATTATAAAAAAAATACCCTAATGTTGTAAATATTTTTTCATTTATAATGAATAATTATAGTGAAATATATCAATTATATAACCCCACATTAAAATTGTTTTAGAAAAACAATACATGTTTATGATATTTTTATTTTTACTTTAAATAAAAAGATATTAATATCATTATCTTACCCAAATGGAATTCAAAGGCCAAAAGTATCGCCCGATGATTTCCTTCATCATCCATTACTCATCAAATAAGGTGAGTAAAAGTTTTGAGGTAATTTTTTTATTATAATATTATTTTAGCCTTTAATGACTTTATTTACCTTTAAATGCAGCAAATAAAAGTCGAATGTTACTATTCAACAAAAAATATTTTCATCTTATTGAAACAAATTTTACTTACTAATAATAACCATGTATGTTATATTTTAGAAATTCAATTCACAGAAGTGGTAAATTTTCATCTAAATGAAAATGTCAGCTTTTTAACTACTACTAAGTGTTTTCACTATTCATCAAAATTGATGTTTTTTTGAAAAATACAAAACTTTCATCCTAAGATATATTTGATAATTAGACTTCCAAAATGTTGTCTATTTTTCTGAATTAAATACATATAAATTTCATTAATTAATTTAAACATAATTCTTATTATAAAAAAAATCAGGTTTTTTAGAAATAATAACTATCAAAAGATTAATACTTGTTTATGTCCATTTTCAAAGTGAAATAACATCAAATGACAAAATTTAGATGAAATGGTAAATATATAATATAATTATAACTTAAACCCAATTAAAATGATAATATTAACATATAAAATAAATTATATTAATATACAGTATTTTTTACTATTCATTATAAAATAATTATATCAGAAAAATAACAAAAATTTACCCAAAGTAAATTTTGATGTCTTGATTCTAAAAAAGAATTTATTTTCTCAAATAGAACATATAAAAGTGACCGAAAATAGATTTAAATATGGCTCTCTATTAAAAGGCGGTAGTTCTACTTTTTAACGATTATTTTGGTATTTATGATTAAAATTAGATTAATTCCCATTTTAAGATTATAACATACATTCGATAAATGTAAAAACATTTAAAAAACATGCATAATCAGATTTTAGTTTGTTCTTTTTATTCCAACAATTAAAATGACTAGGTGTTAACTACCATTTAAAATATTATTATTTTATTATTTTTTAGTATGAATCAACCTTGTGTGAAATGATAGATTTCAAAGAAACATGTTGTTGCATATTGGGTATGCAATCAAACATAGAACCCATTTAAAGTAAAATTAATATTTAATTCACAAATTTTAATAATTATGAAAATTTATTATTCTTTATTTACATAGGATTCTATAAAAATAGATGAGGGTAACGTTGCCTCAACACTTCCCCCAATTCCCACATTTCTTCTTCAAACCTTAGGTTTAGCCACAACACCTTGATGAGGAGCATATGCTTATTTTTTATAAATTTGTCTCTATGATCTAGGACCTTCATTGGATTATTTTCATTAGATATGTTTTTTCCAATGGTACCACCTTTGGATTGAGTATGTTCAATGGGTCTAGTATGTGCATCCTTAAGAGAAATACATGCAACATGTCATGTACGTGAGATATGTTCGGTGGGAGTGCTTGTCGATAGGCCACTGCTCCAATGTGGTCAAGGATATTAGAATGGATGATGTACCATGGTATAAGATTTCCCTTCTTCCAAAATCACATAACTCTCTTCCATGGTGATATGTGAGGAGTGACATGTCACCAACATCAAACTCTAGGCCACGTCGATGATTGTTAGAATATGTGTTCTGTTGACATTGAGCATCTTTAATGTGTTGTTGGATTGTATTAACATTATCTTCCTTTTAATTGACTATTTATATTCCTATAATATTTCACTCCCCAATATCATCCCAACATGTCAGTGTCCTGAACCTCTTCCCATAAATTTCTTCATAAGGATCCATTGGGATGCTTGAGTGGAAATTATTGTTGTAGGAAAACTAAACCAGTGGATGATTATAAACCCATCATCCATTGAAGTCCATTGATCATGCTCCGAACATGACCTCAGGTTTTGGGACAGTCTCCTCATATTGGACATTATTTTGTGGATGATATTTAATATTGATGTTCATCTTAGTATTCCGAGCATGTTGGACACTATTCCCAAACATAGAGGTGAATCTTGGATCATTACCAGATACAATTGATAGTTATAATCCATGAATCCTTTCAAATTTTCAAATGATCATCCCTATCCGTTGATCCAATGATAAATCCTCTCAGATCACAATTAATAGAGCAGTATTTATAAGATGATCCCAAAATAACAAGATAAAATTGTTTCCATTGGATGTCTTCGAAAGTATAGTGAAAAATTCCATGGTGATCTTCTCACTTTTACATGTTTTATGGGTAATGGATTCATCATCCCCTTTTAATTTTCCCTCCGAGCCTTCAATTGTTGACATACATAGAATATTGATATAAACTCAATGATCTACATCATCATGTTATCCCACCAATAATGATCCCATATAACTTGATTCATCCTTGATATTCCTGGGTGAATTGAGAAATTCATACTATGTACACCACCCAAAAGCTCATTCTTTAACTCTTTATTTAATGGAACACAAAGTCTTGACTAAAATCGCACAAATCCATATTCATTAACATTAAACTCTAATGATTTCCCTTTTCTGATAGTTTACACTTTTTTTTGAATTATGACATCTTCAATTTGAGTATAATTTATCCTTTCTAAAAGATATGGTTGAGAAATAATTTGTGAAAGGATTGATGATGTTCCATTCTTTATGATTCTCATGTCTATATTTATCAAATCTAAGAATATTGGATAATTTTCTATTCTAAAAAATGATAGAATCGGTGGTTCTTTTTTAATTAGAAAATCTTCCACCATGTACATTTTCCTATGGTGGTAATGGATTAACCAGTCGTAGAATTTGATCAACTCTAACAATATTCATTGACGCATATTAAACACTTTCTTTGTGAATATATACTTTGGGATTTGTTGATCTGTATATATTTCACACTTCTCCATTATAAGGTAATGTCAACATATTTTCAATGAAAGCATTATTCTATCCAACTCTAAATCATGAGTTGGGTGGATAATATCCTAAGAATTCAATTTCCTTTAACTGTATGCAATTACATTTTCATTGTTCCTCAACAAATAGCTCGGGCACTTCTTTAAAGCATCACTGAATACCAGAAAATGTTCTCCACTTGTGGTTACTATGAGCATGGGTGCAACGATAAGCCCCCTCTCCAAATCCTTGATATCACATCGCATTCATCATTCCAATATAACTTGAATCCCTTCTGAGTTAACATAGTAAGACGGTTTTCAAAATTGAGAGAAATCTATAAAAAATAGCAATACTATCATGCTATCCCTAGGAAGATACCGATATTTATAATAAATGTTAGCCTTGGGAATCACTCAATATAAATTGTCACTGATGTATCCATAGATATCCCATTTCTTGTTACAATATGGCCAAATAATGAGACATCCTTCAACCAGAACTCACACAGGTTTTACATTTCAGTGATCTTGAACTTTCAAAAGGTCTCTAGTATAGTGTATAGATTCTCCTCCTGCTCCTTCTTCTTTTTGTAGTATATTATAATATCAATTATAATGACTACCATTAATTCATTGAGTTAATTGCTAAATAATCTATTTATAAATTCCATGATGTTTTCTTAATATTTATTGAGTCTAAAAGGTATTACAATGAATTCATAATTCATGTACATTGTACTAAAGCTATCTTGGGGATACCCTCCTTCTTCACCCTTACATTGTAATATCCCGACCAAATATCCACCATGTATAAGTATTATGCTCCACATAGCTAATAAAACAAGTCATAAATTTGTGGAAAAGTATACATCTTATTTATCATGATTTGTTGGAGCTCGCGATAATCAATGAAAAGGCGCATTGAATGATCCCATTTCTTGAAGAATAAGAATACTGCACCCCATGGTGAGACACTTGGTCATATAAGTCCATTATCTAGAATCTCTGGTAGTTTTTTCCCTAGATCCTCAATCTCAACAAAAACTATTCTATTTGGAGCCTTGGATTTTTGAAACACCCCAGGTATAAGATCAATCCTGAATTTTACATCTCTTCTTGAAGAAAGACCAGCTAATTTCTTGAGAACTAAATTATTGAGTTCAATGAAAATAGGAATGTCTCTGAGGATGGATCATTCCTTAGAATCAATAATCAGAGAAATTTACACGTGCTAATAGGGTACTAATATCTACTCTTTAGATGATGGTGATAAAGGTGATTTATACTTCTCATAGAACTTCTATAGAATCAGTTGTTGATTCATCATATTGAGAGTGATTTAACTCACATGGAAATATATGTTGTCTCTATATATGGAATTCCAATCCATACCAACAATTTTAAAAATTTAACCAGAATGTATATGATGAGGTTCATAAAATAATTCAATCCACAAATTTTGAAAGGGGATGAGTTATATTAATGGGATGCAATAATTCTTCCATTTACTGTTCTCAATAACATCTCTACTTCAATGATTTCTGGTGGTGTATGGATTGTTCTACTAATATTTCTGGATATAAAAGAATACATATAACCAGAATCAAAATATTATTTTTTTATCATTCATTTAAAAACTAGTGTACCTCTAACCAATTCATTGTGGTGATTAACTTCAGCATTAGTGATGTAAAAAGCACTACCATACTACCTTGGAGGTTGATGGTTGCCTCTGAAAACTGTGGTCATAGGGAACTGGTTCACAAAGAGCCCTAGTTCTTTTATGTTGTAGCAATGAACAATGTGTTTAGGGTTAAACTAAGTGTTCACCTCCCTTGTCACAACAACATGTTTTTCTTGTTGGAAACTATTGGCGAGGTTCATTTCTCTTCAACACCTAAAGAATTTCTTCGTCACATTCTGGCAATTTCTGGGGTTCTTTCCACAACTTCGGAATGTAGGGTGCTATAATTTCATATCACCATTGGATTTTCTCATAGGACCTACAAAATTAATGTCCACTTCTTCACTTCTAATCCCCACAATACCCCTGAGATTAACTGATCTCTATTTTAACTTTGAGGGAAAATCGGGCAATTTCTTTATATCTATCAATGTCACAGATCACTAGGTCCTTATGTAGGCTAGCTATTATCCCACCAATGAAATGGTCAAAATTTTATTTGGGAGTAATGACATAGCTAAATACATATCATGAAATTTTATTGAGGATTTCCTCATATGCTCTGATGGATTAATTTTCTTTTTTCATGAGGGAAAAGAAGTCCCCTTCCATCATAATTCAGAGGGTGAGAGGAAAATATTTATTGAAAAACTTTTTCTGGAAATCAATCCATTCCAATGCCTCAATATCTACATCATGATTCATATTTATTTATCAAATCCCACCATTGATCAGCTTCATCCTCTATATGATAAGAATCTAAAAGGAACATCTGTTGTTAACAATATTAAAGGATAGATAATATATTCTCAAGGTATTTGATCTATTTTTTGGTGATTGAGGGATCAGATCATCCAAGGAAAGTTTGATCATGTTGCCTCATAAAGATTTATATTGCATTGTGATATTTATTAGGTGGTTTTAGGTTATTATTGACAAATTTTTATATTAAAAACATGAGTTAACAGAGATTGTATCATGACAAAGATTTTGATTCCATCTCCCATCAGATTGAACATCCAATTAGAACAGCCATCACACTCAGATTTGCTTCGGTTTATAGACCGAGTCCTCATGTTACCAGCCATTGGAAAGAATAAAAGTAATATTAGGGGTTAAGTATTTAATCACTTAAACACATGAGGTGAATCCAATGAAAAAAAGGGATAACATGTATATTACATTTATTACTTACCTTATTAATTTATATGCTCCAACTATGTTTTCAATGATCTATTCCCTAACGTATATTCATATAGGGTTTGTTTATTACTCCCTTAATAATTATTCATACCTATATTATGAATTAACCAAAACATATACCCTAATATTGTCGAACCAAGAGTGTAGAAATACACATTATCCTGTACCAGTTCCCATTCGAGTCATGCTTAAAGCAGTTTTTTCATGTTTTACCCCTAGATACATTGGTGCCCAAGCCACATATACTTGTTCATAAACAGTCATGGATGTATTTTCAAGATAAATCACATACTCTATTATATAAAAAAACTAGGTTTTATTTTGTTATACGCAGTCTTATCCCAATGGATTTTACATGAGTTTTATAAACCTAATAAAAAATAACAAAACCTATCATTTGATACCAACTATAATAACCCTGCTCTTTATTTCATATTTAAACAAACTATATTACATAAACATTCACTATATAAAACTCCAATGATCAATAGATATTTTGTATTAGGAAATTAAAAACATTACATAACAACTTATAATATAAAATACAACATCTTTATTTCAAACTTCTTTGAAAAGACCTACTCATTCCATCATACTTAACACTGCATGGGATATCCTAAGGACATATACATGAAAGGGGTGAATTATAAATCCTAGTAAGGAAGTAAATAAAGAATAATGTGAAGAATAAAATACATATTAGATAATAAGAGTATCAATGGAGCACTAGGGAAACATAAACGTAAAGGAATGATTTAGCACGGTTATCATAACATGGAAATGTGAGAACATTATACAACATGATATTATCATGAGCTATAGATAATTACACATATATTATCATGAGTAAAAGGTCATTCCACCTTAATTTTCATTATTAAACCCTCATTTCACATTGAATATCATGATACTATACATTACCCAATGTAGTAGTGTACTATTAGGGTCCACCCTTCATAATCATTTTAATATCATGATTAAGTGTGCCACACGGATCATATAACATGGATTCGTTAAACATCATAATTTATTCCATTTTAAAAGAATTCGGAATAAATACATGAAAATATATAATAAATAAGTAAATGTTAATAAAGGTGAATAACATTCATACAGAAATGGGTATGGTATTCACTATAAGATGATTTCGGCATGGAAAATCATGATATAATTTTTTTATCATAACAACATTTTATGACAATTCATGAGTTTGGTTACTGAGAGAGAAAGTCATGTATAATAATTTATACATGAAATAGATATTAAGGGTTTTATAAAACATAATTTTTGAACATACTAAATGAAATTTAGATATATAATATAGAGAAAATCCTTGAATGTAAATAAGAAGAGATAAATCCCTAGTGGGATTTCAGCACGGTAATGGGTATACACGGAAAGAGTTAATGAGAGGGAAAGGGGTATATAATCATTAAAAATAAGGAGGGATGTATGGGGTAGGTTAAGAATAAAAATTTTACATTTTTAATTTAAAATAAAATGGTATGACAACATAATAAAACATGGATAAAAATGAGAAAAGAAAGAGTGTAAGGATCCCTTACTTGAGTGCGTGACATCACACGCATGAAAAGGGGATTCCTGAGAGTTTAGGGTGCCATCAGATTATTATATAGACGTTTTTGAAGTGTACAGTTTTGTTCCATAGAATTTTATGGAATGGATGTGGTAGAATGGGAGGTTTCATATAGAAAATGAGATTCACATATATAGGTTTTGGAAGCTATATAATTAAATATTCAAAACTAGAATCCTTCGAATGGTTTCTAAAAATTGTTTCATCCAAATTAGATTTCAAAACATGGGTTTTTATGTAAAAAGTTTTAATATAACAAAATATTTCCCTTTCTTATGTAAAGGTGAATCACACACTCATTGAAAGGAATTTAAAATCATAAAATATAGTATACATAATGGAGGAATTGAAAAGGATTTATAAAATAAGTAAAACAATTATTAAATAATTTTATTTTAATGGTAAGAAATATATTGGTCTGAGAAAACCAATTATTGTATTTATTACATCATTTAGTGGTCATTAAGTTGTTATAAAATGCATATTTTTATGTATGGTATTTAATTTTTACTCAAAAATCGACTATCTGAAAAAATTAGGAAAAATTCACCAATAGATAATTTTTACGTCATTTTTCCAATAATAAAATAAAACATATCTAAATAATTTTCTAAATAAGTGAACTTTTAATTTTAAAATGAAACCTGATATTTTTTGAAAATTCTTTGGTTTTGATAGAAACTATATTCAAAGATTATTAATAATATAATTTTATATCATAAAAATTATATACTCATTTCTTATTCATAAAATTATATTTATAATAATATTTTATTCAAAATATATATTATTTTAAAAGTTATTTAATTCCATAAAATATACACATTCTGTTTTATTTTATAAAAAATATTACTCTTATCAAACTGATTACCTAATCATTTATAGAAAAACAACTGATATACTCATCATTTTTATAATTTTTTTATAATATTATTAATTAAAAACTTATTTGAATATAATAATATATGTATTTATCAAAAGTAGCTTTTTAACCAGAATATTCCATTTATTAAATTCATCATTTTTTAAGAAATACTATTCCCATAAAGGAATTAATGGAATAAGACTTTTATTTATAAATATGGATTATACAAAATGTAACTAATGCTTTGTTAAAAACCCCTTATAACAACCGTATAAGACCTAAGGATATGGTGTGAGATGGTGATTGATCCTTTTATTGGCTCGGATAACATCACCCATGTGGTAAACTATATTAACTTGAAATTGTGCCATTGGTGATTCTGTTCAAGCATAACGTGTTGAAGCACAACTTAAGATTGGTCCAAAGCAAATCCCGTTAATGCTACCTCCCTTATGGTCTTTAAAAAATGTGCTTCGTACCCTGAGTCTACTGGATGAGTCCATCCTCTTCTTTTTCAGTGTTTAAATGATTCAATTTAAAACCCTTATATTTATATCTGTCATGTGATAATTGTTCAATGGCTATATTATCAAATTTAATGATTCATAACATTAATTTAAACCCAAAAAAAGAGTGCATGTGTTTTCTATATCCATAAGTCATTAAGATATAATAAATTTCTTCATAAATGACAAGATCTTTAAAAATATTGAATGATTTACATTGGTAGGTTTTATTAAACAAGTTTTATATCAATGTTTTCTTTATAGAAATATAATTATTTTCATTAAGATGTTTTATAAATCCTATTTTATTTCAATGGTTTCAGTATGATGTGAAAGGTGAAGTATTTTTAAGTGGAACACATATGTATGTATAATAAAAATAGGGTATTATATCTCATTTTATTATATTTTATAAGAATTTATATATCATTAAATAGGACTTCATTAAAATATTTTAGTTTCACATACTCATGGGCACTGATGGTGTGGCTCATAAATGTAATATCACACTATGATAATATTTTTCAACAGTTAAACGGTGTTAATTACTATTAAATTATGATCCCATGATTCAATGATTATTTTAAATGATTATTATCATTTTTAAATCTATTATGTTTCCATGTTTACCATTTATGTATTTATGTTCTTATTCTATTTACATTGAAGATGATTTATGTTTTATGGTAATCACACATTATATTAAAATCTTTCACTAATGCTAATTCTTTCCTGTATTCATATTTATTCATACTTGATGAAATGTTTATTCACCACATATGGAGCATTTTACCTCATCCATTTATTATTTTTTTATTACCCAATTTATGAGGATTTTAATTACTTATGATATCTACTGAAAATGATATATTTTGGATCCTTTGAAGATAAATGATCATGTGCTTTCAAAAATAATGTTATTATGTAGCTTATCTCTAAAGACATTGGACTTATTGGAAGTTAAAATATTATTATTTATAATGATTTAATTATTTTAACGGAGTAAAAAATATTAATCTTGGATATATATAAAAATAATGTTGGGATTCAGAATATATTTGAGAAAATTATTTCATACCATAAGGAAAATCATTAGAACATCACAATAAATTGATTTCTGGATGGGGTTACGTGTTATCAAAAAAACAAAATTTCCTTCCATTAATGAGTCACTATAAGATGATTTTAATATTTATATAGATTTCTTATCTACAAATATGTATCTATGATAACTTGTGTTTATATAATTTTTATTATTGGTCATGAAAATTTGAATCTTTAGTGTCATATTTTTTATTGAGTATATCCATGTAAATGAAGTAAGCTTCAATGGTAACCTCATCAATGTATACCTTTACAAAAGTATAAAATAAATATGGTTCTTAAAATTTATATATTGTTATAGTGGGAACGGTTATGAATATTATTACTTCAATATACTCTTTATACATTGAATCCTAATGATAAAATTAGAAAATGTAGAGAAAATCATCCAGGTCGACAGAGAAATGGTATCACATGAGATGAGTTAAAACTAATATAATTTCTAGACCCAATTGTATTAGATATTTTTATTCATTAATTTTATAAATATTGATCCTTTGATGAATTTTTTTATTTATGATCACCTCAATCCTTTTTCCTTCCATTGTTCAATAATTGTTGCTAATGGTGGGTATAATTCTTATTCCATTGGTGATGTATATAGTAGTTTCTGGTCATTATAATTTATCTAATGTGTTTTGGGATGTGAGACTAAGATATTGAAGTATATTTGTTAGGGGGATTTCATTTTAGTTCTCATAAAATAAAATTATTTCAACCTTTGAAAGGGTGATTCTTTAAATGATCGGGCCACTAATAATTTCTAATAATAGTGATGTTTCTTCATTTTGGAGTAATGAAATCATGTGGTAGTGATTACGATTATATTATTGATCATATATATTTGATGTTTCATTTAACATAGTATCCCTTTTTGGTTTTTTATTTATATGTTGTGTTGGTTTGGGGGATTTCTGGAGTTCTATAGATGTTTTTTGGATGTTGTTTTAAAGAGTACGTTACAATATCAAATTAATAATACATCGAATTTGGTGTATATTAACGACCTATAATTTAATATATTACTATATAATAGTTCATATCAGATATTTTCTGGGTAATATAGTTATAGATTCATATTTATTTCCAGTTAACTAACATGTTTAATTCTTATTTCTCTATTCCGGGGGAGATATTATGAGATTATTATAAGGAAAATAATTATATTTAAATGTATTTTATTGATTATAATCTATTTAAACAAGTGAAATTGATTAAACTATATCCCCTTTAGATTATTGGTTTTTTCATAAATTTCACCCATGGGGGAACCCATTTTTTTATAATTTGTATATGGTCAATCAATATCATATACCAATAGTGGTGAAAGGTATTATTTTGAATAAATATTGGAGTTCATATTTACATTTTTTATCATTTTTGTTTCCAATGACATACGTGCATTAAGTTGTTACATTAATGGGATATAAAAACATATTTTTTCATCATTGAATAATAATTTTGGAATTTTCCTCAATGGAATCATTATATTTTAAGGAATATAGGATTATCATTCTAAACATTTTATAGTTATTTTGGAGGTATTATGATGAACTCATCTATAAAAGAAGTTTTCTAAGCTATGTTTTTGTATGTGTAAGGTTATATGTCTTTGTAATTAAATATCATATGGGTTTTGTTTTTTTTATAATTGCAGTAATATTTGCATACTATGTATCAAGGAATTTCATGTTGTTGTATAGTTTCCTTATAAATTAAAGTTATTATTATTTATTTGTGTGTTATAATTATAGGTTAATATCAAATTTCTATTAAATTACGGATCTTTATATATTCTTAATAACGAATTAACATATCATTACACAGAATGAAATAAATGAGGGGGTGTTTGAGAACTGAAAATTTTCTTTATCTACTGTATTTACAATTTATTTTTTTCATGAATAATTTTATTATAATAACATTTTTAAGACTTTTATTGTATCTTATATTTTAATTTGATACAATATACAGCATGAATAACTTGTAGGTATTAAATATTTATGGTTGTTTATGTTTTAATTTGATAAAATATAATGCATGCATGCCTTATTGGTATTAATAGTTATATCATAATAAGTGTGATTAAGTGACACATTATATTTAGAATATAATAGGTTTGAAAAATCTGATGGTGTATTTTTATTATCAAATTTGTGATAGATTTATGTTTTTCATTTATTTAAATATAATATTGTAAATATTTTCATGTAGAGCTTGAAACTTTTATAAATATATATTGGGATGCTTCTTATATGAAAATTACATAAAGATCCCTCACACTCCCATGAAGGTAATATACTACTTAATTAATTAATAATGAATAAATCTCTGAATTCTTCATGTGAGGATAGTTATGAGTCTCATGTGTTTAGGTATATTTCATTAATGAATTTTGAAAAATGTTCATGTTGGTAGTGAATTTTCATTATTAGATATCACATATAGTTTTAATGTTTTATATGGAAAACCATGACTTGTATATCCTATTTTTGTGGTGTAAAGAGATAATTTAATTAATGTGTTTTCGCTTGAAATATTGTTAAATGGTAATAAAAGATGATTTTAATTTTATGGGAATTTATTTATTACTATGGTGATTAGAGATGTAGTTTTACATTGGTTTTATAAGAAATCCATCAAGTGAATCTTATAGAATATGAGATATATAATTTTTTAGATATAATTTTGGATAACAATGTATCATGAGGATATGTATGAGTTCATCTATATATGTTTTTATCATTCTGTGGGTGAATGTTGATATGGAGAAAATACCTTAGAATGAACATTTATATACATTGTTGTTACCTTTATTAATTTTTTTATTATTAATGAATGTTTTATCACACCATGATTGATCTTTAATATGATGTAGGATGTGATAATTGTGTATGAGTAACATTCACATTGAAAGGTCATCAAAGTTCCGTAGAGATATGAGATCCTTTTAGTGCCACAATTCTATTCATAAAATATATATTCTTTAGCTATATTATATTATTTAGAGGAAAATGATTTCGTGTATTAATGGAGAATATATATTGTATGTTGAGGAAATTTTCTATGGTGTACTCCCTTGGTAATATCAAGTGCATGAGATTATGAAGACACTACCCGCTAGTAAAAGATATAACTTTATATGTGTTATTATATTTTACTATCATTTAGATTGTGTATTAATAAATAAAATATGAAATTATTATTAATTGATATAATTGTTCATGTATTTTGATATGTTTATTAAAACAATGTGGCAATAAAAAAATAGGACATATTCAATGTATCAGAATAATATTTCATTATTGAATAGTGAACAAATGGTTTAGTCCCATACATTATTTAATAAAAAATTATATTTACATCCAGTTGATGTGAGTGAAAAAATAATTATTAAATCTATTTCCATGTTTTCATGAGCGAATGATCCTTTAAATAATTTCAAAGTGAAATTGAGCATATAACTTGATGAAACCATCTTCAAACCTTTATTATTAGATATACATTGATAAAGATATTGTATTAAATTCTACACGTTCAAATGAGGTTGTATATAATAGAAATATTATATTTGTTGGATATGGTTTCCTAGTCATATTACTATCTGCAAACTTTGTATGTTCACATTCTTTATCTAATGAAATTGAGAAAGGGGCCTAGAGGGTCACACACTAATTGCATCCAAAAAACTAATTCAATACTATTATTATTTAACATATTAATAAAATAATATTCACATGAATGATTTAATAATAATTCATGTCTTGTTGATTACATGAATTTATATAGTAGTTAATTGAGATAAAATAATTGAGAAAAATATTTATTCAACATTAATTTTATATTTAGTAAGTTTGATATAAATTTATTTATTTCTGAATTCCAGATTAATATTTATTTATTTAATAAATATAAATAATTCGGGATCTAATAAATTTTTTGTTGGAATTGAGGACATAAATTAACAGGTTTACGAATAAATAATATATTTTAAATATTAATTACTTAATTTTTTTAAATATATTATTTAAGAATCCAAATTTATATAATGTGTCGGTTTCAGTCATTTCAATAAAAATAATAATAATCTTACTATTAGTTGGACACATTATTCACATTAGATTAAATAATTTGAAACTATATACAAATATTATTTAATAATTCAATATCTATTTAAACCTAATTATATTATTTACATCCCTAACAGAAGGCATTTTTATCTATTTTTCACAATGACATCCATAACTCCACTCAACTGCATGAGAGAAGCTCTCCATGAACATTATGATGAACATAGATAAATCGTCCATTTTTAACCCCTTTAGATTTTATAGAGAACATGAAGTGTTATTTTTCTAATCAATTCATGTGGAGATCAATGATGAATAATTAAAACAGAAGTATATTATGTTCTATAACTAATATATTTCTCTGAATTCACGTAATGGATTTTGGTATATAAGTAGATCACCACTGTAGGTAATAATCAATACATGTATGACATATATAAATTATAAGATTACTAAGAAAGGATCAATTCTTTATCATTTAATTATTAATGTGATTAATTTTATTACCATTCTATATGTGCTGATACATCATTTTCATTTAAAGGTTCTATTTTCAATTAATCCTTAAATTAATATCATTGGACCTATTGTTCTACATCGTGTACGTCATTGAATAATTGTGGATTACGATAAAAGGCATTCATCCATATCTAGTACGATTTCTTATGTTGCATCCTAGAACCTTCATGTGATATCAATGTGATAAAATAATAATTTATAAATATATAAAGATCATTAAATGATTTATGAATTTATTATCATTTTTCAATTCCTATTTAATAATTCATTAAATCTTAATACTGAGATCTTCATTTTTTCTCATTATTATTTTTAATATAATAAACAATGAGTTATTAAATAATAATTAACATTCCATAATATCATTTTAAGGTGAAAATTATTTATCCTAGAAAAATTTACAGTTCAAGGCTTGTATTCCATAAGTACATGTCATGTACCAATGTTAAACGAACTCGGATGACTCCAAAAATAATTCCATGCTAAAATTTATTTACCATGTGTATATGACATACAATATATTATAAAATGATATAATTAATATATACATAATTTTTGGAACTAAATATAACATACATGTCATAATAGACTGATTAATTCATATGCATTTAAAAATAATACACAATGTAAATAACATTTGTGTATTTTCAATTTATTTGAAAATACATTCAATGAAATTTCCTGATAATTTATTCATGATATATGTTGTTTTTGTAAAAATTATTCAACCATCATATAAACTAGTTTGATTAGATGGGTAGTCTTGATTTTTAATACACGGTACATATATTGCACATACTCAATTTAATGTGAATTTTTTAATTTGAATAAAATAATTATGGATGTGAATTTAATGACTATTTAGAAGTGAATTAATATAAAATAATTTATTAATTAATTAATATAATAAATATATTTCATCGTGATTTATATTAAAGACTAATTATTTGTAATGTATGGACATTATCTAAATGTATAATTCATTTCATGTATATTTATTTTCATTAGAATGGACCAACCATTGTATGTTATTCAATTCATATTAATTAATAAATATTATTCAATTATATCTATATCATATCATTCATTCATGCTCTCATTCTACAATGTAACATGTTCCCATGATTTCCTTTTATAGACACCCCATTAATCTTTTCCATTGAATTCTCTTGAATGACTACTTATAATGATTCGTTAGTTTATTTATCTATAAGGATAATGGAGGATATTAATGTATTGAGTTGAGGTTAATCCAATATTTAAGATATAAAAATGAATAGGTGGAAAGATAAAATAGGTACCAAGTCATGGATCAACATGTTTTCCCCTAAGTTGAGTTTTATTTAATTATTCTTTAAAAAACAAACATTTAAAAAATTCATATGATCATACAACTGTTAATTATAATTATTGGAATCCTATTGTTTTAACGCTAAAAATAATGTAAACCTTATTAATCATGATCACTATTGTTATAATATGTTTTATTATGATTATCATTAACCTTAATCCATTATATGAGTACAACATCTTATGATAGTTGGATGATATTTTTCAAAGTATGCAACATGATTTTTGGGAACTAACTATCTCAACATTAAGTCTAGAAATCACAAAAGTTTGTGAAATCGTAGTCTATAAATTAGAAATTTTCATAACACCATTTCCCTCACACGATAACCCTATTACCAGTTCTAGATTTTGCAATGGTCCTGGCACCATTTCCCTGTTGTCCTTTCTACGAGATCATAACAGGACATCATTCATAATTTTAAAAAATGACTAAACTTCATTACCTTAGACATTGTTACCTAAGACACCATTTCCCTTACACCATTACCCAACCACCGGTTCCAAAAAATTCAAAGGTATAAACAACTTAACAGTGTTATCCATTATTAAACATGCGAAGGACATAAATGTTGATTTTGGCACCGTTTCAATCTCATCATTCCTATGGAACAACATCTCTCCCACCATCAACTATGAAATTGTTCCTTACTTAACCAAACATATTCCATTTTTTAATTAATCATAAATTTTTTTTAATATTCATGTTTGAGACATTTAATGACACTGAAATAATTAATGATCTTTTTTAGACACATTACTTGATAGTATTAAGTTATAGATGAATAGATCATGCTTCTTTTTTTCAATAACACAAACACCCGAAGATAAAATAAAAGGCGTCGCATGAGAGGGAAGAATTGACTAAAAGAGATGTTTGAGTGAACATACATGCTTAATAGACTCATAAGAAAAACTATGATAATACATACTTCTTTCTGTGTACCATCCTATATAGATCCTTACATCAACCATAAATAGAAGAGAAGAAAAGCATCTCACTGAACTAAAACCAGAACACGAAACACACGACACTCTATTTCTCATTCTTATGTCATAAGTGGGCCAAAAAAATCAAATCTACTACATCCTATAAATCTAAAGATGCATTGAAAAAACACTCAAATAATTTCTAATACATTCCTTCAATATTATACAATTTTGTGTACAGTTTATTAAACCTGAGAGCAGTTTTTGTCTGTTTTTACTAATAATACACACCATCTACAGCAATAAATAGGAGGATAAAAGATATCCTCATAAATGTATTTACATATTCTTTCACCCATGAATAATAGTAGAATAGTTCATGTGTGGCTAGTTTTTTATATTTACCATGTGTTAAAATGTTAGTGGTCATGTGACCCGGGCAATCTTGTGTGCAATTGTGTATTCCCCAATCAAATGTGTGGATGAAAGTTATTTATACATTTTATATGTGTAAAGTGATCACTAGGTGTAGTGGATTAGGCATCCGCCTGAGACTGAACCACTTTTTTTAATATGATGTGTTTTAAATTTTAGTTTTAATCTTTTTTAACTCACTTTTTAAAAGCCAAAATTTTACTTTGATAGTTATTTTTCGATAGTATTTACATATATTTGGATTTAGTACACTAGTTTCAATAGATATACCAATATTTCATATTGTTATAACCGAGAAATAATCAATCTTCTAGGATACTATTTGAACAGTAAGACTATTATATATTAACTACTTATATTAACTAGCCTATTTTTTCAAATTGGGTGACCTTAAAATAATTGTTTTAAGAGAAACTTTTATAGGAACTCAATTCACCCCTCATGAGTGTCATAATCCCACCAACATTTGGTATCAGAGTATGTTTTGAAACTGCTATTTTCTACAACACATTCAGTGTTTTTTAAATTATTTTCAACTATTATTTATGTGTGTTTTAAATATATATAAATTTCTATTAATTTAAAACTTATTAATCTTTAAAATCTCTTATTTATTTCGTTGTTGTGGATAATTGATTGTAAGGTGCTTCTACCAATAGACCTCCCTACTTTAATGGATAATATTATGATCATTGGAAGAATAAAATGAAAATTCACTTAGAAAGTATGGGATTTGATATCTAGAAAATTAATTGAAGATATATATAAAATACTAGAAATTCCATGAACAATATGAAGTGAATCATAAAAATATTCTTCAATTAATAATTATAAAACTATGAATGTGTTATTATGTGCTTTGGGAGATGAAGAATTTAATATAATATCTTCATGTAAATCTACCAATGATTTTTGGGATACCTACGCTATATCACATGAGGGAAACCCAATTTTAAAGAAATTATAATTGATACATATAATATTATGTATGACAACTTATATATGAATCTTGATGAACCCATTTATGATATGTATCTCAAGATTAATGAAATAATTAATACAATGAGCTCTCTCAGAAATCCATTTGTTTATAATTAAAAAATCATGTGGCTACTCAAATTTCTACTTGATTGATGGAGAATAACCTTATTAAAATTAGATAATCTTGAGATATTGGTACTTTTCTAGTAAAGGAGCTGATAGGTAAATTGATGATGTGTGTGGAATAGCTAAAGGTAAAAAGAGTAAGATAAATAAACAAAGAGAAATTTGTTGGCTTTCAAAACCACTACATCTAAAAATAATTAAAAGAGAAGTATACAGACTCATTCAGATAATACAAGTAATGATTATTCACTATTAGATAGTGATGAGGAAACAGATCAATTAGCCACAAGGTTTAAGAAAATATTATAAGAAGAAAAAATTCTTCAAGAATCCCAGCAACAATAAAAAGTGTGATCAAAAGGGAAACTGTAAAAAACATTTGAAAAGTGGAGATACCTAAAATGAGATAATATGTAATGAATGAAAATAAAAAGTACATGTAAAGGCTGGATCTCCCAATCTATAGTATTAGTATTAATATGATGAAAAAGATAGAAAGAATAAAAAGTAAATGAAATCAACATGGAGTGCTTATGAGGAAAACTCAAGTGACTCAGAATCGTGGCATGATTAATGTTGAACAAATCCAATATGTGTTTCATGAAAAACCTATCATAGGAAACCCTTGACTCTCATGTAAAGAATTAATATTTTTTTAAAGATAAAACAGATTATGAATATATGACTAATGAAGAAATGTTCGAATACTACCAAATATAATAAAAAACTTGAAATGTGTTAAATTTAATTACAAATCCTTAAATAAACAATCTGATTTGACTACCACTGTCAAATATGAACTAGATGTAGAGAAGGATAAAAATGATTGATTACTTAAAGAAATCAATGAGATTAAATTATGCAATGAGCAATTCAAAAATTACAAAGAAAAATATACATATGGAAAGAATAGTATAACAAAAATTCTGGGTAAATTAGTATCTCCAAAGTATACTACTGGTATATGATACCAACATGGATAGATGAAAATAACTAAAACTCATTTTATAACAAAATCTATAAAAAATTTATTCCTAAAACTGAAAAATATTCTAGCTCAAAATCCAGGAATTCATTCACTACTTATAATTTTTTAGGGCCAATCTAAGTATAATTTTCTAATACTTTAAAAATTATGTATTGGAATCCCATGATGTAGGTGTGGGATACCAAATCTCTTATTACTAATATTACTAGACCGAAAAAAATCTATGTACCAAAATCGTGTTGTTCTGAATTATTTTGTAGGTAAGATGTTTGAATAGCTCTTGTAAGAGATTATAGTATTTAGAAAGTGGTTGTTCATTATATATTAAAAGGGATTACTCATGATTTATGAATCTGAAAAATATTTATGTGGGATATGTCACCTTTGGGGACAATGCTACTAGAAAAATAATTTTCCTAGGCCAAATTGATAACTATAACTCAGTTTTAATTTCAAATTTAATTTTTTCTTAATGGAATAAAATATAATCAACATCTTAAATCAAACTTCTGTGATGATGGATTTCATGTTAAATTTTAAAATTATTCTTGAAATGTTTTTAAATCTAGAAATTATTTAGTATTTTCTACATTTAATAATGAAAATGTGTATATTGCATCATATATTATATTATTTATCAAAATGTTTTATGCTCATGTGTATTACACAAAGAGTCTTCTAATTGGCATAATAGATTGGGAAAATATATTATAAACTCCATTATAAAGATTACTAGAAAAGGCATATTTAGGGATCTACCCAAACCTGAGCTTCCTAATGACAAAGTCTGTAATCCTTATCAAAACGCTAAATAGTACAAAATATCTTTCAAACAAAATAATAATGATTAAACTTCTCAACCTCTCTAGTTTGTTCACATGGACGTTTTTGGATCATCAATAGTTTCATGTCATAATGGGAAGCACAATATCTACATTCTAGTAGTTTAATATTCTACATATACATTGACATTTTCCATAGAACACAAAAGTGAAACATGTTCTCATTTTACCATGTATGATAGAATAGTAGAAACCCTATGTGGACATGTATTTAATTCCTTAAGAAGTGACCATGGTAGTGTGTTTAAATAACAATATATTGAAACTTTTTTCTCCAAAATTGGTTATAGTCATAACTTCTCTTCCCATTCGGTAGCTCAACAAAATGGTGTTGTATGAAGAATATATATAACACTACAAGAAATTTCTAGAAGCATGAATAATAATTAGAACTTCCTATCTACCATTGGGATGAAGATATGGAAACAACTTTTTATATTATTAATTGATTCTAAATTATAATAATTCTAAAAAAACTCCTCATGAGTTTTGGAACAATAGAAAACACAACGTAAACTTCATCAATTATTTTAGATGAAAAGTTTATAATATAAATACTAAGGAAAATATTGAAAACTATTATTACAAAAGTGAAGAATAAATTTTCATAAGTTATTCAATCTCTAGTAAATTCTATGGTATCTCTAAAAAATAACCAAATGTGTAGAAGAATTTGTACATGTAAAATTTAATGAAATACAAACAAGTGTACCTATTACCTCCATATAAAACCATGAAGATGATATGTTAAATATGAACATGAAAGTGAAATATTTTGACCATGTTATAAAGAAATCTATAAAATCATCACGTTATAAAAATTATAAAGAATCCATCTATAATGGACCCGTACTTATTTACGATGGAAAAATCTCTAGACCATTGTTTTCTAGATCTATTAGAATATCACACTTCGACCTCATATACTCCTTCATTTTATTTATTTCTCGATGTTTGATATTTTTGTTGAAGTTTTTGTTGGGTGTCCAAAAAATTCCTTGATTCATGGTTCTATTAGTTTTCTTTATGACCTATTCATGGTTGTTTTGAATGTTGTGGGAATATTGTGTCATTTTGGAGAGTTTGTGATGCAGTAGTGTCTCAATATTGTTTTTAAAACATTGGATAATCATCAGGTGGACTTCTCTAGTGATTAAGTTGTAATTTGGGGGCTTTGGAAAAATTTTGGGGTCTCATGGTTTGATCACAAACATCCCAACCCATGAAACCTAACCATTTGATGTTTCAAGAGTTTTTCAGTATCACTCTCATGGTTTATCCATGGTATGACAAACTGTGTAGTAAAACAGGGCATCCACATGTGGGATTTATAACGCTTTGCATGTAGCTCTAATTTGGATGATTTCACCTACAAAATTAAGCCTAGTCTATTGGTAATCTACTAGATGATCCTCTCCCCCACCCCTCGTGATTTTATTTGGGGAGATTTTGGTGAGGTGTCTCAAGAAAGGGTTTTGATTCTTCATGTTTCCTTAACCAAATCATCTCTCCATCTCTTTCCCTCTTTGTTCATATGTTTTAATTTGGGACTTTCTTCCATGGATGAACCCTAATGTGGGAGGATTATGTTTGGTAAGTGTTTCCTTTGGATCTATGGAGTGTGAATTGTCTTTGGGTATTATATATCTTCTCCCATGAAGGTTAATAGCATCAACACATGGTTGAGGTAGGTGTTTCCAACTTTTTCCATTCCAAAACACTCCATGGGAACTTGTTTGTTTTCATTTAATATGTAAATGTCTTTCAAATCAATAGTATATCTATGGATTGATAAGAATGATGATTTCTTGTTGGTATAATATACTAAAAATAAGTTTTCAAATAATATTTTATGAAATACCTAGGATTATTGCACCAAGGATTATTGTTTTAAATTTCATTGTCATTTAAAGTAAAATTGATGGTTTTTTATGAAATGGTTATCTTTGCTTATGATGGGATGTCTATTTTTTATTTGTCATCATGATTTTGTGTATGTGTTTTGGTAACGACATATCTTGTAAAAGGTGTTAAAATGTTGTAAAAGGGGTTTTATAGTTGCAATGTGATTTCATTAGGTTCTTTAAATATCCTGGATGGCTGGATATAGTTTTAAAGAAAATAGTTGGTGTTGGGGAAATAGTTTTTGGGTGTTCCTTGAAATATTGGTATCCTACAAGGAGTTTAAAAAGGAATCCCATGGGGGTTGGGGTATGCCCATTTGACTTTTGGTGTATTTGTTTTGGAAAATGTTTGGCTTACGAGGTCATTTGGTGTTACGCATTTTAAGATGGTTTTAGAAACAGTTTGTAAATGATTTGAAAAATGTGTTTGGGTTTGTAAGCATAAAGAACCATTTTCATGTTATTAGAGTTGAATGTTTTCCGAAAATGTGGGAAGGATTGTTTGGTAAATTATCGAGGAGGTGTTGTTCAACATGTTTTTTGAAGTGATTTGTAAATGTTTTGGTGTGCATAGATTATCAAGAATGGGGTTGTGATCTGTAAGTAGGGGATTATGAAATTAGAAGCTTGGTTGGGTTGATAAATGGTGTATGTGGTAACATGTGATGTGTGAAATTTTATTTAGCACAAAAAGGTATGCATGGGTATCTAGTTGTGAGGACTTGTACTAGTATACTAGTGATCCACTGGGGGTTTTCCCTTGTATCATGGTGCATGTTTGATGATGAAAAGTCAAACTAAACAATGATGATGTTGATGATGATGTTGTTGTGGACCACCATGTTATGGGTGTGTTCCACACTAGTTTATTGTGCATGAGAATTGATATTGAAATGGTTACTCATACACTGAGATACAAGGTAACTAGGGACCACAACTAGCTCGGGCCTCGGGGTCTTCCCATGACTAGTTCTTAAAGATTATATTGCACCCCTTATAGGCATACTGTAGGTTGGGTTGGTAATTTTAATATTATGTTAATTGTATTTAATGTGTAATTCTTAGAAATTGTATTCCATTTAATGGTATTCCATTGAATATTGTTACTAGTATTGTTTGGGTAGGTTTTTTTGTTATAAAATAATTTCTTTCTCGAAAAATGGTTGGTGGCGTGTGTTGGCCTTTGAAATTGTAATGTTGTTGTTGTTTAATAAAATGTTATAAATCTGTTTTTATATTTGTATTTTGATCTTGTTTTAATGGAGTTTTTTTGGAAAGGAAACACTTGGAATCTGTGGTGATTTCCTACTAAAATGTCAGCTCACACCCAACCTATACCATGTGGTGTCAGTAGACTAGAGCTTTTTTACTGGTTTAGGTTTTGACCAGGATTTTCAGGTTCATGTTATCTCTTAGAGTATTGTGGACTTGTGGTTGGAGAAAGTTTGGTCTTGGGGTTGAAGGTGACTAAGATGTCACATGAAGATAGAAGTATCTTGGTTTGATTTAAGTTTTTTCTCAGTTTCATTTTGCTAGTTTTAGTCTTCAGTTAGTTTAGTTTCATATTGTATCTCGATTAGCTGTTTATTTATTTATGTTCATTTGTGGGTTTTTGTTTTTTGATAATTTTTATTAGTTTATTAATATTATCCTAGATATTTGTTTTAATTTTTTTCCACTCGATTTATATATGATGTCTTGCATAAGTAGCCAGACCATGGGGATCAGAAACACCCTTCGGGTCATGTCGCAGATCGAGTCGGGTGTCAGGTTAGATGGAATCCCCACATGGTTCATGACAAAGTGGTATTAGAGGTGGCCCCTGTTATTTTGGGTTTCTAATAGATGGAGACTAGGGCTGTATTTACTCATGAGGTAGGTGTGGGAAGGTCATCATAAACACTTTCTCATTCTGAACCTTGAGTAACTAAGGGTATTTCAGGATTGAGTCTTGTGTATTGTGTTGTTTTGGAAAAGAGGGATGACAATGGAGTCAAGTTGGGTTATGTTTTTTCCTTACATGGGGTGGTGATCCATGTGATGTGTATGATCCTGATTCAAGGCCCTCCTAGTGTTATACCTTACTTGGGGCATAGCTCTCCACCACGTTGACAGGATAGTCATAGGCACTAGTCCCTCAGTTCGGTGGTCTATTGTTGGTTGGGTTTCATTTTCTTTTCAATAGGTTTGAGTTTATATTGAAAATTAACGTTGATTTTGAATCTAAAAGCAATTTAAAAATGTATGTTTTTTCATTAATTGTTTTTAAATTTGTAAATATTGTTTTCAAACATTGAGGTTCTTTTGGGTTTCTAATTTTTAAGGGAATGTGTCCCATGATATTTCTCATGAGTGAAGACATGTGTGTGGTTATGTGTGATAAATGCACGTTGGCATGTGTGGATTGGAATTTATGGATGCACATTTCATGGTTCACGGGTTAATATGGGTTGGGTTTTGGAATTAAAGGCACAACATGGTTATCTTAAAGTTGATTTGAATGAGAAAATGATTTCATAAATTTGTTTTTTTCTCTACATAGATGGGTTCTTGGTACTTGGGAATTAGCATTGGAAGAAGGCATTTTTGTATTTTATAATGAAAACTAATGTTCTTGAAAAATGATATTATGGTGGTGTTTTCTTTTCATGGCTTCTAGGCCAGTTGGTTTTTTTTTGAAGTGTTCCACTTTGTTTGTGGCTGAGTTTGACATTGTATTAGTCTGTGATTTTTGTGTTGGTTAGAAAATGCCACCCAGAAAGGTCCTCAATGTTTCTAATGATTGAAACCCATTTAATTTTCCTTCTAAATTTTTTCCTACTTTTTGTGGTGATCAAGGTTTTCATGAGGCTGTGGAGTGGCATGAGGAAGTTTAGTGTGTCTTTTAAGTCATTGGGAACTCCCGATGCTGTTAGAGTCTGTGTAGCTCAAAGGTTGTTTGAGGGTTCATACTTGGACTAGTGGGGGTTAGTTTCCCCATACCTGATGGATGATAAGATGTTAGGGTAGGTGATTAAGGCCAATTTCATTCAATAGTTAATACCAGAGGTGTTGTAGCAGAGAAATGTGGAAGGGCATTATGGTGTTTGGTAGGGCTAGTTATCAGTAATGTCTTATGTTAAAAATTTCATAGAGTGGGTTCCATTCTCATTGGAAGTAGCATCGGAGGATCCGACAAAGGCCCCTCTCTTTTTTTGGGTCGTTGTCATGAAATTACATAGAAAGTGATATCATATGGTGAAACCCATTTCGAGAGGTTGGTGGATGAGGCATTCATGGATAAGATGGTTTTTTGGGTGCATCAAGTGGTTGTTGGTTCTCATCAAGGTTCCCTGTATTGCAAGTAGAGTGTGCCAAAGGAACCATATTATGAAAGAAAAACCTTTTTCAGCTCTGGCTTCCAGTTCAATGGACCGTTTTCTGTTATGTTTTCAGTGCAGCCGGTTTGGTCACTCAAATTAATATAGTCTTATTCCTATAAAGACATCTCAACTAAGTGTCCATTTCGGTCATTTGGAGATGTTATATATGACGGAATATCTGAAAAAGGTTGTCTTGATCGGAGGATGTGTTGCATAACTATGACGTCGGAGATACTTAAACCATAAGAGCCCCAACCAAAAATCTTGGGGTGAAGCTCGCGCCCAATCAAGAGTGACAGGGGGTGTGAAACCTAACCTAGTTATTTTCTGTGTTGGGATGTAAATGATTAATATTTCCTTGTTCTTTTTTCCATGAATTTTTTTGATATCATTTTCTGGTAAGAGTGAAAGGAACTTGATCACCTTTAACCCAAATAGTTGAGTATATCTTAACGTGGCCTTTGAAAATTTTCATTTTACTTTGAGTGTGTATTTCCATTGTGTAGGATGGATGATGTTATGACTTTCGATAGTGGCTGTTTGTAGATTCTTGGGATTTGTAGATTTTTATTGTTGTAGGTTTGGTTTGTTTGGTAGGTTCCATGGTTTAGTGGTTTTAGTTTCCAGCTTGTATATAGAAGTTCATGTTTGACCCCGGTTGAGGTTTTTGGTATTTGGTGTGTTTTGAATATTTTTCTAGGTGGAGAACAGTTACTACATGACTAGTCTTAACCAGGTGTCCCCATCCAGGTGAACAAAATCAACTACACAGCCAGCGCATGATTGTGCAGTAGGTGTCATAAAAATGTTGCTTTGTGTCAATTTTGGGCAGAGGTGTTGTCACGTTTGGAGCACGGTTTTGAAACCATGTGGGCAAGACATGAGGGGTGCCCCTTCCTTCTAGTAGTTCATTCATGGTTGGCTTACTATTTGGTAAACTCTGCGGCCAAACCTTGTGATCTGTATATAAATTTTAATTGTTAAAATATTTTATTCCTTGTCACAGTGTGGGTTTTTTTGGTTTAAATGTAGTTCATATTTGTTGAGTTATTATGGGTAGGAGAACCCTCTTGTGTTCTCCCCTCATCCTCATTCATGTGTTGTGGTTTCATTTTAATCAGTAAGGTGTGAGTTTTGGAGTGGATAGTCATCCTAGGGTTTATGGTTTCACCTTGGTTATTTCCGACATGGAATTGATGTTTGGTTGTCTTCCAGATGGATGTCTTTCTAGGGGCATGAAGGGTCTGTGGTTGGGAGAATTGTCACACTCCAACCTCAGATATTCCTTCATTTTATTTATTTCTCAATGTTGGATATTTTGGTTGTGGTTTGGGTTGGTTGTCCATCAAAAGGCTTTTTTGTGGTATTAGTTTTCTTCTAGAGCTATTCATGGATTTTGTGAATGTTGTGGGAAGAAAGTGGCATGTCAGAGAGTTTTTGATGCCTTCTTGTCTCTCTATTATGTTTGAAACATTGAAGAATAATTATATGGAATTCCATAGTATTTACGTGTAATTTGGGAATTTTTGGCCAACTTTTTGGGTCATATGGTTTGATCACGTCTTGAACAAACCGTGCAACCTAACCAAGAAAAGATTCATGTTTTTTCTAGTAGCCCTCACACAGTTTGCACATGGTTTGAAAAATCGTGCAGAAAAACCATACATCCACTTGAATTCTTTATAAATTTTGACATAGAGCTCTGATTTAGATGATTCCATAACTAAATTGAAGCCCTATCTATAGGACATCGACCTGATGATCCCCTTCCTTCCTGGATTGATTAAGGGTGATTTTGGGGCGATTTCTCCATAAATGTGGGTTATTATTCAAGTTTGCTTCACCAAATATACTCTCCTCCCCTTTCACAATATGTTTTATGTTTTTAATTTGGGGATTTAATCCCTGGATAAAACCTAATGACTATGTTTTATGTTTGGTTCATTTTTTTCATTGGATATAGGGTGTGTGAATTGTATGCAGGGCTTAGATCACACCACTTTTGAAGGTTAATCGCATCTGCACATGATTGTGGTAGGTGTTTCCAACTCTTTTCATTCTGGAACACTCCACCATCACATAGGTGTTTTCAAATAATTTAAAAATATCATTCACATATTAAATATATCAATGGATTCATAAAAATGATGATTTCTGGTGGGTAAAATATACTAAAATTTAGATCTAAAATGGATTTTTTTTATAATGCCAAGGTTTATTGCACCTGTGGTTATTGCTTTAAATGTCATTATTATTTAATGTTAAATTGGGGGGTTTTATGAAATTTTTATATTTGATTATGGGGGAAAGGTTGTTTATTGTTTTTCATCTTTATTTGGTGTGTATGTTTTGGTAATGAATTATCTTGTTGACTGTGTTAAAATGTTGTAAAAATGGTTTTATTGTTGCAATGTGATTGTTTTCTTTTCATTAAATAATGTGGATGGATATCTATGGTTTTAAATAAAATAGTGTGTTATGTGGAAATGGGTTTATGGTTTTCCTCTAAATATTGGTTTCCAACACTTGGTTTAAAATGGAATCCCATAAGGGGTATTCCCGTTTGTCTTTTGTTGTGTGTGTTTTTGAAAATGTTACGCTTAAGGGGATATTTGGAATTTCACATTTTAAGATGGATTTATAGTTATTTGGTAAATTATTTGATAAATGTATATGGGTTTGTAAGCCTAAAAGATTGTTTTGAATGTTATTATAGTTGAATGTTTTTCCTAAAATGTGGAAGTCTTGTTTAGAAAATTATTAAAAAGGTGTTTCTCTTCATGTTTAATGAAATGATTTGTTAATGTTTTTGTGTGCATAAGTTATCAAGAATGTGTTTGTGATGTGAAAGTGGTGGCTTCTAAAATGAGATAATTTGTTTGGTTGATAAATTGTGTATGTGGTAACATGTGATGTGGGGAATTTGATTGAGCACAACAAGGGAATCTCATGTATCCCGGTGGGAATACTAGTACTAGTATGCAATTTACCTGATGGTGTTTGGACCCTATTTCGTGTAGCAAGATTGACGATGAAAACACTAACTAAAATATGATGATGATAATGATGATGTCAGGGACTACTATGTTTGGGGTATATTACCTACTAGTGGTTTGTGCCAGAAAACTAATATTGTTATGATTGTTTTTACACCAATATACAAGGTACCTGGTGCCCACTTCTAGCTACTGCGTAGGGTTTTTCCCGTGACTAGTTCTCAATGATTATGTTTCACCTCCTGTAGGCATACGGTAGGTTGGGTTGGTATTTTTAAAAGTATGATCTTTTCCATTAATGTTTAATTACATGAATTTTTTTTTATTTAATGTCTTTCCCTTAAAAATTGTGACTATTATTTTTTGGGGTGGGTCTTTGTTATAAAATGATAGCTTTCTTGAAAAAATTATGGTGTCGTGTGTTGTCCTTTGAATCGGTAAAGTTGTTGTTGTTTAATAAAATGTGAAAATTATATTTTTAATATTGTATTTCAAACTAGAGTTAATGGATTTTTTTGGGAAAGGAAACACTTGGAATCAGTGGTGATTACCTACTGAGTTGTTAGCTCACACAAAACCTATACCACTCGGTGTCGGTAGAATGAGATTTTTTTTCAGGTTCATGTTTTAATCAGGTTTTTTGGGTTCGATATATATCTTGGAGGAGGTTGGTCTCTTGGTAGGAGTGTCTTTGTTCTTGTTGGTGGTGGTGACCGGTATTTCCCATGGATATATTAGTATCTTTGTCCAGTTTTAGTTTGTTCTCAGTTTCATTTTTACTATTTTAGTCTTCAGGAGATTTAGTTACATAAATTTTATGGATCAATTGTTTATTTATTTACGTTTAGAAGTGTGTAATTGTTTCATGGTCATTTTTATTAGTTTATTTATATGATCCTAGTTATTAGGATGAAATCATTCCCACTCTATTTATATATGATTCCCAACACTATTTTCCTTCCTGTGGGGATTAGTAATACCCTTTGGTTCAGGTCGTGGAGAAGGTTGGGTGTCAGTTCAGGTGGCATCCCATCTTGGTTTGTGACGTAGAACCCTTAATAACCATCATTTAGATTCTGTAGTGGGAGACATAGATAAAGGAACTTCGACTAGAGATTCTCTAAGAAATATTGTTGGACATCATGCTTTCTTGTCACATCATGAGCCTAAGATCATCAATGAGGAAATCAATGTTGCATTTTGGGTGATGGAAATTCAAGAAGAATTAAATCAGTTTTAAAGAAATAATGTCTAAAAAATTGTGGATAGACCTGAGGACACATCCACCATAGTCACTATTAGGGTTATTAAGGATATTGATGATTTTAATATTTTATGAAACAAATATAAATTATTTTCAAAATGTTATAGTCAAAAATATGTGGTTGACTATAGGGAAACATTTTCACCAGTTTTGAGACATGAAGCCATTAGAATATTGTTTGCATATGCAACACATCTTAATTTCAATGTATATCAAAAGTATGTTAAGGGTGAATTCCTAAATGGGTATATAGTTGAGGATGATTTTTTGAACACCCCACTGCTTTTGGAAACCCTTATTATCAAAATCATGTTTTTAATATAAAAAATGATTTATAGGGTTTACTGCAAGCTCCTAGAGAAATGTATGATGGAATAATTAATATTCTTATTTCCTAAGGTTTTACAAAAGGTATAGATGATCCTAAATTATTTATTAAAAGAATATTGAAATATGTTTCATTGGTTTAAATATATCTTGATGATATTTTTTTTGATGTCAAAAAAATTCTTTATGTTTTGATTTTTCAAAGATGGTGAAAAATGAATTTGAAATAAGTTTGATCACTAAACTAAAATTATTTCTTGGATTTCAAATTATTCAAAATATGGAGGGAATTATTTTAAATCAATGTAAATATAATAAAGATATTATAAAACTTTTTAGGTTATATAGTACTAAAAGTAGTGATACTTCAATGATCTCGACATGTAAGTTGTATCATGATGATAAAGGTAAATCCATTGATCAAACGAATTATAAAGGAATGAATGGGTGTTTGCTGTATATAACTGCTAGTATGCCTGATATTATGTTTATTGTGTTTATGTGTTCTCATTTTCAAGAAAATCCTAAAGCGTCGCATATTGTTTTAGTTAAAATAATTTTCAAATACATCAAACTTACTACAAACATAGAAGTGTACTATCCTAGAGGACAATCGTTTAAATTTTTTAACTCTTTAGATGATGATTTTTATGGTTTATGTTAGATAGAAAAAGGTCCTCTAGGACATGTCTCTTTTTGGGTATGTCACTAGTATCATGGTGTATTAAAAAGAAAAAATTTGTTGCAATCTCTACTACCAAAGCTGAATACATCATTGCTGGTAGTTGTTGTGACTAGATATTGTGGATGAAACCGAATTTTCTAGAATATGGATATCAGTTTAGATATTTCCCAATAAATATTGATAATATAATTAATATTATAATCTCCAATTATCATATTACTCATTGATTATCAAAAAATACTGACATGAGACATCACTTTTTGAGATATCTTTATTAAAAGGGTGATATTACTTTACAATTCATTTTCACTGGACATTATCTTACTTCCATTTTCACTAATCCACTAAATTATAATGGGATGAGCTAAATCATACATGAGTTAGGAATGATCATCCTTATGTGAACGGTTTTCTGTCTAACAGTTACTATCTCAGGCTTACTATCGCTCAGATTACTATCATATGTTTGATGTCTCACAATTACTATCTCTCAGTTAATTTCTATCAGATTACTATCTTATGATTTTTTCTCATAGATTCTATATCTATGTTACTCACTCTCTTCTTAATATCTCTTGTTTATTGTATCTTTATTTATGGTCACATTTTTTAGTGTCACACCGCATTGCAGACACCTCGTCTTCTGGTTCCAGTCTAACAATTATGACTCATTTATTTTAAGAAAATAATTATCACATGTCACAATATTTATTATTTTATTTCATATATACATCTTTTTTGTGTTTTTTTATCATTTTAACTCCATGACTAATAAAACATTGTCCTTTTACCTCTCCATTTACTCACACTCTCTACTCTTGAAGAAAATTTCTTTACTCTAGAATATTTCTTCTCCCTTGAGCCCATTTTGAATACTCAGGATGAAGCGTCCAAATTCATAATCATTTAGAAAACAATGGTCTTCATCTAAAATGTTAAATACATTGATTACCATGCTCTACATATAGATAAACCCAGGTCTTGAGGATCGCACAGTCGTGCTAGAGAATGAAATTTGTGCTCAGTGGATTCTTTCATGTATATTACTTATTCTAAAAGTATTGGAAGAACATGTGTGGTTATAATGTTTAAAAAAGATAATATAGAAACCTAACTGAATCATGTTTTTGAATTATATCAGTATGATTAGTTCCCTTTCACTTATGATGATGATTTTTTTTTTGTTAAAGTCATGGTGAATTGACAATGATATACTTTTTCATTGACGTTGTGGCCTACCTACATTGGAATACCACATGATGGGAATTTTTTGGACTAATAGAGAGGTTCTCCTCCTCCAAGTGACAAATATAGTTTATAGGAGGCCTTGGGTGAGTTTACTAGAACAAAAAAAGAAAAGAAGGCCAATAACTGATGATCTATATAGATAATATAGGTTATTTTTTAGGTTTATTCAACACCTAATATGTCTCAGGAATGGAGACATTTCTACACAAAAGTATCAAGATTTCTTTTCAATACATTTTTTCAAGAATGGTCACAAGAATAATTTTTGAAAGTAAATTATCCATCACATCTGCGACATGATCAAGACAACATCAAATCCTTCATCCCTATCCTATTAAAGGTTGATTTATATTATGAAACTAGTCAATGGTGTTTTTGGTAATAATGAATAAGTTATTGATGATTTTGATTTTTTTTATATCTAAAGATACATGTATATGAATAAGGATTAATTGGAATCCATGTTAGAGGTCATGAATTTATGATAATGGTAGATTGTATGAGGATTTGAATCCTGACGAGAACCTTTATAGACCTAGAATTGTCACTGACCATGGTTTAGAGTTAGATAAACTTGTTGAATAATCTGATGAAGAAAAAAATATTGATTGATATGAAGAAGAAAAAATTGTGGATGAACGTAAAAGTTTTTTGAAAAAATATCAGGAACCTTAGGATGTTTTCTCTAGAGAATAACCTTTCTCTAATGTAGATGAAGATTTTAGAAAAGGAGGTGATGCTAATTTTCATGATGAAAGTACTGTTGCAGAATAGCAAGTTGCTACTGAGAAACAGACAGAGAAATAAAATTTAGAAACAAAAGTAATTTTATCATCTAAAGAATGAATGGATAAGGCCTTTCAATTAGCTATTGTTTTGGCTGAATCTGATAAAGAAGATGGTGTAGAAGCTGGTCAAGAGATTGAGTCTCTTATTCCTCAAAGGGACGTATCTATTGAGGGGTAGAAAACCCAAAAAATTGAATGTATTAACCTTCCAAATCAAGTGGGATCAAGTTTTGTGGATACTTCATAAAGGTATCCAAGGAATTTGGATGTTGATGAGTCTCATGTAATCCTATTTCAGGGATTGCAACTTTTAACCTTGTATCAACTGAAAATAGTCTATAAAGTTTTTTCTTCAAAGGAACCAGAACATTTTCAATTCCCTCCTCCTAATCCAACTCCAGAATCTCCTAGTTATATAAGACGTGAAGAACAAAAAATATTTGGGGAAACTTTCATCCCTGGTTTTGAGAACATTATGAAGTAAAAACATTTCCTTGGCACTAATCTTAATGAAAGAGATACTACTTTTATTTTGGAGAAAATCATATGGAATATCTGAATGAAGATTCTCCATGAAATTCAAGATGATCGGATTGAGAATAGGAAATTGAGTGATGAGGATAGAACTCTAAAATCTATGTTTGAATAAATTAATAAATAATTTCACACTGTTTAATCTCATGTTTTTTATCATAGTTAGGATGATTCTGGTAGGATCCCATGAAAATGTTGTATCACTGATTCAACCAAACATGATTACTCTGTATGTAATGGTGGTTGATGACAACACCAATATAGGAAATGAGATGCATGGTATTGTATCAGTAATCAATAATCTTACTAATGAATATAAAAGTTGTTATTAAACTGTTTTAAATCAACTTCAGTCTCTTACATAAGTTTTTTATTCTCCATCAACTTTTTCTCATCCATCTTATCATTTGAATAGTGGCATGACCATATATGTAATTAATGAATAGATTCAATCTTTGATTGATGGTTTTAATAAAGAACATCTTGATATAGTTTTCGAGAACAGTGACCATGTGCTTGACATGGTAATAATTCACTCTGAAATTCCCAATGATGACAAAAAATTAATCTCTAACAAAGTGGATTACAACTTCAAGAAAATCTATTCCATGCATGAGTTAAACAATAATTTCAAGTATCCTGTGGATAATTTAATGTTTCCCCCTATAAATCATGTTTTCATAGATCATGTTTAGTAGCTCAATAACATCGCACCTACTATAGATAAATTCATGGTAAATACATATTACTTTGAGAAGGCCATGCATTATGGTGATGAAGTAAACATATAATTTATTAAGTTGTTGAATCCTTATATACATTTTCAGAGAACAACGATCATGGCCCCTACATCATATCCTTTGAGACCTAGACTACTTACCTCTACCAGTCCTTTTTCTTCTATCTATTTTAATCATGTCACCATGTCTGTATCTCAGGCTTTGAGCAAGATTATTCCTATTATTGTATAATATCCTTTGCCTTAGTCTTCTTCTAGACCCACCATGTTCCCTTATATCATTGAAGGAGTGATATTGAATTCCATTACTACTACTTGTAGAACTTAATCTTCTTCTCCACTTAAATCAACACCTGTTGTCTCTGAACCAGATCATGAGAGGGCTGCCGAATCTAATGAGAAGTGGAGTCTATTTTATTAATGGGGTTGTGATGTATTTTCATTTTGTGATTTTAACTCCACTATATCATTTTATTCAATTAAAACGGTTATCTCTCTTTTCTTCCCTTGTAATTTTCCTTTATTTTTTTATTTTACTTTCCCTTATTCTCTTTTTTATAAACCCAAAGGGGGAGATGATATGGATTTTTACTAAAAAATGAGAAATAAGAACTTTCTTTTATTCATTTATCTTCATTTAGTATATTTATTAAAAATTGAGAAATAAGTACTTTCTTTTTTGCATTTATCCTTATTAATTCTATTTGTCACATATATGCTCTAATAACCTAATTTGAAATAAATTGTATTGCTCATAAATTACACGATTTCTGATCATCAAAAGGGGGAGATTGTTGGACTCCACTTATTTAAATGATAAAAAATAATAAAAATCTTATAAATCATGATTACTATTATTCTACATTATTTTATTATGATTATAATTAAACTCAATAAATTTTGAGATAGTTACATTATAAGATAGATGGAATATCTTTCACTAAATATGTAACACCATTTGTATGACCTATTGTCTCACTATTTAGTTTGGAAATTGAAAATATATGTGACACTGTATTATGAAAATCGGTAAAGATCATGACACCATTTCCTTACCACTATAATATTCATATCATCTCTATATTTCACAAAGGACATAAGATTGATTCTATGCTACAACTTACATATCACTGTAACAATACACTCTTCAGAATTTTGACAAAGGACTAGACACCATTACCTCAGACATAGTTACCTGATACATAGTTTCCATGACACAGTAACACTGCTACTAGTTCCATAAATTCCAAGGGACCAAACACCATAATTGTGATACAAGTTCTCGAAAAATTGAACCACATCACAATATAATATGGAACAATTTTAAACTCACAATGACTATGGAATCTTTTCTGTCTCACCCTAAACTAAGACATCATTCCTTACATAACCAAAATTTCTTTCTTTTTCAATTAAATTTAAACATTGATTCTAATGGTCATATTTGAGTCATTTAACTACACAGACACAATTAATGATATTTTGTAGACATAAAACTTGATAGTATGAGTTAATAGGTGAAGAGATCATGATTTTTTCCATCCATAACAAAAACACCTAAATATAAAATACATGGTGTCATGTGAGCTAGAAGATGTGACTGAAAGTGGCATTAGAGTTCACATACATGCATGATAGAAATAGAATCAAATGATGATAATACGTACTGCTGGCTGTATACCATCCTAAGAATATCCTTGATTCAACTATAAATAGAAGAGAAGAATATCATCTCACTCAACTGAAACAACAACACATAACTTATGAAACTCTTTTTCTAAATCTTCTTTTAAAGGAGGACCCGAACATCAAATCATCAACATCATAGAAGTTCAAAGAAGAAATTAATGAAAATCAGATTAAGTCTAATACATTATTATTATATTCAACTCTATTTTGTAGTATTTTATTAAACTTTTTTGTAGTGTGAGTGTGTCAATACTAAAAACATGCATTTTCTCCTGCAGTAAACTTGATGATACATGATATCCTCACAAAAATCATTTTATAACTTATTTCTACCATATATAACTGTGCACGAGGCCCTGTCTGACCTAACTGTTATAATTCCCACATAAAACAATAGTAGATAAAACTGTAGCTAAACAATATTTTATATTATTATGTAATACCTCATCTAGAGTGTGGATCAAAGCTATATATACATTTACATGGTGGCAGGTGATCACCATGTGGATTGGATTCAGTCATGACTTGAGACTGAACTAGTTGTTTTAATATTCTGTGTTTTCAAATATAGTGTTACACTATTTTAACTCTCTTTTAGGATGACTGATATTCAATTTGAATATTAGTCTTGGATAGTGTTTAAAATTTTTGGATTTTGTAAACAAGTTTTAAAATTTATAACAATATTTCATATTGTTATAATTGAGAAATAAGTAATATTTTGAGAAACTATTTGAATAGATAGACTATTATAACTTCACTACATTGGTTAAGTGGTCTGTTTTGTTTATCAAACTGGAGGACCATCAAATAATGTTTTTAATAGAAATTTGTATAGGAACTTTATTCTCCCCCTCCTGGGTATCCTACAATAATCTATAATAATTTTATGTCATGTTTCCTAGTGAATTTATTTTAGAATGATCAGTTATTATTGCAAAAATATCTGAATTGAGTGGAATTAAATATAAAATTACGATAAATTTTATTATTATTAAACATATTCTATGACATAGTAAATTTCATAACTAAACCCCTAAATTTTTACAAGAATGTAATAACGAGAGTAATAGATAGTATAAACATAATGACTAAATATTAATAAAGAGTATATATTATGTCTTTATTTCCTTAAACTACATATATTAAAATAAATTTTTTGTTTAATGTTCATGATGTGGAAAATTCATGTTGATTTAAATTATTGAGGACTTATAACATGGGTTTTGGGATGACTTAAACATAATACAAATCGATGATTGACTAACAAAAAAGTCAATAGATTAATATGGAAGAAAAAGATAATAAATTTATTATTTATTGTATTCATAAGGGGTATATAACTAAATAGATCAATGAGCTATGATTTAATATCATTTTATTTTTTTAATTATTGAAAACATATCAAAAACATGGAAGGACCGGTTATGGGTTATGATAAGATGAATATGGGTCATTACCCATAAAATTCCCTTATAAGTTGATATTACAAAACAAATGGGGATGCCTATTGGGTTTTTGAAAAAAATGATTTGTATTAATAAATTTATCATTCATTGTCAATATATGATAAATTAGATAATTTTCACAAGTTTTGGTCTAATGAAATATTTAAATGAAAAACCCCATGTATTCAAATATATCACCTGATCTGTACTAGAGATGGACAACTATATCACTGTAAATAATTTTGCCATTACCTATCCCCCTAGGCCTATGTTGGGACTACCCAGGCTCGCCTTCCATAAGCCAGGGGCTGGAAACTAGCACCAAAGTTGTAATTCCCTAAAACTGGGAAGGCATTGCCTTTATATCCTAAAATCACAAACAACAGAGTACAAGATGGAATCAAAGCACTATGTAAAAACAATATAATAAAAGATTAATGAAAATTAAAAGGGTTCGTAAATACCTTCCCAACTATAATGTATAATAAATTGAAAGTACAAGTACTGGAAAAAGGTAAAACAACTCCTAGATCATCCACCAGGAAATCTTATCTGAAGGGTAGGTATAGATAGACTCTACATCACTCCACATATGTCCATCACCTCGGTGTACCGTCATGTCATGTGGTCCACCTCCGGGTACCATCCAGTCCTGTTACACATAGAGTCAATCAGTGTTCTCTGTCATCTGCATCAAACACAACAAGGTGCGAGCATAGCCTGTGAAGGGGTGAGTATAATGATACTTAGTAAGGACCCCGAGAACCTCAAGGTCCCACAAAATCTGACAAGCAAAAACCACACGGTATGAAATCAACAGTTATCCCCATTTAGGTATATGCCCATACATATACCTATGTTATCAAGTAATCCATCTCAATAATGAGGAAAACATAAAAGTTACTGACTCATCTCACAAAAGTATAAAACTTAGGTAGAGTGTTAGAGATGATTAGATATTGCCACTAAATCATCTATTTTGTCAAACCCACACAGTATCCAGGAACAGAAATCAGAAATGTCTAACCACACTAGATCCAGGAATAATCGTCAGAGATGTCGAACCCACACATGATCCAAGAACATTCGTCAGTGCTATCAAACCCACATGGGATCCAAGAATAGTCGTCAGTGCTGTAGAACCCACACAGGATCCAAGAATAGTCGTCAGTGCTGTCGAACCCACACAGGATCCATTAATAGTAGTCAGAGTTGTCAAACCCACATAGGATCCAAGAACAGTTGTCAGTGAAATCGAACCCACATATAATCTAGGAATAATAGTCAGAGTTGTCGAACCCACATAGGATCTAGGAATAGTAATCAGAGCGTATCCAGCCTCAGGGTTTCTGCACAAGCACACTTGATTCCCAGTGGTTCCTCTCCTCAATCCATGTGTCGATACATCAATTGTAACTAAAAAGTATTCCAAGGGTCCTCCACATCATAGGGGTCTCAACGCAATAGACGTCGCATCAATAGTACGTCCAGTATACGAGTTATTAGACTTTTACTCCCGAGGGCCCCATTAGAGTTGTGCATGATCCAACCTATTCATATCTCAACATTACCCCCGAACTCTAGAGGGGTATAATCAAAGGTACTACCACGCTCTATGAAAACCAGCACCACTGATGGTTCCTCAATTGGTCGTCCGGTACCAAAGATATGGACAAAGAAAGTAAAGGGTTGGTGGTGGGCCCTGGTCCGGTCCGATCCGGTCGGACCGACCCCGTCTGGCACGGTCTGAGCCGACCCGGTCTGGTTCGACCCAGTCAAACCAATTGGGTCCGGCCCGACCCATTGAGAAGGCAAGCCAGTTAGATTCATCCCGGCCCACTGGGCCCAGCCCAGCGGGGCGTGTCGATGGTTCAGCCCGGAGCACCGCCAGGGTGATGCCCGGAGCACCGCCAGGGTGCACCTCGGGCGGCACGGGGTGTGCGGGGGGCACGGGCCAGCACGATGAGGCCATACGCATGGGTGGCAGCTGGTTAGGGCACAGGGGCAAGTATGCAGTCTGGCGGGGCGCCAGACGGGCCGGCGGGTGTCCGGGTAGGGCCCCAGGTGGACCGGCAGGCGACCGAGCAGGGCGCCTAGCGGGATGGCAGGTGACCGGGCCAGGCAGGCCGGGAGGGCAGGCCGGCGCGGTTCGGTGCGACCCAGGCCAGTGCAGTTCGACGCGGTCCGGGCCAGCGCGGGTCGGCGGGGTTCATCCGGGGCATCGGAATGCTGGGGGGGTGCGGTTTGCAGAGGCTTCGGGAATCGCGACCTTAACCTGTTGCCTTCGTTGCCTTCAACGCCGCTTCATTGTTACGTTGACATGCTGAAGATAGTTACAAACAAGAATAGTGGAGGGGTCAGGCCATGTTGGTTTGGCCCACACCCTCTGTTGTTAGTGTGGTAACACTTCGCTCCTCAAGGTAAGAGATCGATGAACAACAACTCACCCACAAAAAGAAGCATAACCTCATTATTTTTTTTGAAAGAATATAAGAACATGGAAGATAAAAGAAATCAACCCCTAACTTTTATCGTTGTTCAGCGATGAAGTCACTGAAAGAAGACGAAAGAGATCGTCGTTCGTCACATCCGCCACACACTTCAAATCCCAAACTCACATGTCAGTTGACGAAGATGCTCCAAGTCGGTAGGAGTCTGGGGAATAGGATCGAATGTGATCATTGCCAGTGTTCTTCATTTGAAGAACACATTCTTTGTTCTTCGTTCAGAGACGAGGTTCTTTGTTGGAGAACTCTTTTTTCTCCGAAGCTCTCCACAACCCAATATTCCACCCCAAAGGCCAAATAATATATTATGCTTATCTATTTTTAATTTGTTGGCACAAAATTCAAAATGGAGGAGTTAATTAACTTGGATCCCCTTAATTAATTCATAAGGATGGCACAAGAAATTAATGGGGAGGGGTGGTGGTACCATAAAGTGGGGAGATCAAGAGGTTTCTTCCCACTTAAAGGGGAGTTCAAGAGGTTTTTACCTCCGGTGGTCCCCATCAAAATTAACTTGAAGAGGAGGTTAGAATCGGGTGGTCCCCACCACCATATCCTCTCATTAGAGGTTAATGTGTGGTGGTCCCCACCTCTAACTTCCACATGGAGGCTTCAACAATCCAAAAATAAAAATAAAGCTACAACATTATTTTTATTTCATTTATTCCTTAAAACCCAAATAATAACTTTTTTGTTGAACAACTGTCATCGAGGTAAGTGTCATATTAAGTGAATATCGGCGTTGCAAGTTCAACGGTGGCCTTAGATTTCAATTTCTTGCCCTAGTTCAAAATTTATAAAAACATGATTGTATATTTACTGAACATACCCCAAAAAAACTTCAGAAATTGATTCCAGGCCCAACGGTCCTCAGAATCATGCGCCGTCAAATATCACGTACTTGTAAAATTCCTATTTATTTAAGAAAAATATTCCATGGAATTTCCAGGTCTTTACATTATCCCCACCTCATGTATTTATGTCCCTGTAAGCTATTACTTGAACTAAGGGAACAAGTGGGGGTACTGAGCATGCATATGATCCTCCCGCTCCCATGTGCTCTCCTAGATGTTCCAGTACTGCCAACGAACACACACGAGAGGTATCAACCATCCACATTAGACCCACTACTGTCGATCTTCAATCTCCACTAGGAACCCCATGAATGTTTCCCCATTGTCGGCGTTCAGTTCTCTACGGTCGATGATGTGAGAAGGTTCGTGCACGTATCTTCTCTGTTGAGATACGTGGAAGATTTCATGCACTCGGTGCAACTGAGGTGGAAGAGACATGTGGTAATCAAACTTTCCTACTCTGTTGAGGACCTAGAATGTTCTGATGAATATTGGAGATAACTTTCCACCTCGACCAAATATCTGTAGACCTCATAGCTGTGAGACCCATAGAAAGACGTGGTCGCCATCATCAAACTCCATAGGTCTTTGTCTTCTGTCATCATATGACTTCTATCTGCTCTTTGTAGTCTTCATCTGCTACTAGATGATCTGTACCTTCTCTATGGTAGCTCGTACCATCTCTGGTCTGACTAGGTCTAACTCCCCAGGGTCAGTCCAGCACAAGGGTGATCTGTAAGGTCTCCCGTATAACACCTCAAAAGGTGTCATCCCTCTGGTGGTGTGACAGTTGTTGTTGTATGAAAACTCCACCAATGGTAAGTGGGCCTCCCAACTGCGACCGAAGTTGAGTACTCATGCATGTAGCTTTTTCTCGAGGTTCTAAATGGATCACTCATCTAAGCATTCATCTGAGGATGGAAGGCGGTGCTCAAACAAAGCTGCATCACTAAAGCCTCCGGAAACATATTCCATAGCTAGGATGTAAACCATGTTTCATGATTGGAAAAAATAAGAGAAGGTACTCCATGAAGACACACAATATCGTGCATGTAGAGGTGTTCTAATCTCTCTACGGAACCCTGCTTTCTGATCAGTGGGAAGCGATCTGACTTGGTGAGTCGGACGATGATCAACCAAAACGAGTCATGACCCCTGGATGTTCGTGGAAGACCCATCACGAAGTCCATGGATATCACATTCAAATTCCACTATTAAAACACTAAAGGCTAAATCATTCTTGCTAGTACCAGGTGCTCTGCCTTCACTTGCTGACAAGTGAACCACCGAGTGACCAACTCTACAACTACATTCTTTATCCCCAGCCACCAATGCTGTCACAGGAGATCCTAGTACATATTTTCCACTCGTAGATGTACTGCTAGAGGGGATATGTAGAACTCCCTCATCAATTCCTCCTAAAGTGACACTGGCACTATAGTACGTCCTTTGAAGAGGATGACATGCTTTCCACCTTCAGGAAATCCATAAGGTGCTTGCCCTGTGGATAACTGAGCACATCGTGTTTCACAGTCAGCATACCCATGTTGCGCCTCCCTGACTCACTCAAGAAGTGCAGAGTGACTGTAACAGAATGATGGAAAGATGATCCATCTCTATCTACAAAGGATTTCTGCAAAGCTTCCAGTTGCTCTGTTGCTTCGCATAGCAGCTGTATACCAGATCTCTTGTTGAGTTCATCTACTACAACATTCCATTTTCTAGGAGTATAGACTACTTCAAAGTCATAGTCCTAGAGGAACTAATGCTATCGTTGCTGTCTTAGGGTCATGTCCTTATGATATAAGATATACCAGAGACTCTTGTGAGTAGAGAAAATGGTAAAATGTTCACCCAACAGATAGTGTCGCCACTTCATCAAGGCGAAGACCACTACTAATAAATCCTGGTCATGGGTAGAATAGTTTTGCTCATGTTGTCTTAGCTGCCAAGAACCACAAACGATCACCGCTTTCTACTTCATCAGAACACACCCTAGTCCAATCCCTTATGTGTCCCAGTAGACTACGTACCCTATGCCCTACTCTAAAAGCCTCAAGATGGTGTCACTATTCATCCTCTACCTCAACTCCTGATAGCTCTGCTGGCATCTCTCCGACCACATGAAGGGTTGCCCCCTCTTCATCAAAGCTGATATTAGTGCTTCCACTCTAGAGAAGTCGATAAATAATCTCCAATAGTAACAAGCCAAACCCAGTAAACTCAGTACCTCCATCACACTTCTGGTTAGCTCGCAACCATGTACAACCTCAATCATTGCTTGATCCACTGCAACTCCATCCTCCGAGATGATGTGTCCCAAAAATTGAACCTCTCGGATCCAAAGCTGGCACTTCGAGTGCTTACCAAAATGATGGTGCTCTCAGAGTGTGTCCAATACTACCTGTTAATGGTAGGTATAATCCTCCTCAGTATTCGAGTAGATCATAATGTTTTCGATGAAGACTATGAAAAAGTGATCGAGGTATCGTTAGAAGATCCTATTCATGAGTCACATGAACACTAATGGAGTGTTGGTTATGCCGAAAGGCATAACCAAGAACTTGTAGTTGTTGTACCGATATTTGAATGTCAACTTTTGCACATCCTCGCCTCATAATCTGAGCTGGTGATAGCTAGATATTAGGTCTATCTTCAAGAACCACCGAGCTCCCTTCAACTGCTCAAAGTGCTCTTCAATCCTCCAAAGTGGGTACTTGTTCTTCACGGTCACCTAGTTCAGGAGACTGTAGTTGACACAAAGCCTCAAGATTCTATCCGCCTTCTTGGAGAACCGAATCGGGGCTGGCCAGGGAGAAAAACTAGGTCGGAGGAATCCCTTCCCCTGAAAGTCCTCCAGTTGTTCCCGCAGATCACAAAGATTAGCAGGATACATCTGATATGCTGGTGTAGATATAGGTGTCGTCCTGGGGTACATGTCAATGTTGAAGTCCACCTCTTTGTGAGGAGATAGACCTGTGACATTATCAGGGGAAACATTCTCATACTAGTCCACCGCTACAGGATAAGTCAGACTCTCCAAATCAACAGCTCGGATGGTAACGCTAGCCAACTGATGAGTGATCGGCTGCACCCTCCTCCAAGTAAGTCCATCTTGCACTGCAATGGTTCCCTTCTCACCAATGAAGGTGAACCTGGTCCCAAACGTGTGGACACACTGCACTTTTCACCTAATACAGTCAATCTGAGTATGGACTGTAGATAACCAGTCCATACACAAGATGACGTCTTAATGGATAGACGTCGCTACGAGGAGATCCCAGCAGAAACTCTCGCCTTCTAGATTAATCTCACACTACTGGAACCAGTGCATAATCGTCGAGTCAGCTTCTGTAGGAGTCTCTAGCCATAAATATCGAGCCAACGGCTCTGTCAGAATCTACAAGCTCCGAACGAGGGTAGTGGCAATGAAAGAGTGACTAGAACCTATGTCTACAAGAACTAATGATATGGGGGAGTATACATAGATCATACCTCGAATCATCTCCGGGGTGCCGTGATCATAAGCCTCATCTTCCTAGAGTTGATCTCTTCCATGTCTGCTTACTCCCTGCGGACGGCCTTGATTGAACCTATGCCACTTCCTTGGGGGTCCCTCAACTGTATGTTGATCATCCGAAGGACCGGTCAGACTGTCACGAGCCATGGGAACATGCCCACCATATGTGAAACACTGCTTGTTCCTCGAATGACTGGATCTGTCTCATGTGCCTCGCACAACTATACTCCAGTCCTGAGGTCTTCCATCAGATGGTCTGGTCCACTTGGACCTCTGCGAGATTTGCCTACTTCCTTCTAAACAATAATCTGCTGCATGACGCCCAGTGTCGGGTCTCGCTGTTGGTGACTACTCAGCAAGAAAACTCATCACTAAGAGGGCTCACTCTAACACCCCTATCTGCGTCGGGATGATGAGGGAGATCATTGAAGCCCTGATCTCTTGTCTGAGCCCCTGCTCGAAGGTCGGGGCCCAGATGAATGGGTCTCGTACCATATTAGTAGAGTAACGCAAGAGGTCGGTGAACCTCGCTGAGTACTGTTCTACCATCATGCTGCCCTGCTACAAGTGAAGTACCTCCTATATACACATTGCATGTAGTGTGGCTGGAAAAAACATCGCCTGAAATAGGCTCTCGATGTCTACCTATTGAAGAGTTATCTCTTCATGCCCTAGGAGCATCAGGATCCACCATATTCATGCTACTTCCTGAAAGAGAATCATGGTAAGGATCACCATAAGGACAGCTGGTGTCCCTACGAGTCTGAAGATGCTAACCAGAACATCCAGCCAATCCTCAGTTTCCTGCGGGTTCGTCTCTCCCATGTACATGGGTGGCCTCTGGCACTGGAAGTCATGAAACACGCTCAAGCGACGTTCACTCTCTGCTTCTAGGCGTAGTGGCATCGGTGGCCCAATAGGAGTGGTGCCGCTGGTGCCTCTGGTGTGATAGGGCCCGACACCAAGTCCTCGTCACTCAGTGGGATACCGTCTCGTACAACGCCTAGAACCCTTGTTGGCTGTCTTCGTGGATGCATCCTATAAAAAAATAGGTGTTCCATGGTCTAAAAGTTATACCTAGTTAGCTGAATTGAAGAGATCACAAAGAAAACTCTTCAAAACACACACTCTATTAGTGTTTTTGGACATTGAGTAGGAAATCAAAATTCATGGTCCTGGTAAGTGGATAATTTGGCCACCGCATGAACACTGGACTCCCTAAACTGAATACCACACTCAGTACCCTTAGAACTATTGCTTCATAGAAAATATCAGAGTCCTATGTTTTGCAGTAGAACTGAATCCGTTGATACAAATTTGTCACGACCCATCCCCTGGGTCCCATGCAGTGACTACCCCAAGCCCGCCATCCATTGGCCAGGGGCTAGCGACTAGAACCAAGGGCGTAATTCCCTAAAAATAGGAATTCATTTCCATTATATCATAAAAATGCACACAATATAGTACAAGATGAATGGAAAACACTAAGTAAAAACTATATAACAAAAGAGTGCTGAAAATTAAATGTGGATGGAAATAAATGTCCAACTATAATGTATAAGAAACTCAAAGTACAAGTACTTGAATATGGGAAAACAGCTCCTTGATCATCCACGAGAAAATCATACCTGAAGGGTGGGTATAGATAGCCTTCGCATCACTCCATGTCTATCATTCAACTCCATGTACAGTCACATTGTGTGGTCCACCTTCGGGTACCATCTAGTCCTGGTACACTCAGCCTCGGTCAGTGAAGTCCTTCGTCTGCATCTAATACAATGAGGTGCGGGCATAGCCCATGCAAGGGTGGGTATAATGTTACTCAGTAGGGATCCTGAGACCCACAATGTCTCAAAAAATCCAAAAATGATAAATCCCAGGGTAATAAATCCATAGTTAACCCCAATTATGTATATGCCCATAAATATACCTATGTTATCAAATAATCCAACTCAATCATGAGAAAAGAACAATAGTTACTGACTCAGCTCCAACAGGTATAAAACTCACGTAGAGTCTTAGAGATGATTAGATGTAGCCACTAAATCATATATTCTGTCAAACCCACCCAGGATCCAGGAACAGAAATCAGAACTGTCGAACCCATAGAGGATCTAGGAACAGTCGACAGAGCTGTCGAACCCATACAGGATCCAAGAATAGTCATCAGTGCTGTGGAATCCACACATGATCCAGGAACAGTCGTCGGTACTATCGTACCCACATTGGAACTTGGAATTCAGTGTTGTCGAACCCACATAGGATCCAGGAATAGTAGTTAGAGATGTCGAACCCTCACGAGATCCAGGAATTGTTTTTGGTGTTGTAGAACCCACAAAAGATCAAGGAACATTAGTTAGAGCTATAAAACCCACAAATAATCTAGAAAGAGTCGTCAGAGCGTAGCCAGCCTCAGGGTCTCCGCACAATCTCGGTTGATTCCAGGAGGTTCCGCTGCTCAAGCCAAGTGTCGATACATCAACTGCCACTAATTACCATGAAAAAGTATTCCAAGGGTCTGCCACATCATAGGGGTCTCAACGTAATAGATGACACATCAATCGGACGCCTGGTCTGTGAGTTATTATCCTTTTAGTCTCAGGGGCCCGATTGGATTCGTGCCCAATCCAACCTGACTATATCTCAACATTAACCCGATCTCCATTGGGAAATACTCAAAGGGTCCTTCATGCTCGAAGAAAACCAGCACTACTAACGGTTCATCAAACGGTCGCCCAGTGCCAAAGATATGGCAAAAGAATGTAAAGGGTCGGTAGTGGACCCGAGTCTGGTCCATCCCAGTAAGACTGACCCGGTCAGACCAATTGGGTCTAGCCCGGCCCATTTAAAGGGCCAGCTAATTAGGTTCAGCCTGTCCTACTGGGCCTAGGCCCACCGTCCTCTTGGGCGGTTCGGCCCGGAGCGCCGCGAGGGTGCATCTCGGGCGGCACGGGGCACGTGGGGCACGCGGGTTGGTACGGTTCAGCCGAGGTGCATGGGAGGCGGCCGAGAGGCGACTGGTAAGGGCGCAAGGAAAGCCGACGAGCAGCCAGGTAGGGTGTGGCCAGTCCAGTAGGTAGCTGACCAGAGCGCCAGGCGGTCCGGCGTGCTGCTAGGCGTGGTGCTAGACAGGCCAGTGGGCAGCTGGCTAGGGTGCAGGATGGGCCGGCAAGCGGTCGGGCAGGCCGAGAGGCTGACACATTTGTGTTTGGCCTGGCTTGGGCCAGTGCGGTTTGGCATGGCTCGGGCCGGCTCGGCCCCGCGGGGTTTGGACGGGGCACCAAAACGCTGCGGGGGCTGCACAGTTTATGGAGGCTATAGGAAGCCCAGCCTTTGCCTATTTATTTTGTCGCCTTAAATGCCACTCCGTTTTTATGTTTCTATGCCGAAGATCATCACAAACAATAATTGTGGAGGGGTCAGGCCATGTTGGTTTGTCCAGCACCATCCACATCTAGGGTGGTGACACTTGGCTCATCAAGGTAGGAGAACGATGAACAACAACTCACCCAAAAAAAGTATAACCTTGTTCTTTGTTGTGAACGAAGATAGAACATGGAACATAAAAAACAACTCCTACCTTTGATCATTGTTCGACAGTGATGTCGCAGAATGAAGACAATGGTAATCGTCGTTCTTCACCTCTGCCGCACACTTCCAATCCCGAGCTCACACGTTGGTCATGGAAGACACTCCACGTCAGTAGGGGTCTGAGGAATAGGATCGAAGGAGATCGTTCCCAGTGTTCTTCGTTGTAAGAACGTGTTCTTCATTAATAGTTGGGAGATGAGGTTCTTCGTTGGAGAACTCTTTTTCCTTACAAGGTCGTCTCTCCCCAATATTCCACCCCGAATGTCAAATAATAGATTATGCTTATCAATTTTTAATTTTTTGTCAAAAAATTAAAAATGGAGGAATTAATTAACATGGCTCCCCTTAATTAATTTATAAATATGGAACAAGGAATTAATGTGATGGGGTTGTGGCACCCTTAAGTGGGGATCTCAAGACGTTTTCCCCACCTAATGAGGTGTTCAAGAGTATTTAACCTCGGGTTGTCCCCACTAAAATAAACTTGATGATGAGGTTAGGTTCTGGTGGGACCCACCACCATAAACATTCATGGGAGGTTAAGGTGTGGTGGTCCACACCTCCAACTTCCACATGGAGTCTTCAACCATCCAAAAAAATTAGTGCTACAACTTTATTTGTATTTAATTTATTCATTAAAACCCAAAAACTAACTTTCATTCTCGACCAACTCTAGTGAAGGTGAAAGTATTCTTACGCGAATATCAGTGCTTCGATTTCATCAATGACCTCAGATTTCAATTCTACGAACTGGTTGAAAAGTTATAAAAACTCACTCGTTTGTTTACTAAACATACCCAAACAAAACATCAGAAATTGATTCTGGGCACACGGGGCCTTGGAATCATGCCCTGTCAAATTTTACGGACTCATAAAATTTCCAAGTATTTAAGGAAAAAAATTTCTTGGAGTTTCTAGGTTATTACAAATTTCAAATAATGGAAGTGAATATTTCTCACTAATAAATGTTATGAAAGGTAATTATATTCCCTTGAAACCCCCATTACTGAAGCATTAGGGATTACTATAGTGATTAAGGACCACCCCTTTATAAAAATCTTCATCAAAATTCCTAAAATTTCCAATGTTTAATGACTTCTTCTAGGTCGGTTGATCTTCTAAATAAAAATGGGAATATATATTTATATATAATTATGTCTCATATGCTTGATCTTCATTATGGGTTGGGAGGATAATAATGTTATGTGATCTAAAATGCACTGTTTATGAAAAACTATATACTCTGTACAATCTGGTTCTCATGTACTCAAGATTATTGAAAATATATAGTAATTAGATATCTTGGGTTATAGTACCACTTGGGATTTTCACAACAATATTATCATTACCTTATTGTATAAATCATTATATAGTATCATTTTGAATTAATAAAATAAAAATTACTTGGATTCACTTTTGGAAGTTCTTACATTCATTCATCAAGCTCATATATGTAAAGGGAGTGAAAATAGGAAATGCATATAGTTATCAAGAAAATGATGAAATTGTTCAAGGGGCCCATGACTCATTCCACATATAAGCCTCCCAATAACCATCCTATTATGAATAAAAGTATTAAAATTTATGAAAATAAATAATATTTAGTATTATTTTTTATTGAAAGCTTAACCAAAAGAACATGATATATATATTGAAGAAATGTGATTTTATTTTTGAATTTCCTATCAAGAGAATTACTTTTATATGTACAATTTGACAATAAGATAGAAATTATTATTCTGAAATCATTATCTACATGATTGAACAATATAGATTACCATGGATTTATATAGGAGATATGCATTTTCTAGCATCCATTAGAGCACAAATTGCTACATTGTCTATATTACACTAAAACATTCAATTTCTAAATTGAATGAATGTTGTCTTGAATATTATTTAATTTTCTCCAAGTACATCAAAAAAAATATGACCAAAAATTTCATAAATAGTAATTAAATAACGTTTAATATGAAAATATAATATTGGTGCAATCTATGATCCAAAGGTTTATTAAAATCATAATATTAGGCTCATACATCACACGAAAACACATCAATAAACATTATTTAAATAAATATTATTTATCCTCCTAAAATATCTTACATTATCTTTTGTACATGTAATCATTTGTTGATATATATTAAAGAAATTGGTGAGCTAAAATCCCACTATGGGGAAAATATCAAGGGAGGAATTAGAGACATGAATATATAATAAAGGATGAGAATAAAAAATATCATCTTATTATAATCATTAGATCATAATCATACTTATGATGGAATACATTGATAAATCCATATAATTTTTTATATTTTTAATATGGAAGCATAAAAACATAGTAGTCAAATGACACCCATTGTAATGAACAAATATATCGTCTTATTCAGACATAACAAATATAAATAAATTGTAACATAATTATAGTGAAAACATATAACATCATGACAAGGAATAATATACCTAATGTCATGAGACATATAACATTAACTAATACATTAGATGTATATATTTTATTTTGACCGCCCAACATATATTCAAATTCTCATAATCATGCATACCACTTTGATTGGTAACATATATCAACTGTAATTAGGAAATTAATCAATGGATATTAATGAAATTCATTACTATTTTAGAGAGACAAATATCATGAATATCATTTTGGGTTCCCATATGAATATGTAAAGTCATATTTTGGCATAAAATTTCATTATTCTTGAGTGTAGAATAAATAACTTCAGTGGAGTCAAAGATATATTTGTAATGAATGATGTCCATTTTGATAAATCATTATAATTGGATTTGAAATATTTTCAGCAAGGTAGAAAGAATTATATACATATAATTGATATATTAGAATGATTGAAGGTAATTATAATAATATTATAATAATAATCACACGGAAAACATTGTGAATGGGATATAGCCTAATAAGAAGCATTGGGTTCAATATTCCCTTTAAAATAAATCCCTATTTATTTCAACACTTTTCCACCTCATGAATAGTAAAATTAGGTTTATTATTAACTTGAAAAATAAGTCAATTATTATCCATTATGTAACTATTGATCCATTATAATTATTAGTTTATTTATTATTATTATTTTAGTAAAATTATTTTTTTATATCATGTTTTCATTGAATTTTCCAATCATATTTAAATTTTTTTATTTTTTATTATTTCAATTTATCTATGAAAAATTAATTAAATAATCAAAAAAATTAATATATTTCAACATTTGTTTATTATAAATAATTTAAAATAATCATCAATGAGGATAGTGATTAGGAATGAATTTGGAAACGTCCTCATTCAAGGAAAACATACTTTTAATGACACATTGTCATAATAAAAGGTGTGAGATATTCAATATAGTATTATATTAAAAATAACATTTTATATATACTAATATTATGAATATAATTTTGAAATACTAATTAATAATTTCATTAAGTTTTTTATTAGAAAATAATAAGAGGATATGAAATTATAAAAGGAAAAATGGTTATAAACGGATGAAAGGATGATAACCCTTTCTTCAAGTTGTTCATTTTCTATGGTCCAATATTTTTTAAAGTCTACAGATTGATTTAGATATAAAAAACTATGAATTATATGGGTTTTAATAAAGAATAATTAGGGAAAAAATATATTTGTTATATTGAAGTGAAGGGATTCACCAAGGGAGGGGTGATTGTAGTTTATTCTTTAAAAGATAAGTATTTTGCGACAAAATATTGAATAAGTTTTAATATCCAAGGTAAACCATCAAGTAGTAATATGTTTCACAATACTAAATAAATTTTAATAAAATATAATGATTCATCGAGTTTTAATTTAATCATAAATATAATTTATTACCTTAATAAAAATAAAAGGATAAAAATAAAAAAATGTGTAGAAAGACACATTAATGTTTTAGTATATGTAAAGTACATTTTAGGTTTATAGATTTTGTTAATTAATTTTACCTCATAAATTTGTATTATTATTTTATTATTTAAACATATCACAAATTCAACAATTATTAATTCATTATTACATCCTCATTATGTGATATAATATGTTGTAATTGAAGAAAATTATTTTTAATTTCCAATAATAAATCTTTGTGAATGAAAAATATAAATAATATCACCCATATATAAATTGATATTCTAAATTCAAAATTGAAATTAATATAAAAAATTTAATTTTAACAAATAGATAATTATTTTTATTAATATAGATACTATTATTATAACTAAAGGCATTAAAATAAAACTTTTTAATAGGTAATAATAATATCATTGGGTTTTTAATACTTATATTCCTTTTAGGTTTTTCTAATTTTATTATTTTCATAACCAAATCGTTTAAAATATTTTCTACATTTTTTTTCCTTTTTTCAAATTACTATCCCAACTATTGAATTACTTTTCTAAATAGTCACATTATTACTCCGATGATCTGGTTATTATTCCCAACAATTACAAAATTTTTAAAATAGTAACATAATTTTTGACAAATACAACTTTCATTCATTAATCCAAAACACACTATCATTCCTCCAACATTACTATATATTTAGTTATTCTAAAATATCAATAATATTCTAATAATATATTTATTTTCAAAGTCTATTTGTGAAAACTATAAATCTAGAAGATCCGAATGATCAAAATTTTCACATTCTACTCTTTCTATATAATATTCTTAACCATTGTAATATTTATCATTTCATGGGTTTAGTTTCTATCAAAAATAATGATCGAAACATTGTGAACTAATGTTTTTTAGTTTCTATTTATATTATAAATTTATAATTTTATGAAATATTAAACACAATAATTCAGGAAAAAATCACATATATTAATTGGGTTAGTATATCTTTCACCCATTTAGAAGCCTTTTCCCATAAATTTCAAATCATAATATTGATTTATAATATATGAGAATAATTTTGTTTCATCATTTTCAATGTTTACCTAATCGCCTCCTAATATATATTTTTATTTCAAATTAATTTTACAGGTTGATTTTTCTTACTGCATTGAAATATATTTCTATAATCAAATATCTTAATATAATTCACCTCACATAATAGGTCACTATCTAGTTATACAACCATTAAAATTAGTATATGTTAGGGATTGGGATCTTAATTCCTCTATATGAGAATATGGAACACATCAAAAACATGAGTTGTGCATTCTGGAAATGCAAGCCAACAGAAAAATTCTTCATTGAGATCAATTATTTCAATGTGGTAAATATACCTAGGTTAAAAAGTTACTTTCATTAAAAAAACATAAATCTCTACCATGGTGATATGAGAAGGAAAAAAATGTCTTAGCCATTAAACTATATGTCTCTTATATATGTTTTATCCTGGATCTCAATCTAACTCTATGAATATTTTATTTCTTTAATGGATTAAACATTTTTTATAATACCTTGTAATGGTGAGGACCATGTATATTTCATTTATTAAATCCCCCTAATAATTATGACTTCTATATCAACCAAAATATAATGTTTCTTGGGGTCCATTATATTATTTTTTTAGAAACATTTATTATACAAAAAGTCATCTAATTTAATATTTTTATCTCACCACCATTTATAATTCATTGAGCATGATCGAAGTATATACTCAAGTGTCATAATTGATTCTTCATATTATTCATAAAATTGGTGGTAATAGGTTGTTTTAAAATTGTATACATTTTTCAAAACATGCTTAATACTTCCCTAGAATTTAGAAGTGAAAATGGATCTTAACCAGAGATGATATTATTTTTTCCCACATGAAGACCCACTACACTAGTTATATATATCTTATCATGTTATTCTAGTACGAAATGTTCTAGAATAATGATGATGGGGGAATTCATGGTAGGTCAATCCACCACAAGCCATATCCTATTTCTTCATTTATATGTCTTTATGATTTGAGTGAACTAGTCCATGTAACACCATAAGATTTTAAGATAACTATTTATATGTAAATTATATTTCATTTATAGCATTCATTAAATATAACACCAAGTTGTAATGAACCGTGATGTACTTTGAAAATATTTTTCATAAATGTGACAAAGATCTCATGACTATTGGATTTGTGGGTACGAATATGACTTAATAAATTTGTTAAAGGATATTTTTAAATAATGTATAAATTTAATTAAATTATTATAAATTTTATAGATATGAATGTAAAAATCATTAGAAGAAAAAGAGATGTTTTTCTAAATAAATAAATATTTATGCATATAATGTTTTTCATTATAATAAAATAATTCAATCAATATTATTTAATGTTTTAATGAAATATATATATTATATATTAAAAGAAAATTTAATAAATTAATATTTTCCTTTGAATGATATAATAATAAATATATATTTCTGATTGAAATATTATTTTTCCTAAATAGTGGATATCATCAATTTGTTCACATTTATTTTGAAAATTAATATATATACTAATATATATATATATATATATAAACTCATTATTTGTAAGGATGGGGATAAAATTAATTAAATATTGATCATTTATTTTTACCCTTTATAAGTATTAACCATGTAAAATTTGTATCGCCTCGACAAGTGTAAAATATGAAATATAGGGATAAAATTGTGGGTAAAAAGAATAAAATTAACAACCACATTAATTTATAATATTTTATGAGTTTAATTGAGCTATGTACATCCATTTATTAAATATATGGTCACTTTTTGCCATGTTTCACGGATTATGTAATTTACAATTATTCAGGTAATAAATTAATTCACGATGTCACTATGTTCACATTAATATCTAAAAATATTAATAATGTAAAAAAATGATAAGTTTAGTTTAGAATTTTGATTTCAAATAAAAATTTATTTTTTACTAGTATTATGTAATTTAATAATTACATCAAATTCTTCATCAAAAGAGACATAATATTTATTCAATTATTTAGAAAATATAAAAATTATTTTAAAAATATTATAATTTTTAAAATATATGTGAATTATCATATTCCACAAATTCTATAGATAAATATGTGAAATTTTTAATATAAGAAATTATTATATTGGAATTGAATATTTTTAATTGTTTCTTTAATGCCAAATTAAACGAATTGTGTCAGAAAGGACAGTAATGATATTTTATGAAAATAATATTTTATTAAATTATGTTTAAATCATAAAAATATTCAAATAGGTAAATTTCAGTAGGATATTTTAACAAATTTCATCCATTATTATTTTAATAGCTATATGTATCCTTATAAGTAAAATTATAACCAGTTAATATTGTAATATTTATTACCAAATTTAAGGTTATAATCGGTCTACAAAGTAGTTAATAAGAACAATGAGATTTAAAATGACACGGTTCACTTATAAATTTCTTTTGATGATGATATTATGACCTTATAATATTTATCATAAAATATCTAGCAATTGGGAGGAATTTAGATTAAAAATGACTAAATTATATTTTAATCGTTTCTCCACAGGTACCCTCCCCTTACTTACTAATGGAAACCTTGTCTCCAATCTTACTCAAAATATTTCAGTCATATATCTTGTCCAAAAAAATACCTTGATATATTCCTTCACAACATATAAGATTTTATAGTTATTCAAAATTACCATCCCTTCATATATTAAGTTGTAAGACAAAAAATATTTCACTATGAAGTGGTATAACTCAAAATCTACATAATCTAATTAATTTCCCATTATAATTATTATAATTAAATGGTATCCATTAAAACATAATTAATTTTGTATATTCAAAATATTTATTTTTTATTATGATTATGGAATAAACATTATCCATTGTCTTTCCATCCAATGGAAAAAGAATACATAGCTAGACTTTATGTGCATCTTACTATCTCCAAATAATAGTATAATTTGATTCTCATCACCTATTCACAAATATTTTACTAATGATTGATTTAGTAAATATATAATATATAATTTATATTATGTTAATGTGATTTATTTTTTGTCATTATTTAATTCGACCCATTGAAAAATTGAAACAATGTTCATACATACATAAGACCCACCGTCTTCATGGATGGTGTAATTTATTTTTTATCCCCATATTATCATAATGACTATAAATATGAATATAAATAATATATGTGACACTAATATCATGGTAAAAATTTGGAATATTAATTAAACATGACCAATGATTAAATACTGGGACATCAAAACAAAAATAATAATGAAAATTGAAGTTGTTATCACATACAAGAGATATTTTAATAATGAATTGTTAATAAACGAGAGATAATATTTTATAATAAAATATTATATTTTATTATATATATGAATATGTTTGGACAATATAATTATAATTTACTTAAATTTATTATATAATAGTTCAAATCATGTACAAAGAGAGACAAGACATTAGGGATGGGTTTTATTCTACAATCTATTTGTTTATCAAGTTTGTTTATGATTATGTTTCTAGAGATAAAAATTAATAATATAACTAAAATAAAAAAACACCATATTTGTATTCGTCTACATATTTATTTATTTTAGTTTTTTCCTTTAAGTTTTTTCTCTTTAATAACTTGTTATAGTGAAATAATTTATTTCAATAAAACTGACTTTATTTCCCTCATCGATTGAAAATATTTTTTATTCTATTTCAATTTATATCTAAAAAATCATTAAATAATTTTGTGAACATTACAAAAAAATTAATGTCATTTATAACCATAATTTACTTTTAACAAAATGATTTAAAAGTAATCAACTTATAATTCTCCCAACAAGGATCTTTTTCATTTTTTTCAAAAGTGAGAAAGGAATGTTTTATTTTAACCTAGATGGCATTAAAAAAATTGAACACCATCATATATTATAATTTATTTGGTCAATTGATCATAATTATCAAAATTTATCTTCAAAAAATATGATTTATTTTAAAAAATTAAATTTTTAATAGTACTGATTTCAAAGAGTAATGAGTATTTACATCCTGAAAAATTTTAATTCATATTCTAAAAGAAATTCCATTTTTGATAATATATTCGGATGTTACATATTATTAAGTATCAATAAGATCCAAGGATTCAAAACTTATTATTTCACTACATGTTTCATGATTATGAAGATAAAATGTTTATGAAAACAATTTATTTTTTATAGGTTCTACTATGATGAAATATTGAATTGTTTATAAATCCCATTAATTATCCACTAGTTATTATATATGAATATTTATTCATGACCTTTTGGAACACATAATTATGCTGTATGATTATGTGATTAGTTTTCCCCAAAATATATTTTTCTCCCAATCATTGGGTTAATGTGGATATCTCATGAGATAAACATGATTTGAATGGGGTGTAAACCTAGTTCAGTAAGGGACTTTCACAACTATGGAAATATTGGTAGTAAACCATGACTAAAAAATAAGTGGGGATCCCAATAAACTGTGATAGTACTGTTAGGGAACCTTGACTATGGAATTGGAATTGAACCTGATCCACTATGATAATATTTAAATGGAACCTTTAATATGGAAATAAGAATTGAATGTAATCCACTATGATAGTCTTGTAAGTTATCCTTGAAAACTATGGAAATAAGTATATACTACTGTCTAAATTAAATTTACATTTATCTTACTAAAATGTTAAAATATCATGAATAAACATATACTATTCCATTAATAATATTATCTTATTAAATTCCAATATTTATTTCATTAATCCAGATTATGACTATGGATTTTCATGGTATGATTTCCAAATATCATAATTCTGATCTCACAACATTATGCTTATAATATAATTTTGTGATCATTGAATAATCCTTTATTTACTAATAACAAGAATCTAATATACCCATTTTTTTATTTCACCCTTTTCTGAAGAATGTTTTAGGGTATTACATTCTATGGAGATTTACAAATCTGATGAAATAATTGGAAGATGATGTTTCCTTCTTATGAACATGTTTCTTATGAGACCATATCCTAAAAATTATATACCAATAAAATCATGGTGTGTATCTTTTAATTATATAGTTAATTTTCATGTAATAATATTTAATATAATTTTATTGATAGTATAATTTTAATTAATTTGTATCAAATTCAAGATTACTTTCATTTGTAAAAAATGATTTAAAAAATTAACATGAAAATTTAGAAAAATTCTCTTTGTAGTAGAATATCATGACTAATGGTAAATAAAAAATATTAATTTTTCTTGAAAAAATAACCTGGTATTATAATACAAGTGAAAGATATTTTTTGACAACCTTATCTATTTTTAATAATCTTGAATAGATTTGGTTGAGTATATCATGTACATTATTCAAGTGCATGGTGATTATTCCCTTACGTCGCTCCTTGTTTCACTGCCATTACAGATATGATTAGATTAATTTTTTTGTGAACATTAATGAATGAATTGAATATATTATGATTATATATTACCATGGTTAAAAATATGATTTCATGGATTGAAAACAACGTATAACGATTTAGAAATCTTGTGAATTATTTTTTTATTACCGATCACTCGGACAAAAAAATCATTGTGGTCATGATATCCATTTTTGTATTTCTATTATGTTAATGATATACTAATAATTTTTGAGTTTTAATAGGTACTCTCATTTATTTACGTACCTAATTTTGAGAATTTTTATATGAATTCATTTATATTAATAAATGACCCAGGGAATGTCAATTCTAAAAATCAATGACCATATATTGAATTAACAATGAAATGAAATTATGAAATGATGTTTTCATCATAAGTCTATGATTTTTTTCATTTTAATTTTTTGGGAATGATCATCTAAAAATATAAATGTTCATCCTCTAGTTTATTTTGATGCTATCAAATGAATTAATTTTCTTTCTATATATAAATCCCTAAAAAATTTCAAGTAATAGAAGTGATGTTTCATATTATGATCCAATATATGATACATTATGAGTGTGATAATAAATATGAAATACCAATAGAAATATAAATCATTAATGTGTCTTGATTCCAATTTAAATGGTGTTTTTATCGGATATGGTTGTAGTGAATGTTGACCATAATGATATTCCTGTTAAATGGGAGTTTTGTTTTGTTTATCTTGATGAATTTTATATGAATAATATAGATTTGAAATGTGAATTTTCTAAATAACTCATTTCTAGTTCTTGATGTATTCGAATTAATCCATATATAATAGACCATAAAAAGTTGAAATAATTGAATAATAAACACTTGAATAATATTTAGAATGTATTAATTCAAAAAAAATTATCATAATGGAGAAAACAAGTTCTTTTTGTTATTTACAATGATGGATAAATAAAAAAATGAACTAGTTATCATGAACATAACCTGATCATAATCAAAAATAATGATATCATTCCATATATTGAGTAAATTTTCAATCATATATGATGTTTATAATACTGTTCGAGGACAACTTATCATTCTTGATAAAATCAGTTCAGGGTCAAATGTTATGGAAAACCCAAAATATTCTTATGTATGATTGATGGGTAATGTGAATTTATATTGATTAAATGTTGTCTTAATAGTTACCATATTATTTTTATAGATTTAATAAATAAAGTCCTTAGAGAAACAAATGTTTTTGGGAGTCATAAGAGATAATATAATTATATATTCGAAGGAAATGGAAGAACATGACGTTAATTTTAGGATTTTTTAGAGGACTCTGCGGAAGGATATGTTGTACTTAAACTCTTTCATGTGTCTATTTTTGTAAATAAAAGTTCATTTTTTGGGTCATATAATTCAAATATAAGTCATATCATTGGATCTATTAATGATGGGGGTTATTTAACAATGGGCTGACTAAGCATTGTGGCTAAGATAAATAGTTTTTTTGGTTTTAAGGGATTTTGTGGATTCTATGGGAAGAATTTATCATTATTTACTAATCCAATCATCATGTTAACTTGAAAATGAGTAAAGTTATTATTGATATTTTATTGTGATAAAAATATTAAATGAACTAAATTTAATGTTTTTCAGAACACAAATTCCTACACTACCATATAATGGATAAAGGGATCTAATATATCGATATTTATCATTGAAGGTAATGGGATGAATCCTCATCTATAATAAAATGAATATAGCTTATTACTCATAATAATTCAATGTTAATGTGAAAAACTAACCACCTCATGATTGGTAACCAGATTAATTAGTTTTTTCATTAATGATATGGAGAAAATATCATTATTGATAAAGCTGTAATATATATATTGATCGCAAAATATTAGGGTATATATTAAACCAGAAAGAGTTAAATATTCAACAAATAATATCTTGGTTGTTGATTAAATATTACAACATCTAAACATATTTTCTCCCATGAAAAGAATTCATGGTGTTGATAATAAAACATGAGTGTATCAGGATAACAAATCAGTGATGAGGATTAAAAACATCCAATTTTTAAATATTTTCAACATTATTGACCTATAACTCATAATAGAGGTCGAAAAATACGTTATTTCTCATATGACTGTGCATCAATAAAAAAATTATTAATAAAGATGCAATAATGGAAGATATAGTGATTGGAAAATAAGGTGTGAAATGTTATTTAGTTCAACCATGATTATGATGGAATGATAAGGATGGAAAGCTATATATGTGTTCCATGAGTGAAAAATTCTACAAAGAAGATATTGGTTGAGGTGAATAATTCATGATTCTATATTTATCTTAGAAGTATGATATATATATATATTTGAAATATATTTAATGCTGGGTTATAATGATGTGATGTATTTAAATGAATGTACCTCAATGGATGATATTCCATATAGTTAAGGATATGAGATAAAATGTAAAGGGGTTTTAACCACCATTAACCATACGTGAATGAATTTGGGAAAACGTTTCCTATGATTTTTTCATCGGAATCCATGAAACATAAAAAGCCATAACTCAATAGGGGTTATAGTTGATCAATATCTAATTATATCACACTCCATTACTCAAAGATAATATTTATATCTTAATAAGTATTTAATAATATATAATATAGAAGTGGAAGGATTCTTGGAGTTCTATATTCAATTTTATCTAATTAGGATCTTCGAATGTCCTTCTTGTTCTAGATATGTATTTTGGAGGATCTAAACACTCAGTTTATTTCTGGTACATCTTATCATCCTCAAAAATATGGTCATACTGGGAAAAAAGTTCATATCTAATAGTATATATTGTTATAATATTCTAAGGATTTAAAATGTTTTTGTCATCAACACCTTCATGTGATTTATTTTTCATGAAATAATAACATTAACTCAAAGAATCAAATGGATAATTATGAAACACCATATTGAATGAATTGTAAAAATATAATGATATGGGATAAAGATAGAGAAATAAATCTATTATGATAATCAAGCTAAGTAAATAATTGATAAATTTAGAACTATTAAGGAGAACATCAAGGTATCCAGGATTCCATTGAAAAATGATTTTTACCATCATTAATTAAATTTTCAATTGGATGATGGTGAGAAGTTATTTCATTGAATTTATACATGGATGATGATTATGGGATTAATAATAAAAATAAATCTATGGTTTATGTTTTTTTAGTCTTCAAAATTATCAATTGAATAGGGATGGTATAAAATCACTTGTAACATTCAAGGATCCTCTATCAAGTTCACTATGAGTTCTATTTAACTCCCTTGAGAACGTACAAAACTAATCCATCACATGAACTGAACTCAAAGGTAATATTGTAGAAGTAAGATCATTCTTATAAAAAAACTAATTTATATTTGAAATCTGAGGGATAAATTGATGGCTAACAAGACTACCCACCCATTTAATGTTCACTAGAGGAATAAATAATACAATAAAGTTACTTGGGATCGTGAGGTTGTGGTGAAATAGTGGTATTCTCATTTTTTTACAAGAGTGAATGAAATTAAAAGGTGAAGTTCATTTTAATGGGTTTATATTATAATAACCTAAGATGTTAATAAATATTTATATTATTTAATTTCCTTTCATTGATAGCTTTATTTACATACAACTCTATTTTTAAACAAACCAAATTTTTTTATGAAAATATAATTATTTAATGTGACTATTATAACCAAGATTTTGGTATATATTATATGAATAGAACTAAATTAATTAGGAAAAGTTTTTTTTACACTTAAATAAAATGAATTAATGAATTATCATCTTTTTAGAAATGAATAAAAAATTATTTAAAAGTAAAATATCATGTTTTTCTAAAAAAACTAATTTTATAAAAATAATGGGTTTTATAGTAATATATAAAATTAATCACTATTGGATTTATATTTTTACTACATTTTTATATAATATATTCAATAAAATGTTTACAATTTCCTTTAATATTTTCCTTTGTATAGGATATGAATAAATTTTGTTTTTTGTTTGAAATCATACATTTCTAAAACATGTGTTTAATTGAATTTTGTGCAACTATATCTAAAATATAATTTCCACGTATTAAAATTTAATCATTAAAAAAGAAATCCATATTTTTTGTAAGGAGGATCAAATTTTGTAAATAGTCCAATTTTATTTTTTTTCCATTGCTAATAATAACCTTATTTATTCATTCCCACTATAATAAGAGTATAACATGAACAATGGGTAGAAACATTGGGATAAGAATTTAAAATTATAAACAAATGAAATTATCCTATTAGATGATAATATATCATATATTTCCATCATGGTCTCAGAAATATTGTAACATGGTGCCATATTTCTTTCACTCTGACAATTATATTAATTTAAGAAAATATTAAAGAAAAAATTCTTATGCCCTTAATGTTAATATTTTAGAAAATTACATATGGATACAAAGATGATATGTTATGTTATAAATGAATATTTTGATACTTCATTATCCATTTCATTTTATTATATTTAGTAAATTAATAACAAGATTAATTTTTAAGCATTACTAATAGTTTATTTTTTCATGTAATATAAAAATAAAATAAACTATTTCAAACCAATAATAACAAAAACAATTTAAGTGATTTTTTCAACCATTATTTTTAGTTATGATTATGAAATATTATATATATTTTTAAACTACTATATTCAAATTCAATATTTAAATTATTTTCATTAAATTAAAATTAAATTAATATTTGTTAAAAATAAAATAATTGATAAAATATAAAAATTCTATTCCATTAAATTATAAAAAATAGAAAAAAATATTGATATAAGACTTAGATGGTAATATATTGTGGAAAATGTCACCCCATGTAGTTTTATGATCTAGTTGTACCATGGTGTAAATAATTTATTAAACATTAATACAAAAAAAATTTCTACCATGGTCAAGGTGAAAATTGTTTAACTAAGCTATTAAAAAAAGCGAATGTTTTTTAATTACACTGAAATCTATCTAAATTTAATAGTTTTTTGATATATATTATATTGGATTATTTTAATAAAATATCATACCATTTGGAAGTATTATTATATGTAATGAAATAAAAATATTTTAATTATTTTTTAAAATATCAAAAGTGCATGTCCCCATACAAATAAATGGTATCATAATCTTCTTTATGAAAACATTTGGAGAATTATATCATAGATATTACCTACCCGAATACTTTATATTCATTATCACAACATCTAAGATCTTCTTCTCCTATAAAAATACAATCCCATCAATGATTTAGGTTTTATACAAGAATGGGTTCTCAATAAAAAATTATGACTCCTGACCAAGAAATTTTCAATTTTGTTTCTCCATTAAAATCTTTTAAATCCATTGAATCCATTCAAAAATAATTAATTTATTATTTAAATATACTAAAATTTTTAATGATTATGCTGAAACCATTATCTAGATGTTTTATTTTTGGTTATGGGCCTAGAGAAAACATGTTGGTCAGTGAATTTAACAACAATTTCCTTTCAATTTGATATACCATTCCCTAAATATTTGTGATGTAAATTATAAGGGAGAAATAATTTTTCTAAAAATATTAAATTATCTAACCCTGGATCATAGATACTCTTTTTACAGATTAAATATAAAAATAAATTATTAAAGATCTGACAATCGAATACCTGATCTGTGGATCATTCTACGATGAAGATATTGATTATATAATAATCATTTTAGATTAGATTATTTTCATAGAGGAGAACAAATGGTATAATCCATCTAGCAGTGACACACATGTGATACATTAAACTCTAAGTGACATCGATTGATTTTTTGTTGTGTCTTGACCCCCTTCCTTCATTGATGAACCTCTTGAGCTGGCAATGAAGATTGGAAGATAATGACTCTCGAGTCCCTCCTATAGTGAGCCTTCGGTTGGCTACTGGCACCAAGGGTATGAATATCACCCAATTTGGGAGGCATTACCCATTATAAGAACACAATATCATGATATAAGATGTATTAACCACAATAAAATCTCCACGATATATATATATAGAAATAATAAATCCAACCCACATAAATTTCCACACATAAAACTACTGTAAATGAAATAAATCTACATCATAAGTACCAAAAAAACATACTCAGCGACATAATAATTATCCCAAACCCCGATCTAGTAATGCCTAGAACCATCCATGTAGTCCTCCAGGAATAGTGAAAAATCATGTTTATATGAAGGATGAGTATATAAGTATATGTAGTAGGAAAAACCAATGTATCTTGTGCATAAGCCAGAGGGGTATACTAATTATCTTGTGAGAAATCATTAGTTACAGTAGCACCTAACGAAGCATACAAACCATCCCCACCAAACCCAAGCCTGCCAAAAAAAATGAATTCCATGTAATATAGTATAATTCACATTGATTTTAGGTTACCCACCACCACATTACCACTTATTAGCCACTATCACACTATAACAACTAATTCCATGCACTCCCACCTCTTTCTAACATACCAACCCACAACACGCCCGCACACACATTGGCCTCACAGCTAGTCCCATATCCTGGGAAGAATAATCTCACCACATCCCGCCCATACAAACCTGGGCCACATACCACAACCTTCCCATAGAAAAATAGGACCCACAAAAACTACTCTTTCTTCCCATAGAAACATGGGCCACATACAATGTCACGTCCCAAAAACACCAACGTAGTACAAAACATCCCATCCTAAGGACGCCTAGGAAAAAAACTCACATAATCATAAATACACATAGGAAAACACAACTAGACCACACACACATGGAACCCACAAACCACAACCTTCTTGATGAATGTTGGGCTATCGCACCCTATAAGAGGGAGGAGGCAATAGCGGGTGGCCATCCATCCATCCTCCCACCAGGATGTTTTGGAAACACACCCTACCTCATGATGATTGAGGTGTTCGGTACATAGTTCCCAACTAGGATAGTATTATTATAGAAATAATAATGTATAATTAAATATATATATATATATATATAAGATAGAAGGAAATTATTCCCAACCTATATGTTTTCTACCAACAACTATCTCAAAAAACAAACATTGATATTAAATCTAAATGTGAAACAACATTTCCAGCATAAAAAATAATCATACCCTCATCCAATTCATTTAACCAGTTATCAATCACTATTAAAAATTCATTTATTCATTCCATCCTTATTTGGTCAAATACCAATTATTGAACACACCAAGACACACATCAAAAGTCACACATGATATGAATATCCAGGTTAAAAAAACCCAATTCATATTTTTTCTCTATTTAACACCCAGTCATGTCATTAAAAAAGTGATATCAAGACACATAGTGAATCTTTAGTCATGGTACTCATGGAGAAGGTCTGACTGAATTACTCATACCATCACCTTCAATCATCATTCTTCAATTTCATTCTTCCCAATCTGTCCTCTCAACAGAGAAAACCCCTAACTCATATCCACACCCAAAAACACATCACATTACAAATAAAACATGCCCATCCCAACCATTATTGGAAGCCCTACTTTATAAAAATACCATTCCCTAAATACCCAATAAAAAACACAACACCACCTGATTGAATCCCCGTTACACAACACTAACCATTTATTCCATAATCAAACAATCTATCAATTTAGGATTCCATTACACCACCAGTACCATCGCACACATGTCCATACTCCCAACTACAACACCATACAAACGAAATAAGGAACTATTTATATATTCAATATGGCAGCCATTATTTAATTCCACCTGTTAATTCAGGGGTTATCACAGAAGAATATTGGTCATGAGGCATCCATTTATTTAACTGAATATACATGTTTTATCAATTTCATGTATATACATTAGGCCAACAATGAGCATTCAAAATATAAAATATCCTCACAAACCAAGACACCAATATCCATGATTCTCATTAGGCATGTAGCCCATAAAATTCAATACATGAATCAGATAATAATAAATCAAAAGCATGTGTAATTTTATGCATCCCCAGTTTATTGGTTTGAATCCTACTTGATTATCTTTATTGAATTTGGATTCAACTATATTAACATGGTTAGTTTCTTACACTCACCCTGACTAATTAAAAAATAAAATAGATATTAATGGATCCCTACCATGATGAACAGATGATCAACACTTCTATATTGTTTTAAAACTGGGGGGATATCAGACGAAAACGAATCTATAGAAGAAGTGATCCAATGGACCTAGCATAAATGAATGACTCCTTGTGGATGAAATGCTCTGGGAACATCCAGTATCCATTGAAACGGAAAGAGCACTAGGAATAAATGATCTTGGGATTAGAACTTCCAAATCTTATATGAATGGGAGAAATGGTTTTTAAAATTCATTAAAGGCAGATCTAGACCAAGACCACATGGGTATGGAGTAAAAGGAAGTTCCTAGTTTTTTGAAGATATATACAATTTGAAACAACCCTAAAACCCATTAAACAAGGTATTGGAACTTTTTTACATCAAATGTAATGTTAAAGTGGGAAACTATGAAAACTAGAGAAAACAAATATTTTGACATACTATTGAAAATGACTCACTGTTTGGTTAGTCTCCATTGGGAGTCAACGCTATTGAGTCACCAGTGTGAATCACTATTAGACAATATATTAGTGCAAGAGTCACAAGTGTGAGCTATTGGTGGATGATATTCTGATGATGATCTACTAGGGTTAGTCATCATTCGATTCTACCGTAGAGACTCACCATCAGACAAGCCATTATGGCGAGCCAATTATGCAAGCCACCATTCGGACCTACCATTATGAGCCACTATTGCTAGTCACAATTTTGACTCGGTGGTCCTTACTCATCGGTCGTGACCCACTAGTCCTCACTCACTATCTTGGCTCACCACTGGGAGTCACTACTGGTGACCTACCGTGGCGACCTATCGATCTCGAATCACTATTGGAAAAACTGGATTTTTTTCAAACTCATGGAATGATTCACTCTTACCTCCCTAAGCACTTCAAATAGTGACGTTTTGATGAATTAATTGAACGTAGAGGTTCAGATCATTTCATCATATACCACTAACACTATTCTTTCCATTGATAATTCAAAACCAATCCCATATGTAAAAGAGTGGTCTAATGAAAAACCCTATTAGATACCTCTCAAGGACCTCACTACAATTACGACACCACTAAAACCAAAATCAGCAAAGTTGAATGATAAACCCCCTTATATTTTTTAAAATATGGAGTGAAAATTAAACATCCAATTACACCTCCTCCATCATCTACAATCCCAACCGACCAAAAATAACATGACACAAGAACAACAACCAAACTATCTGTACATGTGAACTAGATAATTCCATCCTCCATAACAAGATATTATTTTCTCCGGGTGGCACCGACTCACCAACATTAGTTTAATTGAATCTCAATACGTGAGACTTGATTAGGAATCTGGTCCTCCCATATTCACACATTTTGTCATTAACACATATTATGAAACAAGGATAAAACTCATCTCACAACAAGAAAAGATTAAACATAACATTCTAAAGAAAATCATAACACGGAAAAACTCAAAACAACTTTAGGTACCAGGTAAGAATCTACACTTCTCACTCTTAAGTACTCTAATTTAGGCCACCATGCCTCCAAAACACACGATAAAAATAATTTTATGTCCACACAACACCTTCTCTTAATGATCTTTGATCTCTACTAGTCACTCTATAGTGACCCGAGCCTTTTACATAAAAAATTTCATGATTTTAAGCATAATTAATCATCAGAGTACAAGCCAACAATCGTTAAGTCTAGTGTCATGGAAGACGAGGTACATATAACATAAAACATGGGGTAAAAAACATCTTTATTTAATCTCCATAATGATAATATAACTTCCTTTGATCCCTTTCATCTGCATAGGGTACCCTGGGGAACAAAATAACAAATGGATGAAGTAAAAATACTAGTAATGGAATGAACATAAAGATACATCTCAAACACATGAATTACGAGGCATGACATAATGATATCCAAAGCATGAAACACATAAACTAATTTAATATTAGCATGAAATCATATAACCATGGAATCATATAAATGTGGAAGAATCATAAATCATATCATTAGTACGGTTCTAGGCTAACTTACATCCTAGTTTCCCATTTTAGTACGGGTCAAGGCTAACCACCAATCCCATTTCACATTGCATGTCATGAGGCATAACCTTACCCTATGTATTTGAGTGCTATTTGGGTGCACCCATATCAACATTTTCATGAATATTCTTGCAACATAAACATTCTTACCACATATAAAATCAATTATAATCAACCGCACACAAACAAAACGGTACCCATGGAATGAATTGGGTACCACAATCACGATATAAATCATATAAAATTGGAGTATCATGAATGTGTCCATGTAAGGAAATAATTATAAAATACATGGATTTTCATAGGGTAAAATAGGCATATAACCTGGTAAGTGGTGCCATACATAAGTGACAACATATGAGAAATGTATTTAATAAAAATTAGCAGTAAAACATTTTTTTGTGGTTTTAATGAAAATACTATAGAGCTTATAAAATAGTAAAGAAGACATTATTTTTTATAAAACAAGAATGAACCAAGAAGGTTTTCATAGTAAGAATTCATAATTTACAATGTTAATGGTTTCTTAAAATATAATATAGTGTGCACATGAAATTGGGTAAAAGATCAGGATGTTCCTTTAAAACGAGTGTGCTTATTGGGTATTGTCAATGCGAGATTAACTAAAAACCTTGTATATCCCCAAAAGAGAATGAGATATGGTTCTTTGAACCTGAGTTTGGAGCACATAAACAGAATTCTGAAGTCCTACAGAAAATAAAAGAAAACAACATTTTCCTAAAAAGAATGAGAGAGCAACCCGAAGGAATAAGGATATTCGGGTAGAATCCATCATGGTTTAATGGCATGGTACCAGGTGTAACTAAGAGGGAATGATGAGAGAGATAACTGGATTATCATGACTTATAAATAATTAGGGAAGTATGGGGAAGATGTATAAACATACCCCATCACATGGTATTACAAAAAAAGACATATCATAGAGAACAATCTTGATTAAGATTAAAAAGGCGAGGATCACTTACCTTAAATCCGTTGGGGTTCTCCACTTGTTATTAACGACATGAATAAAAAAATATGATAATTACTTAATAATTCCAGAAACTCTTATATATTAAATTAATTTATTATAAGCCTTTTTAGTTAATTCAGTTTTTTTATTAGTTACAAGGTTCAATTTCCTTATTCAGGCTCGTTTGTTTACTTGTCTTTAAAAGATCAGTTCACTTATATTCATGTTTGGATTATATGCAAGATGAAAGTGGTTGTCAAGAATTGAAGATATATTCTTTATTTCATATCTAGGAGATTACATGGTTTTAATTTTAATTATTTTACTTAGAGTGAAGTTGAATTATTATATATATAACCATAGTGATAACCGTTTTTGTTAATCGGTGGATTTGACTACAAAGAATGTATTTTTATTTATAAATTAATTCCATTTGTAACAAAGGATTAAAGAACCAAAAATAGGATATATTAAAAATATAATTATCTGGATCAACCATAACACAAATGGTTTCATGAATATAATTAAATATAATAATAGAAATTGATAGAATGTTGTCCTTGAATGTGCTAAATTAGCACATCTCAAACGGTGCTTAAATTTCATTCAAATAAAAGTGTGGGGAATGGAGAGAAGACAATGTAATATACCACTAGAATGAAGAAATTCCAGTACATTTATGTTACTGGATTTATCATACTATTATGGTGAAGGGAGGTGAGGATATAAATAAAAAAGAAAAGAACATAAAAGAAAAAGAAGAAATTGGGAAGAGGAATTTACCTCTTGAGACTTCCTCCTTTGAGAACCTCTTAAAGAGAGAGGTTTTGGTATTTTGAGGAGGATGAGAGCTTTTGGACGTGTGGGATGACCTTTATGAGTGATTTGGGTAGAATAATGTCAAGTAACAAGGATTGTGAAAAGTGGAGAGAAGAGGGAGTAAAGGGGGGGTTTTATAGTGGAAGATAAGATGGATTTCATAATATTATAATCATTAAATTATTATATCTTCCCAAGACAAGAAATAGTAAGTATTCCATGTCCAATAATAGTAAATGGGTCCTGTGAATTCGAACCATGGGTGTTGACTTCATCCATAAAGCTAGGAATAATCTATTTAGCATATAATGTATATATACGGTAAATTTCCGTATTTTACTATTCATCAAAATTTCCTGTATTTCAGAAAAATCCAAAAATTTTACCTTGACCATTTTTCAACATGTAGATTCCAAAAATGAATTCCATTTTTAAAAAATAATTTTCTATATATTATTATTTTAATATTTAATTAAAATCATAATTTATTATCAAAACCAGTTTTAAAACAATCATTAACTCATTCTAAAATATAGGTGTATCATACTTCCAACTTGAATTTTTGTTATACCAAAATAGGTGAGGTTACTATTCATTAGGGTACATCACTATTCATAAGTGTATGTTACTATTCATAAGGGTAGGCTACTATTCACGAGAAATTTTTTTTGTTTTATTAGACTCCAAAAAAACATCTTGAACACAACCGTGTTTGTCAGATTTTCAAAATTGCAAACACAGAAGTGACAAAATTATGTTTAAAGGTCACTTATTAGTTAGTAGTTTATTATGGTGTGTTTTCATGTGATTTTATGACATAATTATAAGAAGGTAATTTCCATTAAAAACATTGGGTCATTACATTCTTCTCCCTTTAAAAAATTTCACCCTTTAAATTTCATTTTACATTCTAGGCCAAAAATAGATGTGGGTACTTTTCTATCATTGATTCCTCCAGTTCCCATGTTTCCTCTTTGTACTTATGGTTTTTCCATAGTACCTTGACCAGATGAGTAGTCTTGTTGCGTATAACTTTGTCTCTACGATCCAAGATCTTCACTGGTTTCTCCTCGTAAGATAAATCATCCTCCAACTAAACCACCTCTAAAGAGAATAATTGTGAAGGGTCTGGAATGTACTTCCTTAATAGGGATACATGAAAGAAATCATGTAATTTCAACATGGTAGGTGGAAGTGCCAGTCGATAGGCCACTTCTCCAACTCGATCAGGGGTCTCAAAAGGGCCTTGTGTACCTGGGACTTAACCTCCCTTTCTTCCTAAATCGCATGACTCCCTTCCATGGAGATATTTGAAGGAAGAATTTATCTCCAACGTCGAACTCAAAGTCCCTTCGACGGTTGTCAGCATGTCTCTTTTTTCAACTTTGAGAAGCTTTGATATGTTTCTGTATGACTTGAACCTTCTCTATTAACTCTTGAACAAGATCAGGTCCAAGTAGCTTTCTTTCTCCAAATTCATCCCAACAGGTTGGAGTTCTACATCTCCTTCCATACAGAGCTTCATATAGAGCCATCAGAATACTCGAGTGGATGCTATTGTTGTATGAGAACTCATCCAATGGGAGACGTTGATCCCATCCACCTTTGAATTCTATAGATCCGGCTCTAAGAATATCTTCAAGTGTCTGAATAGTTCTTTCAGACTGGCCATCATTTTGGGGGTGATAGGCCGTGCTGAAATTTAATTTAGTACTCAATGAATATTGGAGGCTCCTCTAGAATTTAGTTGTGAACATTGGATCACGACTAGAGACAATTGAGAGTGGAACACCATGCAGTCTCACAAATTTTTTCACATATATCTTTGCAAGTTGTTAAAGCGTGAGGTCTTCCCAAATAGTGAATAAATGGGATGTATTGGTGAGTCGGTTAACCACCACCCACATCAGATTATTTCTCTTTGACGCCTTCGGGAGACCTGTGAAAAATTCTATAGTAACATTTCCCGATTTTCACATGGGTATAGGCAATGGCTGCATCATACCTTTGGACTTTTTTCACTCAACATTAACTTGCTCACATACCAAGCACCTTGATATATATTCCATAATCTCCTTCTTCATGTTATCCCAGTAGAAGTTTTCTCAGAGATCATGGTACATTTTGGTACTCTCAGGATTTATAGAGATGTTCGTGCTATGGGCATCATTCAATAACTCGTTCTTTATATCTGGATCGGATGGTACACATAATCGTGTCCCAAATCCTACAACTACTTACTCTTTAAAATGATAGACTACCATTACAACATTCTCTTCTTCCGAGCACTGTAGGACAGAGAAAATATTTTCAATGGAGTTAATCCATTGTTCTGCGAGGAGGGGATCAGAAAACCCACTTAACATGGGAGGCATTTTTGGCATGAAAGATTCTACGGCAACATGCTCTTTCCTTGGAGGAGGTGGATGTTCCACCTGATTCATGTAATTATTCATAACTCAAGCTAGCTGAGTAAGTACTGCCATGAAGTTTTGAGCACCCACTTCCATCACATCAGGCATGTCATTAGGGAAATCATCACATTTCCTATCAGGTTGGTTGTTGGAATGTGTTCTACTGTTTCCCGCCATTAACTAAGAAAACAAGCATATAATTAGAGGTCTTGAATACTTAGCTATTGAGAATAAAAAGAAACCTTGAACATAAAAGTATGAACATATAAAGAAGAATTATATCCTGAATTGTGTTTCTATAGGTTTATATCTAGGTTATCCATGATATATTTCTAAACTTATATTCTTATGGGCTTCTTTTTGTCCCTTAATAACGGTTTGTACTATGCTCGTGAATCTACTGAAGCATATCCCCCAGAAGTTTCATAACCAATAGTGCAGCAAGGCCCGTTGTCATGCACCAGTCCCAATTAGAGTGTAGCTCAATGCGGTGGTTTCGGGTTTTACCCCTAAATACATCTGTACCAGAGCCGCTACCTACTAATATCCAAATAGGGATGTATTTTCTTGATAAACCACTTACTCTATACTCACCAAAATTTAGGACTGTTTTCTAATACATAGTCTCATCCTTAGTGTTCTAACTAAGTTGGTCTATTCATAATCTCCAAAAATATCTAGGATATCCTCTGATAACAACTATAGTGACCCGAGCCTTTTACATAAAACATGTCATGATTTTAAGCATAATTAATCATCAGAGTACAAACCAAGGATCATTATGTCTAGTGTCTTGTAAGACTATGTACATATAACATAAAACATGGGGAAAAATTATTTATTTAATCTACATAAAGATATTCTAACTTCCAGTGAGCCCTTACATCTATATAGGGTACCCTGGGGAACACAAGAACAAAGGGATGAGCTAAAAATCCTAGTACGAGAATAAACATAAAGATACATCTCAAGAACATGAGTTAGGAGGCATGACATAATGATATCCAAAGCATGAAACTCATAAAATCATTTAATATAAGAATGGGATCATATAAAAATGAAATCATATAAATTTGGTAGAATCATAAATCATATCTTCAGTACGGTTCAAGGCTTACCACCAACCCCGTTTCCCATTTTAGTGTGGTTCAAGGATATCCGCCAATCCCATTTCACATCTCATATATTGAGACTTAACCTTACCCAATGCATTGGAGCGCTATTTGGGTGCACCCATCTCAAAATTTTCATGAATATTATTTCCTCATAAACATTCATACCACATATACAATCATACATAATCTACCATACACAAATATAAGGGTACCCATGGAATGAATTGGGTACCACAATCATGACATAAATCATAAAAAATGGGTGTATCATGAATGTGTCCATGTAAGGAAAGAATTAGAAAATTCATGGAATTTCATATGGTAAAATAGGAATATAACATGGTAAGTGCGGTCAAACATAAGTGGCAACATATGATAAATGTATTTTAGAAACATTTGCATTAAAACATTTTTTTTGCGGTTTTAAGGAGAATAGTATATAGCTTTTAAAATAGTAAAGAATACATTCTTTTATATAAAACAAGAATTGAACCAAAAAGGTTTTCATAATAAAAATAATGAATTTAAATAGATAATTCAATCTTAAAACAGAATATACAGTGCACTTGAAATTGGATAACTGCTCGGGAAGTTCCTTTAAAACGAATGTGCTTATTGGGAAGTATTGAAGCGAGATTCACTTAAAAAATGTATATCCCAGAAAGAGAATGAGAGACGGTTCATGGAACATGAGTTTTGATCATATTAACAGAATTTTTATGTTCTACAAAAAAGAATAGACAACAACATTTTGGTAAAAAAAGATAGATAAACGCGAAAGAATAAAGAAGTTCGGGTAGAACCCAATATGGTTTATTTGTATGGTATCGGGTGTAACTAAGAGGGAATGATGAGAGAGATAAGGGGTTTCTCATAACATATAAAACATTAGGGAAGTATGGGGAAGTTGTATAAACATACCCCATCACTTGGTATTACACACAAATTCATAGCATATAGAACAATCTTGATTAAGAGTAAAAAGGGGAGGATCATGTACCTTAATTATGTTGGTGTTTTCCACTTGTTATTAACGACCTGAATAATAAAATTAGGCTTATTAATTAATAATTATAGAACCTATTATATGTTCAATTTATTTATTATAACCCTTTTTGTTACATTTAATGCCTTTTTGATTAGTTATAAGGTTTAATTTCATTGTTTGGGCTCGTTTGTTGTCTTTTCTTTAAAAAATCGGTTCACTTATATTCAACTTTGGATTATATGAAAGATAAATGTGGTTGTCCAGAATATAAGTTATATTCATTAGTTAATATCCAGGAGATTACATGGTTTTAATTTTAATTAGGTTAATTAGAGTAAAGTCGAATTATTATATATATATATATAACTATAGTGATTACCGTTTTTGTTAATCGGTGGATTTGATTACAAAGAATGTGTCTTTATTTATAAATTAATTCAATTTGTACCAAAGGACTACAGAACCAAAAATAGGATATATTAAATATATAATAATCTTGTTCAACCATAACACAAATGGTTTCATGACCAAAATTAATGATAATAACAGTAATTGATAAATTGTTGTCCTTGAATGTGCTAAATTAGCACATCTCAAACAGTGCATTCTTTTCTTTAAAATAAAATGGTGGGGAAAGGATAGAAGACAATGAATTATACCACCAGCATGAAGACATTAGAGTACATGTATCTTACTAGATTTATAATATTATTATGGTGAAGGGTGGTGAGGAATGAAATAGAAAAGAAAAGAACTTAAAAGAAAAGAAGAAATTGGGAAGATGAATTTACCTCTTGAGACTTCCTCCTTTGAGAACCTCTTAATGGGGGAGGTTTTTGTATTTTGAGGAGGATGACAGATTTTGGACTTGGGGGAGGACATTGGAGGGAGATTTGGGCAGAATAATGGCATGGATCAAGGCGTGAGAGGAGTGGAGAGAAGAGGGAGTGAAGGGGGGTTTTTTATAGTGGAGGAGAGGAGGGATTTCATAATATTATAATCATTGATTTATTATTTCTTCCCAAGACAGGGAAAAGAAACTATTCAATTAAAAATAATAGTAAATGGGTCATGTTAATTCTAGCCATGGGTGGTGACATCATCCATGATGCTAGAAATAGTCTATTTAGCCTTTAATGTATATATATGGTAAATTATGCTATTTTACTATTCATCAAAATTTCAAGTATTTCATAAAAGTCCCAAAATTTTACGCTGACAATTTTTTAACGCATAGAATACAAAAATGAAGTCCATTTTTCAAAATTAATTTTCTATTTATAATTATTTTAATATTTAATTAAAATCATAATTTCTTATCCAAAACCATTTTTAAAACACTTATTAACCCATTCAAAAATATACTTATATCATACTTCCAACATGAATATTATTTTTATACCATCATAGGTGAAGTTACTATTCATTAGGGTATATCACTATTCATAAGGATATGTTACTATTCATGATTGTAGATTACTATTCAAAAACAATTATTTTTGTTTTATTAGACCCCAAAAAACATCTTGAACACAACCGTGTATATCAAATTTTCAAAATTTCTATCATAGAAGTCACAGACTTTCGTTTAAATTTCAATTATCACATAGTATTTCATTATGTTGTCTTTTCATGTGATTTTATGACATAATTATAAGAAGGTAATTTTCATTAAAAACATTGGTTCGTTACAGTCTCAATGTACGTTGCGTCATCTTCGATATCCAACTCCATCCAATCAATGAAATGAGACTCATCCTAAATATATTGAATAATTTGGGAGACATGAAAGTCATAATGGATGCTCTAGAACTATATTAGAAGCTCCACAAAGTATGCCACCTTGGAAACATATCCCAACACCTCAAAGTATCTGATGAACTTGGGAGAATGCTTACTCTCACTATAAAACCATTGCATCCCATTTTGAGGAGAAACTGTCAAGAACACGTAGTCTCTAACCACAAAGTACAAGGGAATTATTAGTCCATCAGCATACTACTTCTTCCTATCATGTTCTGCATTCATCCTCTCATGAAAAAGCATAACATTCTTCGTCATGCTCTACACATCGTCGTGTCCATGAAATTCTATCTCAACAAACCTATCTCTAGAAAAGTGATAGCTGTTTTTGTAAGAAAGCCCTACCAAGGGAAATTTTCATACCCAAGATACCCTGAAGTCCATGGTTCATGATCACAACACATCATCTCATGTTTGGATTGTTCATTTTCTCTTCCCATCTATCTGAGGATAGAAGGCAGTGATGAAGAATATATGATTACCAAAACAATGTTGTAATCCCCTCCTGACTCATGAGATAAACCATGTATCGCAATCTGACATAATGGATCTTAGAACTCCATGAAACCACACCACCATCCATATACCTCTTTTCTATAAAATCCACTACACCTAACTCCCAGATCATTAAGAAGTTGGTCGATTTCATCAGGTGATCCACTACTACCCATATAGCTTCTTCATATCATTAAGCTCTTTGTATCCCTGTGATGGAATCCATCAAGATTTCATCCCAAGTCAACTCAGGTAAACCAAAAGGATAAAACAAACTACCAGAAACATGGTTCTCATCCATCACCTACTGGAACTCTAAACACTTGTCCATAAACTCTGTTTCTACCTGTTTATCCCAGGACAGAAAAATTTCTCCCTCAAGCAATAACACATATTATAAAATCATGGGTTCACCACTAATGGTGAGCTATGCAAGTCAAAGTGGACTCCCTTTTGCATTTACAGTAGAAGAAATGTCCTCATACAAAATAGTATTTCATTCAAACCATCCCCAGACCATCTCTTAAGAGTATCGCCATGGTCAACATGATCGTGAATCACCTCAGCCTCTGAGTCTCCCCACTTATATTATTCCACATGCTATATCAGAGAGGACTGCACTATCATCTGAAACAATTACCTTCTACCACTTCCCACCCTTCCATCTAAGTGAGGGGTTGAGACCTCCTCTATCGCCTTCTAGGAATCCGTAGATTCCTGATCTGCCTTCTTATGTGACTTTTTCTCAAGGCGTTAGCCACAACCTTACCCTTCCCTAAGTTTTATAAGATTTAGAAATTATATTCTAGAACAAATTCAATCCACTTCCACTATCACATGTCTAAATCTAATTGGGAAATGATATACTTAAAACTCTTGTGATCGGTGAAGACCACAAAGCACTCCCCATTTAGGTAATGTCTCTAAAACATTAGTGTTAACATAAGTATTTTCAAACACTTGAACAAGGGATTCATTGTTATGTTTTAGGGGGTATAACTAGTAAAACCCATAAGAGATAACTCATAGTTTCTACATCAATACACATCCCAATCCCAAATGGGGAGCTTCACAAAACTCCTCAAACATTACCCATTTATATGGAAACCAGATCACTTGATTGCCATCCAACTTCCCCTTCAGATAGTCAAATGATTCCTGGCATTTCTCCCTCTACACAATATCCATGTACACTCTGGTTATTGATGTAAATGGAGCTACAACACAAAATAAAACAATTATAAATTTCTAGTAATTTCCCGCTAGAATGAGAACATTGTTAACCTCTACAACATTCATAATTTCTTCCCAAGAAACATCTGAATTGAGCACTGATGATCCACTTATACACCATTCATTGAAACCACATGTCTATGGAAATTCACCTATCATTTCTAGAAAGTGAACTTGGAATGATTTCCATAGAGCTAGTGGCATTAGAGGAACAATAAAAAAAACCTCATATGGTCTTTCTTCTCCTCATCTCACTTCATGTAGATAAAGATTTCATCGATGAATATGATGATAGACTGGTCCAAGAAATCATGGATTTTAGAATTCATAATCCTTATGAACACAACTGTTGTGTTTTTAAAACTGAACAACACGACTAAGAATTTGTAGTTCCCATACCTATATCTAAAATTAGTCATTGGGATATCACCCTTCTACCCCTTAAATTTCTGATATCCAGACTACATATCAATATTAAAAAAAAATCTCTCAGATGATCAAAATGATCTTTGATCCTAAAGAGACTGTAATGGTTCCTAAACGTCACATTATTCAACCTCTGATAGTCAATTAACAACCTTAGTCCACCATCTTATTTCTTTGGTAATAAAACTAGATCACCTATGATGACATACTAGGTCACATGAGTACCTAATTCAAATGGTCTCCAATCTAAATTGTCAACACCCACAACTCAAAAGGTACCATCAGATAATAATCCATCAAAAATGTACCACCACAAGGTTGTAAGTCTATCCCGAACTCAATGTCATGTCGGGGGGGGGGGGGCGGGGGGGGGGGGGGGTTGAGTCACAACCTCCTCTGGAAAAAACATTCATGAACTCACCATGAATTTTAGGAATATCCAAAATCTTACCATCCACTAATCCTACTGATATATTTTCCATGAATAGAATAAGAGGATTTTTATGCTGAATTCCCTACTAGAAACTCTACTCACTAAAAAATGCCACACCATATCCATCCTTGTCTAAAAACAGAACATTCCTCTAAAATAATTAGATAAAATCATGAAGATAATATAATCATTCAATGACTAGAATGATATTACATAGTTTATTCTATATGAATAATATATCTTCATGGGACTAATGTGTTCTCTTCATCAGTATACATCCCCAGTACACATCAAACAATTTAGTATGACCCTTGACTTGGATACTCAACACTATGGGAACATGAATCCTCTCTACATCTAGTATTAGATAATGGGAAAGACTAGGTGACAAAAAATTAGTGATAATATACTAAATTAAACAAATCACAATAAAGGGTAGTAAACAAGATGATTGTACCTCTAGCGATCTCAGACCCTACTGGAACTATTATCTCTGTGATGTGAAACTAACCATGGCCAGCACCTCTGCCCCTCTACGAAACACTACCTCAAATACCACTGCCTATTAGAGGTCCAAGAGGATCACTCTAAGGTCATCCTCTACCATCCCCATCTCCCTAAATGGAGCATAAGCCAACTATCCCTACTACTAAAATTTCCTAGTCAATAACATCTACTCAGGTTAGTGCTCAACATGCCCACCTCCACTAAACTGTGTTAGAACAGCCCTAAGGAACTACTTCTGAAGATGTCCACATACTCCATAGAAGAAACAAATCTACCCTAAACCTATTAGATGGGCATGGGAACTACTAGAACCAGTAGGCATGAAGAGAAACTATGGAGGGCGCATTTTGATCAGTCGAAACCTTAAATGTCCCAACACCTAAGATCTACCACTATTGTCCCAACCTCTCAAAGAATTATGTTGACTCCCCTCTCTTAGTAGACCTACTTGTGAGTGTATCTTCTCTATTCCCTCTTCCTTATTCTATACATCCAAGTACGTTGTAAATTTTTTAAGAGTAACTCCATACTTGAGAGAAGGGCCAAGTGAATTCTCCATGTATTGCACATGAGAATCCTCATCTAGAATGAGATCCAAGGAAAAATAAAGGATATCATTTAACTTAATCCCAATATCTCATACCGACATACTCCCCTTCTAGAAGTAGAGTAACTCCTTCCTCTTCTCAACATTCATTGTTAATGAAAAGAATACTGCTTGGAACTAGTTCTCGATATTTACCCACATAACAGCATCCTCCATTATCTAACCCAAGTACATCATTCACCACTGGTGTGGAGCTCCCTGCATCTGAATAACTGCCAAGGGAATCCAGTACTCTATCAGAGACCGGATCAAACTAAATCTCATCTCTATATCATCAAACCTGCTCTCCATCTCCATGTCTAAAATGCTTCTATTAACAATTACCAAGGACTGCCTCTTGAAATCACAAAAATTCCTCTACCACTTTCTATACTCCTCTACTAGAACAGTACTCTTCCAATCATCCGGGTTGGACTATTAAGCTTGAATTTCCTAATACACATGTGGATGATGACCAGGTGAAATAGATGAAAATGGTGAACAATGAATTCCAAATCCTGAATAGTATATAATTTTATTGAAGCCTCATTTTACCTTATTAAATGATTATGTTATCCCTATCAAGTTCCAAAAAATAACACAATTTTGAAATGAAAACTAGTCATTATGATTCATTAACCGTTCTTGTGGTCTCTACACTACAAATTTAGTAGTATCACATGGTCATTCAGTAAGCTTTGAGTCCTTTCATTGGATCATAGGGTCCCTAAAATCCCATGCCCTAATCAGTCGGCCCTAGCTGATGTCATGCACTATGGTCACCTAACATTGTTTCCGTACAAACCCATGAAATCATCACTATAACTAACCCTAAACTCCATCTTATCTCTAAACTATAACCTGTGATACCATTATGTTTCAAACCCCTCACTCTAAAAATTCCACTACTAAGCTAGAAATGAGGAAAGTGTGATAATGACTTCTGATTAAATCCTCCAGTAGTCCCCAGGGTGCTAACTAGCACCAAGGGTACAGAGATTTCATAATATGGGAGGGATTTCCCTTTATAAGAAAACAAGATCGAGAGATACAAAGTTTCAACCTCAAAAAATATCCACGGCCTATATAAAGAAATCCAAAATCCATACCACATGCATGTTTAGAAATAAAACTACTACAAATGAACCAAAACTCCCAGGTTGGTACCAAAAGAAAAGCTATGTAGTGACAAAACAATGGTCCCAAATTCTGATCAATAAATGCTTAAAATGGTCCATGTAATCTTTCTAGAAACCTAAACACTGTTTTATATACATTGGGTGAGTATAGGAGTATACTCAGTAGGAAGAAACATAGTCTCTCATTTACAAGAGAGATATGAATAAAAATTATCTGGTGATAAAACTTCTGGAACAACAACACCAAACAAGGCCTACTAAGCACCACATCCTCACCTAGGAATGCTAATAAAATAATGAAATTCAAGTAATATGGTATATTAAACATCAATTGATGGTTATCACAAAACACATTCCCACTGATTAGATACTCTCACAACCTATCGGAAAATTTCATAGTTCTCCCTCCACTTCTGAATATACAATACCACAACCTGACCACACACACTTGGTCCTCAAAGCTAGTCTCATCACCTAGGGAAATGATGAACTTTATATCCAACATGCATACACCTTGGCCAAATACCACCACATTCCCATAGACACCTGGGCCTCACAACCACGTCTCATCCCACCTGTAGACAAATTGGACATATACAAGGTCATATCCTGAAAATGTCAGGCCAATACAACAAATCTCATCCCAAAGACACCAGGGAAAACACAACTCACCTCATCATGAAGACACATGGGAAAACACAGCTCGCCCACACAAACCTATGCCCCACAAACACAATAACATCCAAATAATCATTGTATATCACCACCTAAAATATGGAGCATGGAATATTGGATGGACATCATTCTATCCTCCCACCATGATGTTTGTGAAAGACACCCTACCCCGTGATGATGGGGGTGTTCGGTACATAGTTCTCCCCTTGGGTGAGAGGAATATAGAAATTACAATGGAAAATAAAAGTACACACACATATATATATATTTATATAAGATACTAATCACTCAATCCCAAACATTGAGTTTCCAACTAACAACCAACTCAATAAAATGCCTTTCCTACTACATCCAAATGTAAAACCACACAACCAGCTCTAAACATACACATACCCATAACCATTTAATTTATACAATTATCATTAATTGTTAAAAATTAATTTATTAATTCAATCACTATCAGTGAAACTACCATGTATAGAACACAACAAGAAACACACAAAAATTCACATAGGGGAAAGAAAACCATGGTAAATAAACACACTTCATATTTCATCTTCATTTGAAATCCATTCATTCCACAACAAAACTAATCATGAGACATGAATTTACTCTTATTTCCTCATTTTCAGGGAGAAAATCTCATAGAATTACCCACACCAACCACTGCTATCACCATTCCTCCAAGTCATTACACCCAATACATCCTCTCAATTGAGTAAAACCCTGAATCACAGCCACACACAACAATAATTCTCAATAAAACTACATCACAACCATTATTGGGGTATCTACTGCATAACCACACAACACCTTATACACACAGTAAAACAACACATCACAACTCGATTGAAATCCTGCTACATATCATTGCACATTTATTCCAGAAACGAACATTCACTCATTTTGAGATCCTGTTACACCACTAGAACCAACCCACACATAGAGGTACTTCAAACTACAACACCATAAAAACCACCCAAGGAAATATTTATAGATTTAATAAGTCACACCATTTTTAGTTCCACATATTAATTTAGGGGTTATGACAATTCATGTTTGTTCTTATGGACTCCATTTATTTATCTGAATAAATGTGGTTAATCAATTTCATGCATATAGAGAAGGCCAAAAAAAATAATTCATAAGGAACCACATGTTCAAATAAAAAACCACCAATGTCCATGATTTTTAGTAGGCATATAGCCCATACAATTCACATCATGGATCAATATAATAATGAATCATACTCATGCATCACTTTCTTGTATCTTGTTCATTGTTTTCAAACTGAATTAATTATATTTATTTAATTTAAATTGAACTATATTCACAAGGGGATATTATTACACCCTACCGGCATGATACAAAAATAAATTAAAGATGAATGGATCCCTACATTGAATAATAGATGATCAAAACATCCTTATTGTGCTAAAATAGAGGGTGAACAAGTAGTAGAAAAGCCTCCCAAGAAATGTGTGATAAAGGCCAAAGCATAAATGCATGAATCATTGGAGAATAAATGTTATGGGTACATCAGGTATAAAAAAAATTAAATTGCACTAGGAATATAAGATCTTCTCTTTATAAAGGATAGATCTTATATCCATGGGATAAATTGTTTTTACAATCTATTAAAGTCAGATCCACACCAAGTCCACGCGATTTTGGAGTCCAAGGAATTTTCATGTTTTTAGAATATAGATATGATTTCAAACATCACAAAAACCTATTAAATTTGGAATTAGACTAATTTAACATCAAAGGTATCATTAAATGGGGATACTAGAAAAAACTAGAGAAAACATCAATTTTGAATAATTGTTGAAATGACTCAATGTTAGGTCAGTCAACGTATAGAGTCACTACTGGTGAGTCACTAGCGTCACACACCATTGGATGAGATACCGATTGATGAGTCACTAGTGAAATATATCAGTGGATGATCTACCTATGATGATCTACTAGTGTGATTCACTATTAAAATATGCTATCTGTGACTTACTGTCAGGAAAACCACCATCACGAACCCTGGATCTGAGACACCGTCAAGACCTAACATTTAGAGTCACTGGTGTGAGTCACCATTCTGGCTCACTGGTCGCCAATCTCATGTCCAAACCAACCTGTCCTAAATCTCTATTGAGAGTCACCGATGAAAGTAACTATTAGCGACCTACCAGTCCTGACTCACCATAGAAAAAACTATATTTTTCTAAAATTCATGAAATGAGTCACTATGACACCCTAATACACTTTAAACACTAGCTTTTCACCATGTAATGTACATGATAGTTCTGAGACATTACAATTTTCCAATTCATTGACCCAATAGTCAAGGTTTTTTTGTCCAAGTATCTTCAATATCCTTCATGGTAGAAGGATTCTCTCCTGATCTTCTATTTTATTAGAGGAGGAGAGAAATTGAAATTCAGGAGTGAAGATCATTTTTTTCAGGGATTATCAATTCTGTATTTTCAATAAACATGATATAATGGTTATATCCATCTATTTTTGTATCCAACTGTGAGATGAAAATATTATTTACTTGGTTACCAACTCTTGAATAATCTAATAATCATTATCTAAGTAATTTTTTGGCATTCCCTAACCATATTAATGATAATTATTATTATACCTTTTTAAAATTATTTATTCCTCATTGGACTAGATCATAGACCTCTCGAACACCTCTATATTTATTTTATACCCAAAAAAATATTTATATTCTTAAATACAAAATTTATCATTAGATTATTGAAAAAATATGTATTAAAAATTCTACAATTAAAATAAATATCTTTTATTCAAAATATGATGAATAAATATTTATGTAATTTATGTGATCATTAAAACAAGAATAATAATATTCCTTCAATCTCAAGAATAATATTTTTTTAGTTATTTAAATTCTAAAAAATATTCAACCAAATAATTATATTCACAAAGGTTGTGATAATCGTGGATTATTTCACAATGGAATTTGGTGGGATTGCATAAATTCCATGATTAATATCAAACAATGGGCCAAGGTACCCATGAATGCAAATATGATGAGAAAACTTTTACAACCACATATGAATGCCCACTTCTTAATATAATTCATTGGTCATAATTTCTCTTTGAGAAGGTTGTGCATCCATGGAATCAACGTATATGATTAATACATCTTGAACTAACTATCTGAAATAAACATGAAATTACACCATATCAATGAATTTTTTTATGACATTTCTTATTCTTATAATAGTATAAAGATATTTACTTCCATAACTATGGTTGAGAAATACCCTTTCTCTACTAAAACATTAATAACATGTCTATCATGATGCACCAAATATAACATACATACAATGAACATATGGGGTCACATTTTTTATCATTAAAACTCTGATCACAAATCATGGCATGCATTAATGATAATATTAATTTCCAATCAGCATTACATATATTAACACATATGAATATATTATGAAACCAAAACATGAATAATTTGTACATGAATGAATGTTATCAAAATATCTATTCAAAATGATTACCATTTGTGAAAATCATGAGATGAATTCTCATTTTCTAATGAGTACAAAAACCTAAAAGTAAATGTACTCTATTCACTATCATATAATTTTATTCAGCCATAAAAATATTTTTAAGATTAATTTCAAGTCATTTCAAGGTTATCATCAGAGAGGGGAACAATTATGCCCTTTTTAATGTGACAAAAACTCTAGTACATTATCACATTCATTTTATGAAGTGGAACAATCAATATGTGATAATATATTTATATTAATATTCACTACATGTAAAATACATCTAGTTTAAAGTGAATAGTAGTTGTTTCTGGGGAACCATATCCAATAGAATCTCACTTTCAATAGATTTATCCACTAACAATGGGTTACTTTACACAAGGTTTACATTCTTCTGTTATGTATGTCTATATATATTTGGCATATCACGTTTCCAAGAATGGGGTTTATGAAAAAATATTTTATTTTAGATATTTTACTCACTGCATGATTTCTACCACAAGAAAATAACCCAATTTCTGATAAAACCAAATTTCGATCTTTTGTTCTCATGTCAAGGTCTTGACATCCTGAATAACACTATAGTAAAATAATATCATAATAATTGTAACAATATTTCTATTTGTAAAACAAAAAATATTAATGGGATGCATCAAAACCAAATCATACAATGCATTAGAAGATGAACCATATTTAGATATTTTACATATGGAAACCACTAATTATAATAAGTTTTTATTCATATTACCTTATCAATATTGTTATAATAGATAAAATTGAACTAAATGAAGATAAGTGTTCGATTATATTTACTACTAGTATTCCCACTTCTCCATACACTAGTAACACACCCATTATTAATCTTCAATGTAATTATAGATAGTTTAAAATGCATTATGATTTAATTATGATCCATATTTCGGATATTAAAAAACATGATAGCATTCATGAGTATTATCTAATGATATTATGTATTATCAAATATGAGATAAATTCCCTGTAGTTAAGCTTGTGAAATTCATTTAACATCAATAATCACATCTTACACTAAATAAAGTTCTACTGGAATTATTAAATTCCAAAACCCATTTCGTTTTGATTTTTTTACATGTAGCTTCCAATGATTTTTAACATATTTAATGTTTATAAATTTCTAATAACCCATGGATCTATATTATAGATTAATCTTCTTAAATCACAGTTTCTACATCATGTAATCCTTAGATAAATTTAATCCCATAGGCTTAATAAAACTATAATACACAGAAAATATTTTTTATGTCATTAAAAATTTATATCCCTCATAGTAACCTATTAGACACACATGTTACTCATTAAATTCTAAAAAAATATATAATAAAAATATATTCATTATTTTTAAATGGATATATATAATCTATATATCTCATTATAATATTTTGATTTATCTATCCATTTATTATCATTCCTTGAATAAATATAACATAATATCACTTTTTGGTCACAACATATAGACATATTTTGGAAGGATTAATCGAATATCTACTATATATATCCTAACATGATGATCACAATGCATGCATTAACAAGTATAATTAAAATGGATTTGAGTCATGATGATTTTTGTTTAAGTATTTTGATTGACTGGTACATTCAATAATCAATCATTCTTTTTTGATTCTATCATATTCCATACATATCTAGTTTCTCATGAATACTTGCTAGTAATGAAAAGCCATAAAAACATTAAAAATATAGATTTCCTATATTTTGATATCTGGAATCCCATAATAGTATTTTTTATATTTTTCAACCGTAGAGTGTTATCATATAATTCATACATATAGAAATATTTTTTATGAATGAATAATATATATATATATATACATATCATCCACTACAGTTATCATATACCACCATATTGGTTAGAAATTACTATGTAGTTTGTGCCTCTCGAATTACTCCACCCACATGGCTCATTATAGTCTATTATCCTTATGCCAACTCATGTTCACCTTGAGACTTAGACCAAATAAATAAATCCTACAAACAATTTATTTAATTATATATTATTCTTATATATAAATATAGACAATATTTTAAAGGCATTAATATCTCTAGTGTCAATAAGATCATTAATAGATATTAAACTTTCTGTTTATTGTTTATAAGTTGATAAAACCATTTTTTAACAAAAGTTATAAAATAAAAACTAATTTATGTTTCCTAAAACATTAATATAATATATCAATTTATATGATTTTAATTATTCACTATAGCTGGTATATGTTCAGTTGTTTCACTTTTATTTGGAAAAAATTCTTCAAACTAAAATAGAGGATTCAAAATATATATATGTGACTCATATTTCATAGAACATTTAAAACCATCATGAAATAGATGTGTATATTGAAATTTGAGATTGGGAATACCATTACTCAGAATTAATTATTGATGAAAAACACAAATAAATGTTCTCTAACAAGTAAACTCTTAGATTCCCATATTCGAACCATTTACAAACAATTAAATCACGGAGAATTTATATAATATCATAAAAGAACATAATAAACAAAATTATGTTACCTTTATTTATAGAATTTTTCATATTTTTAAGTTCAATCAAACTCTAATAGACTTTTTATTTACCTTTATAAAGGATTCATTATCTAAAATATGATTTATTATAAGATAGTATATCCAGTTCCATAACTCAATTCAGACATAAAAATTTATGGGTACAACGATGTAAAATATTTTTAGTTTTACATTCCCTTGAATTTCCTTTTTCAATTGAGGTAAATTAGTAAATATTTAAATTTTCATTCACCAAAAAGAATATATATGAATCAAGAGATACTGAACCAATATAGTGGTGTTAAATGACCAAAAAAATATTCCAGACTGTGTAATAATGAGTTGATATTTCATGTAGGAAACGATAATTTACAATATGCCTTTTTCTGACAGAGAATTCTTCATTTCTCATCTCCATTTGAGTTCACTACATAACGTTCCATTCTATTTCTTTTCCATTATTAAAATATATGTATGTTGAACGAATATTTTATGTAATACAATAGTGGGGAATAGAAATATAATAGATATAACAAAAGTTGATAGAAAATATTTATTCTTTTATTCTTTGTAATTTCTTTCATAGTCTTTAATCATTACACAAAAGTATATCATATAATCTTATTCATTCATCTATGTATGAATATATTTTCTCTTTAAAGGATTCTATGAAGGATCTATTTTATTTATATTCACCTTTGGTTCATTAATTTTTTATTTCAAGATTTTTAAAATAAGGGATTGAGAAACATGTTTCACTTATTCCTCATATCATTTGTGATGTATGGGAAAAAATAATGATTGAATTAATCAAAAAAATTTATCCAATATTGGATAAATATGTATAATCTAATATTAATTTTAAAAACTATATTAATTTGTAATTTAATACCAATAAATAATCCTAAATTGATCAATTAATTTATATAAACTAGCATTTTTAATGAATGGACAAAAGTTTGATAACCTTCTTCCCCTTTACATAATGATAGTACATTAAAATTCTTATTTATTTTTGGACCTTCCTTATCCTTCCCCACAAAAATATATGATATTTTATTGTGTAATAATTCATTTCTTAATATTTCATAACTATACATACATACATATTTGGTAATATAATACAATCAACATAGGAAGAATCGCCTACATATATCATGTGCAAATACTTATCACCTATGGTCCCATGTTGGGGTGGCTGACTAAGAGTATTAGATTCTGATATAAAATATTTTTAAAAAATAATTCCATACCTAAAATAATGAATGATATATAGATATTTTAATTTGTATGTATATTCCAAAGTCAAGAAATGATCAAATTTGTTTTAGGGTTTTACATTACATGTTATAAAATTATTAAAACAAATTCCTTATAATTTACATGACTAGAATTTTTTTGAGGAAAATTAATATTGTTTTATTGAATCTCCCACAATTTAATAATATCCCATGATCCCTGTCCATTGAATTATTAATTATTTATTTTTTATAAATTCTTCTATAAATAATCCATATGATGAAAAAAAATAACCCCAATGTGGTTTCTTCGAGCTACTTGATGTTATTTAGGTAGGAAATTCATATCCATCTAATGGCATGAAACTCCTTGAACTTTTGAGTGTATTTCACAATATAGAAATCCTTACTTTGATCTCCTCAATAATTTCCTCCATGTAATATAAATTCTATAAAGAAATAATTCTAATGAATTTTGATTATTAATTGAACCCATATCCTTTATAATAACTCCTCAATAGAGATATTAGTTCTATAGAAGGATTTTAAATCCATAAATTCCATGAATATCATTCCATATCATTTTATGGAAGGACACATATAACTTAATATATATTTTAGGGATATTATTTATTATATGTATCCTTTATATGGTTTCAACAACTAAATTTATTTTTTATGTTAAGTGAATTTTATTTATGTTATTAGACAATACATGATAAAAAAGTAACCATAATCCATTAAATTAAATTCCCAACACTATAATCAGAATGAAATGAAAATGTAGATGTATTTTCCCAAAGTATGTTAGAAAAAATAGAAAATATTCTTCAAACTATTATTTATCAGTTTAGTGCTATGGAAAACATAAAATTAGAGGATAGTATAAATTTTACAAGCCTTGACAAATATGTCTTCATATACAATTCCCAATTTTCTTTTAAGGTGTAGTTTTTAGGAAAAAGAAGAAAAAAATTTCTAAAATGATAGTGGATGAAGAGGTATTCCATCTAGTTTCCTACAATAAGACAAGTTCTCCTTCTAAATATATGAATGTATCTCATCCAGGTAATGGTTCATATATCCATAAATTTGAATTGGAAATTAATTTCACTAATGAGATGTGCGTTTTAATTTTGGACTCATTTGGATCTCATGGAACTCACCATGATATAGACCAACATTAGGAATACATTCTTCGGTCTAGATCACAGTATTCATGGGATATGATGACCATAATGATGAAGGAAACTTCTCCTAGGAAAGCTAAAGAATATGATGAAGGTAGATTTGACTTAAAAATATGTCACATTGAAAGATTATTAGAAGAGGTGATGTCTATATATAGTGGGGAGTGAGTTACTTAAAATGGTGAGGATGTGGGTGTATATTCATAAGAGTTAATCGGAATTCCATATGTGAATAAGAAAGCGAAATGAATAATATATTAAGAGTGAAATTCGACATTTCACATAATTATTCAGTTAAATTATTCCTTTTTTTACTCATACTATTTTATCATGATTCTTTCATTTTTTCTAATAAAAGGGGAATTTTTCAACCATTTAGGAAAAAATATCCTTACATATTAGACCACTTATTTATGTGATCATCGTATTTCATCCATACTAAAATAATGAGAAATATTGATGTGAATAAATATATTGATGTCCAAATAATGGACTAATCTAATGATTTATTTACTGAGTGGATTATAAATCAATTTATGATGATTTCTACTAGGGTGCACCCACATCTTCATGCAACCGCATACTGGTGCACCTCATTTTTTTCATTGTATTCTCTCTTCCCAAATATTGGTGGAATTTATCACATATTGGGAGATTTATCCTCTCTGATCAAAATAGGCTGATGGGATGTTGGTTCTCCCTTCCATGGATTCCTCAGTAGATTTTCCCCCAGTCTCGGTCTCCCTTATTGATTAAGACATTGTTCGTTAACCTCATTCCCCATTACATCTCTTTGTGGATGCCGATTAATTGCACATCTTCTATCTAGACATTCCAATTTGTCATTATAGGGAACAACCTTCAGTTATGAGGGTAGTAACAATGGGAATTAGTGGTATGTATGGATGATGAAACAATGCTACACCTATATTTTTCATCATAAGATGGATTCTCATGGGTGCTAAAACCTGAGGCATCCCCTGTTGAACATGTGGTATTTTATGCCAAATACATGTCTTATGAGGTTTTCCTCAACTATATTTTGTTTAACATGAGTCGGGATACAAGTTTAACATCACTCAATAATGGAATGGGTTGGTCAGAACACTTATAAAGGTTTATCATATTGGTACAAACCTGAAAGGGATCACATATAAAGTTTACTGATGGGGGGAATGTTGTGTGATGATGAACCCATATTATGTCTCCCATAAAGGAAAATATGTCACACTGTGAAGGCTGATCTAGACATTACTAATGGTGTATTAGGAACGTGGACCCTAATGTGGGTAGGGACACCAAGGTTTACCATTTGTTGGGATTGAACCATGGGGAGGCTTTCTATGTTCGTTCTATAGATGATAGGGATCAAAAACCACATAGATCGAGAGATTGATTTGGGGATTACAAATGGAGAGCATTCCATCTCAATAGGAACACTATTGGTTGGATTATTATGGATTGTGTGGGGATTATAAATAGCCATCTTCCCTAGTGCTTCTAGGAGTGGAGTTTATATGGATGGCATGATCTCACTGAGATGTGGTTGTCCCAGTAAAAATAAATATTGAAATTGAGGAAGTGTTATATTGAAATGTATAGAATGGATTGAATGAGAGAGGTGATGGGATTGAACCTCTATGTGGATTCTTACATATCTCAGTGGCTGGGAATAATAGTCCTCATATTTCAAGTGAGGGGTTTTGAGGCACATAATGAGGTGTCTTGTGATAATGGAATGCATCTATATGGACCTGAATGAAGTGTAACCTAAGGGTTGTGTCATGATCCTCCTGATATATAATGTCATAAGGGAAAGACCAAGATCATAGTTGATCATGGCCTTAAACCTCGATGAGTCTTCCTATGTGCCATGTTTGGGTGATTGGAATTAATGTCCATGTAGTTTAGGTATCCCATGAAATTAATTCTCATAGGGTAAGGATGATGGAGAACTGATGTTAATATGATAGTACAATGATTTATCCTAGGGTAGGATTCCTATATACCCTATATAGGAGTCATGGATAAAATTAACACTGTTCAGAATAGATTTGGGGCATACACATGGCCAAATACCCTTGGACATGTTGCTTTGTACACATGGATAGCAACCTGAACATATGGATATGAACACCTCATGATGGTGGATCCAAAGGACGTGTCACTAAAAGGGATGATATAACATCATGGGAGTAAACATGAATGATGTAGTGAAATAGTTTACCAGTATTAGGGATTGAACCTCAGATAGGCTTTTTACTAACCATCGTTAGAAGGCAGAAATCAAAACCCGCATAGTGGGAAATGGAACCGAGATTACACACAATGGAGGCTTAAATGGATCCATTGTCACTACTATCCTCTTATCCCATGAGAGTCATTATCAGTGTGAGAAAAAAGAGGAGGTGGTGCAACAGATGGTCGCATAATTAAAAGATGTGTCAATGAGAATGATGTGGGGATTACTTATAAGATAGGACTAGGGGTGGATATTGGGAATTACTCTAGAAGGGATACCGGAAGAGGATCTAATTCCATGTGAGTAGGATGTCATTACCTACCAGGTTGCGGAGTAGGATCTCACTCTTGTGGAGATTAGTGGGCATAGATAATTGCCTAGGTTCGACAGCCCATGAATTTTTCACCAGGCGATAATATAGCATAACATCATGTGCTGAGGAATATGAGACTTTTTAGTTTAATGTTCTATAGTTCAGTTGGAGAGGATTAACTACATAACCTCTAGGACATAGAAGATGTAATTCATGCACCATTTAGTGGTGAATGGTCCAAACATGGCATAAAGGGAGGCGATGGAGGAATGGTCACTCATAAGGTCTAATTTACTATTCCTATACCAAAAATAGTGATCCATTAGCATACCTATAACAAAAAAAATGCAGGGCATCCAAAAATGGATACCATAGGAGTAACCCTGAAATCACTTCACAGAATCTTGGAGGGCCTTACGAGATAAGATCTTGCAATGTTGGGGGTTTACTAAGAGGATATTCTCAAACTAACTGTCCTTCCCAAAGAAAAGACTATTATATATTATGGGTCACCTACCTTTGGATAAAGATTATTATAATAGTTCTCTATGAAGTTTTAATGCTTCACGTAGCCTTGAGAAAAAAGGGGCCCTAATTTGTGATGGGAAGAGACCTTCGAAAAAAGAATCCCTATAATAAGTAGGGGTAAAAATAATAATGTAAATCATGGATATTAATTCTCAACTAACATGGGAGATAGTTTATTAGGGCTGGTTTGTAGTGCTCAGCAGCGTCATGATATGGGTGATCAAAAGATTAATGGTCACGGTAATGATTATTTTTAATTGGGTGGATCTAAGTATCAATTGAAAATGAGGATCTCTCTAGTTGCAGGGCACACTACAATGAATAGAGACACTAAAAAGTGGTAGGGATATGTTGAACTCACGTTTGTACCATCAAAGACTCTCGCATAGTCACAGTGCTCATAAAAATCATGTAGTTACCATCATATGCTTATGTGTGCATGGTGTTGCAGGATATCTATGAAAGAACATTGTAAAACCAAATCCTGTGATGAATTTTTGGCTCGTTCGAGTCTGAATTAGCATCAAACTGTCCATGAATTTGAAAATGACTCAGTAGAATGATTTTCAGTGCCAACAAAATACCCCCAAGATTGTGACTAAAAAGGAAAAGAGGGGTTTATTCTAAGGTTCAGTCACACAAAAATATATTTGGTAGAAAAACTAGATAGTGAGGCATGGGAGGAATGAGGTGTCATGCATCTCATCTGACTATCGGCTATAAACATATTTCAAGGGAACCATCAATAATAGTTGCATTTTATCAAATATTTTTATCTTTATCTTTACCATACTGTATTTTATGAATGGAAACACTCATTCATAATAAATTATTTCATTTCAACTATATCTTAGAAAAAACATTGCGTCAATCTCTAAGCTCATGTGTGTCATACCAAGTTTAAAAAATAAGGGAAGATCACATAACTATTCACTTCATATGAGAGTTAGCATTAATCATCGAATACTCAGGGTATACTATCATTGATTGAACACCTGGAGTATTCAGACCATGAAGGGTAATTACCATTGGGTAGTTATCTCATAATAACCAACTTACCTTTTCAAATGTGCATGATTTCATGAGAAGGATATTGCCAAAGGGGATTGTAATCAATCCAAACAATGGGGAAATTGGTTGTTTGGATCAAAATACCAAAAATTCAGATTCACATAGAGGATGGCACACTGATACGAGATAACTATTTTTTGTATTCGAGATGTAGTATTTGTAACATCAGCCTAAAATTGGGACAAACAAACAGGGGTCTACCACATGTCATATCTAAAACAAGGGATTAACTCTAAATGAGAACTCATAACATTAAGGGTGTTTTCCCATAATTATAGTTGTTCCAAAGAGTCATATACAATTAGTTAGGGGGTCCCTTAAGTCATGAAAGAGGATGATGATCCAAATCATGGGAACACAAAAGAGTGGAGTGGAGTGATGGAATGTTTGAATAGATTCAACCACTCTTGAAATTAAGCCACCTTGAATAAATAACATTGGTGTAATTGTATTCGGATAAATGAAAATAAAACTTATTTCCCATAAATGACCACTCTGATTAGGACCTAGTGTGCCTGATTCTTTTACATCATGAATATAAGGAGTATCAACACATAGCATAATGCCACATGATCCGGATGTGGCTTGCAGTTTAAGGTCATATTAAAAGGACATTGTACATACTTATAAGTAATATTTCATCGATCTAGATAATAGTTTATATTCATGTTTCATGGAATAAATTTTATATTCCTAGACTAAATTCATGAAATATAGGAGATTAACCAAATGTGGAAGAGCTAAAATATTCTGAAACACCAAACAAGTGTCAAGGAATATACAAAAAGGGGCGGTATGCAATACGATGGGAGGATAATATCATAGTGATGAATTTAATTTTAGTTTATATTGTATGGACCAAATATTGGGTCAAGGAGACCATAAGGATAGTTAAACCATGTCTTGGACCCATATAAAATGATTTGGAATTTCTATATATCTCATAATGAAGGGAATAAATCCATATGGAGTACTTCAAACACATTGTAGTTTGAGCCGATCATTAGAGTGGGTAGTCTTATTTGTTGAGGATGCTAAATTATCCTGTAATCATCATTTTCCAACATAAAACTGATTAGGGTATATTATTTTATTATCTTCATCCATTGAGGATAGTGGATTCTTGGTTTAAGGTCACAGATTTTAGACAATAGGGCTCATGGTTTAAGGTCCAAGATTTTGAACCATTAGTGATGTTATCTTGAGTGGATATGTTGGTTGGAGAGTTATGAATAACCCAAAATAAATGATTTGAAGGAGGCCCAAAACACCACATATTCATTTTTTGGTGGATTTCATACATATTAATGGCATGTATATTGGACTATAAGGAGGAACGTTCATCTAAAGTGTATGTGTGTGATAGAAATGAGGTAAAACCTGATGTGAGTGACCGATAAGAGAGACTGTGTTCCACATCTATGACTTAATATGAACTACGTATAGTTTAAGGTTGTGGACATTGGATCATGGGGGAGGCCAAAGTGTCAATGGTTTGATGGAGTTTGTGGTTGGGCCCAATGATGAAGTGTCTTGGCCTCATTCCATTTCTTGTAAGGATGGTAATCTAGATGTAAATAGTAATGAGATCATATGATGTTTAATGTCATAAGATAGGATGATAAAGAATTTAAAAGGGGAAAATCTTTTCATTTAGACTGAAGTTCAATGATATGGGCATCACTATATATCCCATAAGGATGGGTCATTAAACGTGGGACATGTTCGTACAGTTTAACTTCATCGAGATGGGACATGTTAGTACAGTTTAACATCGTGTTGTAAGGATGAATATGTCATGCATTTTATAATCATGAGACTATGTCATTAAGGGAAAATAGGTGCCCCATAGAGTAATTTTGTGGGATAGAAAAACAAAAACCTTATGAATAAGGCCAGATAGGCTTGTACCACACACCATATTCCTAGGAGAACCATGAATAGCCTCTTAGTTTAAGGTTATTGTTTTTGGATGTAAGGGTTGTGTGAATATTCTATGTGGGTAAAAACCCTACTAGGACTCTTAATCCCATGTGAGCCATGCTCGTGTGGGAATAAAAGTGTTAGGCTAAGATTTAACCATAATATGAGAGCAAACACAAATGGAAAGGGAATTCCAGGTTTGAAATTCCCAGCCACTCTAACATCCCCACACAATTCACAAGGATGCATAGAGAAAAAACTCCAAGGGATGTGGAGATCCCCTGGAACATAAGGAAGTGGAATGTGTGAGACACGATGCCCAATATCTGGAACATAATGATGGTGGTGTCATGTTGGACGGTAACAAAGGACCTTTTTAGAAACTTCGAATCCATATCGTGTTACCGGGAATTGGTATAGATAAATGAGGGTTCACCGCTAACCGTGTTTGAGACATGAGAGCTAACTCAGCATGACAACCAAATTCTTCAAGGGTGTTGGCCGGAAATAGTTAGCATTCAATATGGCCAGGCCCCATACCATTAAGGGGTACCTTCAGACTAAAAAGAGGAGGGGGACCTGATAAAGGGACATATGAATCGTGGAAATGGATTGGGGATTGTCCTTGTTGAATCCAACATCCTAGGTCTAATACCACCACACATTCAAGTGTGAAGGTGTGCAGAACCCATAAGTAGGATCAGACCAGCCATTAAGGTCTGAATTCTCAAGAAAGGTATTTCTAAAAAATTATGGTCATGTTGGTCAGAATAGAATCTCTTAGTTTAAGGACATTGAGTGTGTACCAAAGTGTCCCAGTTTAACGTTTTGTGTATGAGACGTATATGTGTAGTTTATCATTATGCAGTAAGGGTAAAACTTTCATGAATTTTATCATCAAATGACCAGAAAATATGAATCCCAAAAGAGATGTTCATGGTGTAGAACATATCCTTACATGAATGAGGTCTAATGAGACCCAACCCACATCACCTTCTCTCAAAGAAAAACTCGGTATAAATGGCCATATAAGATTATGATTATATAGCTGGTCATAAATAAAAAATTCATGGGTATCCCTATGTGTCCCATAAGGATTGGAATTAATACATACATTGTTCTTGAAGACCAGTGCATTTTAACCTCATGCAGTAAGGGTGATAGTTGGGGGGGTTGTTGAATTGAACATTCTTGGTGTGAATATCATAACCCTAATTGAATGAGGACCAGAAATATCCACAAAACACCACATATTCCCATGGTGGAAACCAATGCCATGATTGTTAAAAGAGATTCTTGATTATTTGGTGTTTATAGGGTAAAAAATGATTATGCGTCACTACATATCAAATAATGATGAGAATCAAGCCACACATAGTTTTGTAAGATGAAATGGTAGATGACCAATGCCAAAAGGGGGATATAATCTCTCAAATGAGAACATCATGGTTGTTATGTATATTATTATCATGTGAATAATTCTCTAATAATATAAATTAAGGTCATAGAATTCTGACCTATTAAATTAGAAATCTACATTGCAACACCATATATAAACTCGACATAAATGAGGGATAAGGAGGCCCGCAATCCCCACCACATATTCATGAATGATACTTAGCACAAGGGGCCAAAGAGTTAAGTTTGTGACTCTGTGGTTGGGCCAAAAGAATATATTTCTTGCTATTACTACATATCCCATAAGGATGTGAATAAGTCAATATATAGTTCTTGATGATTGAATGGAAGAAGGATAATGCGAGGGGGAAATCACTTCTCATGAGAGGAAAATGTGGAACTGTGTATTTTATTAACATATAGCCTGAACACATGATATTTCATTTGAAATCATACAACAATGATGGGGGGGGGGTTGTGATGAAGTCATTCATAGAGCAACATGGATTCCAAAGGTCTTAGTTTAAGGATGTATAGTTGAGACCAAAGGGTGGGGATTTAAAATAATAAATTTTTAGTGTGGTTCTAAGAGGAAACCTATTGTTAATGAATTCCCATGTGATATTAACCAAACCACACATTCCTAATAATAACTATCACAATGTTAAACATCATGAGGGCCAAAGAAAAAATGTTTCGAAAAGGTTTTAGTGGTCGGGGCCATAGACGATGTGTCTGGGCATTTCTATGTATCCCATAAGGATGAGAATCAATCCAAACATAGTTATGGAAGATCAAAAATATTAACTTCATGCAGAAAGGATGATATATGGGAGAATGTCCCATCCCATAAAGATATGCAGACATAGATGGTATATCCTAACGTGAATGAGGGAAAATAGGCCCATCCCATAATTAATAATCTTGAGGGAGGAGCCTCGAATCCTAGTAACATCTTTAAAAAACCACTAGCATATTGTTTAAAGACATAGGGAGAGGACTGGGGTGTTCGAGTTGTTTAACATTCTGTGGAAAAGAAGTGGGGTGCAGTTTAATTCCATGTATCATGGAGCAGTTTTTGTTTCATTCAAGAAAAATGGGAAATTATTTTTAAGGTCTTATAGAAATGACAATCAATGTTATGCGGTATAACAACTTGAATCTAGGATGTACTAGTTTAATTTCATTACAGACTAAAGATATCTTACTTTATTGTCATTGTGATCAGACTGAATATAGAGATATTTAGCATCATGCAGGATGAGGCAGTCTAGAATCATGTAGAACAATTGTGGGGGAAATGTTCCAAAATTAATTTTCGTAGTGTAGATGTTGTAAAACAATATTAATTAATATTGGGGAGGCCCCATAACATAAGATAAAATCTCTATGACAACAATGGTATTTTCTTAATGCAATAGTTTTCAAAACCTAAGGGGATTGTGCAATTTATCATCAAGAAAATATGATGAAATCGTGGTATAACAGCATGAATGACTACATAAATGATAATTTAGAGTCCAATAGATTGGACCATATTAGAATTTAAAATTAATATGGGGTGAGATTACAGTTTAAAGGAACGATGGGTAATGAAAAAGGGTTTAACCAAATATTGGATTGATGAAACATGCCTTAGTTTATATTCATAAAGCTCAAACCATGGGTCTTCTAGTTTAAGATCCTAGGGTTTGGAAAACTCCATGCAGTTTTACATTCTTTGGTACTAGTGTGTTTTGTGCAGTTTGTAATCCTATTTTATTTGTAATTTTTATTTTTAATATCGTGTTGGAAGAATGAGAACACTAATTAAAAGTATTTTCTAGGGAACTTGGAATTATTGGGAGGAGTTATTCACGCATAATTAATAGTTAACAAGGAGTATGTACCATTGGGATCTTTTTGAATGATGTAAGGAAATTACCATTTAGGCTCCAACAATAGCATTTTTCTATCGGGTATCATTGGAAATCTGAGAGCCAAAACCATGTCACCAATAAAAAATGAGTGGAGATGAACTACCTTACTGAATTCTCTAGTTATCTTATTCTGATGTCTCACTAGATTTTGTAATTCCTCTGCTCTATTATCGTTGAATGCTTCAGTTCATCCAAATGGACCTCTCCAACTATATATGTTTTTTTTGATCATAGAAAGCTATATATAGTGAGGGAAACTAAATCTTAATTGGGAAGGATGACCTCTCTTCCATACACCAAGTAACAGTGCGTCACTAGGGTGAAATTATGATTTGACATCCAATATTTGTAGAGAATGTTGGGGATCATATCTGGCCAATTTCATTTGTCTTGAACCACAATATCCTAAAAAAATTGATACAGGGGTTCTTTGAACACATTTATCTACCTATTTTTTGGAGAATGGAATAAAGAAGTGTGGTTTTACTGGATAATATACATATCCTAAAATGTTTTCAGCTTATCTGCCCAGATGTTGGTGCTGTTATCAGTGAGAATAATGTGGGGAACCCTGAATCGATAGATGATGTTGGATCTCAAAAATTTAAAAAATAGAATATGAAATAAAAAACCTAAGAGGAATAGTTTATTCCCACTTGGATGGTAAATCCATCCTAGTCATAATGAACCTGCACATGTGAGATCTTTCTGATTTTTATAGAACCATGAAATTGAGTCCCAAGACCATATATGGCCTAGACTGCATTGTAGTGGGGAGGGGTTCTGGTTGCCGATATAAAAAAGATGTCATTTATATGAAATTCATGGAACCACATTGTAACCCACTAAGATTTAATGAAAATTTTTTTTTATTTCCTTGATATCTTATGTTGTATGCTACACCAAAAGGAGCTTTCACTACACAAATCCCTTACTTGACTTGCATTACATGCAATCGTGACCTTCCACGATAGCGTGTGTTGTATGCAATACTGAGTTTCACTAAACAACGATATGTTGTTAAAATATTATATAAACCAGCTGTTATGAATAATAATACCCACTTTTTGAAATTTTATAAATTATATCTTTCAAAATGAACTTTATTTTTGGATTATGAATATCATTAGTAGCCTAGGGTGAATTTTTTTTATTTTTCTGAAAACAATCAATTTGTGATGAATAGTGAAACACTGGGTTACTATTAAAAAACAGACATTTTATTTAAATAATTATTTATTTTATTTAAATTTATTTTAGGTCAAAATTGTAACATAATATCTATATAAGTTCAATGTAAATTATTTGAGTCATTTTATAATACTTTTAGATATATAAAAATTTTATTTAAATTTTCACCGTCTTTTACCCACCTCCTAGGAGAATTTTTGATAGTTTACATAAAACATAATTTTACCGCTTCTGTGAGTGTAATTTGGAAAATCTGAGAGAAACGGTTAATATCAAGGAGTAAAATGTGGTTCAATAAGATAAAAATAATTTTTTGTGAATAGTAACTTTTTACTTATTTTACCATGGTTAAATGAAAATATGGTCATTAAGAGTAGAAATGATATTATTATTACCCTAACACATGTCCTAATTATATTGTATAAGATTAATTCGACCAAAAACAACCTTAGGAATAATATTTGACCATTTAGGTCCACTTGGATTAGATTAGGACACTTATTATTATTTTATTTAAAGAAGAGTTAAAATAGTTAAAATCAATGTTTAATAACTAAAACATTTTTAATATAGTGTTATATATAAGATAAATTCGACTATAAATTGTCATTATAAATCCAAAAATATTTCAAACATAATTGTATTTTATTTATAATTTTTAAACACTATATAATTTAATTTATTTATGACACAACGATGATGTAGTAATTACCTTATTAATGAAATATTAACATAATCGATGTTATAAATACCCAAATAAATTTAATTTGAGACTTTTTATGAATTAAAATAATTTTATAGGTTAATATGACATGTTATTATTGATTTAATTAACTTTTTTATAACTAATCATGCTGTTATTATTTTCACAAAAATCAATTACCAAATAGTGTGAAAATTGACATAAAACTGTTTTTAAAACAAATATTATATTATTAATTGTTAATTTTTTCCGGAAAATCAGAGGTTAGGCCAAATGACTTATATAAGGTAATATATATTAATAATGGACAACTTGGGGTTCTTTTGGCTTCTTATAGTAAGTTTATTAACCATAGAGTGTAAGAAAACAAGAAGACACGATAAAAGTAAAATTATTTAACTTAATGTTAAAACTAAATGATAATGTTAAAATAGTAACCTAAACATGTATAAATTCAATTGGATGACATGATTTCGACCCATCATTACTTTATCATATAAATAAATAAATTTGGAGCTATTATAAACCGAATATGACTTTATTATAATATCAAATATTATGTTTTTCTAAAGGTGCCCCTATCCCCCCTTATAAAAAGGGCACCCCTTCCCTCTTCTCTTCACACCCTTTTGAGCCTTGATTCTCAGCCAACCCATGAAAATTCCTCTTCTAAACCTCTCTAGTTATATTATATAGGTTCTGGTATTCTCAAAAGACCAACTCTAGTTCCCCAAGAAGAATTTTAAAGGAGGTGCGTCGAGGAAGAGGTAATCTATTCTACCGACTCTAACAAGTTTCTTTCTACTTCTACTTCCTCTTCATTAGTTGTTTTATTATAAAGTAATAACATAAGTATTAATTATATACTGATATGTTATTATAAATATGAAACAACCCAATTTCACCATCTATCTATCCTATGAGAAAATAAATCATCGCGCGTGCATACGTACGGAATACCATCTCCATGCTATGGTGGAATTAGTTTTTCCACCACCACATTACTTGGATGGGTATAATGGTGTAAAGAATAACTATATATGATTATTAAAAGATCATACTGATTATATGATATTATATCATCCACTCCAATTTCTTTCAATATATTTGGGAATGATATCATCGCTCGTGCGTACGTACAGATTATCGTCTCCACGACGCGATGAGATTCATTTTCCATGTTAACAATTAAAGAATGATTATAAATTATATATAATAAGTAATCATGAAAAATATCACATAATAATGCTACTGGATTTATATATATATATATATATATATGTATTTCATCTACTTAATTCCATTCAATTCAATAAGGAAACGAAAAACATTGTTCATGCGTACGTACTGCCTACTGTCTCCATGAACGGTATATTTCATTCCATTTATCGATCTATTATATATATATATATATTCTGAATATATATTATATATAAATCATGTTTTATATTCTGGAATTAAGTAATCATGTTCTAAGTAATCATATGAATAATTACAAGTCAAAACACGAAAGATAAATGAAACGATTTTACCCAAAGCGCTACTTTAACATGAATTTACAAAAGAAAGGGTAATATAAAGTCATAAGTGATCAATATATGATATTATAACAATGAATATTATTCTGTAATAAGTCAATGAAATTATTTAAATCATTATATAGGTGGTTCAGATACATACGAAGCATATCTGACAAAAGGTAAGGGATAACGTTTCCAGTCTCGTTTTTATCCGAGATTGTTTATTCTTAAGTATTTATTGGGGTTATATTTATCATCCACATCCCTATTTTATAAAATTGGTTTCATATATATTTAAAATCATTTATATCCATTTTTTACTTTTACTACATGGTATTTAAGGAATCTTTCTTTTGTTTATCATACAAGGTACTTTTTGACTTTTCTGACAAAAGTATGAGAAGAATGTTTTATTAACTTATACAGCTTGAACGGATTTTTACGATTTCTTAACGCTTAATTTCAATGAAGCTTCCTATACAAGATTTCAAGATTATTTTCAAGAAATTCCATTTATTTTAACAGTGAATAGGATTTTGTGAAAAGAAAATGATTTTGAAGAAGAAAGGATATTTTCTTCAAGAATCATTTCTAGTGTTTTGCCAAAAAACATTTCCATCTAAGATGATATTATTTAGTATGATTGTGTTTCAAGTATAATGTCTCTATTATTTACATGGTTTGATTATTCTTATGATGAAATTATATCCATTTGTTTTATATGGATTATGTTATGATGGGATGATTTTTATGAAATCCATTTTATTCTTTGGGTTATGGTGAATGATTTATGTTTATGTTGTGGAACACATAAGAATGATTTAATTATGGGATTTGTGGGACCTATATCTACCTCCAATGTATTAGGTAATGATTTATATCTCTAGAGATAGGAATGGCTGTAATGGTATGTTAATCCGGTTTTGTAATACAGGACTAGAATGAGAAGTGAACTTGATTCAGAAAGGGACTTTGTACATTAAGATGGTCTTGGAAACATTTCCTTTGCTACTATGGAAATAATAACACGTTCTTAATGGTTTTCCACAAATAATTGTTTATTCCCATTCTAATTTATCATGATTGATTCTTTTTTATGATATATGCCTTATGTACTTCCAAGATTTATATTTATGCTCATGATATTGATATTTAGATTTTATATTCAAGTTTTTGCATTCAAATGTTTATGGATTGTTTTATGTTCTATATGTTTTCTCTTACTGAGAATTTGAGCTCACCCTTTTTATATTTTCTTTTCCCCAGGATATAAAGAATGATTTTATGTTTGAAAAATAGAATATCTTTATGGGATATGTTGAAGATCTTTCACTAATATTAGAAGATTGTATTCCAAGTTTCCAAAGTCACTAAACTATTATGGTACTTTGGTGTCTCTTTTTTTTATGTATTAGATAGTCCACAAAAGTAATGAAATGTCTATGTACGTCAAATTTTGGGTCTCTATAGTTGGTATCATAGGAATGGTTTAGTCAACCATTGGAAACTAGGATGCAGGAGCTTTAGTGAGATCCCGGGAGATATTTCTATGGTATGTCTAGGGATATCCCTAAGGTTAAGTATAAGAATAGGTTATAGCCCTAGAATTATGGTAAAAATCCTAGAATTAATAGTATGATGTTATATATTGAAGGTACTCCCCCTTTATAATGTCGTTTTCCCTAGCATGATTTTTTCCTCTCACACTGTTCTTTTTGGGTTTTAGATGATGGCTGGAACCTGAAGGAACCGTGCAGATCAATGTAATGGATAATGCAATGATTTTCCTCCTGAAAAACCAAATGTGATGGGAGATGGAGTGATAAAACTTATTGCTATACATACACAAGCTACGAATCATTTTGGATTTCCAAATGATCAGATAAGGGAACAATATTCTATTGGGTCCTTCATGAGGCAACGTCCACCTTCTTTCAGTGGGACTTCTGATCCAAATTTTTCTGAACAAAGGATATGTACCATTGAAAAGATATTTTACATACATAGTTGTTTGGAACATGAAAAGGATATTCTTGATATTTACCATTTAGAAGGTGAAGTAGATCAATGGTGTACTCTAATTAATAATATGAGGCCCGAAGTTGAAATTGAATCCATGGAACGGGATGAGTTCAGGAAATTATTTTTCAATTAGTACTTCCCTTGTATTCTTCTAACAAATATGGAAAAAGATTTCATTGAGCTTATGCAAAAGAATGATGAATCTGTTTATATATACGAAACGAATTTGAAAAAGATTTCAAGGTATGAATCTAGCTTTATCATCCAACCAGAAAGTAAATTTGATCGATTCTTCAGTGGCTTAAAACCAAGTCTTCAAAGGGAATTAGATATAAGAGATTTCAGTAGTTATGAAGAAATTGTTTGTGGTGCTATCAAGGTAGAAATGGAAGTTGGTGTTACATATCCTTCTCATGGTTTTGACAAGAAATGAAAGATGGAGTTCAATGAGAAATCTCATAATAATGGTGAAAAGAAGATGAATGTTCCTTTATGCTCAAGGTGTGGAAAGAAGCATGGTGGAGATTGTCTTAAAGGGACTAGAAAATGTATTAAGTGTGGAAAAAAAGGGCATCGTGCAGATGAGTGTCGAAGTAATGGAAAAACGTTTTCTAATGATGTGAATAAAGAAAATATTGTAGAGAACGCACCACCAACTCTTCAATTCTTCCAGTAAAAGGAAATGGGGCATTATGCTAATCAATGCCCTAATCCAATGGTTAATGATGATCAACGTGAAAAAAATCATAAGGCAAAGGATAAAGGGAAGTCACATGTGATCAGTATTTGTGATGTTGAGTATGAAAATGATGTCGTGTAATGACTAAGTGTTTATGTATTGGTATTTCAAAATAGTATCATGGAATCTCATTTATGGCATCATGGAATTTTGGAATATATATGTATTTGTTTTCAATAATTATATAGTACCAGTAACCATGAAAAGTGATTGAAATATTATAGGAAAGAAGATTATATGAGCATAATGATGCGATAAATTAAAAATGAAATGAGCTGATGACTGATATATGGACAAAGTTATTTCATGGTTTGAGTATATAAAAATTTTGGAATTCTGGAATGTGGAAATTGTTAAATTTTTACATCAATCATTTTTTCACTAAGAGACAATGGGTATTAATTTTTCAAGAGAATAAATGATTATGGTATTTACATGTTTGTAATTTGACCAACAAGATATATTGTTTGATATATGGGGGATAAATGATGGTAATCACATGGCAGGTAGATGACATTTCTAGTAATTGTTTTCTTCATACAATGAGCTTGGATAGATGTTTTTTGGATAATCCTAAAGATTGGAATGGATTATATTGTACATAAGTCATTATTGTTTAAGGATATAATTTTTTCGATATTATTTATGGAATGTTATAATAATGTAGCTTTAGAAAAAAGGACAACCTGCAGGATGGGTGAACACTCGTCGCATCGGATGGACTTATTCTTCAGTGGCTTAATCTCACCAGAGATGGACTTATGTATATAACTTTTTCAAACTTATGTTTGAGACATATAGAATGACCTATCATTCTATCTCATGATCTGATAAAACTTCATGAAAGACAAATTCAACATCATTTATTTAAGAGATGAAGTGAAAATTGGTCAAGGCACGAACAACGGTGAGATTATACCGAAATAATGTAAGTATTTCTTCTAATTCAAATTCTTTAACTTTAAGGTAATGATCTTGAAAACAAAAAATGTTTTCTTAGTGACCTTATATCCGATGAATCAAATTGTACCCTATATCATCAAAAAATTATGGATTTGTTATTGTTGGATTTTTTATAGCCATGTTCTCTACCACTCTCCATCATAACATGGTGGTTAGATTTCTCTTCCATATCGATATTTTCACCTATGTTCTCCTATGTGGAAACCCAGTGATTAGTTAATTTGGGTAACCATTATGTTTTGATACATTAGTTTTTAAAGATAAGTTTTGGTATTCCTTTTTACAATGTTGGTTTCTGTTAAATAAAATTTCGAGTAGTAAACCATTTATAACCCTGACAAATTTCAATGGCGAAATTCATTTTAAGGGGGGTAGAATGTAACACCCCGAGATTTAATGAAAAATATTCTTTTTAATTTCATTGATGTCTTGTGTTGTAATCTACACCAAAAGGATCTTGCACTACATGAATCCCTGACATTACATGCATTACACGCAATTACGTCCTTCCACGATAGCGTGTGTTGTACGCAATACTAATTTTCACTAAAGAACGATATATTATTAAAAAATTATATAAACTAGCCGTTATGAATAGTAATACCCACTTTTTGAAATTTTATAAATTTTATCTTCCAAAATGGACTTCATTTTTGGATTCGGAATATCGAAACTAGGCTAGGGTGAATTTTTGGTATTTTTCAGAAAACATTCAATTTTTGATGAATAGTGAAAACACTAGGTTACTATTTAAAACCCAACTTTTTATTTAAATAATTATTTATTATATTTAAATTTATTTTAGGTCAAAATTGATACATAATACCTATATAAGTTAAATTTAATTCATTTGAGTCATTTTATAAAAATTTTAGATATATAATATTTTTATTGAACTTTTCACAGTCCTTTACCCACCTCCTAGGAGAATTTGAAAAATAACATAAATATTAATTTTACCGCTTCTGTGAGTGGAATTTTGAAAATCCGAGAGGCACCATTAATATCAGGGAGTAAAATGTGGTTCAATAATATAAAAATGATTGTTGTTGAGTAGTATCTTTTTACTTTTTTTACCACAGTTAAAAGTAAATATGGTAATTATGGGTAAAAATGATATTATTATTACCCTAAAACATGTCCTAATTCTATTGAATAAGTTTAATTCGACCAAAAATAACCGTTGGAATAAAATATGACCATTTATGTCCACTTGGATTAGATTATGAAACTTATTATTATTTTATTTTAAGAAGAGTTAAAATAGTTAAAATCAATGTTTAATATATAAAACACTTTTAATATAGGGTTATACATAAGATAATTTCAACTATAAATAATAATTATAAATATAAAATTATTTCCTACATAATGGTATTTTATTTATAATTTTTAAACCTTAAATAATTTAATTTATTTATGACAAAATGATGATGCAGTAATTACCTTATTAGTGAAATATTAACATAATGGATGTTATAAATAGACAAATAAATGTAATTTGGGACTTTTTATGTATTAAACTAATTTTATAGGTTAATATGATATGTTATTATAGATTTAATTAACATTTTTCGAACAAATCATGCTGTCATTATTTTCACAAAATTCAATTACCAAATAGTGTCAAAATTGACATAAAATAGTTTTTATAACAAATATTATATTATTAATTGTTATTTTATTCCTAAAAATCTAATGATCTGCCAAATGACTTATATAAGGTTATATATATTAATAATGAACAACTTGGGGTTCTTTTGTCTTGTTATAGTATGTTTATTAACCATATAGTGTAAGAAAACAAGAAGACACGGTAAAAGTAAAATTATTTAACTTAAAGTTAAATCTAAATGATAAGGTTAAAATAGTAACCTAAACTTGTCTAAATTATATTGGTTGAGCGTATTTAGACCCATACCCACTTTAGCATCAAAATAAATCAATTTTGAGCTATTATAAACCGAATATGACTTTATTATAAAATTATATTTTATGTTTTTCCAAAGGTGCCCCTACCCTCCCTTATAAAAAAGGCACCCCTTCCCTCTTCTCTTCACACCCTTTTGAGCCTTGAAGCTCGGAAAAACCCTGAAAATTACTCTTCTTAACCTCTCTAGTCTTAAAATAGAGGTTGTGGTCTTCTAAAAATACCAACTCTAGTGCCCTATGAAAAAGTTTAAAGGAGGTGCGTCGAGGAAGAGGTAATCTATTCTACCGACTCTTTCATGTTTTATTCTTCTTCTACATCATCTTCATTAGTTGTTTCATTATAAATTAATAACATAAGTATTACTTATATACTGATATGTTATTATAAATATTAAAAAACCCTATTTCAGCTTCTATCCATCCTACGGAAAACGAAATCACCACGGGTGCGTATTTATGGAATACCGTCTCCACGCCGTGGTGTAATCAGTTTTTCCACCACCACCTTACTGGGATGGGTATAATGGTGTAAATAATAATTATATATGATTATTATAACATCATAATAATTCTATTATATTATATCATCCACTCCAATTCCATTCAATATATATGGGAATGATATCATCGCTCGTGCGTACGTATGGATTACCGTCTCCACGACGCGATATGATTCATTTTACATGTTAACAATTCAAGAATGATTATAAAGTATATATAATAGGTAATAATTAAATATATGACATAATAATTCTACTTTATTTATGTATATATATATATATATATGTATTTCATCCACTTAATTCCATTCAATTCAATAAGGAAATGAAAAACAACGTTCATGCATACGTACGACCTACCGTCTCCATGAACGATGTATTTGTTTCCATTTATCGATCTATTATATATATAATCTGAATATATATTATATATAAATAATGTTTTATATTCTGGAATTAAGTAATCATGATCTAATTTATCATATGAATAATTACAATCAAAACACAGACGGTAAATGAAATGATTTTACCCAAAACGCTACTTTAACACGAATTTACAAAATAACAGGTAATATAAAGTCATAAGTGAACCATATATGATATCATAAAAATGGATATGATTTTGTAATAAGTCAATAACATTATTTAAATCATTATATAGTAGGTTCGGAAACATAAAAAGCATATCAGAAATAAGGTAAAGGATAACTTTTCCAATCTCGTTTTTATCCGAGATTGATTATATGTAAGTATTTACTGGGGTTGTATTTATCATCCATGTCCCTATTTTCTAAAAATGGTTTCATATATGTTTAAATTCCTTTTTAAAAATTTATTATTTTTCTGAATGGTATGTAAGTAATCTTTCATCTTTTTACCATACGAGGTACTTTTTGACTTTTCTATCAAATGTATGAGGAGAATATTTTTTTAACATATATAGCGTGAACGGATTTTTACGGTTTGTTTACGCCAAATTTTCATGAAGCTTACTATACATGATTTCATGATTATTTTCAAGAAAATTATTTTCTTTTTACATTGAATGGAATTTTCGGAAATGAAAATTATTTTGAAGAAGAAAGGATATTTTCCTCAAGAATTAATTTCAAGTTTTTTGTCAAAACAATTTTCCACCTAAGATGACATTATTTAGTATGATTATGTTTCATATATAATTACTCTATTATTTACATGGTTTGATTATTATTATGATAAAATTATATCCATTTGTTTTATATGGATTATGTTTTTATGGGATGATGTTTATGAAATCCATTTTATTATATGGGTTATGATGAATGATTTATGTTTATGTTGTGGCACACGTAAGAATGATTTCATTATGAGATGGGTGGGACCTATATCCCCCTCCAATGCATTGTGTAAAGATTTATATCTCTTGATATAGACATGGCTGGGACGGTAAGTTAATCTGGTTCAGTAATACAGGACTGAAACGAGGAGTGAACTCGATTCAGAAAGGGACATTGTCCACTAAGATGGTCTTGGCAGCGATGCCTTGGTTACTATGGATTTCATAAAATGTGTTTAATGGTTTTACACAATTAAATGTTTTCTTCCCATGCTATTTTATCATGATTTATGTTCCTTTTTGACATATGCCTTAGGGACTTCCAAGATTTATGTCTTTTCCCATGATTTTGATGTTTAGATTTAGTGTTCAAGTTTTTGCATTCAAATGATAATGGATTGTTTTATGTTCTCTGTGATTACCCTTACTGAGTATTTGAGCTCACCCTTTTTATGTTTTCATTTCTCCATGATCTAAAGAAAGGTTTTAGGTATGAAAAAAATATGATCTCTATGGGAGATGTTGAAGATCTTTCACCAAGATTAGAAGATTATATTCCATGTTTCCAAAGACATTAAACTATTAAGGTCCTTTGGTGTCTTTTTTTGATATGTATTAGATACCCCAAAAAAGTAATGTAATTTATATGCACATCAAGCTTTGGGTCTCTACACACATGGAGAAATTGATATAGTCATGGACCACGGTGGTCCAGAAGTTGTCGAACCTTCGAATCCGGTGAGAGAGCTTCATCACGACCGATGATAAACACATGACCCTAAATGTACTTCTTGGATATCCTATGGAATATCATCCAATAGAATCCACTGGAAGATCATTTCATAAACCCCATGTCTATAGAGAGTCTCCTCTAGGATGGGAACTCTATAGAGTGTGAACTAAACTACACTACAAAATATTCTCTCACGTTCAGCTCTATTAGTGAATAGATTTTTGTGCTTAAGATACTCGATGAAAGGGTATGTCCAATCAGAGGATTATTTAGCTGTCAGGGGATCCAGAGGACCTAACCTGGAAGCATTGTTGGTAAGGTGATTTAACAATTAGTTTCCATTGTTGTCTGGACTGACAGGGGTGATGAAAATTTGATATGCCAAATGAATAAACAGATATACATGGTCAGGCTCTGTGGGAGAAGTGGTGAGATCGGCCAAGGAATTAGCTTGACTATTCTATGACTGGGGAACATGATTCACCTCTAGATAAAAATGGAATCAGGCTTTCATCTATTGACTGTGATCTAACAAGGGTGAAAGCTCTGTATTCCTGACTAAATAGTCACCGTAAATCTATTTGATGACTAGATCAGAGTACCAATTCACATAATGGTTGGGAACATCAATCTAAAGGGACTAATCAAGGATATTGATGAGTGCCAAATACTCAACCTCATTATCATTTTGAAACATTGATAACAATAATGAATAGGTAAAGATAGCCTAAGTAGGCATGATGAACAAAATCCATGAGGCCTCCTATGTTGAGTCTGGGGTCATTAAAGCTTCTAATGGTTGTAGAATGGGATTCACCATCGAAGTGAATTTTACAACATGGAATAGCATAATCCACTGAGTGTATATCCTTATATATGAAATCACAATCCAAATACTACTCAATGGGGGCCAGATGAGTGGTTATAAAATATTACAATTCTTTACCCTTATCAGACATTGGAAGAATGATTCTAATTTCAAATTTCTAAAGAAAACCCACCCCCAGGCTCGATGGACTCTCAATATAGGGTAGTTGAGAATGTACTTCAGTGGAACCATATGGGAAACTAGATGTATCTCAAGATGCTATATGTAGTGTAACAACATCTGCACTGTAAAAACTATAACAAGGTAACCCTTCTCAGTTGGGTAATATATTGACTCTCTCTTTAGGATCATGATATTGAGATAGTAAAAACTATTCTATGAACCTTTTTTGTTCATATGATTGAGAATGGATATAAAGGATCATTCAAGGGAAGTCAGATAGAGGACCAACGTCTTCCCAATGATGGGTGGCATCAAAACCGGAGGTTGTAGAAGGTACTGGTTAATCTCCTAAAAGGAGGTTTGGAAATCTTCATCCCACTAGTAGATGAAACCTTTCGTAATGAGTCTTGAAAATGGGTTAAATATTCAATCCATACTCATGATAAATCAATGTATAAAGAATATTTGGCCTTGAAAGCCTTGGTGATCTGAGAGGATTCATGGAGGGGGAATCTGGCTAATAGCCTTTATCTTCTATGGGTCGATATTGATATCTCTATACCTGAAAACAAAACTATAAAATTTCCAAGAGGTCACCCTAAAATCCCATTTCATTGGTTTTATCATCAGAAGGCTGGAGTATAGTAAGAAAAACAATTTCTTGAGATCTTGGAGATGATATTGATTTTGGACGTATTTGACGACCTATTTTTCCACATAACAATCCACTAGTATCCTGATAATCTGGTTTATGATGTGGTGCATGGAATGCTGATAGGTGGATCATATATTCTTTGAACTGAAAGGCCTTACCAGATAACAAATTCAAACCATTGGCACTCTAAAGATTTTATATTCGTCAACATTATGACCATCAACATCTAATTATACATGGAATACCCATCCATGAAGGAGTGATCCTAGAATCTAGTGGTGTCATCAATCATTTGCTCCATCACCAGAAGGTTAAAATCATCCTTCGAGTAGTGGTGAATGATATCCCGGAATTTGATTCATAATCTAACCTGTAAGTTCATATTCCTAATGGGAATTATGTTTTTCAAAAATCTATGATACTGACCATCCTTGATAAAGTTTTATTTAATGATATTTTGAAATTACGCCTCGACCATGGTAGCATGATTTTGGTGCATCTTTCTAGGAGAGTTCTTGAACCCATAATGATTCACTGAGTGACCAACATGGTGTACGAAGTACTTTGGGTCTAACCTTGGAATCACTTCCTATATTCAGGAAAAAATGTCATGATGTTGCTTCAAGAAGTCTATATACTTCTATTGTTTCAATTTAGACATGGATGCAGTGATAAGAGTCAGCCTTGATTTTGTCTCAGTTCCATGGTTCACCTATACCAACTAATTGACGGTGGTGGATATTCCCTCTTAGAATATTTTAGGAGTATCTTCCCGATAATCTTCATCATCATATATGAGACAGATTATTTTTAGGAGACAATTATTTTTATTTAGATGACCCTGGAGGAATGCTGGAGTAATATTGAGAATTTGTGAAATATTTATCCATAGGTAGATTAAACATTGAAACCACAATAACAAATTATTTCAACCCCAGTACATTTATCCTTTGACTGAGGGACCACACTTTACGATGTTAAAGTGGTGTGGGCAGGTCGGTCTATGTCGACATAGACCGACCCGATGAAACAAGAAGTCATAGAAAACTTATGTAGCCACGGGGAGAACATCTTGATACCTTAATGGGGTAGGTGGATCGGTTATCACTCTAGAATATCATGTAGTGGAGTAAAATTTAATCTTAAAATTTTCCTTGTAATATTGAACATTTCATTCCCTTATCATGGAGACATTGGATAAATGCCCCAGGTCTAGAGTTTTTCACTTCAATAGGTAAACCATAAGGATGAATTCCTTGTCCAACCCTATCAAAGGATCATCAACAATAGCAGTGTGATCAACCTTTTTATCATAAACATATTTATTCATTCTCTTGGAAAAATAACCATCCCAAAACAGGCATAATAATAGGCCAATGGAGATAAATCACCATGGAACACACCCACATGACAATTAATAGAGTACATGAGGCTTTGGTGGTATAAGGAGGGAACTACCACATGTAGATAGAGATAGGTTCTACGCATCATCAAATTTTAGGTAGTATACTATAATACCACCATAAATTATGTACTTCCATATAGGCCACCGTACTGTGTCTTCAGAATGATTTTTCTACATGGTCACCACTCAGTATTATCATAACCCCACATTTTTATGTTATAGGGACTCAGATATGCTTTAGTCATTCCCTGCTTGCAGATCATCAAATTCAATATGAGAATGTTCTGAAAACCTATATAAATAATAAAATGAATTCTTATTTGCCTCTGATCTGGCATATCATGTACGTTCAGAAAATGTACCATGGTATAGGACATCCATCGTCTTCTCATAATAATTAGACGATTGATTGACATTCTTCTCCGTTGTAATTCATAGCATTCAAAGCCTCTTCAGCTACTACCTCGTTCCCAACCAAGGGGGCTTCAAAGCCTCTTTGAAGGATTCAAACTTTTATTTTGATAGTCTTTGTGCCTCTATAATCAATTTCGTTGAAGAACGATTGTCTATTTTCTTAAGGAAATCATACTTCTATTAGAGGTGGATATTTCTTCCAAAGAGATATATCTATACTGCAGGATGATTGAAGGGTGTTATTGGTAAAAAAATAATCTTCCATATTCTGGGAATGTCCCTTTACTCAATATATAATCCTTGAATATTTATTACTAGTTTACTGGAAGATTTTTTAGGCCTAGCCGTGTGGATCTTTATTGATCACTATACAGTTTCGGCTGCTCTACATTATCGAGTAGACCAAACAACAGAAACTATGAATATAAGAATATTTGACATTACTTTTTTTAAACATGGTTTCTTGTCTTGATATTATGAAAAACATGGATAGAAGATCTTTACTTGGAATTCATATGATTCACATAGTCACAACCCCTTCAATGATGGTGCTCACCAGGAATATTTGGTGGACTTGCTTAATACTCCTCATTGTTGGCAACCATGTAAGAGTCCACCAGCTCGGCAGTATTCATAGAGGTATATTTCCATTCATTATATGAGAAATCCTTCAATAATAGTTGTATTCTCTTGGTTTCTATCTCCATTTATGGAGTAATGAAATTTTAGAGGGTGTGAGATGGACATGGAACTGTTTGGGTAATTTCTATTCCCTTGAAACATTGATGCCTGATATTCTGAGAAGTAAAGGGTTGGGATGTAGATGAATAAGTTTACGGAAAATAAATCATAAATTTTTATAAAATACATGCCAATTCAAATGAGAATGGTTGGTACTATAGTCATGAGTGAATTCTCTACAGGCTAACCAATTGTCATACATCTGAGACCTGTTGTTTGAGACATACTGTCATTCGTCTTCACTGTCACTATTAAGATTCACAGAGATGCACTCTACCATTTTCAGGGTAGGGCCCAATTTGAAAATATTATTATATACATTGTATTATATTTATTACCTGAATATATATCACTAATTAATGTTATTTTCATCGAACTGGTGATAAGGGAAATATTTCGGGTGATCAATGAGATCTGCCTATTTTTGTCTTCGACATTCTAGATGCTTCAGAATCCCATGACCAAAGGCTATACAAAAATAATTGGGTACCTGATACTCATTAAATGGGTAGATATGACATCTCAAGTTCAGAAAGGCATCTATGAGAGCCTTACCAAGATTAGGGGTCGAAGCCTGGTGAGGGAATAGATGTTGATTTTCCCGCGTTGGTGTTGCTGGTGAATTATGTGGTTACGCCTATAAATTATGTGCCTAAGGCTTGACTAGAGGAAGTCACTCCATGTGAGAATATAGAATTTCTTCTTTTGGTAAAAAAAATATAGTATACTAGGGGCCTTGATATGTACAACCTTAGAAATTTCTGACCATCAAGATCTTCTTGTTAGTGCTGGAGGCAACAGAAGTTCCTATTTAGCCAAATTCAAGGATTCCTATAGGAATTGATTGTTATAAAAATCACTAAAGACACACGGGAAACTACGAGTCATGAAAGAGTGAACTAATTTTGTATTAAAATTCCCCACTCACATCACCACCAGCTTATCTTGATTCAATTTCATATTGAGTTAATATGTGGGCCCATTCCACATGCCAACAATGTTTGTGACCCCGTTATCTTGTTTTTGTTTATGATTGAAGAGTTCAGATATGCATTTAATTCATGTGGTGGAGATAAATAGAAAAATTAAATACCTACAAAGATCTTCCCATCCAGTGATGGACCCAAAGGGTAGCTAGCTATACTAGTAAAAGGTAGGCCCTTCTAGTGTCTTCATAAAACACAATATCATGGATTCTTCCTACTGTGCTGGATTTCAGAACATGGGTCCACACCAAGAAATAATGTTGGAAGGATTTTAAGGTGGTATTACCATCCATTTAATGGGGTAAAATGTAGGATTCAACAAATCCTAGGGTGACTTCATGTCGTCCACCCATAATTTACATAGCTTAACATTAGTGGGATTTCCACCTACTATGTATTAGGGACCACGAGTCAAGAAAATGAAATCATCCACCAAATCCTCCTGATCAGGGTACCTTTCTAGCTGAGGATCCCTGGCAACTATTACATTGATGTGCTCATCAACATGATAAGCAGGCTCAGTAACTCATGGAGTGGATTGTGAGTCATGTGGAACTGTTAGAGGACTGGCCTAAGGAAATTATAGGGGAATGACCTAAGATAGGTCTCAAGGAGAGTTCTTGTGCATCATGGGATAACTCAATGAATAATACCATTTTCTATTTCCATAGACTCCATTATCTACCCTGTCAAGATGCATGGTATTGTTGAGATCAATAGAAGTAAACTGACTGAGAAGGACCAATGGCTGCCCCTACATTCCCAATGGAGGAGGGAAAGGATTTTGTTAAAGGTCATCATTGTTTGGATGGTGCTTTACAATTATTCTATCATGGATCTCATCAATGAAATTCTTTTGTTCATAAATTTTTTGGAGCTTGTTATAAATATAGGGATCAACCTCTATGATATAGACTAAAACTGTTGGGTTAGAGGGATTAAAGTCTCTATCTTCTCCATACCATTTTCAATATTTCTACCTATGTGCAGCAACTCATAGGGAAGAATAATGTCAAACATCTATCGTTGTTGGTGATTGACAACACCTATGGGGTCTAGAAGATTTTATATTTCCCCGTGAGGATCATTCTCTTCAATGGGACCTATTCTGATTCCCCCTTCTGGGTGTATCTCATGAAAATCTATGTTTACATCGATAGTGTCAGTATACATATCATTTATTTCACAGATAATGTCCAGATGATATAGAATATGGCTACTTTTAATGGCTACAAACTTTCCCCAACCACGAATATAAACATGTGGGGATTCCACATTAATAATTCTATGGTTCACTATGAATCTCTGAACACATCCATGTTTAAGGTTCTAGTGATAACTAGTTGATAAAGGTTGTTGATCCACAAGATGCTATGAAAACTCAACAATGTGACACGAATGTCTACTTTGATCGAAATTTTCTTGGCTCTTTGGATAAGAGAACAGATAGTTGTGAAAGAGGAAATGAGTCACCCATATATTTTGGGAGAAACATATGAACTCATAATGGGTGGTTCACTCCGGGATGTCAAATCCAGGAGTAGTGATAGCATAAAAAATAAGAGTCAATTGGTTCTCTTCGAGAGTTCCCTATATAACTTTTCATTCAAAAGTGGGTTCCATCTATTCATTTCCCCATTCTTGAATCGGGGTTGGATAAGGAACTGAAAATTACATTGACGTAGAGTATTTTGTTAGTAGATTGGTCAATGGTTAAAACTTCATGTGAACTGATATGACACTAATCACTAGGTCATCTCTTAGAGGTACTTTCGATCACATCATCATGTGTTTGTAATATGGGATATCAACCATCACTTCATGTGAAAAGGTAGTGGCTGTTGGTGGTGGATCTGGTGGATGATCATCGTCCACCAAACCTTTGAATGACTCTCTATAAACGCTTACTACTTTAGGGGATAAAACTGGATATGATAGTGAATAATTCATAGTAATATCCTATTAAGTATCTAAATCTTCCATCACATTCATGTACCTGTGATGGGATTCTTGGATATGGATCATCTCACGATATGTGGGGATGAATATTATACACCAAGATCCTACCCTAAACTCTGATACAGATGACTAGGGGAAGGCTCCTTTAGTTGGTCCTACTCAACTTCATAATCAGATGAGTGAACTATATTGATTATTTTTTGGGTATTACAAGATTTATTCCTTTAGTGGTGATGGTTCTCCCTTCTACCCTAGGATAGTTCAATGGGACATGGAAATTTTGGGAAACAATGAGAACCTTTATGTCATTTGGTAATTCCATGGGGAGGACCTCCTCTTTGATTTTTTTTGGGATACACGGAGGACATACTTATCTTTTGTTTTCAGAAAGGGGATGAACATCACTTGGAAAAAATTGGGAGTGGGAAAACACCACACTTTTATGAGATGAGGTGTGAGGAGTACCATGGCATATGTTAAATGGGACATAAGGGGAACCTCCGTGTTGAGTAGCATGTGTATGGGGAGAATCATCGTACATACTAAGGATAAAGTGATTTGGACCTTTTAATAGGTAAAATATGTTGTGGGGATTACCTATTCATGAGCCAAATATGTCATGAGGAGGACCTTATCCTTTATGGTCTATGACATGGGGAGGACCTTTGGGAAAGATTTCGACATTCTAGGGAGGACCCCAACATGGAAAGGAGGTGAGAGAAAGGGGAGTAACTCCATATTGAGCATGATTGTATAGAGGACATACACTCTAACAAGGAATAATATATGGAGTGCCTCATTATAAGATATCATCATCATGGGTTGGACCACAGTAGCTGCAAGTGTTTTCAGCAACCAAAAGATTCAACCAATCCTTTCCATGGGGTGGTTGAGGTCATGATCTCGATCGGTCATTGGAGTTCCCAAACTATATAGTAGCAGGGAAGTGGTAGTATGCATTAGTGGTGTCATAGGACAATGAAGTTGTGGATGAGGATCCCCCCTGACAGAAATATATTTGACATTTTCCCAACATTGGTTTTGGGTTATTCGGACTGGGAACGACGAGGTAGTGATGTAAACCATCTAATCCATGGACATGGGGACCAGTTGGTGGTGTAGATGGCGAATTATGGGTTCCCTCCTTGGTGGATCTGAATGGTTTTCATGGAAAAGATGAATTTAATATTCCTTACTTCAATAACATAGGGGAGTGAGTCATATGAGAATTTCAGGGAGAGAATCCTAAAGTTATTGTAATGAAGATTATGGAGTAGTGGATCCACGCATGAACCTTGGGGTATCCTTGACAATGACGCATAGAGGCCTCTATATCAGGGAGGGCCATTTCCCTCATGGTAATGACCCCTCTTACTCATGTCACTAAAAAAGGGTGTTTATCTCCCCTTTGATGATGATTTTAGTGGGTGAGACAAGGTGTGGGTGCCCAAAATCTTTGGTCATGGATAATGTTGTGCAAGTAGTGGAATCATACAATATTTCACTATTTTTATTCCCATAATCTCGGAATTATTAGGAAGGGGGAAATTGGCTTCCAATAGTTGGGGTCCTACAAAGATGGAAGATCCAACCCTTGGTGAGGGAAAAAAGAATAAAATTCCCAATTCCCATGAGTCGTTAAATATTCAGTTGTTGGGAATGGACCTAGAAATGGATAGCTGAATCTTGGGACACAGAAATTTGCTAATGTGTTGACAGCTATTACTCCCATGTTTAGGGGATGAGTTCACATCAAGATCAACATTTATATTGGTGGACTGACACCAACTATGACCAAGTAAAATATTTGTTATGATTATAAAAATAACTATTCCCCATGATTAAAGGATAAATATTTCACCCCAGGTTCCCCATTTTTGTTTTTGAATCTTTTTCCAGGGTGTGCCCACCCCAGCGTGCTTTCACATGCTAGTGCATCACATTTTCCCTCTACATTCCTACATCCCAAAGGATGGTGACATTCAACACCTCTTTGGAGATGTATTCTACATTATTGAAATGTGATGATGGGATGATGGTTCCTATTTCCATGGATTCCTCCTCATGATTCATCACCTAGTCTGAGACTCTCATATTGATTATTAAATTATTCATGTTACACATTCTTAATTCCATATCTTCATGGACACTAATTAATAACTATGCTTCTGTCTGGACAATAAAATGGTTCATGCAAGGGGGTGAAACCATTGGTTAGGAGAGTGGTAATGTTGAGTATTACTAGAATTCCTGGATGTTGGAACATTTGTACACTAGTATTCATCCTCATAATATCCATTATCAAGGGATTGGAAACCTATGGCATCCCATGTCACTTGAGGGGTATTTTAAAAAGTATGCATGTCTTTGTGAGGCTTTCCTCAAGAATCTCATGTTTAAAAAGTGGATTTCCATAGGTTTAATGCCTTGTAGGGATTGAAAGGTCTGATTAAAACACTTTTGAAGGTATATTAGATTGGTACATCCCTATAATAAAGAACATAGATGGTTTAAAATATTCGTGGGAACACCTCTGAAGACAAACCTAGATGATGTATCTAATAAAGGGAAAGGTGCCACACCACGAAGGCTGATATGGATGCCACTAAGGGTAGATCGGGAGGTTGGACACTAATGAGGGGGACACCAATGTTTTCCATTGGCTTTTATTCAACCATAAGGAGGCTTTCTATGTGACATATGTAGAATACATGGATTAAAACCCCCATTTTTTGGAGGGTGTTTTGTGTCTTACACATGGCTAGTTTTGCGTCGTAAGAGGATCACTCTTGGTTGGATGAAAATTAATTTTGTCGGGATTATGAAATTGTTAGCTACCTGGGTGCTGCTAGGAGTAGTGATGATTTGGATGGCATGATATCAGTGAGATGTGGTGGCTGAGGAATGAAATAATATGGAAATGGATGAAGTGTTAAAATGGAATGGATAGAGTGGATGGAATCCGAGGGGTGATGGTCTTTAACCTCTAAGAGGCTTTCTAAGTATCCCAGTGTCTTGGAATCAAAGACCACGTAGATCGAGAGTGGTGAGATGAGACACCTAAATATGTATCTCATGAGAATGGAACTCATAGACTGGGAGCCAAATGATGTGTTTTCTCTAGGTTGAGGCATGATCCTCCCAAAAAAATAACGACTCGATGGAAATACCTGTATGGGAGTGGATGATGGGATTGATCCTCAGGGAGGACTCTTACATACCTTGCGTAATATATAGGGATAAAATTACAAGATGTTCAGGTATCTTGGATAGTTTAATGTCATATGGTAAGGTTGAGGGATGACTTATGTGAATTTGATGGTGTTGGGATTGAACCTCAGGGAGGCTCCCCATGTACCCTGGGTTGGAGACAGGGATCAAGGACGACATAGTTTTGAATTTCATTGATTTTTACACATGTATAGCTTTCCATTGACATGATGGAGCTTATGCATGGTTAGAATCCCAAACGAGTGGATTACAACACCACAGTGAAGGTGATTATGGGGGATGTCTCCCAAAAAGAGATTGTGTCATGTCATAAGACTACATCCCTAGGAGAGAAAACTTGATATTACCATTGGTAGGAATTGAACATCAGGATGTCTTCCTAAATATTTTGTTTTGAAGACCAGGATCGAAACCACATGTTTTAAAGGGTAATAGGTCTTACAAAGGGACGCATCCCTAATGGATTCATGGTCACTACTGACCTCTAGTATCACGTGACTCAAGCTTGGTGTGAGAGACAAGTGGAATCACTATACTAGATGGGCTCATTGCGAATGATACATCTGCAAGGGTTGGTGTGTGGAATACACATAATATATGCCTAGGGATATAGATATTGTGGCCTACTCTAAGAAATATTCTGGAGGACGATATCATTCCATGTGAGGATGATTACATTCCCTTCTTGTAGGGTGATAAAGATCTCACTCCTATGGAGATGAGTGGATGTGGATAATTCCCGAGATGAGGCACCCCATGTGAATTGCATAGGGAGACACTATAGTAGAACATATTATGCTGGGGATGATGGTGCATGGAAGTCTAATGCCCTATAGCTCGTAATGGTTGGATTCACTCCTTACCACCTATGACATGCAGTGTTGTATGACATGAACCTTTGATTGGTGCATGACCAACATAATGCTCGAATGTAGGAAGTTGATGAATAGTAACTCACGGTTTCCACATTAGCATGTCTATTGCAAAAATCAAGAGCCATTAGTGTAACTTTTTCAAAAAAAGTGTTCGGGAATAACAATAAGGGACATCACATGAGGAATCATGAAATTAAACCACATAAGCATGGAAAGATACATGAGAGAGGAGCTCATGATTCCAAGGGATTTTTTAAGAGGATATTCATGAATATTGGGTGATCTAGAAAGGGATGGTGATTCAGGATGAAAAGACCATCAGGGAGCATGGGTCCCCTAACATAGCATAGATATTACTATAATAGTGCTCTGTGAAACATTAATGCAGCATGGTGCCTCTAAAAACCCGAAGGGGATCCCTCTCTCACAAAGGGTGCATGCCTTTATGAAGGGGATACCTACTGTAAGTAGAAGCTAGGAAGAACAACAGAAAGAATGGATCATAATTCTTAAATACCACGGGGGATCCTTTTTTGGGTCAGGATTGCAGTTCTTGGGAGCTTCACGATATGGGAGACTACAAGATGACATATTTCGGTAACAATGATTTTAATGTGGGGGGGGGAGAGTATTTAAAGGCATCGAGGCTCACACTGGTCATGGGGCATGCCATGAAGAAAAAAAATGTTGCAAAGAAGTAGGCTCCATCAGACTCACTGAGGTACATGGAAATATGACGGCAAGGTAAAAGTTCGCATCAGACTCATGGAGGTACCATCATCCACCTTTATATGCATTGCGGAGAGCGTTATCCATGACAGATATTTGGGAAAATACCCCTTTGGTGAATTTTCTTGTCGTTTCTGTATGAATTCGCATAGAACCACATGTAATTTTTTCTATAGCTTAAGTAAAAAGATTCTCGATGCTAACAAAATCAACCAAGGATATGGTGAAATCCACATTATGATGGAATTATAAAAAGTTATAGAATTACACCAATCAAATTGAGTATCATCATATTTGATATCATCATGGTTAAATATTTAACAACATCCATGATCTTTTATAGACTCCATGTTGGTAATTTTTTGGTAACTCACCCATAGAATAGAGGAACCAAAGAAATATTTACGTGGAATTTTAGAAATTACCATGTACACATGGATCCTACATAATAATGGTGGTAAAGAAGACTCACATTCCATTAAATTTGATTTCATAATTAATAATTACATAACAATGCAATTAATTATTTAAAATTAAACTAATGTATACAAATTTTTTTGTCAAGCTTATGAAAATTTATAAGTAAAATGTGTATATAAAAGTACACTTGATAGCATTAATTTTCATTCTTTCATTATTGTTAATATAAGAAAATTTATATTAGTTAATTACGTATTTAATTACATAATTCTAATTAATATTATTCACCATCCGATATCTCTTTTTGATATCCATCAATAATGAATTTATGAAAGACAACAATCATGACCCATAAATGTAGATAATTACAACAAATTAAATGAGAATTTATTAATTAATTGAAACCAATATTTAATTATCAAACAAGTTTGGTTATACTTAATATAATGTGTTTTTAATGATTCAATAAGTAATTTAATGTGATTTACTTAAATCCATTATTGGGAGACTAATTTCCTATACATACTATCTAAATGTCATGTACCTTGATTTCAATATTCCTACGATATATTCCTAGGGTCTAAGTGTGTAACCCATATATAACATATTATAATTTTGTTGTGTTGTTTTTGGAATTTATATGGATTATTTTCATGATCGGGCACTGAGATGATAAGGGATTCAGAGGCTGGGTGTTTGAAAAATATTAAAATATATAATATCACATGCACATAGTTTTCATGAAAAAGTGTAATAATTCTTAAATGGGTGCCCGAGACAGACATCTAAGGGCACTCTTGAGTTTATAATAGAGGCTTTACCCTACCTATATCTTAACATTAGTTAGTGAAGGTTGATTGAGAAAATGTTGGGGTTGATGTGAATGTAATAAAATAATTTAATGACATTTTTTTTCTACAATGACTTATTTATATATTTATATTAATGTTTTTGAAAATTTTACTATTTTATACACATAACCCTATGATATTGACTTATTTCATTATAGTGGTAGAGATAACCCATAAACGGACAATGGCGATGAACGATTTTCATATTAATGATTGATTATTGTTTCAACACATGATCAGGGGATCTTCCCAACGAATTATATACAGTTTCATTATACATAAAAGAAAAACAAAAATCATGGTAGGGAGTTTTCTCTTGTGATTTTCAACCTTTACATAATCCCAGATGATAGTGGGTAAATTCTATGAACAAGAGTTTATTTGTGCATCGTTTGTAGATCTCAATTCGAATGAATTGATTATTTCTAGTTTTTTATTACACCTCTTCAATTATCCTTATATCATAATGAATCGAATACAAATGAAAAATTTACATGGTTTGTTCCTCACATTTATGATTTTTTCCTTCCCCCTCCATTACTTGTTTTCATCACCATTGGATCCCTTTGGTCCTAGATCAATGTTGTCAGGTAGTTTTGGACTCGATCAGACCACTATATTTTTTGTAAATTGACAACTAAGTATGGATCAATGTAGATCAGTACAAATGGAGCTCATATAATTGATTATTTATATTTTCAGGATGTTGGGGATGTGTGATGGTCAACGAGAATGACCACATTCATATGATAGTGGAGGAAGGTGGGTGGTGGTGGTTCAAAGCTCTGCGCAGTGGAGGTCTCCATGCGGGCTGCGGAACTAGTGGGTTTTTTTGAAGTTGGACATGGTGGTGGATGAAAGATAGGATGGTAGATGCAAGGAGGCAACGACAGATGCAGGGCAGCAGAGTAGTAGCCCGGATCGGTGGGATGGGTTAGATGAGATGGACTCGGGTCGAACAAGGTTCATATTTGGGGGAACTGAGGTGGATCCATATTAAAGTCGACAACAATGTCATAGTAGTTCAAAATTTCATGGGTGATGTGACCACATGACCACTCCATGGGCGGTCTACCGCAGTAGTTGGTCAGTGTGGTTGGTTAATTGACCATGTTTGTCACTCTCTGGGTGGTCAGTATTCACATTTGGTGCACCAACTAGGGTTGTTGGGTGACCAACCCACTATGGTCGGTCTGTGTGCCCCGAGAAATTCTACGAGTATCTTCATTAAAAATTTCATAACTCTTAAATTGAGCATCCAAATATCATGCCTTTAGTGGAAGTGTGACCCAAAATTTAATTATGTCTACCCAATATAAATTTTGGGTACCGTATTCATAGTTTTATCTCTTATTTCTCATTTTTTTTATGTTTTATTGGATTAGTGTGTTCCCTTGGTTCTTTCCTTGAGGGTATGGTGAGACATTACATCCACAATACTAGATTTTAATCCCCTCTAAAGGATAATTCTTAGATAGAATTGGAATGTCCCTCTATGATATTGGAGTGTGATCGTCTATCATACCTAGTGGAGTTTGTGGAATCGGCGTGACCTCCATGGGTAGGGTGTTGAACCCACATCTTACTAGTCGCATCTGTAGAGTTTTTGGAATTGTTAAAATATGATCCCTTATATAGAGATTTGATCCTATTTTGGTTCATAGTGTCCCCTAGTGGTTTTTGGAATGACACCCCATTTGTGTCTCATTGAGTTTATAGACCAGTGTGCTCTCATTGGGTGACTCCCCAATGAGATATACCACTTCACTGTTCATCTCTAATGATATCATGTCTTGAGGAGTGATTTATCATAGAAGGAGCGTTTCTTTGAGCAGAATCCTGTGACTGGTAGTTGGTCATGACCACCAGATGACATTGAGTCTTTCCTAATAATATCTAGGATTATTTTTCATTTAACTGTTATCCATTGATACATTTTGTGTTGAGATTATTATACTTGGTTCTTCATGTTTATTGTTTTCGGTGTGTCCTACTGATTATAGTTATACTCACCCTTGTATGAGAATTTACTCTATGTGTCATGTCTCGTACATATATAGGACCTTTTGATAGTTTCCTAGTATGACTTGGAGTGGTGAGAGTTAAGATGGATCTTGGATGACCAAGGGGTTTACCTAGAGAATACATTTTTCTCATTCCTCACGCTTGGAGTAGGTTGGAATTATATAGTTTCAGTTAGACTTGTGTTAGAGAGTCTTTGTGGTGGGATTTTATTTATCCCAGTTTACTTTTCATTTACTTTCTATTATACTCTAGTAGTGGAATCATTGATTTATTAATGGATTCTATCCATTGTTTTATATTTCATAATTTTGTAGCTTTCAGATGTGTGTGTGTGTGTGTAGGTAATCCAGGCTAATTCCCCCATTTTATGGGAAATTCCTACTCGATGCTAGTCACTATCCCCTATCCTATTAGAGGAGGTCTTGGGGTAGTTATATAATCGGACCCTATTGGGTGGGTCCCAACAGGGTGGTATCAGAGTAGATTAGTTCTTCTTTTGGGCCAAGAGTCTACGAGGTACATTTGGGGTAACATTATTAAGTGTTTCGAGTTCAGATTTCAGGACATGGTCTCCAGTGTCAGTGTTGTAGATGACATATCCATACACATGGAATAAAAAAACCTGATTTTCAACATAGTATAGCATAACATTGGTTTCAGGTAAAAAAAATGGTACATACATAATATATAAAGTGGTGTGTCTTCTATGTCCTTCTTGAGTCAACTCCCCTGATATATCCTATTGACCGTGGTACATCTTGTTTTATTTTAGGATGCCTCCACATAGAAAGATAGACAGGATTCCACTATGTGATCATGATGATGATCCTCCTAGTGACAAGGCATCACTATACGGGATTTTACAAAAGATAGCACCTCTAGGTGGTTTAAAATCTATACCACTACCCATCAAGCAGTAGCTACAAACAACACTACTAGTTGAAGATGCATGTAGGTTGAGTGTGTTGAACGATTATAATAGGTAGTGACATCCTAGGTTTCGATGTAATCTTGACCCCCATATGACTAAGTAATGTTTAGAGGTAGTCAATCGTGTTTTCCTCCTTATGGGGACTTCTGGTTGTCAAAGGGGAGTCCTTATCATGAGTATTATTTATGGATCTATAGGGAGATGGTGGTGCTTGATAACTAAGTCACATGATGAGGCATGCCTCTAATGGATAGACATAGTGTATCTATTTAGATAGGATTTCTATCTGGCTATGTTGTGATTAGTATGTACATTGGATATTTTATATCTCTAGTAGGAAAGTATGACTGTGACAGAGTTTTCAGGGATCTTTACTGATCATTCACACAACTCCTTGCATATGGTATAGGACTAGTTCTTTAGGGTATGAACCATCTAGCCATCCTTACTCTGGGACACTTGGGAATTTGTGGTATACCTTATCATTTATATTAATATGATGGTACTTGAGCGATGCATGTTAATATAATGTTTTCTCGTAGAGTAGACACCATTAGTGGGAGCTAGTAGTGGGAACCTAGTAGATCAAACAATAGCGACACATAGTTGGTGACAGTCACAAGGATAAACATAGGTCAATTACTTTTGGATTTGATACCATGACTTAGGGTCAATGGTACATAGCTACTTGTGATCCTCAAATCATACATAAAACGTGTGGTGTTTCTATTTAAATGGTCGGGGACATCTGGCATTAGATTTAGTGACCCATCATACAGCTGATTGAGAGATGGTTGGGGGACCACCTAGATAGAGAGAGAGAGACACATGATTAGGGTGGCCTGAAGGGCTATTAACAAGGAATAGGGGTGGGTAGTGAAGTAGGTTGTGGTCGAAGGTTCGACCTATTAACACCACCACACTCAGGTAGTCCACACCAGGCTCAGGGAGCTAGTGGACACGGATGAGGCATCCAACATGCTATAGAGTCTTATGAACCTATGGCTCTAGTGATGATACAAGGTAAAATCTTAGTATATTATACATCATTTTTAATATTTATATACACAAGTGGTAGTCATTATTTTTTTCAAAAGTCCTGTTCGAGACTTGGAGATTCTAGTTGATCCATTGACTCAACCCTTACTCTTCGAGACTCCAACTTGAGGAGACTTAATGATCACACACTAGTGTAGACTGTGTGACGTGACTCTTGAAGGTGATATTTTCGGTTGGTATTTCCTGTATGAAGCATTGAGGCCTTACAAATTCATTATTGGTATGGGATTTTTATCTACAGTTCATGCTATATTGAACTATTTTAGGCATAGGGCATGTTGTTTCTATAGTGATGTGACCAACTTTTTCTTTATTGGTGAAAATGAAATCTAGTAATCATAGGATGGACTCACACATATGAGGGTGATGCCAGTTTCCCATCAATTTTCTAGCCTGACCCTAAATATAGAGGATTTTATGAGTCCTCAATTTCCTATAGTGGTGGAAGAGTGTGAGGACATATTTCCTACAGATGTTCTATGTTTACCACCCCAGAAGAAGATATAAACAATTATTGATCTAAATTTTGTTGTGGAATCGAGATGTGTACCTTATTATTAGATGGATCCTTTAGAGATTCATGAGTTGAGGGTAAAGTAAGAGGACTTGTAGAGGAATGGCTTCATGAGACCCATGGTTTTACCCTGGGAAGCCCCAATTTTGATTTCTAAAATGGAAGACATGAGCATGAATATATGTGTATATTTTTCAATCATAAAACACGTTACAATGAAGAAAATGTATTCACTACCAAGGATCAATGACCACTTTTATTAATTAAGAGGGGTGAGATGGTTCCCAAAGATTTACATCATATTATGATATCAGTAGCTATGAGTATAAGATGATGATATAATGAGACAACCATCAGATTTTATTATGGTCACTATGAGTACTTATTGATTCCATTTGGTATGAAAATTCCCTACTAATGTTCATATGTTCATGAACTATATCGTTTATCCTTCCATAGATTGGTTCATGGTGGTCTTCAATGATGACATCTTTGGGTATTCAAAATCTGAGGAGGAGAATGTGTTACACTTAAGGATAGACCTTAAAACACCTCGAGAAAAAAATATGGGTATCTTTATAAGTGTTAGATCTGGATTCGAGAGGACCAATTTATGGGACACGTCATCTTAGAGTCTGGAGTTTTGTGGTTCCACCAAAGCAGGAGGTGGTTCTTTCATGGTAGCCACCCACAACTGTTACCAAGGTAAGGAGTTTCCTGGTAATGTAAGGGAACTATCATAGGTTTTAACCTAACATATCTAGTGTGGAATCCCCCTTGATAAATGTTACATGAATGTGGTTTCCTTTTTTGGATAGATAAGTTCCAAAAGTGTTTTCAGAATCCGGGCGAGAGGTTAAAAAGTGCTCCAATATTATGGTCCCCAAAGGAAGGTGTCATGTACATGGTGTTCTGTGATGCATCAGGGGCTGGGGTTAGTTGTTTCCATATGTAGAGGCAAGTGCTGATTTACTATTGTTCATTCTAGTTGTGATTACATTAGAAGAACTCCATGAACCATAGCTTAGAGTTATTATTATTAGTCTTCTCAATGAGGATTTGGTGACACTACCAAATTCGAAAGAGTTTTGTCGTCTAATGTGGCCATTAGAATCTCAAGTATATCTTCTCTCAGAAAGATATTAACACGAGGAAGTGGTAATGGCTGGAGTTATTCAAGGACTATGACTTTGAGATTGTCTTTGCACCTAGGATGAGGAACGTGGTGGATGATTCTCTCAGCAGAGATCTAGTTAGCAATTTCTAAATAAGGAATCAGAGATGTTGGCCTCGTTGCAATTATCCTTTATGTATGGAGATAGAGATTCTTACCTACAGTGAATGGTTTTTATCCATTCTATCTTATAGCAAGTCATGAATCCACATCTTGGGTATACTAACAACAAGAACCTATGTGCTTAGATGTCCACATGGCTTGCTCTTAATTGGCCTTCCAAAGGGGGGATCATGTCGTTCTCTTCCGAGGATGCACGATGGAACCAGTGAAACTGTGGGAGGATGTTTTGAGGTAGTTTCTTAAATCCAATTCATGGGTTTATACAAGGGTTGAGATGATTTACTAGGACCTCAAATGCCTTCAATGGTTGATTGAGATGAAGAATGGAGTTGCATAGTTTGTTTCCTAACACATTATTTGTAAGGAAGTAATGGATGAGCAACAGGTTATAGTGACTTAGAATGCATGTGAGATGTGATATCGATGGATTTTACGATGGATTTAACACATATTTCTTAAGGAAATTATTTCATCTAGGTGATCATTGACTAACTCACCGTGTCATCCCACATCCTAGCTATATGATAGAATAGTTCAGTATAGATCATGAGACACCTCTACCAACCTCTGATATTTTGACTCCATGGAGTTTCATTTGTGATTTTTTCTTATCATCTTTATCACATTATCATTCTGGATGTGATTTTAGGAGGTATTCGAGATCTATTTATGCTTGAGAATTGTGTTTCACCCACAAAAGAACGACCAGAGAGAGTGGAACATTCTAGTCCTTGATGAAATGCTACAATATTGAATGTTTGACATTGGCCATAGTTCTAATGATCACATAACACTGGTAGAGTTCTCATGAAATAATAACTACCATTCCACCAATGTTATGACACCATTAGAGCATTTTTATGGGAGACCCAATAGGTCACAACTTTTCCAAACAGACCTAGGATATTCATCACTCATGGGCCCAATGATGGTTAAAGATACTAAATATATTGTGCATATCACCCAGGAAGAGGTGAAGCGAGTTCATAACCATCACAAGTCCTATTCTAAATGGCGATAGAGGCCATTCCAGTTTGAGGAATGACACCATGTGTTCTTTGGGGTTTAAACTCAACAGAGATTATAGTGATTTATTCGAGGCGACAAGATATCTCGGAGTTCGTCGACCCTTTCTAGATTCTAAATAGGGTTGAAGTGGTGGAATACCACCTGGATCTACCTCCAATGTTTGATCAGGTACAAAAAATCTTGCATATGTCATAGGTGAAGTGGTACGTGCATGAATAATCACACATCATCGACTTAGGTGAGATGTGCATCAGGGATGAGTGACATTTGCTGAGTACCTAGTAGAGATCAAGGATTAGAATGAGGGGCTCATTTGGGGGTTAAATATTCCTTTGGGGCATTTCTAGTGAAATCTTGTGAATCATTAAAAGAGCACATAGGAATAGGATGCTCATATTCATGCTCATTACCCCCATATGTTTGGGTAGCCCTTTTTGTATTTTTTGAGATGTGAAGTCCTATGGTGGGGAAAATAAAACATCTTGGATTTTTCTTGTATTATTATTCGATATTATTTATATTTTTTTAAAGACTAGGTGCTAAAATGGTGTGTGATACTAAGTCTCGGTGTTCCTAGATCAACTTAGTGATAAATATTTGAAAATTTAATAGCTCACGAACATAGTTTTTCTAAATAAGAGAATTAACTTTTCAACAGGTTTCCAAATTCGAAATATTAGGGAACTATTGAGTTTAGAATAGTTTATTTATATTGGGAACTACATAACATTTTTCAACAAATGTCATTTGTGAAATTCTTGTCACCGACATGACCATAAAAAATAAATTAATAAAAATTATTTTGAAACATTGACCTGATTCCCTGTTTAAATTAATGGTTTGGGAAAATTCAAATTGTTATCCCTATAAATATATGATTTTGAAAAATTCCATTATAGAATTGGAGGGGACCCCATGGGGGGTGACATTGATTACATATTTCCAAATCGGAGATTGATGATCTGTGTGAGGAAAGGTCGAGCGATCTAGCCAATGACCATGGCACAAATTCATTCTTCATCAATGATCTATCCAAATAGAGGTAGGATATTTTATCTTTTAATTTTCAATCATTTATTAATCCCAAAATTATGTGGGCTAATTAAATGAAAAATAATTTATCCATTCATATTTGGAAGATACCAATTCGAGAGAATTGATTATTTTTGGTTCGATGATTATTACTATTCCATTATCCATCTACAGTAATGAATCGAGTCCAGATGAACAACGACTGAGGTTTTTTCATCATTTTTGTGATTCCTACCTCACTCCCTCCATTATTTGTTTTCTTATTAGTTAGATCTTTGTGGTCCCATCTCGGCCTTTATGAGGTGTTCCAAAATCAAATGATCCCCATTATTTTAGGAAAATCGACAATAGAGGTTGGATCAATGTAGATTGGGGTGCAAAGATAAATGATCTATGATTATATAATTTTTTGAGAATTAGAGGAGGTGTAGTGGTCTGTGTAAGGGACCAATAGTGTGTGGAAATGGAGGCTTGTTTTTTGAGGCAGTACACAATAGTGCACATTGTCAGTTCACATGTGAGTAGTTGTTGTGGAAGCAGGGGTAGGCACAGGATGCGACGGTGGACATAAGATATAGTGAAGGACACGTGGAGAAGAAGAAGGACATGGGATCATGTAGGAAGACTGATACATAGTGATGGACATGGAGCATTACAGGATATGGAGTAGGAATGTGAATCGTGCCAGTTCGATGGGTCGAGTTAGGGGAGTGGGCAGGGTCAGATGAGATTGACTCATGTCAGACCTAGGTCGAATCTAGGAAAACTAGGGTTGAGCTCTCTTGTGGTTGGTCATGGTTTTGTGGTGTAATGAGCAGCTACAGGCACAACTCATGCATGGACGGTCCTTGAATGGTCGGCCATAGTGGTCGATCATCATGATAGGTGGTTGAAAGGTGGTGGTCATTCTACGAGCTATCAGTCAGCGGTGTAGGTGGACCTTCAATAGGGGTTGGAGGACCTACTGCTAGGGAAGGTGGACCTATTAGGGTGGAAGGATGACCTCCATCTGTGGTAGGTGGACCGACCATGATGGTAGGTGTACCAGCTGCAACTGTTATTTTGTGAGCCCTAGAAAATTCTGCAGGCTTCTTCATTATAATGGTCATAACTCCTAAACAGTGCGGTCAAAAAGTATACCATCAGTAAAAGTGTGACCCTAAATTTAATATGGTCAATCCAATAAAATTTTATGGTACCTTATTTGTAGTTTTGGAAGAAGTTTTTCATAGATTATACTTGTATAGGTTGACTGTGTTCCCTTAGTACTTTCCTTGAGGGTACAGTGCGACGTTACATCCACATCACTAGATTGCAATCCCCTCTCGATGTTGAGTCTCAAATTGGGTTGGGTTATCCTTTTGTGATACTAGAGTGAAATCCTCTATCATCCCAATCAAAGTTTGTAGAATCATTGTGATTCCCTTGAGTAGGTAATAATCTGTCATACAGCGGTCTACTTTAGTAGGGTTTGTGGAATCCTTGACATACGATCCCCTACAGGGTGATTGGGTTCATTGTGTCCTCCCGCAGTTTGTGCAATGGCCCAAACTCTATGTATCATTGTATTATCAAAAAAATGCATTATATTTTAGTGGGGAGAAAATGAGCTAGACTGGTTGGTCAAGTGTCTCTGATGATATCATGACTTGAGGAGTGAGTTCTCCAAGATTGAGCATAGCTTCATGTATAATATTATTCTTGGAAATATTTATGATAGCCTAATGGCATGGAGTCTCTCCTATATATATATGGGTTACTACATCATGTAACTATTATCCATTTTTACCTATTTTATTGAGATTACTATGCCTGGGGATTAATATGTAGTTTTTCTGGGTGTTCTACTCTGTATTATTATACTCACCCATGCACAGGCTTTGCCTACACGAGTAATGTCTTGTATAGATGGTGGCCCCTTTTACAGTGTCCTATGGGGACCAGGAGCTATCAGATCATAACTATAGATTGGAAAATAGATATTTTTACCTGTAGGGTACCTTTGACTTAGTCCTTGACCTTTTATCATATTGGAGATCTATATTTCAGTTAAACATGTGTTACAGACTCTTTGTGGGGGGATAGTATTTGGCCCTCTTTACTTTTACTTTAATTCTTATTATTCTCTTATTTTTGGATCATAGTTGTATGCATGAATTTTATTAGTTGTTTTACATTTCATCATTCTATGGATGATATATGTGTGCATGTGTATATGTACTTTAGGATAATTCCTCCCAATAGTGGCAAATTCTTACATTGTGCTAGTCGCCAACTCCTGGCATATTGGATGTGGGCTTGGGGTAGTCATGACATGGGCCCCTCTGGGATGGTGCGTGAGACCCGATAGACTATATAGCATGCATTATCCATATACATACCATGAATCATGTTTATTGTATTTCATCACAACCAAAAAAATGACATTCCATGTTTTTATGTTGTGGTACCACAAGATTTTTACTCCATCTATACACCACATTTTCCTTTAGATGTTTTCCCACAAGACATAATAAATTACCCAGCAAGAATGTCATACATGGTAAATATTGAAAACACACAATGTACAATGGATACATGTCAAGCATTTCATTAATATTTTATACTCACAATATCACATGGGGGTTACCTGTGTATTTGACCACATTTTTTCCTCACAAATCACCACTAAACACTATTATCTATATGATGTGTACACTACATGTATTGTAAGCAAAAATCCTAGGTTACAGGTTGGACCTAACTACACATTGTGTTTAATAAATACCCCATGTGTACATAAAAACAGATGTGTCTTATACCCCATGATAAGATTAGGTGTTCCAAAATTTGGTACCCATAGTGTAGTATAGACATAAACCCTATAAACATGCCTTTCCAACCAAAATTATTAAAAATTCTAGATTCTATCTCATGTAGTTCTTTAGGAATTCTTAGATAGTTAATAAAACATGAATCAAGAATTATGAAATTAAAATTCCCATATCATTTTAACAAATAATAATATTAATGAATCATTATTCAGACATTAAAATCCTTAACACTACTATAGATAATATATTAGTAATCAAATAAATTATTAAAAATTTAAACTTTTACCTCCCACTAACACTACAAGAATGTTTCTGATGGAGCAGAAGCACCTTTCTGGGTAAATAAAACTATAAAGGGTTTTTTGTACGATAATTGAAAATTTATTATTTATGTAAATTCCATGAAAAAATAAAACTATCCATTAAATATTTACATAAGTGAATCTAGAACCCAAATAGGATCTTTTTAGGTAAACGTTTTAATAAATATGTATTATATCTGAAGAAATAGTATCATATATATATGGATATTTATAAAAAAAATTACTGATAATCTAAAACACATTTTTGAATAATCTTTAGTGTAAGGATCCATTGAAGAGAAAAAAATTTCACAATTTTGACAACCAAAAATGTATACTCACTATGTAATATAAACTAATTATAATAATATATCTCCCAGAAGGTATCACATCTATGCCATCATCATATCTTATCAAAACTTATTTCTAACTATCTAAAATGAAAAAAAATAACACCACGTACATGGAATTTAAGGTAACGGTTTTCATACAATCAAAGGGTGTATATATAAACTTTCACAAATATGTAAATAAAAAATCCTTCCTCTATTTATCCATAAAAAACATGTCATTATTGATTCACCAAACATAACCTACATATTGAGAAAATATAGAATGATGATTTTGGTTAGTAAATATCAGTTGGAGAGTCAAGAAATTCAATATTTATAATCTCAATTTCTGTGGACCATTACACACATTCACACATAGAAATATCCAATAAGAACAAAAAATTAAACTTTTATGGTCAGTGGTTTTTTCTTATAATAACTATTCTTAGAGAATTCCAATTTAGAAAATCATGAGATGATGTATCATCCACATTTGATTAATCACAGATGAAATTAAATATAAAATGTACCTTATAATATAAAAAAATCTTTACATAGAACAATTTTTAAGCACATCTTCATGGAATTATAGGATTATCATAATTATGGGGAACTTATTTGACCATATTATTTAGAAAGATAATATATGATATTATATGTTCATTCTTTTGAAGATGATCAATAATTATGTTATAATAAATTTATTTTAATTTTAACTTATTTGAATATAATTTAAATACAGAGTACAAATTCATTAGTTATAGGGATCCAATGATAACATTTCAATATTATGGAAAGTGAAAACATCACACTTATGTACATACAAATTATATTGTCTTTATATGGGTATAATAAATCTTTTGTAACCACAATTAATTAAAGGTTATAATAGTGGATATAATAATTACAAATTTTATTATTATGATTCTATAATGATGAATAATTATTTCTATTTATCTCTTTACTTCTATTTAATAATAATTTTTTTTTTCAGGTATACATATGACATACCCTCTCCAAGAACAATATAAATAATTTTTCTATATCGACATTTTATGGATGAATTTAAAAATTAATGTAATTGATATATATGATTTTAATATAATGGTTTTTAGTATAAAGATGTTGGAATCATTATCCATGTATATGTACTAAGACATATTTTTAAACATGACTGAAATAAGAATTAGTTACTACCCATAATAGAGATTTAAATAATAAATTTTCAATGAATGAGTGATAAAATTTTATAATATAATAATATATAGTATGAGAATATGGTTATGGTTCTTGAAAAAACATATAATAATTATACATTTATCCCATTGGAGTTTCATATGTCAATGTAGATTGAAAAGACATGGGGTAAGGGATTTATGTTATAATATCCTTATTTATCATAATTTTTTATTATTTAGTAATTGATGATGAAATTACATTATCTACCTGTAAAGATAGAAATTAATTTAGTTATTCTGTGGGTATTTAAAGAGAATATATATTATCTTATGATTATCCTATCATTAAGAACTCATGATATTTAATGAATGTTTTTATGGGAGATATGCATTATTTATCTCTTTGGTCGAAAATAATTTTCATTCTATATAAATTTGGTATAATTTTTTGTCAAGAATGTTTTTTAATATTCATATATTAATTTTTTAATATAATATTTACACATGATTGAATTTTTTTAAAAAAATAAATGGAATATTCTTATCATTTTCCAAATGATTTTTCTTTTGAGTTTTTTTAGAAAAGTGTGAAAGTAATGTTTTCTCTTTACTTTTCATGAATATGATTAATTTTACTCTATCATAACCACACAATTCATTGAATACTCTCTTAAAATTTTCAATGGATATTTTTACGAAAAATAAAATTCTTAATAATTTTTAAACATTTATATTTTAATTCAATTATTTCAAAGTAAAAAAGTGTATTTTCCTCAAGGATTATTTCACGTTATATTTTAAATTCCTATTTATTTAAAATAACAGTAATTAATTTTACTTAAAACAAACTAGGAATATGATCCATGGATACCACCCTTATTATTTCTATAGAAGCATTGTGATTAATTGGATGAAATGTTTAAAAAACTCATTTATTTTCAATGTTTTATTCTATGATAAAATGATGAAATATTTATGAAATATATATCTTTTACATTGGTTATGATATATGGTGACTGATCTATGACCTTGAGACACAAATTTATATGTAATATTACAATGAGATGGGTGGGGTAATAATTATATAAACATACATTTTATTATTCAATTATTAATATCTCATGATACAAAAGGACATAAGTTATGAGTGATGTAACAGCCCGAGATTTTATAAGATAAATTATTTTTAATTTCATTCATGTATTGTGTTTTATGCTACACCATGATTATCTTGCGCTATACGCAACACCGTATTAGCTTGCATTATACGCAACACTATTCTTGGACTATGTTATACACAATTTCAAGTTCGTTTGATAGAAGTTATTCTACGCAACATTGAGTGTATATATATATATATATATATATATTCAATGTATAAATAAAATATGGTGGATTCTGTTATATGCAACAACAAAGGAGTTGTGCACTACACGCAACCCTGACTTGGCTTGCATTACACGCAATCACGACCTTCCTCGATAGTGTGTGTTGTACGCAATACTGGGTTTTACTAAACAACGATATATTATTATAAAATTTTTATGAACTAGCCGTTATGAATAGTGTTAAATAAAATTTGAATTTTATAACATTATTATTCATCTTACACATTTCTAGAAATGGTATAAGAACAAAATAATTTTTTCGGGTAAAATAAGTATTTATAAAAAAATGCAGTTTTGCCACCTTTTGATGGTGCACCCACTTTAAATATAGTTTTTGACATGTTTATAAGTTCAATTTGGAAAAATAAAATTCTTCTTTTGAATCAGGATATAAAAATTTACATTAGATAAAGTTTTGATATTTTTCCGATAACTTTCATATTTTAATGAATAGTAGAAACACGCTATATTTTAATTAAAAACAACTTTTTTCATCGTAATATCTTATGTGGTTAAATTATAATATTGAATGGTTTTAAAGTATAAATAGAATATATTTTTACCTTTTAATATAATGTATGTCATTATCATTGATTTTACCATGAATTCGTAGGTTCAATCAATTCAATCTTTTGCAATGTTTTAAAGAAAACCCCGTTTTCTTTCGACAACAGGATTAATTTTAAATTAATTTCTGCAACTTTTTTGTATTGAATTTAGAAAAATGGATACCATATTTGGAATCAGTGGATCCAAATTATGTTAATAATCTACTTTTTATTTTTGGGAATTATGAATAGTAACTACGGTAAATTTTATTTACCATAGTTAAAGGTAAATCGGGTAATTAAGGGTAAATATAATATTTTAAAATTATCATAACAAATTTCAAAATCCTATTGGATGACTAAAAGTAGACCCATATCACCTAAGGGTCTGATTAGATTCATTTAACGAAATTTTGTCAATGAAAATAATTTAATTATTATTAAAACCAAAGAATGTGACAACATGTCACTTTCATAAATCTTATAAGTATAATAATTTTAATCTAGTGATAAACTTCATGAAACATCGAACATGAATAGTCTCCAGAAAGCTAATACAATTATCGACATCATAGGAATTTATTTAGAATTTTTAGGGATTAAATAATTATCATTTATTATGACACAATGATGATGCAGTAATTGTCTTTTTAATGAAATATTGACATAATTGATGTTATAAATGCCCAAATAAATGTAATTTGAGATTTTTTATGACCTAAAATAATTTTATAGGTTAATATGACATGTTATTGTTGATTTTAGTAACTTGTTTATAACTTATCATTCTTTTATGAATTTCATAAAAATCATGTACCAAATAGTGTCAAAATTGACATAAATTAGTTTTTAAAACAAATATTATATTATTAATTATTATTTTATTCCTAAAAATCTAAGGTTCAGCCAAATGACTTATAGGAGATTATATATATTAATAATAAACAACTTGGGGTTCGTTTGGCTTGATATAGTATGTTTGTTAACCATATAGTGTAAGAAAACAAAAAGACACGGTAAAAGTTAAATTATTTAACTTAATGTTAAATCTAAATGATAAGGTTAAAATAGGAACCTAAACTTGTCTAGATTCTATTGTATGAGAGGATTTAGACCCATACCCACCTTAGCCTCAAAATAAATCAATTTGGAGCTATTTAAAACCGAACTTGAATTTATAATAAAATAATATTTTTAGTTATTCCAAAGGTGCCCCTCTCCACCCTTATAAAAGGGAACCTCCTCCCTCTCTTACTCACACAACATTGAGCCTTCAAGCTCGGACAACCCCTGCCAAATTCTCTTCTACACTTCCCTAGAAACATCCTAGAGGTTATGGTCTTCCTCAAAGACCAATTTTAGTGCCCTAAGAGGAGGTCTCAAAGAGGCGGTTCAAAGAAGATATAATTTCCGTTACCGATTCTTTCATCTTTATTTCTTCTTCCACTTCTTCTTCGTTAGTTGTTTCATTATGAAGTAATAATATCAGTATCACTCATATACTGATATGTTATTATATGTATGAAACAACCCTATTTCACCATCTATCCATCCTACGGAAAAAGAAATCACCGCGCGTGCGTACGTACAGAATACCGTCTCCACGCTGTGGTGTAATCTATTTTCCACCACCACCTTAATTGGATGGGTATAATGGTGTAATGAGTAACCATATATGATTATTATAAAGTGATATTGATACTGAAATAGTATACATACACTTCAATACAATTCCACGACCATGGGAACGATATCATCGCTCGTGCGTACGTACGGACTACCGTCTTCACGACGCGATGAGATTCATTATCCATGTTAACCATTCCAGAATGATTATAAAGTATATATAATGAATAATAATGAAATATATGACATGGTAAATCTACTGGATTTATGTATATATATATTTCATCTACTTACTTCCATTCAAGACAATAAGGAAGGGAAAACAACGTTCATGCGTACGTACGGACTACCGTCTCCATGAATGGTGTGTTTCATTTCATTTATCTATCTATTATATATATATATACTGAATATATATGATCTATAAATCATATTTTATATTCTGGAAGTAATTAAATCATGATATAAGTAATAATAATGTCAAGAACAACACGTCCAAACACCCACGATAAATGAAACGATTTTACCCAAAACGCTTCTCTAACATGGAATTTACAAAAGAACGGGTAATATAAAGTAATAAGTGAACAATATATGATATCATAACAATAAATATGATTATTTAATAAGTTAATGACATTATTTAAATCATTATACAGGAGGTTCGGACACTTACGAAGCAAATCGGACCTAAGGTAAGGGAAATATCACAATCTCATTTTTATCCGAGATTGTTTATACTTTGGTATTTACTAGGGTGTATTTTATCATCCACATCCATGTTTCATCAATATGTAATATTATTTCCATCAACCTAAAATTGTTTAAATCAAATTTTACACTTCGGTGAGTTTTTAGTAAAAGATATGAAAGGAATCTTTTGTCGTTTTTCGTACGAGGTACTTTTTGACTTTTCCGAAAAAAGTATGAGAAGAATGTTTTTTTAACTTATACGGTATGAATGGATTTTAAAAAACATTATTTCCTAGAAGATTACATTACAAGTTTTCAAGTTTATTTTTAATCAACTTCTTTTAGTTTATAATTTTATGACATGTTAAGAAAGGAAAAGTGTTTTTGAAGTAGAGAGGATATTTTCCTCAAGAATGAAGTTCAAGTGTTTTATCAAAATTATTTTCCATCTAAGATAATAAAGGGTTCTGTTTCTATCGATATTATTACATTGATTTGATGGAATTATATTTATGAATTCCTTTATCTTATATGAATTGTTTTATGTTGTCATGATGTTTAGGATTCCCATTTTTATTACATGGGTTATGCAATGATGTAAGATTTATGATTTTGTGGCACACATAAGAATAGTATCATTATGAGATGGGTGGGACCTATATCTCCCTCCAATGCCTTGGGTAAAGATTTTATATCTCATGAGATAGACATGGCTGGAATGGTAGGTTATACCAGTTCAGTGAAACAGGACTGAAACGAGGTTGACTCGGTTCAGAAATGGACTTTGTCCACTAAGATAGTCTTGGCAATGAGTCCTGACTAATAAGATACGATTCTCTATGATTATGTGTGTATTCCACAAAGTTTCATGTTTTATGTTATGATTATTGGGATTTCATTTCACTACTATGATTTATCCCATGTTATGAAATTATGCTCTCTTTTGCAGGTTAAGATTTCCAAAATGTTATGTTCTTATGAATATTATGTGATTGATATTTATTTTGTTTACCCTTACTGAGCATTTGAGCTCACCCTTTTATGTTTTCTTTTCCCCGGGATATAAAGAACGGTTTTAGGTAAAAAAAGGAAGATCTTTATGGGAGATGTTGAAGATCTTTCACCACGATTAGAAGATTATATTCCGAGTTTCCAAAGACACTAAACTATTATGATCCTTGTGTGTGTGTTTTTGTTATGTACTAAGTATTCCGCAAAAGTAATGTAATGTCCTTGTACGTCAGGCTTCGAGTCTCTACAGTTGGTATCAGAGGAAAGGTTTAGTCAACCTTTTCAAACTAGGATGTGAGAATGTTAGTGAGATCCCTAGAGATATTTCTAAGGTATGTCTAGGGATGTCCCTAAGGATATGTATACGTATAGGATATAGTCCTAAAATTACGGTAACGATCTTAGAATTTACCCTAAGATGTAAGATATTAAGGGTACCCCCCCTTTACTATGTTGTTTTCCCTAGCGTTATTTTTTCCTCTCAGACTATTCTTTTTGGGTTTTAGACGATGGCTGGAACCCAAAAGAACCGTGTTGATCACTGTAATGGACAATGAAATGATTTTCCTCCTGAACAAACAAGTGTTATGGGAGATAGAGTGCAAAATATTATTGCTATACTTACACAAGCTATGAATCATTCTGGACTTCCAAATGAGCAGAGAATGGAACAACATTCTATTGATTCCTTCATGAGGCAATGTCCACCTTCTTTTAGTGTGTCTTCTGATCCACTTGTTGCTGAACAATGGATCAGTGCCACTGAAAAGATATTTTTTGTTCTTCAATATTCTGAACATGATAAAGTCATCTTAGCAGTATATCGTTTGTAAGGTGAAGCTGATAAATGGTGGAATCTTATCAAGAATATGAGGCCAAGATATGAAATTGAGTCCATGGAATGGGACTAGTTCAAGAAAATGTTTTTCAGTAAGTACTTCCCACGTATTCTTCGAACAAAGATGGAAAAGGATTTTCTTGATCTGAAGCAGAAGGATGATGAATCTGTTGGTATATACGAAGAGAATTTTACAAGACTTGCAAGGTATGCATCTGGCATTATCATCTAACCTGAAAGTAATGTTGATCGATTTTTCAGTGGCTTAAAACCAAGTCTTCGAAGGGTATTAGCTATAAGAGACTTCAGTAGCTATGAAGACATTTTGCGTTGTTCTATCAAGGTAGAAATGGAAGTTGGTGTTACATATCCATCTCATGGTTTTGACAAGAAACGAATGATGGAGTTCAAGGAGAAATCTCAGAATAATGGGGAAAAGAAGATGAATGTTTCCTTATGCTCAAAGTGTGGAAAGAAGCATGGTGGAGATTTTCTTAAAGGGACAAGTAAATGTTTCAAATGTGGAAAGGAAGGTCATCGGGCATTTGAATGCCGCAATGATGGGAAGAAGATTCCTAATGATGCAAACAAAGGAAGGGATACACATAATGAACCTACTGCACTTCAATGCTTCAAGTGAAAAGAAATGGGGCATTATGCTAATAAATACCCTAATCCAAGGGTTAGTGATGATCGACATGAGCAACCACTTAAGGCAAAGGAAAAAGGGAAGTCACATGCGATCACCATTGGCGATGTTGAATATGACAACGATGTGGTGGAATGATTATGTGTTTATGTAATGGGATTTCAGAATAATGTTGTATATAGTATCGTGGAATATTGGAATATTTATGTTTTGGTCTATTGTGGTTTTCAATAATTTTATGGCATCGGGAACCATGAAAAGTGATTGAAATATTTTTGGAGAGCAGATGATATGCACATAATGAAGGGATAAAGAGAATCTAATATGTTTTATAGTATTCATGATCTCATGAATGATATAAGGACTAAGTGATATCATGGTTTGAGTATATAGAATTTTGAGTATTTTGGTATGTGGAAAGTGTTAACGTTTAACTGCTTTCATGTTTTTACTAAGATTCAATGGGTATTCATTTTCCAAGAGATTACATGATTATGGTATTCACATGACTGGAATGTGACAAACAAGATATATGAGGGATAAATGATGGCATTCACGTGATCATTTTCTCTATACTATGAGCTTGGACCGAAGTACTTTGGATAAGCCTAAAGATTGGAATGGATTATGTTGGACATAAGTAGTATTGTTTAAGGATAGAACCTTTTTTCGATATTATTGATGGGATGATATAGTAATTTAGTTTTAGAAAAAGGACAACCTGCAGGACAGGCGACAACCCATCGCGTCGGGCAAGGCTATGGGAATCGAACCCACAACTGAAGTGCGACTGGCCTTTATCTCCTACCACTGGCCTACAGGAAGTCCCTGGTTAGTATAAACTAGTTTTATTTTATTAAGCTGTATGATATATGAAGTATAAGTTCATTTTTGGAACCATATACGATTAATCTAACCATAAGATGGACTTATAACTTTTGATAACATTTTTTTTGAAAAATATGGAATGACCCATCATTCTATCACATGATCTGCTAACACATCACGAATAACAAATTCAACTTCATTTCTTTAAGGGATGAAGTGGAAATTGTTCAATTCACGAACAACAGTGAGATTGTACCAAAATCATGAAAGTAATTCTTTTAATTCATCAACTTTAGGGAAATGATCTTGAAATCCAAAAATTTTGTCCTAGTTCCCTTATATCCGATTAATCATATGGTACCTTAGATCATCACAAATCAATAGTTTTGTGATTGTTGGCTTTTTCATAGCCATGTTCTCTACCACTCTCCATCAGAACATGATGGTTAGATTTTTCTTCCATATCCATATTTTCACCCATGTTATCCTACGTGGAAACCCAGTGATGAGTTAATTTGGTTAACCGTTATATTTCATACTTCAGTTTTTAATGTTCATTTTTGGTATTTCTTTTTACGATGTGGGTTTCTATGAATAGTAAACGATTTGTAACCCCGACGAATTTCGAGGGTGAAATTCATTTTAAGGGGGGTAGAATGTAACAACCCAAAAATTTATAAGAGACATTATTTTTAATTTCATTCATGTCTTGTGTTGTATGCTACACCATGATTATCTTGCGCTATACGCAACACCGTATTAGCTTGCATTATACGCAACACTATTCTTGGCCTATGTTACACACAATTTCAAGTTCATTTGATAGAAGTTATTCTATGCAACATTGAATGTATATATATATATATATATTCAATGTATAAATAAAATATGGTTGGATTCTGTTATATGGAACAACAAAGTAGTTGTGCACTACACGCAACCCTGACTTGGCTTGAATTACACGCAATCACGACCTTCCTCGATAGCATGTGTTGTACGCAATACCAGGTTTTACTAAACAACGATATATTATTATAATATTGTTATGAATAAGCTGTTATGAATAGTTTTAACTAAATTTTGAATTTTATAACATTATTATTCATCTTACACATTTCTAGAACATGGTATAAGAACAAAATAAATTTTTCGGGTAAAATAAGTATTTTTCAAAAAATGCAGTTTTTCCGCCTTTTGATGGCGCACCCACTTTAAATCTAGTTTTTGACATATTTATAAGTTCAATTTGACAAAATAAAATTCTTCTTTTGAATAAGGATATAAAAATTTACATTAGATAAAGTTTTGATATTTTTTCGATAACTTTCATATTTTAATGAATAGTAGAAACACGCTATATTTTAATTAAAAACAACTTTTTCATTGTATTATCTTATGTGGTTAAATTATAATATTTAATGGTTTTAAAGTATAAATAGAATATATTTTTACCATTTAATATAATGTATGTCCTTAGCATTGATTTTACCTTGAATTCGTAGGTTAAATCAATTCAATCTTTTGCAATGTTTTAAAGAAAAAACTGTTTTCTTTCGACAACGGGATTAATTTTAATTTAATTTCTGCAACTTTTTTGTATTGAATTTGGAAAAATGGATTCAATATTAGGAGTTAGTGGATCCAAATTATGTTAATAAACTACTTTTTATTTTTGGGAATTATGAATAGTAACTCCGGTAAATTTTATTTACCTTAATTAAAGGTAAATCGGGTAATTAAGGGTAAATATAACATTTTAAAATTACCCTAACAAATTTAAAAATCCTATTGGATGACTAAAAGTCGACCCATATCACCTAAGGGTCAGATTAGATTCATTTAACTAAATTTTTTCAATGAAAATAATTTAATTATTATTAAAACCAAATAATGTGACAACATGTCACTTTCATAAATCTTATAAGTATAATAATTTTAATCTAGTGATAAACATCATGAAACATCGAACATGAATAGTCTCAAGAAATATAATACAATTATATACATCATAGGAATTTATTTATAATTTTTAGGGATTAAATAATTATCATTTATTATGACACAACGATGATGCAGTAATTGTCTTATTAATGAAATATTGACATAATTGATGTTATAAATGCCCAAATAAATGTAATTTGAGACTTTTTATGACTTAAATTAATTTTATAGGTTAATATAACATGTTATTGTTGATTTAAGTAAATTGGTTCGAACTTATCATTCTGTTTTGAATTTCATAAAAATCATGTACCAAATAGTGTCAAAATTGACATAAATTAGTTTTTAAAACAAATATTATATTATTAATTGTTATTTTATTCATAAAAATCTAAGGTTCTGCCAAATTACTTAGATAAGATTATATATGTTAATAATAAACAACTCGGGGTTCGTTTGGCTTGATATAGTAAGTTTATTAACCATATAGTGTAAGAAAACAAAAAGACCCGGTAAAAGTTAAATTATTTAACTTAATGTTAAATCTAAATGATAAGGTTAAAATAGGAACCTTAACTTGTCTAGATTCTATTGGATGATATTATTTCGACCCATCCCCACCTTAGCCTCGAAATAAATCTATTAGGAGCTATTTAAAACCGAACTTGACTTTATAATAAAATAATATTTTTAGTTATTCCAATGGTGCCCCTCTCCTCCCTTATAAAAGGGAACCTCCTCCCTCTCTTCCTCACACAACTTTGAGCCTTCAAGCTCGGCAAACCCCTATCAAATTCTCTTCTCCACTTCCCTAGAAACATCCTAGAGGTTCTGGTCTTCCTAAAAGACCAATTTTAGTGCCCTAAGAGGATGTCTCAAAGAGGCGCTTCAAAGAAGAGGTAATTTCCGTTACTGATTCTTTCATCTTTATTTCTTCTTCCACTTCTTCTTCTTTTGTTGTTTCAATATGAAGTAATAACATCAGTATCAATCATATACTGATATGTTATTATAAGTATGAAACAACCCTATTTCACCATTTTCCATCCTACAGAAAAAGAAATCATCGCGCGTGCGTAGGTACGGAATACCGTCTCCACGCCGTGGTGTAATCAATTTTCCGCAACCACCTTAATTAGATGGGTATAATGGTGTAATGAGTAACTATATTTGATTATTATAAATTTATATTGATACTGAAATAGTATACATACACTTAAACACAATTCCACGACCATGGGAATGATATCATCGCTCGTGCATACGTACGGACTACTGTCTCCACGTCGCGATGAGATTCATTATCCATGTTAACCATTCCAGAATGATTATAAAGTATATATAATGAATAATAATGAAATATATGACATGTTAAATCTACTGGATTTATGTATATATATATATATCATCTACTTACTTCCATTCCAGACAATAAGGAAAGGAAAACAGCATTCATGCGTACGTACGGACTACCGTCTCCATGAACAGTGTGTTTCATTTCATTTATCTATCTATTTTATATATATATATACAGAATATATATTATATATAAATCATATTTAATATTCTGGAAGTAAGTAAATCATGATATAAGTAATAATAATGCCAAGAACAACAAGTCCAAACACCTACGATAAAGGAAACGATTTTACCCAAAACGCTTCTTTAACATGGAATTTACAAAAGAACGGGTAATATTAAGTAATAAGTGAACCATATATGATATCATAACCGTGAATATGATTCTGTAATAAGTTAATGACATTATTTAAATCATTATACAGGTGTTTCAGACACTTACGAAGCAAAACGGACCTTAGGTAAGGGAAATATCACAATCTCATTTTTATCAGAGATTGTTTATAATTTGGTATTTACTGGGGTGTATTTTATCATCCACATCCGTGTTTCCTCAATATTTAATATTATTTCCATCCACCTACAATTGTTTAAATCCAATATTACCCTTCGGTGAGTTTTTAGTAAAAGATATGAAAGGAAGCTTTTGTCGTTTTTCGTAAGAGATACTTTTTGACTTTTCCGAAAAAAGTATGAGAAGAATGTTTTTTAACTTATACGACATGAATGGAATTTAAAAAACATTATTTCCAAGAAGATTCCTTTACAAGTTTTCAATTTTATTTTTAATCAACTTCTTTTAGTTTAGAATATTATGACATGTTAAGAAAGGAAAAGTTTTTTTGAAGTAGAAAGGATATTTTCCTCAAGAATGGAGTTCAAGTGTTTGATCAAAATTATTTTCCATATAAGATAATAAAGGGTTCTGTTTCTATCCCTATTATTAAATTGATTTTATGGAATTATATTTATGAATTCCTTTATCTTATATGAATTGTTTTATGTTGTCACGATGTTTATGATTCCCATTTTTATTACATGGGTTATGCAATGATGTATGATTTATGATTTTGTGGCACACATAAGAATGGTATCATTATGAGATGGGTGGGACCTATATCTCCCTCCAATGCATTGGTTAAAGATTTTATATCTCATTAGATATACATGGCTGGAATGGTAGGTTATACCGGTTCAGTGAAACAGGACTGAAATGAGGGTGACTTGGTTCAGAAATGGACTTTTTCCACTAAGATCGTCCTGGCAATGAGTCTTGAATAATAAGATATGATTCTCTATGATTATGTGTGTATGCCACAAAGTTTCATGTTTTAAGTTATGATTATTGGGATTTCATTTCACTACTATGATTTATCCCATGTTATGAAATTATGCTCTCTTTTGCTGGTTAAGATTTCCAAAATGTTATGTTCTTATGAATATGATGTGATTGATATTTCTTTTGTTTACCCTTACTGAGAATTTGAGCTCATCCTTTTATGTTTTCTTTTCCACAGGATATAAAGAACGGCTTGAGGTAAAAAAAGGAATATCTTTATGGGAGATGTTGAATATCTTTCACCACGATTAGAAGATTATATTCTGAGTTTCCAAAGACACTAAACTATTACGATCCTTGTGTGTGTGTTTTTGTTATGTACTAAGTATTCTGCAAAAGTAATGTAATGTCCATGTACGTCAGGATTTGGGTCTCTACAAGTGATCCCAATTTAATAAGGGTATTTTTCAAATGTGACAGTCTTAAGTGTAAATATTTAATACAATTGGGGGAGGGAACCATATACACAATGATATGTTTAGGAGTGAACCATGAATATTTAAACAGGAGTAAACAAAATCCATTGTAATATTAATGAGTTTGAACCTTTACTATAGAATGTAGACTTATCATAGTCAACTAAGATAGTCTTGGAAGTGTGCATTGACTACTATGGAAATGTTTTTCTATGATTATGATTATTTAATAAAACTATGACAGAAAAAAAAAATTATTGTACATGGATAATTTTATATGATTAATTCAGGATTCATTCCTTATTAATAACTATTATTTATTTAATTAATCAATATTATGATAATTGATTTTAGGGGTATTATTGTAAATATTATGTTCATGTTATCAAACCCTTATTCGATTGATATATTTATGTTATCATTTGTGTATCAATTTTTTAGTTGTACGAAGCATCTAATATCTCCCTTTCTTATGTTTCATTTCACTTGTGTATAAAATATTGTTTTAGTTGTGATGTATTTTATAAATTTTTAGTTATGAAAAAATAAGTGAAATAAGATGTATAAAACTGGTGAATCTGTTTCTTATGTGCCCATTTTTTCAATGATATTATACCTACATGATTATGGAATTGACACTTAAGTTATGTAATAAATAATTATCTAATAATTTTTAATATCTATCTATGAAAATTATGGGTCACTATATTCCATGGTAATGAAATCACATTTTTTATATGGGTATGTGAAATGGTTCCATCATCCCCATATAATGTTTTCACTCTTCGTAATCACGGTGACATTCCATTGAAATATATGTGTAATCTTTTATATATATAAATATTTATTGTCCCAATAGAAGTGATTTGGGAGATCATTTCACATCATGGTACTTCCACGATGGATGGATAATTATGATCTATGTACATTCAAAAATTATTATTTCGTTATCTCAGGTCTTGCTAACACACTAATTCATGTTCCAAAATGAATAAAAAATAATCAGTGATGTGGAATTCATGAATATAACCTAAAAATACAACATCCACCAAATTTAAATGATCTAAGTTATACCTCAATGCATCCTTTATAATTTATTTGATATATGGTTTTGCATTCAGTAGGGAAATGTACGATGTATTCCTCACTACTATGGTTTTAGAACTGATTATTTTCAATTCTACGAAGATTGGGTCTTTATCAATTCACATCATGGAAAAATTAAGAGTTTATTTTTACCAAATAGAATGATCTACAATTTACACCATTCCAAAGTGATAGGGAATTGGTAAATTGTATTAATTAACCATGTATAAAGATTTTTTTAAATTCATGTTCATCTAATTTAAGGTAAATATATAAATTAGTGACTATTGATATATATATATATATTCCACACCTCTCACTATAGAGGTACTGATGAAAAATATTCCTGGGTAATATCATAGTTTCTAACTCTCAATCAGGAATTTGGTAGTACTTCTCATGTATCATTGCATGTCGTGAGGTATATTCTATAAAATGACCATTCTGTAAGAGTATTCATCCAAAAAAATTCTTTGATACAAAACATCATATCAAAAAACATTCTTCACATGATTCTACTCCATGAATAGGTACAATGATTAGTCTATTATTAATCTCCTTAAATATTTCCTCACATTCTTATATTCAGTAATACATTACCCTTATTTTTTTAAACATAGTTAGCTAACTATATAATCATGGGAATTTCCTAAAAACATCAATAGTACTAATAAAATCTATGATAACTATGAATTTCTATGAAACCTCAGAGACTGATGAATTTTTTAATGTCCTTTTTATTGGATGGTTCTATATAAATTTCTTATCATGTAGTCAAATACACCATGAATGATTCATAATTCCTCCGAAAGTATGACTTTATGAACATTGCATAATTTATTTCCTTTATTAATGTCACCATCACAATTATTAAATAATCAACATGTTACTTCTTGTACTTAGAGTATATGAAAATTTCATCAGAAAATACAACCAAATATTCTTTAAATTTATTATCCAAATACTATATTTATCAACTCTATAATGATTTTATTGGAATTAATTATTCATAATGGAATTACTATGGACTCATAATTTTCAAAACTAATATGGAAGGAATATTTATAAATATCATCATTCTTTACCTTTAGTGTATGATTTCCATAAATTATATCCACCTAGGAGTAGAATTGATTTCTTCATTGTTGATCAAAGAATTCATCAATATTTTGTTGTGTGTACATTTTATTTATGGTGATCTTATTAGGATCAAGGTAATCAATATAAATTACCATTAATAAATAATTTTTCATAAAAATCATCAATATACCACCCCAAGGTGATGCACTTGGGTTTATAAACCCTTTTTTCCAAATACTCTTATAGCTGCTACTTTAACTCCTATAATTTTATCGAGGCTATCTTACCACAAAATATAAATTTTTATTAAAAATCCACATTATGTACAAGTGGGAAACCATCGTTTGGAAAACCCCAACCACTACGTGCTAAAGGAGCTCACAAAATTATTAAACACTAGAGTGAGGTTATTTAAATCAGACACTCTATATAATTCTTAGTGCAAAGTGCTAACCTGTGTGTTTGGATCCTCACTGAGCAGTTCTTCGAGATGATAGATCATCCTGTCCATTGTCTGAAAGAATTATTCCAAAGATATTTTTCCTTGATTGAATCACCGAGCAATTATTCGATCTTGCTTGTCGATCCATGCTTCTTGCTCCTCAGTTGCCACAACGTGAAACCTTATTTCATAAATTCTACCAATTTCCTCAATTGAGGCGTTGGGCCTCATGTATTTCTCAATAATTTCTTCCTTGGAGGGAAATATGAGCTTCATGAAATCCCTTACCTCTTCTTCTATTACCTTTGGTTCTTTACTTTGATCACATTTATCTCTGTCTTTCGAGGCCTTTCTTTCCTTGATTACACTTTTCATGGTCGATCTTGTTTCCATTGGTTTTGGCAAGTAATAATAGTCATTACATCCCTATGGTTTTTTCCCCTGAACCACAATGCATTTTCCAGAGTCGTGCTTTCCTTTGCAACCCTTCTTCCTTCTAGGGCTGTGAGGACCTTTCCCTTGAAGACGATCCCAGCTGTCTGCTAAAATTTGACTAAAGCTATCAGCACCAGAATCATCATCCTCATTCAAAATTACTTGATCTAGATCCACCAAACAATCAAAGTGGTTCCTTAGCTCAACCCTCAAGCCCTCAGTAGAAGTCCTCATCCCAAACGACTTGCTCAATGCACTGGGGGACCTCTTGTTTTCCCCTGCAGATGCAACTTTTAGATAGGATGGGGGTTGGAGAATGTCTGGGTCCAAGAGACTCAACACACTCCCCTCCTCCTGACTCCATATACTAGGCATTATATCATCAAACTTATACACCTTATGTATCCTAGGAGCCTCGACCACCCAACCCTCTTCAGGCCCCCCTTTATGGTGTGCCTCGGTAGACAGAGTCACCTCCATTGAATTCATAAGAGGTCTGACCTCCTTGTCAGCCTCTATTACAGCACATTCATGCTCACATTGAGTGAGTTTCTTCATCTCCACTAAAGACCTAGTAGCAGATGTCATCTTAGAACCAATGCGGGCTTGTTGATACTCAATAGCTCCTGAATCCTTCAACGGTACACCCAGGTCCTTTTTAGCGGATCAAACACCTCATCCACCTTTGGATTTTTGTTCAACCTTCTTACCTTACATTTTATGTAAGATGGGGGACCAGAGGTCCCCTAAGAATCCCTTATACAACCTCGGTCCACAACAGCATCCTCCTTCTCTGCGAGGACTCCACCAGGTAAATTACTTACATCAATGGTGACATCCTTCATAATATTTGGAGAACCAGACCAAGGTCTACCGGAGAGGCTTCGCCGGCACCTAGAGACATCATTTCATATATGGAAACAGCCCGAGAAAAATGAAATCCAGTAGTTGTTGTGTACCTTCTGAAGCCAGAGAATCTCTCCCTCAATTTTGATGACAATGGACTCCAGCGGGCCTTTCGATAAATCAACTTCAACACAAATCCTTGGCTCTAATAGGTGGCAGAAGGCCTTGGTGTGGGAATTAGAACAAAGATAGCATCCAACCTGATTTCCTATCAGCCAGAGTATCACCGGGTTCTGAAACGTCAATGAGAGACAAGGTAAGGATATTCAGATTGCAGAGGTCGGAGGATCGCGTCTCAGATGAAAGTCGAAGGTCCATCAGAATAACAAGAACCTGAACCCCTTCATAGAATGCAGATCAAAGACCCAATCATGCCCAAGGTCATCTTAATTATAGAATCGAATCTGTAAATATCTCGCAACTAAAAGTTCTATCGTAACACGATCCTTCAAATTCCAAGAAGAGAAAACAAACCGATCAAACGCATCGACTAATGGACGATCCCTTCCGAATCGGGCTACCAACGTGATATCCCATAACACAAATGCTTCTGTGAACTCTAGAGGGGAAATATGAACCGATGGAACTCTATTAACTAAGGATTGAACTTTAGGCATATATCGATCACAGAAAAAGGACGAAGGGAGGACAGATCTGTGAAGGGGGAGAAAGAGGGTAACCAAGGGGGAATCAGACAGGACGAAAAAGAAGGATCCCCCCTCCCCATCTGAAGTAGTTCGAGGAGGGGAGGTGGTGGCGCAGACATACTCTACGCCATAAGAGAATGTTGAGAGTGAGAGCGTTAATTCTTCGTCCCGTCCGAGTTCACACCTCAATTCAACATGATTCCTATCGGGGCTATCTTATAGGGTAGTTTGGTGATTATAGTTGCTCTAAGTATAATCCATATTGGGAACTATACTTCTTGATAACTAGTATGTCTAGGTAACTAATAATGAAATATAAAAATATATTCCCTTATAATGGGAATTTCACTGATGTTGATCCATTCTTTTAAATCAATCATATTGGAATGCTATTCATTTTCTTCGGGTATCATCACAGACACTGCCATGGATTTTCAAAAAAAGAATAATTATTATCCCAACATTTTTAAAGGAGCATAAATTTTTTTGTAATATAGAAATATTTTTTATTTTCCCAATATATTTTTTTATATTTATATAATTGAAGAATATCCATGCCCTGTATCGAAAAAAACTCTTCTAAGGGAAGGATTATGAGTTTTTGTGGATGAATCTTCACACATATGAAAGATGGATATTAATGAACCACATATGATACAATGATAAAACTAGAATTTTTTTTATAGATATTTATAATTCCAGTAATCTGGGTTTTGATTAATAATTATTTGAGAATTTTATGATATAAATAAATGATTAGATAACGTACAAAATAAAATTGTTACCATTCATTAGTAAATAGAATTTATAACCTATAAGACATTGTTTTCATCTTCCACCACAATGATATTGATGTCCTAAACATTTCCATGTTCTATTTGATTTGGTTTTTTTATTTTTTTACCTTAAATGGCCCAATATATAGTGTATTTTCATTCATATTTCAATTTATCATTAAATTTGAGTCAATGAACCAAGGGTGGTTGATTTGGTGGTTCCCTCCTTTCTTCAATTACATTGGTTGGATTCTTCATGTATCTTCAGCATTAAGGATCATGGTATCCTTATCTCTAAATATTTAATGATTCCCTTATACATTTGAGAAATTTCCCATTATTATTATTTCCATAATGTTGACATGTTAGTGGTTGGTTCTTCAATCCTTCTTTTTCATTTTATCCACTAACATGAAAGTGTATCATTTATTGTTATCTCTATAACTATGGGAAAATTCTCCAAACTACGTATATACTTTGATTTAACATAGAAAAACATATTCATAGTACCAAATTTATTGGATAGATAGATCATTTAGAAGTTTTTTTGCTTAACTAATAATTAATCTATATAATTTTCCTTCATTTTTTATAAAAAAAAGATATGGATTATCACAAATTCCTTATGAATAGTTCCTCATAAGTAATTACAAATTCACCCACCTTATTATTAATCTCTAAGAATAATATCACCATTTATTTTCATATATATTTATGCAATGACTTTGAGAGAAATATTTTACTGATATCACCCCACTTAATTTCATCTATTTCATTCTTTATCTTGGTATTAATTATAATTTCCCACCATTTATCATTCTCAATATCTAAATGATAGATGTCCAAGGTAATGTTCCCCCTCTCACAAGACTAGATAATGAAAAATATCTTATCCACTAATATAAACAAAAATTTCATTGTAAATTTCAATTAAATATCTACTAAACATTGGTGGAAATTTCCACATAATTGACTCAATGGCTTGTTTCACCGTATTTTATGAAGGAAGGATGTGCCGATGGTTCATGTTATTGTTTATATCCTAAGATAGACGGATAATAATATCATTGTTTTTTAACAATACTTGTCATTTAATTGGGAATTTTTTAGAGAATTATTGTGTTTTCCTTTACATGAATTATATTTCCAGTTTATCCTAGTTCAAACAATTTTAAAAAATATAAAAGGCTTTAAAAATATAAATGTAAAAAAGCATGAATAAATAATTTATTCTAATTCATTAATGAATTATAATTTCATATCATATTGGATCCCATTTTTTTCATGTAATGATACTTCTTAGATCAAATACATTATTCATTTTCTCAAATTGTGATGAATTGTAACAATTTCCATAATTACATCATAATGGTTTGTATATATTTTTTTATTAAAAAAATCAAATCCCCTCGAAGGGAAAGACTATCTGTGAAACGTGGGATATTCTATATACACTATGGGATGATAATTTTAATTATGACCCCTCTCCATTGTAGGTTACAACAATTAGCTATAATTTTTCGAGAGCCACATCAAATTTTAATATCTAGGAAGGATTTGGTTTGTCTAAATCTATGACAACCCATAATTATAATGTACAACTTTTAGTCTATAGTTTTTAGGACATGCAACACCATGTGTTAAAAGGGAATATATCAACCTGATACACTACAATCATAAATAAATATAATATATTACAAATCTTATATTTCAAAAAACACAAAGTTTTCATAAATTACGTATAAGAGAGACCTTCCAAAATAAATAGTGTTATATGAAAGAGCGAGCTTCTATGATGTCATTCATTATAAAAAAGAACATGTTTCACCAAATAACATTATATTATTAAAATATTATTATAATATGATATAACCTATCCATTATGTTATAGTTTATGAATATTATTAAAATAATTGTGAAAATATATCATTTATATAAATATAAAATTAATTCATTGGTGACCAATTAATTAGTAATTAAAATCCACACCAATTGGATATAAATTAATATTATTGTTTTTATGATTCCAAAAGAGTTTTTTTAATAAACATAGTTTATTATTGTTAGTTAAGTATTTTATTGAAAAATATTTGTTATAAATTCAATAATATATATTTTATATTCACCCATTTTAGTTGATATGCATAATATAAGATCAAACCCTAATTTATGCATTAAAAAACTATATTTTTACAAGATAAATTTTAAAGGTTTTTAATTGAGAACCCATTTTAAAAATGAATATTGAAACTTTAATTGACATAATATGAAAAATAAAAATCAGATTTTAAATATTATCATAATTATTATATTATGACTAATTCAATATATTTTCCTGAAACAATTCATTTTTCAATGAATAGTAAAAAATACTAAATTTTGAATCAAAACTGTTATTTTACATAATTTATTTATATGGTTAAATTATAAATTTAATTGGGTTTAAAGTTTAATTAGATGATATTTTTTATCAATTAATAAAATTTATCTCATTGTAATAAATCTAAAAATGAAATTTATTATAAAAAAATTGAAAACATTCGAATGTTTTTACATTAAAAACCCTTATTTTTGTGTCTCCAGTAGGATGAATTTTAAATTAATTTATGATACTTATATTATTTGATTTTGAAAAAAAAATCAATATTTGGAATCAAAATAATTTTTAATTTATAGAAATAAAAAAATAGTTTTTTACCAAATTTATTATTGAATGTAATTAATGTATGTTACAACGATTAAGGTTAAATTAAGATTAATAATAGAATAGACGATAATAATATGTAAAAAAAGACATATAAACTTCCCCAAAATCCATTGGATTAAAATATTTCAATCCTATCGTAACTTTTCTGGATTTTTTTCCCTTATTTGGTCTAATTTCAATGTCAAACGTTGATGGAATTCCGTTGTAAAACTATTACTTGAGTGACAATCCTACTCCATTATAAAAGGACCCCATATTGTCCCACTTATTTTATCTCATAAATCCACTTGGTATAAACCATGTTCTTTACTAATATATCATAAAAAACCTAACTTTATTCTAGATTCTGCCCATTGGGAATCAATCATTCCAAGGAAGAATTTTGTTCAAATCAAAAGGAATTACCCGATTAAGAGGTACATTCATTCCTTTAGCATTTTTGTTTTATTTCCATTCCCAAAACCCTAAAATATTATTATTATATTATTGAAAGAATAAAATATTATCCAAAATATACTAGTATTTCTTATGTTATGGGTTATACCTACATTTATTGGCACTTCCATTTAATGGGTAACGAACAAATTGTTTATGAGTACGATAAACTACTACCTCACAAAATGATGATAGTTCATTTTTTATTTAAAAAACTCATGGTAGTCATTATGATCAAAACCTTATTTATATATGTAATATATTATATTTTTTTATTCTTTAATTATTTGATAATATATACCTTTAGTATAAATGGCATAGCAACATTTTTTGAAGTGTGGACAACCACCCCCTCAAAGAGATTTGATTTATTGACACAATATGTTGATCATATAAAAGATGGTTTGGGATAGAAAATTAAGAAATAAAAATGATATTCATGAAAAAAAATTCTTCTCATAATATATATATATATATATATCATTACCCATATTACCTATTCACACACTTAAAAAGTGATAACTTCATTCAGGGATGTTCATACTATGACCTCCTCGACATGATATGATTACTTATTCAACATAAGAATTATATATATAAGTATATATGATTAAATAATATGGTATTTAAGATATAATGATCATTCAGAAATATAAATTCTAATTAACTCCATTCCATAATGATCATTGAAAATGAGAAAGATACTCACGCGTCAGTTTGTCCTTCCATCTCTGTGATTTTAACATTGATTCATTTTTCAAAATACTATTTAATAATTGATTTTAAAAGTATAATTAATATTTAAATATGATAATTATGTCATTATTATTATTCTTTATATTTTATATAATTTCCCCTTATACTATTGATGACCTACCATGGTTGTTTATGACACATTAACCGAATTTGGTCTAAACAACCGACGTAAATTTTATTTTTTATGTAGATGCACAAAACATAATAATAAGTTATATAGAAGTAATGATAAATATGAAAAATGTTCTAAAGAGTGTATATAATTAATATAATATTATTATATATGATTATAATTCACATTCACCTAATGCTAAATGCAAGGTAATGGATTACGTTTCAATTTAAATTACATTGAGACTTATTTGTTGTTATACATGTAGTTTCATTTATATTTTGTATATAATACCATTCAAAATGTTATATTATGAAAGTCTCTCTTATCATGATATTCAAGGTTTAATTTAATGCTATTTATCATGGATATTTTGACTAAAAATGTTTAAAGTGGTATGGGACACATTGGAATTATTAATGATTATCCTTATCAAGAACATTTTTAACTGTAATCAATGTAATATCACTTCCTTTTGTGACTATTAACATTATCATTAAAAAATCAATTCATTTTTCTGACCCTAATTTTGTATATATGGTTGAAATACTTCTAATTTCACACATAAAATCATGATTCATTCATTATTCACTGTAAATAGAGTTTCAATTTTAATTTCATCATTTATGGTTCTTTGAGTTAAAAGATTCCAAGTGGAAAAGAGAGTTCATAACACAATTTCCTTTCGTTGGGTTATATTACTTTCTCTTTTTTTTAAATACACTATAATTATCTATATAATGAAAATTAATATCTATTTATATATATCAAATTTTATATGTTTATTTATATTTTATACTCTTAATCTACAAATTTATTTAATCTCAATAGAGGATTTCAATCTCTTCAAGGGTTTAATTTACAATATCATTTTGTGTTGGGATTGTTTACACTTAAATTTCCATCAGAGAGATAATTTGATCGTTTTATAATAAAACCATTAATTTTATTCTCCTATGGTTATTAATGATATTTATTAAGTGATAGTATAATGTTTCCACTTTTTTGTACACGAAATGTTTTATAATTATTTTATAGAAAACCAGACATTATTTCGCTCTTTGTTCACAGAACCTATTTTCTTCTAAAAATAATTCTTTATATAATTGTTTTAAAAAAATTCTATTTTATCTGGTAATGAAATTCCTAAGATTTTTTACCTTACCAATTATTTCAATGGAATATTATTATCCCTTTCTAAACAAATCTTCTTTCTAACCTTTAACTGTGAAAAAGGAATAGTCTTTTTACCCTATCTTTATTATATGAATTTACCTTCCATAATTTATTTGAGGCGTCCTCCTCATTTGAAAATGTTTATTTTAAGGATAATATTTTCAAAATATATTTTCAAATAAAATTTATTTCAGATGTTTTTTCATAATAAAGGGATATTTTACTCAAAAATGTTTGTAATAGACTATTTTATAGTATTTCTATACATCAATGGAAACCAACTTTATTTTTACTCCACTTTGGATACATAGTATAGATACCATCATATTTCTTTATTTGGATGGTTTTTTATTTATTTTTCTAATTATAGTATTAATATTCATTCCCTCTATTCATTTTTTGTCCCCTTGAAATATTAAATATCCTATTATCTTTGAACATTGAATTGAATTGTATACCTCTTTACATACGGTATCTACTTTAACAGTTGTTTCATTATTTAGGGGAATATTGATAAATTCATATTCATTATTCAATATGGGAATTATATAACTAATAGTGTTTATTAATTAAATAGATTACTAGAAATGAAGAATTATTTGGACATGAAATAACTGATGGATCCAATTCATTATATTGATCTATCATGCATCGATAAGATCACATCAGACAAATAAGTTTTCCAAATTAAATTGGTTTCTATCCATAGTTTAAACATTTCATATATGGGTATTGATGGTATATGTTTTTGTGTGCCTATTACATGACGTCCAATAATTATGTATAGACTTCATTTTGATTCATTATATATTATACATGAGATTTTCACTTTATGAAATCTAGAGATTCATTTCATTATCAGTTTATTTATTAAATGGCAAGAGATTTCTATTTCTTACATTTCCCTATTCAATTTTCCTTATCAAATTATTTTAATGTCATGTGTTTCCATTTATTAACTTTCCATATTTTTATTCATGTCCTTCTCAATTTGTTGATTATATGGAATTAGTATACAATTTATTACTATTCCATAATAATTATTTTCATTGATTCATTATTTATTTCAAATCAAATTAACCTTACTGAGCATTTTAGCTCACCCTTATTATGTTTCCTCCCCTAGGAACTCATGTGGTATAATTTTGAATTATTCAAGGATATTCTAGGTGGAATTATGTTATCCTCCATGTTATTATTTATAAGAAAACAATTCTTTAATTTGTGTATTCTTTTTTAATACAAGACTAATGTATGAATCTCATTTACCCAAACTAGAAAACCCTCGATCTTCCGGGCTTGATTCCTTATAATTATGATAATGTAATTGTTTGTAGACACTGGCTGCAATCTTCTCAAATCGGGTATCTACAGTTCATGAGAAATTTAATATCCAAAAAACAATATTTCCAATGTTTTTAAAAATATCACTGATGTCATAAAAAAGGTAAGTAATAAGAATTTTTTTTTCAAATATCCTTCTACTAGTGTTTATGATTTACATTACCCTCTAAATAACAGAATAAGGAAATATACTTGATGAGTATAAATTCATTCTTTAATAAATTTATATCACAATACCATCTTTTTCTCTAAATGATGAGTATTTTATATGATTTTCTTCACAATGAAGGCAGTAAATTCATATTTTAAAGGACCAAATAATCATAAAAGGTACAATAATGTTCTTCCACATATCATTAGAAATTATATGAAATAAAAATAAATATAATATGGTATAGAATTTCTCAAAATGAATAAATATTTATATGTTGAAATAATACATTAATTTAAAAACATCAATGATAATACGAAGAGTTAAGACTAAATCATTCCACAATGAAATAACTCTATATCCTAAAAAACATTAGCTACATCAATATTAATGTGTTTTTTATAGATAATAGTTATATCAAAACATTAATATTAGATGATTAAAAATATATTTATCTTCTTCTAAAATAACATTAATTACCATGTCAGCAAATAATTATTTAATCCCATGGTTAACTGTACAATAAACATTGTGCTCCAATAATTGACTCAATATCCAAGGTCATATAAACATTAATTGTTTTCAATGCCATGATTTTTTATCCAAAAAATTTAATTTCATACTACACATCAAACCAAATATTTACATATTATTAAACCCAACAAAACAACTACCAAAATGTATTTAATAACATTAAGAACTCATCATAATCGTATAAAAATATGATAGTATCCATAAATATTAAGAAAAAACATACATTAAGACCTACTAATCTATAATGTAATATAAAACTCTCTCTAATACTAAATATAACATCCATAAACCCAAACTCCCAGATCCAATGATAAAATTTTAAATGTTACATTTCTGGCCTCAATACCAATGAATGTGACCCAATTTTCTTCATCCAAAACATACAACATCAAATTAAAATTTAGACCACTTACAATCCCAAAGATATATTTTGTTTAATGTTTTAGAGAATTAAGAAGAAACATTACAAAAACAATACCCATTATTTTAAATGATCATTTCTCCAACTTAAACCATATATATTTATTTCACATTGAGTAATCATCATCATCCATATAAATACCATTAATAAATAATTTGTTCAATATCACTATTTATGGCTTGGGGAAGATAAATCACATAAAGGATGAGATATAATTCTAAATAAGGGTTTACATAATCATTTAAAATTAAATTTCACTAGTTATCATTAAATATATATAAGGTTATGATTTCATAATAATTTTGAATGGGAAAAACCTATGAGTATTCATACCTGTAATTACCTAGATCATAAATTCATTACCACGGAATAATTATTTATCAATGTAAAGAGTTTTAATAATATATAATATTGAGATACTTTTCTCAATATTGATCAAATGAATCATTAAACCCCAATTTAAATAATAAAGACAACTTGTTCGTATCTTTAGAACAACATATTAATAAACCATTTTAAATTCATATTAAAATTATTTGGATCATATTTATTACCATAGGAGAAACCCTCAAGTAACTCTCGGTTTATTTCCATTAATTACGATGATTTTTATCTAATACATTTGAGTCATATCTAGGAACACCCATCGTATAAGATATATCAAGAAAACATGATCCTATCTAGAGGAACCAATAATATATGTTATATCAAGATCACCCGACACTATATGGGTGGACCTATGGAATAAGATATATCAGGTTCACTCACGATCATCAATAATTTTCATTTTCTGTTTATGAATAAAACATTTTGAAAATATCATGTTTTAACATACAAATAATCATTGTTGTTTCATTTCATGATTCACCATTGGAAAATAAACTACTTAACTAAAAATCTCATAATCAATCGAAATAATTAATTTAGATGGTACTAATAAAACATATCCCTATTAGATTGTATATAATATCAACGGTTGTTGTTGTATATGAATGTAAATAGAAGTGAAATGTTTTTAAATTCATTATTTAGGAAAAATCACTTTTTTAATATAGAAAATATATTTAGACCCTATAAATTCCCATAATATTATGAAAATAATTTTATTTAAAAAACATATATGATGCATATAAGGGAATCATTAAGGAAAATAATGGACATGATGACATGAAAATCTGTTCTTGTTGTAAATGTTAAATAAATAAATATTTTTATAAATAATTTTGTAAATAGATAAACATGTGACCAATTTGGAAAATGTTGAAAATATTTTTTAATTGTAAATTTTTTAAAAAATCTTAATGATGATGTAATAAAACCTTGTGAAATAATTTACTTTTATAAAATAACAATTTTAAAGGATTTTCAGCCCATGGATATAGAAATGAAAGATTCTCGGTCTAAATGAAGGTTCGTGATCAATATCATATAAAATAGGATTAATTAATGTTTATTTAAAAGGTATGTTATTTATGAAAATAATATCATATCATTTACTCCAAATTAATTTTCTACATAAATAATCCAAATGATAAAGGAAATTGAAGCACAATACATTTTCCACTTCAGAAACATTTGAATCATATGTCTAATAAGATAAGAAGTTAATATAAAACATTAAATATCATTAATTAAAATATAATCATGATATTAAATGTCAAAATATTAGTATATAAATATCAAAAAGGATATAAGTGCATAACATCTTCATATGTCTAGAAGAAACATAATATTAATCTAGTGAACCTTTAAATGATCAAATAATTAAATTGAGAATTAATTAATGGATTGAATGATTTTGGTAATGTTAATTCCTGAAAAAAAAATAAGTAATATTATAATTTATAGATAAATTATCACCTAAAAAATTAATATTTTAATGGATAACAGTTATAATACAAAGAAAGGTAAATAAACTAAAAACCTATTACTACAAGGTCACATTCAAATAAAATCCATTTGAATGAAATAAATAGAATTGAAAAAATAATACCATGATGTATAAAGGATTATAGATATTACTTTTAAAATGTTAAATATATAAACCATACAAATTATATTTTTTTAATAAAATTAAAATTTTCCTCGATGAAGGAAAATTCAGACGAAGTTCATTATAGCTTTGCTAATATCTAGATCAAACCCCCTATAAAGAGATATCCTAGTATGGATTTTTAAATCCCTAAAATTATGATGACTTAAATCATTAAATAAATTCATTGGATATATATACATCCCAAAATAAATATATTTCTTGAATGTGTCATGTGTGTAACAAAAATTATAGTGAGACGAGATATTCTTAACCTTGGCATGAATTTCATCGTACTTGTTCGAAACTGGTATATATTAATTTTATATTATTTTTTTATTTATTAAAAATTTATTTAATTTTTAATAACTTATAATTAAATTATTTTTGTATTTATTCCTTGTGATAAATTTTCATACATATTCATTTAAGTCTATTCATGGTGTTTTGAGGGCATTCATTTAATAGATTCAAAATGGATTTGATGTGTTTACCTTAGTCCAAGTGGTAATTGCTTCAATATATAAAAATAATTCTCTTGAAATATTTATCATATTTAGAAATAATTTATAATTTCAAACTATTCATAGAATAAGATTTTGAGAAATGCTCAATGTTACAATCATAGTGGTAGAAGAACACACGTAAACATGATTAGTGTTTTTATTTTTCATTATTTTTTTTGAAAAATGGTAGTTAATATTTCATATTTATTTAATTATAATAATGTCATAAATCTATTATTATTTTTTTAAATACACTTATATTTATTCCTTGTGTTATGGTGATGAAAAAAGATCCCATTTCATTGAAGAGGCGGTAGTCCACACGTAAGCACAAACGATGTTATCAATTTTTCAGTGTAAGAACGAAATGATATATAATATTTTCTGTAGGATAAATATGTAATTAATATAAAAAATAATTCCATTTTTTTAAATATTTTAACTAAAATTATCCTTATTAACATCCATCTAAATTGTCAGTTAAAAGTGAATCACATCGCTTAAAGAGCGGGTTGTCCACTTGACATAGGAGCGACATTATCGTATACCCCTTGGAATGAAATATAAGATGGTATAAGTGATATCATAACCACATTGTTATAAATATGATATAAATGTCATATATAAACTTTAAATCCATAATTACAATAATCCATGAGAGGTGCTGAGGGAAAATTAATGACAAAGGTTCGCTAGCCGGTAGTCCATAGTACACAAAGATGCTGATTTATTATCCCTTTTGATGGAAGAGGATATGTATTTATATTATTACATTATTATAATTAAATTTCAGAATTTGGAAGATAATTTTTTTATATTAGAATAATTTAATAATACATCAATGTGGGGGAATAATAAATAATATAAAAATTCTCAGTTAATCATGAATCCACTTCTTCTCACAACCTTCTTTAGTTTGAACCAAAATCCTTCATGTGATAGATTTATGATCATAGAAAGTTCCCTATGATTTACGAGGGGAACTAATTAAGATACATGGATATTTATTGGCTAATAAAAACTGTTTAAAAGTGTGAAGAGTAGTGGAGGGGGGTCTCCTTTTATAAGTTAGGTGAGAGAAACATATGTAATTCTTAAAAGGAAAAAAGTGATACATCGGATTTTTTACATTCCAAAAGGTCAAAAACGTGGAAAATTTTATGGCCTTAGACATTATAAGTGAGAAATATGTCCACTAAATTTATATTATACAAGTTTTTGGGTCATTTTAAACCTTATACATTTTATTTTAAACCTGGGTCAATGTGTTTCTACTTTTACCTCAATGACATCTTTATATTATTCATGACCATAAAAAATTAATATGAATTTTTTTAATAAAAACCATTATTATTATTTAAAATATAGAATCAATTTTACAATATTTAAAAAGATTTTTTTAAAAAATTTTCCAAGAATTAAATCCAGAGATGCAACAAACAAGAGGGTTTATTTGAAATGTATTTTTATAGAAAAAGATAATATTTATTAACTCTATGGAAAGTAATAATAATTATGTGAATTTAAATATTATTATATATATATATATTATATATATTTCATTTAAATAATTCATAATTAAATTTTATTTATTTAATTGAAATAGATAAATATTATACAATTTTAAACAGTTTTCAGAAAAATGTATTTTTTAAACCAAAAATTAATATAATAATAAAATGTAATATAGAGTTGATTAAAAACTAATTAATCATATTTAATATAAAAATATAATATTTTTATTAATTTAAATAAAATTAAAATCATTATATTTCTTTTAAATTACTTGATTTACTGAAATGTAATGTCATTTTTTCAAATAATCAATATTTTTCACAATTCACTAAAAACTCAATAGTTTCAAAAAAAATCCCATAATTCTTCAAATATATATTTTAAAATTATGAACAGAAAATTTCATTTAATTTTTTAAAATAAATTTACTTATTTTTTTTAAAAAAATATATTTATTGTATGTACACAAAGAGAGACAAAACATGCTTTTATAAAAATTATGTGTTTTTAAGAAATATTTATTTTTCATTACAAATATTTTAATAAATATGTTAAATAAATATATAAAAATTTAATTTAAATATATATATATATAAACAATTTAGTTTCTTTAATTTAGTAAAAAATATACATAACCTCTAATTTAATAGTTAGGTATACTATATTACATGTCATTTAGACTCAGTGTTGCATGTACCATTATTTTGTTATTTCTTTATCTATCATGGCTATATCGATATCGAAAACTAAAGTTATTTAACCATGATGATAAATTTTATGCATAAAGTAATATTCATGTGATACCATATCAAATATCATTTTCCGGGTTCTTTAAAACATTTTTATCAAGCGATCTATAATTTTTCACCCAAAATATTGAAAAAATAAATGGAAAATATATTTAATTGTATAGAAATAACTCTTCTTAAAATACCGTAGATCATTTAACCCCCCGTTAAATATTTGATTCATATAACAAAAAAGGAAACTTTGTGTGATTTTTATGCCTCATTAATCACATTTTGAAATCCATATAGAAATCCCAAATTCACTATATGTTGATAATTTGAAAACATTATAGCTTGTTTTCTCCCCCATAATAGATTCATGCACCTCATCCACATCATGATAGTTTGAATACATCATGAACGAAAAATTATTTGATATAAATTCTGTATGTCACTCACATCTCTCCTTAAATTCCATAAAAATCAATACAAACCTAGTTGTAATAAATGAATAATTAGTGACCTTTTATATTCAATGTTTTAACATGGAGGATGAATGTTTTCTATCATCCTGGTATTTTAATTATTTCCTTTTATGTCATATTATAATGTGTGTGTTTTTTTGTTAATAACCTACATATGTATAACAACATTAAACTCATCTGCTCAGATCTTGTGAGAAAATAATGAGATTTATATTTTTTATTAATAATTATTATAGTGTCAAAATTATCACAATAAAAAATATACAAAAAAGGAAATATTGGATCAATTACTTACCCAAATAAATTTTAGGTTATGATTTTTATATAACTAGGTCAAACTCTTACATAAAAAATACCCATGTGTTTAAGTGACTATTTCATCTATGTAACCAATCTTTTATTATTTCACATTATTTAATCATAATCATCCATATGAAACCATTATGCACATAATTAATTAAACCTAATTCTTGAAAACCTATGTAATATTAAACATAATAAAGGTGAACTAAAATTATTGTTAAGGTAAAACATAATCATTAGCATGTAAAGATAACTAGTGCGCATAAGAAGAGAACAAGGGTATGATGAAAAACTATATTTTTTAAAGAATATGGTTTTTTCGCTTATTAAAACATACAAAAACATTAATTTTTGAAACAATTAAATTTCTTATACGTAAATACATTTAATAAATCTGAATATCAATATTTTATATGGTAAAGTTTAGGTATTTTTTAGAAAATGTCCACTTTTATGATGAATAGTTAAAAATTTGTATATTTATTTTAAAAATGGATTTTAATTTAAATTATTAATGAACATAAATTATAAAGAACATGTTTTAAATAAATATTATTAAATAGTATTAAAATAAATACAATGTAGTTCATTAGAATCAATTTTATATTGAATGTTGACATTAAAACCTTCATTAATAATGATAATTTTCTTCTTGAAACCCTACTTTTTTCATCACATGTACTGGTCTTTTTTTAAGTTAAATTTATCAAATTATTTCAATATAATTTTGTAAAATAGATTCAATAATTTTAATCTTAATGGTTTTTATTTTTTTAAATGATCAAAAAAATTTATAACCATAATGAATAAATAAAATAGTTCAAATTAATTAATGTAGTTAAGGTAAAAATGGGACTACTAGTGGGTTAAATGAATATAATTATGCAGTGGATGAGCCTGTAAGGGGATTCACATTTATAGGTTTTCCCCCACACCACCTTCCTCTCCACCATTGAGTATTAGCTTCGGATATCTCCTTAGTGCTTCAGATCGGCGTGTTCGTGCTGTGATTAATCCTCTAGTGGAGGCGTCATGCAGGCTCATCTATCTCGGTGTTCTCCATCGTTTTCTACCTTCTTCTTTCCTTATCCTTCGAATCAGATAGGTATCTCATGGAGTTAAGGTTTTATTCCGTAGATCGAGCTCCAGATACTATGTCTTGACATTTCAGTCGCATTTCATGTTGGATGTGGATGTGCAGGGAGGATTTGGTCTTTCTATTCAAGTTCAAAGGTCGTGTTGGGATATGTGACTCTGGATTTCCGTGAGGTCTTATTATAGAGAGACTTGTGAGGTCCCCTTTTTAGTGTTAGGTTTGTTTTTCTTGTTTTTCTTCTACATTTTCTTTTGTTTTTGTTCATGTGATGAGTCGATACCGCTGATGATTCTGTGGTAGTTCTTGTTTTGATTTCTGTTCGAGGGTGATGGTTGCTTTTGCTGTTGAAATTCGATGATGAGGTGAGTTTCCGAAGGCATAGGAGCAGTATAGACTGATTCTGTGAAGCTGTGGTGGTGATCTCCGTTTGTGGGTTTTTTATTCTAATATTGAGGTGAAGGTTGGGGAACTGCAGTTTCTCCTTGATATCTTATCCAGTTTTGATGTTTGAGGTTATAATTTGGGATTTCTGATTTTTTGGACTTGGAATCGCTATTTGCGATGGATGTTTGGATGTGAATTCATTGTATGGTTTTCTGATTTTGGTTGGATGGAGAGAAATGAAGGTTTTATAAAGTTTCAGTCTCAATGGGCCACAACTCTGAGGATTTAGCAATCGTTATCTTTCATGAAGATGCTCTAAATGAGGTTCAGGGAAAAGATTTTTCATGATTTCATGGCTTTTCGGAATTAGATGTTTGAGAGGGTATGGCCTTGGCCATAGGTACTACGCCCATGCCCTTTGGCATGGCACATATTATCGTGCTGCGATGAAACAATGTAAGCTGGACTTTATGGTTCTTTTTTCTTGAAGGAGCTTCTATATTGTAGTGAGTACTGCTTTTGATTTGGAGGTTCGGTCACTTTAATAATTGTTTATTTTATTTATGTTTTTATGTTTTTCTGGTTTTCCCCTCACCCCTTAAAAGGGGGTTTATTTTAATGAAAAATAATTTTCAGTCAGTCAATTGTGGGTTAAATGAAAAGAAATAAGGGTAAAAATGAAAATAAATTTGTAATAAATAAATTTTATATCCAAATTTTGACATTATAATTTTTAATACTTTTGAGTAATATATTTTTAACACTATAAGAATGGGAAAACATTGGTATATCTACCACCCACAAAATTTATAAAATGTTACCCCCTCTATTATATTATTCCCACCTTCATACTATTTTATATCAACAAATACCATCAAATTTCACTTTAAAATTTTCATCAACTCGTCTGATAATCTTTTGTTTGGTAACAATCCAATAGTAGAAAATTTTAGGTGTAATCATAAAGACATGGTCCACGTAAAGTTAAAATTCATAACATAGAGTTTTTATTATTTTTCACTAAAATCTCCTATAAAATTCTTCTTTTATGATTATATAATAACTCTATTATCTCATGTATTTTTAGATTTTATTATTTTATGTTCCCGCACTATATATATCTCAACTTCCCTAAAAAGAAATGATAATATCGATCATGTGAATGGAAGACCACTATCATGCGAGCCAATGTGACATGTTTTCTATAAACACCTCTCATTGTAGGGTATGATCATGTATATATTGTATATATATGATATTTATTACAAAACTATACCATTTGAGAAATTAAATAAAATATAAATTTTTTTATTTTTCACTATGTAGGGGATATGATAATGTCACTCATGTGTATGGTGGACTACCCCCTCACGAAAAAAACTGATTCAATTTTTTACTAACTCATTACATGGAAGTTAATTAGGATAATTGTGTTTAATATATGTGATATAAATTAAATTATAATTATATTTATAGCTTTTTTAAAATTATTAAATGATAATATATCAGTTTCTTTAATACCTTTTCCTTTACCAAAAGATTATAATGGCATTTATGTTTGTGTCGACTACAACCTTTAAAATAAAATGTGACCCTATTTTCATAACCTGGCCCCCTAGATGATACATAAAAGTATATTAAAATAGTTATAATGTGTTAATGATATTATTATAATTCAGTAAAGAAAAAATATCACCAACCACCTTTCTTTAATGATTGTTAAAAATTTGAAACATTTCCCATTTTGCATCCATTCCATCGTCTCTATGTTTATAAGAAACATCATTTATCAAAACCATATTTCAATATTAGTATTAAAATATTAATTGATGTATAAATTATACAATTATTTAATTATTATTATTATTATTTAAATGTTACAATAATTACCTCTTAGACTTGTACTCAACCTACCGAAGTCATTTTTTTACTCATAAGTCAAATATAATTGAAACACCCTCAATAAAAATAATTTAATGAATAATATTACATAGAATGATAATAAGTGAAAGTTAATGTTAATAAAAATGAAGGTGGATATTAATAAATTAAATAATTAACATAATTTTATTATTCATTAATACATCAAACATATGTGATGAGTCTCACTCATGTTAAGGTTCTATATATCAATTAATCTGCATTAAGGCATGTTGTAATGTTAAGAACTAAATTTATTATATATAGTGTATTTGTTCCCCATTAGATATTTAATATATTGATTAATTAATAATTTCTATTGTTTTAAATTTCAATTATAATAATTTAATATGAGGTGATTTGACTTGAAAATTACAAAGTGGTAAGTAATTTCATAACTCAATTTCTTTTCAATTTGTTATATTACTTATTCATTTCCCATTGTTATTATATGACTATTTTTATTATTACAATCAATTTTTTTTATTTTTAAATTGCACCTATTCTATGTGGATTTACATTTTATACACATAATCTATTAATTTATTATTTCTCACAACAAATTTTTGATCATTGTAAGGAATTTCATCTCAATTTCCACTTCATACAGAATATATATATATATATATATATTCATTTTGACCAATACATGGTGGAAATACTATGAATTTGAGGTATCAAACATTAATACCTATTTATAATTGATTTTTAAGGTTTCAATTTAGCGTTATACATATTCTTTGGGTCAGGGACATAAATATTTCATAAACAATAAACCATTTATTCATACAGTGTTTACTTTGAATGTTATTTCACTCTCTTGGGAAATGATGATAAATTATTTTTCTTTAATAATTGTGGATATTCAATGATAAGATATATTCTTCATGATTTATATTGTTTATTTTAAATATATAAAGTATTATTTGGACTAGAATATATGTATGCGTCCTGGTTATAGATAGTTCCTCGACGTATTGAAAAGTCTCATGAGACAAATCTGTGGGCCAAGTCAGATCCGTTTTTACCTAATAGATTTAAACTACCTTTAATAAGGTCTTAATAGTAGAGGTTTCCATGATTCATAATAACATAAATCCCCAAAATTAGGATTTTATTATCATGATTGTTTAGTAAGCAATATTATCCCTGAGATTTTAAAAAAGATATTATCTCTAGAAGTATTTAATTATTATTTTAATTTAATAAAAGGAAATTTTGTTATGTTATTAACCATGCCCTATGGATTACTCCATTTCCTGGTTTTATGGTCATAATATTGAGTAAATATAATATGTGGTCATTAATTTACCTATTCATATTTATTATTCTTAACTGATTCATCATTGATGCACCTTTATGTGAGCCTTGTTGAGAATTTGAGCCCACCTTTATTTAGTTTCCTTTCCATAGGATATGAAGAAGAATTTTTGTAATGAGATAAAAGAATATAAATGTTTACACTACTAGATTTTTTTATTTTATTTTATTATGTAAAATGGGTTTCGGATATGTATCTAGTTATTAAAAAAATATAAACTAATCAGTCTTCGATAATTATACCCCCTTGTATTTATAACAATGTAATAAAGTAGGCATCGACTCTATGATGATAGAGTTGGGGTTACTATATTTTCTTTCAAATGATGTTTAACAAAAATCATTAGAACTATACTAAGTAACACATATATTAGGTAACATTACACTATGATATAATTTTAGGATAAGTATATTGGAACATGAATATGTTTTGGTATAGAAGAGAGTATGTGGAATTTCTTAACAACACATCTCCCTCAGTATTCTATAAGTGAATATTTTTCTGGATGGGATATACTTAGGAGTAATAATTCTGAAGGGGGCATATTGGGAAACACATAATGGTCACCATGTGCTTATGAATGGGACTTAAAATTCACATTGTTCAAAAATTCGAGGGTATATGATTAGGATAATTCACATTCTCATTACAAACAATTATGAAGTGTTTGAAAATAAAGATGTCCCTAAGGACCCAAATCTATCATTATAACTTCTCTTTCTATCAATAATTAAAATAGAATGTTCTACGAGAAATAGTCATGGGGTGGTAATGATGTAATCGTAATGCATCACCGTGTATAAGAGCCTTACATAAAGTGGGAAGATTATCAAAACTATGATAGGTAAGGATTCTATCTTCATTACATGCATGCCTATAACAATTGTTTAATCCTAGGTTCCCATCTATAAGATTGTGCCAGAGATCAATTCCATCAGCAATCCATCCATTGAAATCCCTAATGATTTATGATATGTCCCATGGTGTGTCCTGATTGATGCCTAAAAATCCCTCTAGAAGTAGGGAATATGTCTCCACCATGCAGAACTAAAGGTTGTAAATGTCACACAGTAGAAGAAAAATATGACAAATACATGCCTCCATGCCAACTGAATTACCTAGGCTGAAATACATGCAAAATCCAAGGTGGAAAAGTCTAAGGTTGTCCCAGATCATCCCTCCTCAATGCATGATAACCTACACAAAAGATCCATCAATAATTAATTTCAGCCCCTGGGTGGGAGCCTACCACCTTACCCACCAGCCCCTCCTAAGAGTGAATACCCCCAAGGAGCTCCACTAGGACCTCAAAAATAGACACATAAGAAGATACGAGCTCCCCCATTTTCCTTTATGAGATCAAAACTCATCCACATGAATGTCCAAGGAAACATTCAAACATTGAAATGAAATTTATCTACTATTCCTCTTAGAATTCCTTTATTCCCGGATATTGAACACACTTTCGCAAACATCACTACTCACCCCTAAGAAATGCTTCTAGTCCCTATAAACCATAAAAATAATGTCCCCAAACATGTTCTAATTTGAACCCCATGATGATCAAGTGCATGTTTTAGTGCAATAAAAGACCAAAGGGACCTATCCCAAGATCTCCTAAAAATATCTTCCAAGTAGACTCCTCTTTCAGGCACTCACCGCACCCACACTGAGAACATAGGTAAATACCATAACTTTGGATGTTTTTGATGGCAGGGACCATGAAGTTACTATCCTTCCAAACAAGAATGTTTGATTTAACCAGAATGGATCTTCTTAAAATCACAGTTGCTAAGGAATGGGAACCTGATGACTCCTGAAAGCCTTCTTGGAACACATTGTTGTTCAAGTATACAGTCAGCCAACCAAGAAAAACACACATGTCCTAATCAACACCAAATGAAATCCTATCAAATATTAAATGTTGATCAGGGTTGAGGGTAGCTTCAATGAATTTTTCTTATCAACTCTCCTCCTTGAATGAAATATTATCATCCTGGAAGCTCAAGATGAAAAACGTATGTTCACCCACCCAGTTTCCATTCCATTAGTGAATGTAACCACTACACATTAAACATCTATCCATCTCTCTCAATGACACAAAGACCTCTATCATTATATTAAATAGCCTTGAAATCCTCATTGGGTTCCCTCTCCACCTCCTCCGATCATTTCCATATTTTATGCATATAAACTTATCCCCAAGTGACCTTCAAACAATGAAATCCTAGGTGATTCTGTCATGAAATCCCTATATAGTCTACTCCATGCTATGAAGGGTGATCCACCCTACCTCAATAGGCCTAGCCAGCTGATCCCAAGTAGCCTAGTAAAACATCCTGGACTGAGGCCCATCCCACCCATAGATTTTGATGGGTTTTTTGATTAGGATAATAGATCCCTTGAGAGTCTTAAAAATGACCATAGTTTGAATGGGATGGAGTACAATACACTATTGATGTGAGTGATCTTACCACTAAAGAAAACAAATTAGTGTTTTCAATTATGGATTTGCCTCTTGATATTTTTGATGACTCTATCTATTATCTTCTTGAAAATATGGAAATCGGATATGGGAAGTACCATATAAAACATATGAATCATTTTCTCAATAATCCCAAAGATCTCCTTGATCTATATACTCCTTATACTAGAGAACTCCCTTGGATGGAAAATCCTGATTTTTTCATGTTAATTTGATGGTCTCTCCAAGTTCCATACATAGCCATGCACCTGATAATGGATGATATTGATCTCCATTTTCCATCTTGGAAGAAGAAAGTATCATATATGAACATCTAGTGGGAGACAGTGGGAGTCCATACCCTAGTTTTAAAGGTATCAAGGGATCCATCCTCTACTAGATGTTTGATGTTTCTATAAAGGATCTACTGTGCCATAATTGATAGGATATGGGACAATGGATCACATTGATATAGCCCTCGGACTGATTAGAAAAGGAAGAACACCCTACCAAAAAGGTAAATGGATAGCCATGGACAAGCATAACAATGTGAGATATCGTTCCATACCCACTTTTAGAATTTAAAGCATCTCATAACCTTGATGATAAAGCTCCATTCAATCCTATCGTGTGCGTTTTCCATGACCAACTTCACCATCATGTTATTTCCATCATCCTTATTATTGAGCTCACCCACCATTTTAGTGGAAATTCCTATAGATCCCTTAATACTTCTCTGCTAAATGAATCCATTATTTTATTAATGTGTTTTTCAAGGAATAAGATGACTAATTGTCCTCTTGGGATGACATACTAGAATCATGCAATTGAGGTTTCCCATGAAAACGGGCTTATACTGAATGATTGTAGACAGATCCTACACGATTGGAATGAGAACCATCCTGGAAACACTCACATACCTATTAAGACTCCCACCTAGAATGAAATATTGTATGGACTCCACCACCTATCCCCCAATGATCTCCCATGAAGCAACAAAGAAGGCCACCAGGAACTTGTCGGCCCAAAGTGCACTGTTTGGATTCAAGAAAACTATAGAATCAATGAATTCTTGAGGACTAGGAGAACATCTTAAAAATAAATTCTCTATTATTTAATGGATCATTGGAAGACCCTCATAGAAAAAACATCCCATGACACCCCATATTTATACACAATCAAATAGGTCACCGGGCCCTCTAATAGGTCCCTAAAAATTTTCTCCTCCAACACACCCACGTCTGCAACATCATTGACGAGACATCTATTAGCCCACATGATATTGACCCCATCGCTAAGATTCCACATCATAACACATGCCAATAAGAAGAAAGTAATCATATCTTATTCCCTTAACCAGAAGTCTTTTTAATTCTCTCTGGACCATCATTACACCTCCAAAAGTTGCTCAACCAAAAGGTCCTACTTTTCCACAAACGATGTAAAAACCACTTCATCTCATTCCTCTTAAAGGACATATTACATAGAACTTATCTCAATGATGATAAATTCTAGCCTTTATAGAAACTTACACTCTATGGACTAATCTAGAAAATCTCCTATAAAATAGTTCTGGTGGATAGCAAGCCCCACCCAACAAGAGTTTTAGGCTTCCCTATCTCAAAACTCCCTCACTTCCTACACAAATTTAAGCCACTGGAAACAAGAGCTATAAAATGAGATATCTGAGGATCTGGGATCACCGTCACTCAACTGTACCAGATGTGGGGCATGGTCAGACATATAATGATATATGTGAGTTATAATTGAATGAGGGAAAATAGTATCTCCTTGATGATTTAAGAGAAACCAATACATACACATTCAAATCCTCTGATTGCCTCTTTAATTATTAGACCATATGAACTTGGATCCCAAGAACTCCCAATCCATTAAACAACCAGTCGAAAAAAAATCATGGAAGTCCTAAAGAGATCTAAGATACACTGGAAATCCACACCTCTTCTTTATAACCTCTTCAAAAATAGTAGAAGTCTCTAGAAAGTAACCACTCATAGTCCCCGAATTGGAATATTAAAACATCCTCCTAGAGGTCCGTCCTAACAAAACCATGGAAAAAAGAATAAATAAATAAGTATAGAAGATCTTTACCTTTAAAATAGTCCATATCCATCAAGTGGTGAGGTGATGAGTCCACCAGATCATCTGAAAACTCCATTCTCCATAAGATTCGAATCTATGAGTTAGAGGGACTTTTATTCATGAAGAACAGAAAGCCAAACTATTGAGAAAATTCATGAATCAGACCCTCAACCTACTTCAGTTCCAAGAGGACAAGGAGTTAAACACCATGAAAACAGACCTTTCTATCCTTGAAACCACACTTCACATAAAGCCCTAGGCTGAAGGAATTACACACAATTATAGAAATGATTATAGAGCTATAGGTGAGTCCCTACAAACTAATATAGTTGAAAATTTGTATTAATCCAATAAATCTAGGGTCTCTCTTCATTGGTTTGGGTGAGATGGTAACCATGTAAAATCGGGGACACTATCTCATTCTTATGAATGTCCTTCAACATTTTTAGGCAATTGGGGGAAGAATAATGAAATACATCCGGAGCTCTAGTTTTTTGATCTACTCTAACTAGCTCGGAGAAGGGGGAACAAACCTACTCACCACTGAGAGTGTCTATGAACCAAATCCTTCCCAAACCATACCTTCCAAGAAGGCGACCTTTTCTTCACAGAATTTCTAAAAGAGTATATAGACATCCCATTACCACCCTCTCCATCATTATGATGATCGTTGACTTCTTCAAACCCAAAAGCCAACCCATCGAAAAGACTTTGGCCCCCCAACATATAGAAGATACAATGAAAGGGAATCCACAAAAAGTGGTGTGGTGGAAACTGACGTAAGATTCCCCACCAGAGAGATGGTCTTGAACCTTTATTAATATGATCATATTCGTCAAAAACCCTCCAATCCCTCATCATCCACCAATGTTTGGCATGAACTGGAACATGAACTCCTCCAATGTTGGTAGACGGAACTGGGGGACTCTCATATCCCTTACCACTGATCTAGAAACCCTAGAAGAGAATATGATGGGAAAAGTGGGGTGTTGTTTGGGACGGTCGCCTTATAATGGAGACCCAAATGGAAAAGTATCCTCTATTCATCTCCAGAATTACATGGTTATATTTGGATAGCTCAGGATAATGGAAAAAAAATTTAGGGAACAACCTAATCCACCCCTCGACCTGGTACACCATCCACGCCTCCTTCGACACCACGCTTTGACAAAACAGAAGAAAAACCACTCTAGGTCGTCATTTATAAGACTTTGGAAAATTCCACTGAAGGAGGAACACATTGAAGAATGATGGAGGTGTTGATAGAAAACCTTTTTCCACCATAAAAACACCTCCCCGGGAATTACCAAAATCCTTCTGGGGTGTTTCTTTTCAAAGATACATTTTCACACAAATTTGAGGAGAACCAAATTCTTAAAGATGGTTATCTCTTCATCTAAACACATGAAGGAAACCAACAAATTTACAATAGATATAAAAATCACAAGGTTATGTAGTGGTAGCAGTAAACCCAGGAGCCTAACCCACACTAAAACAATGACTGAGTCTTTTTTAAAGTGATTACCCCATTACCATCTGTGAAACCCAAGTCTCCATCTTCCACATCAGTGAGCCTCCATTGACCAATATTTGACAAAATCATCCTTCATGAAAAAGTGAATTCCAGAGGAGAACATGTTCATAATAGAAATGGACGTTCTTTTGTGAATCCCCTAAGAATAGACTACCTCTTTAAAAAAGTCCAAAAATGGATTCTCCCTTCCGAAATCTACAACCAACATCCAAATATTAAAGTTCTCTATTTTCTCTAGTTCTACAAGAAACTGATCCACCTTTTCTCATACTTCCACCCATCCATGTTATCTTGGGGGTATCCGAATAGAAAGGATATGGGGGAATATACTGGGTCACACATGTGCTAGGGATCCAACCAACACAGCCATTAAAAAACCTTCCATAAGAATCCCCCCTAGAGGGATTCCACTGATCAGAGGTGGGAGACCTCATAGAGGGTGCACACCCCAGACTCTTCTACCATCAGCTAGAGGCCCTACCAAGAGGCCGGTAGAGAGATCAAACTCCTTTCATGAGGATGACAGCATGTGAGGTGAGTTCTACAAATCCATGAATATGTGGATTTGGTGTCGATAAAATGATGTTTAGGATTATTTTAATAATAATTAATAAACATTAAATATATTTATGAGTTACACCATATTTATAATTACACAATATCATTTAAAATTCCTAATTTAATGATAAAATATAGTTTATTCCATTGATTATAAAGTTCTCCAAAAACGAAGAAGTGTATCAAGACTCTCGGCCAATATATATATTTTCCAACTATGAAATCCAATATAACTAGTATAAAAATTGATAAAACTATGTATATATTAGGGTATCTCAATCATTATATGAAAAATAACCTTTCCTAGTGAGAGAAACCAATTCCACAATAATATTACCCTATATTATATCATATAATGAATCAAAAGACATAATAATTAGGTTGGACAACAAATCTAATGGTAGTTGAGAATTTTATTATGTCATTAGAAAATATTATAATTGAATTTGGATGAGATGAAAAGGAAAATGTTATACATTCAGTAATTTATTAAAAGGATTTGTTGATCAATATTATTTTGATCCATAATTCTATGGAGGAATAGGAATTAAATGTCATTGAATGGAATTATTTTAGGGAGTAATTATTCTAAAAATAGTAACATCATGAGAATCAATCTAAAATGAATATTAGAGACCACATATTAAGGTAAAATTAAGAATTATGTGTTTTTATGTCTGTGTATACCTTCAAGTGGTTATCCATGTATGCTACAGATAACATACATGAAAAATAGTACAAGATTGATCCATTCATTGAATGGTTTAACTTATGTCCTGGATGGTATGCAGTATCTTAAAATTAATCATTATATGATGAATTAGTTTTATGTGCCATCATATTCGACATGTTATTGTATAGTTCTTACATATTAAAGTAAATTTTACAGAATAAAAGGTTATCATAACAACATTAAAAAGGAAATTAATCAAATAAGAAGAAAAGAATGTAATGATTTTGATCTTTTGAAAGATATTGAAAGAAGCATAATAGATAATGATAGAGGGGATGGTGAGTTTGTTATATGTGACGAGACGAGCGTCTCCGAGATAAAAAATTAAAATGGACTAATTAAAATAGTGTTATTTATATTTTCAATAGTATGTATATGGGGAACTATGAAAAATAAATCCTTATGTGTCACGGGAATGAACCACAGAATATGTCAAGGGGAGAAGGCTGAGCTTATGTGATCATTACAACTAAGCTGGATATACACAATGATGTTGTTGTAGGTACTTTTATTATCTTGAGCTAGACTAGATTACTCGTTACATTGAAACCTTAGATGTCCCTAACAAATCCAGAAGCGTTTTCCTGATCCCTATAGGATGTAAACTATCATTAAGAATTATACAAGGTCAAAAAATGGAACATAGTCTCCATAACCAATATAATTCAATGGATTACAAGTCCATATTCTCAACACTCCAAAAAAGGTATGTACTAGTAAAAATAGTTAAAACAAAACCAAAACAAGTACATCATTACCATACTCAATAACTAACAAGAGAAAACTCAAATTTCACAAGGATAATACAACTCCATGCCGAAAAAATTCTCAGATCTCATGTTAAATAAGTGTACAGGGGGTCCACTATTCTCTATAATCACTCCATAATACAATGGATCAAGAAAATACAACAACTCTGAGTATTTCTTCTACTTTTCTCTCACATAAAATAATAATGTATAAAACCTCAAAATTCAATGTCAGGGTTTGAGGTCTAAAAAAATTTGAATCTCACATAGTGTTTTGAAATCAATACCATCCCAATTTATCATCATTCAAACCGTATAAAATAAAACAAAGAATAGAATTTAACTTTTCATATTTTTAACAAAAAAATTATTTCATAAGAAAATTATGGAAGGCATATATAAGTATTTATTTCAAATTGGATTAAATGATTATTTTATATAAAAAATATAATAAAAATTATTTCTAATGAATATAATATTTCAATAATAAATGAAATTTATATCAATAAAACAACTCGTAGAAATGACCCACATAAAAATTCCCCATGGTATGTCATTTTTTTATGTAATAGGCTCCTCACATATAATGAAATGATAACATATCTAGTTAGGTGTTCACACAAAAATATACTATAGTACAGGAACTGATCACATGTATTCTACACCCTAAAAGGAGAACCCATTCTGGTCATTCATAAAATAGTTGTTTTAGTATATTTTTTCATCATTAACACATTTTTTTAGAGTAAGGTTCCTATAATTGTTTTCCTAGATTCCACTAAATACTTATGATACCATGTGCTTCATAAATCAATCAATAAAATTGTAAGTGAATCATTTTTGGAAAATCAAAATATAATTGGATAATTCTAGTTTTCAATGTGCCCTTTTTATTTAAAAACCAATTATAAGGTTTTAATCATTTATTTACTTTTAAAATTACTTTCTAATTTATTTCATTCTATCTTGATCAATGTAAAATCATACCATATTAATTATTTTCAAATACTCAATCACATTTCATAAATATAACACACAATTTCAATTCCATTAATTTTGGGGATTCAAATTAATTTTTTTATATATCTCAAATAAACTATTGATTCATCTAAATTCCATAATTTTTAATATTTTAAAAACCCATTTCAATTTAATCTATGAATTAAATGTTTTAATCTTAGAAATAATATTTAAATAACCACCTATAATTCTTTAAATATCCCGAAATCAAAATTTGTAATGGGGCATGCAATTGAAGAATGAAGGCATGAAAGATCACGGAATAGAAATTAGAATCAATATCCACTCAAAAAATTTATATAAATAAACTATATGATGTCCAACTAAAATATAATGATGAAGTAATGATATATGGAATGAAAACACTTGAGTTGATACCCACATACGTGACGCATATCGATTGAGATTAAAGACTGTTAGAGCCACCATGTATAGGGGATGGAGGTGCTGGATTCACCTCTTTGGATACATGATGGATAAAAAATTGTTAGGTCTGAATTAAGGGGTTAGGGAACATAAATTAGGGTTTTTTTTATTTTTAAATAAATATTTTTAAGAATTAAAATTCCAACATATGGATTTCTAAAGTGGTCCACATCCTTTGAATGACTGTGTACCAGAACCATGTTGCCCAATTAGACAACTGTTAGGGGTAGAAGTTCATCTGTATCGTTAAAGTAACCATAATCCAACAGTGTGTTACTCAAAATCTATGTAGTCCATATTTCTTAGTGGGTGGTCGCATAGTTAGGCAACCAATGCATGTTAACTGGCATCCCCTATTAGTGGCTCTCAACTGGCCACATAGTTTTATAAGATAAACCATACAATTATCCATAATCATGTTCTTACATTTTACAACCCAAATGACATCCAAGATTCACCAAATTTCTGTATGACATACAAAAAATATGACGCAACATAAAGAAGATAAAAAATTTACAAGGAATATCAAAAAGTATGTGAAGTGATGTTACATCCTCCCCAACCTAAAAACTCTCTATCCCGATAATTTATATAAAGAAGTTTCAATATCAAAGTGATGAGAGGACATACCTCTTATTGGTGCCACACACTCCCTAGTTACATAAGAGTCAAAACCATGTTGTCATATCATACATAAAAATGTTATCATCCTCTGAATAAGTACCTTTTTATTAGAATAAAAAGTCTTTTCTAGATTCTCAATCACAGATAAATTAGTCTCATCATCGACTTTCTCATAGATGTGTACAAGATATGGGTTTGAAAGATAATTTTCTAGCTATGATAAATTGAACATGTTATGTATCGATGTAAACTATGGTGGAAGTTCTAAATTCTAAGCAACATCCCCCACCTTCTCTATTGCCACAAAAAAGTCCCTAAAATTGAAGAACAATCTCCCTGTTTCTTCAAAGACATCGTTGACAAGGCCATAGTGTGACACTCACAAACACCCGGACCCCAACTGAAAACATAAGGGGTCTCCTGTGATAGTCACCATAATATTTATATAGGTTTCATGATATAATTTTTTTGATGAATCTACTATGTATTTTTTGTCATATATTGGATCAAATATGGTCCAAAAACATAAATTTCACCAATATCTGACCCAAAATGTGGATATTTTTTAGACTAACAACTATGTCCTCAAAAATTGATATCCAGATTTTTAACAAGTAAATGTTGTTATTTGAAAACTAAATAAGTACCAAATAAATGTCACAAACTAAACAAAAATCATGTGTGTAGACATAAAGTATTTTATCAAGTAAATTTATATACCAATATATTTTTCGATTAATCTACAGATGGTATGAAATACCAAATCAAAAATGAGATACTATGACCACTTGATACCCTCGGAAAAAACTGGCCAAAAAATGGGGATCTCTACCAGAGTCTATAGTATATAGAACACTCAATTAATGGAAAATATTTTTCATATAATGATTTCTTAACTCCTAAACATGGATTATATCCTTAATGTGTTATAAGTGATCTGATTTTGTATGTTTATCAATACTAACCCACACCACACTTTTTAATCATGTGGTACATTAAAACCCATCTTCAATGTCCATTGAAATCCCATCCCACCACCAAGTCGACACTGGAAGTGGATGAATCCGACTTGAATGTATCTTGTCCTTGAACTATGTTTTATGACATGTACAACAATATGAAACAATGACAAGAGTGTCTCATATCATACCTTCCCACTAGAATCATTATTTCATATCATAAAAAATGTGGTTCTTGGGTGGACACCCGACTAAGGATTATATAAATCTCCCATTACATCCTTCCTTACGAAAAAGTCAAAACAAAAAGATTTTGAAATCATAGGATGCCTTAAAAATATAATTTACACTCACTGATGGTATCCCCACCATAAAGAGAGTCCCTTATTATATGCATCTCATCATCAATGTGATTCTCCTAATGATTTATATAGAGAAGCGAAGAGGACATATGAAAACATTCAAATAGAACCTTGGATAATTCATATCAGACTCCTAAATTCTACTCTTCTAAAAAATATATCACCTTTCACTCATTGGATGATTCCATCATCGACAGGTTCAAAAGGTTCCTACTAGAAGCAACATCAATGAAATTCCACGTTGCTAGGGTGTAGGTAATGTTGAAATAATTGTTATACATATACATTACCTAATTCCTCTACCAGAAATTGACATCATTTTGAGATATGATATAAATCATGATTTTGGGGTAAGAAATATGGTAAACTATTCCCTACAATAGTAATTCCACTATTACTAAAGTTAATTCATCATGGTTTTGAGTTTAATATCATGGGTCAAATATTTCTTATAATTCTTTCTAATCTATTGATAACCATATGTAACAATATGATCACCTGACATAAAAATATATCCCAAATACAAGTTTGATGTGTCATAGAAGAACACATAGCCCTAATCAGCCTCTGGAAGTGTCAACAACAACACATAAGTCCAAATATGTTTTTTCTGAAAAAGAACCCTAAAATATTTTATTATAAAATGAACTCACTTCATTCATAGTGAGAGTGGTTATTAGGGAAGTAATCTTAAATAAATTATCTAATAACTATAGATGATAACCCAATAAACTAAAGATGCTATGAATATGGAAAATAATCCATGATTATCACCATTTTTGAATAGCCTTCACCATATTAAGATCAATGAAAATACCATGTTCAAAGACCGCATGTCCCAATAACATCACCTACCAAATCCAAAAATATTATTTTGATATCTTGGAATATAATATATGATTTCACAACATTTCAAGAGCTTCTATGAGATGATTCATGTGATCCTCATCGGAGTGAGAGTAAACTATGATGCCATCCTCAAAGACAAGAAAAAACACATAAAGATACTTATGGAAGATTCTATTCATCAAAGACATAAATATAAGACCATGACCTTAAATGGTACATAATATTGAGTTTTCTAAAAAAACACATTCATTAACATTGAGGATCTTTTCAGGTTTACTATTGTAGAAAATAAGGCCATAAAATGTACATAACAGCTTTCATATTACAAATTTAAGAAGTCTACTCACTACACATTTGTTTCATAATCACAATCATTTTAAAATAAAATTTGATTTCTTTTTCTTGGTAAAAATATCCATAACATTCAACTTAACATTCTCATTTATCTTACCCATCCTTATAATCGGTGAAAAACATATCAAAAACCATGGATGAGCACAAAATGTTAAGTATGGAGCATTATTGAGTGAAAGAAAGAATTAGTACAATAATATTTTAAACATATGAAAACATTTTAAAAGAATTATCCCTTTCCAACATAAAACAAATACACATTAACATACCTCATGAAATAATAATATTTTTTGTAAAACTCATATAAATATTAAATCATAATGGTAAATTGTCGAATCCATATAATTCTTACATTGTATCCTTCATGAGTATATATTGAGTAACCTTCATGGTTATGTTTTGAGTACCCATCAAAGTATATTCCTTAAATATCATTGGAGAAACATTATTTTTTTATCCTTGTCTCATTACACAATGCGTTGGAGAGATATCGTGGGCCCACCCACTCTCATATAATCCTAGAAATACCCATATACTTAATCAATTCCTAATAAATATAACCTAATCATAACTCATGAAATTGGAATTAAGGAAAAATAACACTTCTAATCTGAAATCACATTTCATCTTTAAAAACCAGACACTCATAAATGAAAACACGTTATTTTAAAATAAATTACTAAACATTTAATGTAAACATAAATACATGAATTCTCTATAAAAGAAGGAAATTACATTCATGATGTATTTGCTAATAAATTTCCCATGTTATTTAAATAATCAATTCATTTTTAAAACACAACCACATTTAAAAAATATTATATTTTAATCAAAGTGTGCCATAAAACATTGAAAATTTCAAAAGGAATTAACATTTTAAAACATTCATGTCCAAATAAATAAATTCAAAAAACATTTTGAAATCATGGACATTAATGATTATTATTTATAAGATTAAATCTTTAAAACATTTAAAATGATGTTTTGGTTAAAAGGTCCCTTAACACTTGAGAAACACTTCAATAAAAATAATTAATTAATAAAAATAAAAAAACATTTAAATATCATGATAATATATTAATTCATGATATAACTTCTAAAAAGGGTTTTATATAGACCTTATAAGATAATAAAGGTTCATAAAATAATGATATGCATCAATGAAATGAGGTTAAGATGAAGTCCCTTACCAAGAGTCTGATTTGTCTTGTATATTCTTTATATTACCGAATAGTAAGCTTCTGTTAATTTATTCTTTATTTAGAAGATTTTTTAATTTTATATTCTTTTATATCACATATTACCTTGTTATAAAAATTATATAATTATTTAATTTCATATCTCAGGCTTTGTCAATATTTGGTACTAGTGTCAAAAATTATCTTGTTATAATGTCAATTGTACACATGTTCATAAGTACATAATCTACAGAATAATATTCATGAACTAGTAATTACTTCTATACATAAATTATAATTCTAAATCAAAACTTTTACCTATGGTATGAAAAATTATCAATGTTATAATCATGGAGACAATAGTCCTTACGTAAGCATGAGTAATGTTTCAATTTTCCATTGATAATTTTATAAATAATGTAATTATTATTTTATATTTCCATAATTATCATCATATTATTTACATTATAATAATAATTTAAATATACTTATATATATCATGAATGTGATGTCAGGAATAAAAATTATTCATATCACTTCGTGGAGGTGATGGTTCACACACACACATGAACAACGTTATCATTTTTATGTGCATGGAAAGTAAGAAAATAATTGATAAATTATTCTCTTTTAATGTTTAATAGGTCATGAATATCACATATGAACATTAATTCTATCATTATAACATGTTTTGATAGACAATTGTTGAAAGATAATAATATTTCTTTGTGAGGCGGTAGTCTATCATACACACAAACAAAATATTCATTTCCCATTTGATAAAATTTCAGACAGATTTAAGTTATGACATTAAAATAATGAAGTCAAAATATACATAAGATACTAGGGTTATTATTTCATCATGTAAAGAGTATGTTTATGGGATATAGAAGATGAAATAAAATAGAGACACTAAAATTAAAACATTACCATTCTTATCAAAATAACACCTCTAAGAAGGGCGATCTGCCTAAAATAAAGCCCATAAAACGGGGATATTGATTCATGAAATATTTTTGGGAAGGGCCTCGCTGATCCAGAAGGGGTTTTAAGTGTGTGGTATAGAGATTAACAAGCACCCTTTTATAAGAGATAGGAGGGGCACTCTTGGAATTATAAAAGGTAGTAATTTAATATAAATTCATTTTCTATTCTTAACGGCCCCAAACTGATTTATTTCAAATAAATGATGATTTTGGGTCGAATCCATATCTTCAAATTAAAATTAGATTTTTTTGAATATTTTTAATCATTATATATTTGTTTTACACCTTTAAACTGTTACTGTTTTGTCTTATAATTTTAAATTACAGAGTTAAAATATTTACTAAATCATACCGAACAACAAATGAATGAGTCATTAATGATATTTGTGGAGTTATCTCAGCTAGTTTAACTAATGTTAAATTTTTAGAAATATTATAACATTTAATAAAATATTTTATATTTTAACATATGAATTATGTCAATTTTGATTCTATTCATTACATGACATTTAAAAAAAATCCTCAAAACGTTACTCTATTGAAATAACTTCTTTAACTCATCTTTAACATGTCAAAGTAATCCATAAAATATATGGATGGAATAAAATATTTAAAATTATATATATTTTAGTCTTATTAATTTCATTTATTTGATTCTTCTTTTAATAAACCTATACCACATCATCATTGTGTCATAATTAAATTTAATTATTTATTTCCTAAAAATTATATATAAATTACCATGATGTATTTAATATTTTTATCCATTTATAGACTATTTATAGTCTAATATATCACATATATAACTGCATATTAAAATTGATTCAGTAATAGAAGATAGGTTTATGACATCATTGTTTTTACTTTAAATTAAAATGTTCTAAATGTCATAATCACACAAAAGTGGCTTCCAAATACAACAATATAGACCCCAATATTTTAATGGTTGAAATAAACTCCTCATGTAAATTTGTACAAGTGTTAGGTTAATTTGAAAATATTATAATATTGTTTTTACCTTCAATTGCATGATCTAACCATAATCGTGGTAAATAAAATACTAAAGTCACTATTCACAAAAAAAATTATTTTCATCCTATTAGGCTTCATTTTTTAAAACTATTTACAACCATGCATGTATTTATTTAAATATTAAATTAAAATTTGTGGCTAAATGTAATTTAAAAATTAATTCCCCTGACGGATTGAGGAAATATGGTTTTATAATAAAAATGTTTAAAAGTTCACAATGATTTTATATCCAATTTCAATTTAATATTGTTTCGAAAAACATAAATTGGATTAAATGAGGAAAAATTTGTTTTATTATAAATTAAAATCAATTAATGTATATTTTAACTATATAAATAAATAATATTTAAAAATAGTTTTAAATTAAAATATCGTATTTCTCATTATTCATTAAAAATGAATACTTTGAGAAATTTTCAAAAAATTCAACCAAAGTAAATTATTATATACCTCTTCTAAAAATATGATAAATATGTCATATAAAATTTATAAAACATTCATAATATATAATTAAAAATGAATATCAATCAATAAGTGGTAAAACTACTTTTTAAAAATATTATATTTTTTATAGTTAAATTAGGAATTATTCTTATTCTAAGACTGTAAAATTTATTCGAAGATAGTAAAATCATTTAAAAACATGTGTAAATATAATATATTTATTTCTGCGCATTTTTTCCAATATAATGGCTAGGCAAAAAATTCTAATTAATTAATATTTTTTATATAACATAGTCTATATTGCAACATATGCTTTCATTGTAACCCATTTTTGCATGTTGGGTATGCTATCAGATATATAATACCATTAAGTTAAAATTAATATCAAATTTATATATATTCATAAATATGAATGGTCTTAATATATAATTACCTGGGATGTTACATCCTTGACCCATTTGGAAATTGTACCCTTTTAATTTTGGATTTGGGATAGGTAACTATGTTTTCACTTTTCAAAATTACTTCATTTAAATCCTACATTGGAAAAAGATACAGTAAAACCTCCTCATTAAAAAATTAAATTTAAGTACAATGGTCACCTGATATATCATATACTAGGGTACCAAATAATGAAATATGAATATAGATGAAAAAAGTAATTGTCATGTTTTGATGTACAATTAAATATAACATTGTCTGTATAATGTTTCCAATTACAAAACCACAAATTTGTGATTCTTTAAAGGGACATTGATTTCCATGAAACAAATTTAAAAGGATAAAGTTTCTGATCTAAGATTATTTTCATTAAGATAATTAATTAATTTAATTCCATGAATAAGAACATTACAACAAACATACTTGAGAAGTAGTGTTTCATCCCTTAGTAAATATCTTCCATAAACTAATCATTTTATCTAAAATATTATTTTTCAATATGAATTTTGAATTTTTAATGCACTATAATCAACATACAGAGAATTAAATAATCTAAAAAATATTAACGATTTATTTCTTCTATCATTAATCATTATACAATCCCAAAATAGTTTGGATAATGTAAGATAATTCCACCCAAAAAATAATCATTTATAACAAGAAATACTACTTGGAATCTCCAAAATTAAATAGTTATACCCAATGTTCATCATATACAATTCAATAAATAACATTACTTAAAATTTCTTAAAATAATCCAAACTGTTATTAAAACACAAAATTCAGAAGCATTTGATCACATAGTTTTCTAGGATAAATTTTGTAACATTTATCTCCAAATGATATCAACCACTCTAGAAGTCTCACAACAAAATTTAATTAACCTAATCACATATTCTATATCATCGGATAATCACTCCCCAAATAACCTAATTCCTCATAAGACCATAATTCAAATCACATATTCTTCTGAAATATAATTCATCCATTACTCTTCAATTAAAATCTCATACTATTCTATTTACCCTATTCATATAAAAATCAAAAAAATGAGAATGAATTCCAAAATAACATTTATCACTTAATACCCAAATAATTTTACAATATATAGGATATCCATTTGATAAAACATAATATCCCAAAATAAATTTCATTGAATTACATAAAAATGTTTAAATAAAAAACAAAAAGTCATAATAAATTTGGAATTCTCATAGTCCAGTGGTAGGTGATAATGATTTTTCACCCTTCGATTGTTGGTTCGATTCAGCCAACCATGCCAGACACAACATGTTTTCTAAAATATTGCAGGTTGTCTTTTTTCTAAAGCTATATTATTATTATAACATTCCTAGAATGAGATAAACACATCAAATATTACCATGAAATATTTTAATCCCAAATATTAACTCATACTTTTCATTTTTCCTCCCAAAATGTATTATCCCACAATTAACTCAAAATAAAAAATCATATAATCCCTATAGATTATTTATACCATTGTATTTTTTCCACATAAGAAAAGTTAATTCATACTGAAATAACATTTTCACATAAATAAAATATCATGTTTACACATACACTATAAAAAATAGCTTGATTTGACGTGGGTTAATCAATTTAGAGGGGCTATAAAACCTTCTAAACAAAATATCGATAGTTATTCGTAACCACTTCTAATGTGACATCCCACTCTATTTAAGGGTGCTTTTGAATAATCATTGGTAAAATAAGCTTGAATTTAGCGGTGGTAAGATTAGAGGGGGTTTTAACCCCTCTAATTTCTCCCTATATTAGTATATTAGGGGAGGTCATAACCGTCCCTAAATTAATGTATCACTCTGGGCCATTCATAACGACCCCTAATCGAGTCATGGATTCCCATTTTAAGAGTGGTTATTATGTAACATCCCCTAAAAAGACACCCTTGGACAAAGGTACAGACCCATCATACACCCCTTGAAACAACCCCCACAAACCTCATGTGACCACCACGACACCCGCGGATAACCATACGGACCCCCCCCCCCACCCATGGACCTATTGACACTAACCACAGACACCAGATGATACCCCCACATACCCATTGACACCCCCAAAATATACCTACTTACACCAACCATAGACACACCATGAAACCCCCCACGGAATCGTTGACACCAACCCCAGACACCCCCTAACACCACCACACAGTAGTTGACACCATCCCCAGATACCCCCACATGTGACCCACATACAACACCTCAGATACCCACCTTGTGACCTGCAGACACCCCCAAAGACCCATATACACACCCCAACTGCGCCCTTAGGACTGATGACTTATCCTTTGTATGCCCCATGCACGTTAATTACCTGTCAGCGAATATCAAGGGATTTAAACATTTCCCCAAATATTGGGTTATGAACACGTGACCTCTCGAAAAACCCCCTATACCGTAACCACTAAGGAAAATAAAGTTTTAATATATATGGTCACTATTGTGTACTTATATTGATATATAAAATTTAAAGAATATATATATATATATATGTCTATAAAAATTTATATAATATTATATATTTTCATTTTTTTACCATATGTAATATATTTTTGTATGATATATATATATATATATATATATATTAGTTGTGTATATACGATATATATTAATAATTATAGTTATATATAAAAATATATATTATACATAGATTTATATATAAAAATATATTTTTCTGTGAGTTTTTATGTATATTCTTAATTTTTATAGTTATTATATAATGATAATATATATATATATATATCATTATTTATTTATACATATATATGTATGGATGTGGGACAATAATATTATTAATTATTAATTATTGTTATCATTATTATAGTTAATTTTTAAAATACCAATTATATTGGTTTTATAAACACTATAAATTTAAATGTTTTACGATTTAAATTATAAAAATATAATATTAAATATATTTATATTATATATTTATGATTTTAATTGTGTACTTTTATATTTTATCATATATACACACACATGCACACATATGGACAAACACACACACAAAATTAAATACATTTATATAATTTTAAATATATCCTATAATTAAATGTCATATAAAAATATTTACTAAATTAAATTATAATTAATAAGGAATACTAATATATATATATATATATAATAATTGTGAAATATTTATTATAATAATAAAATATTTTATACTATAATATATGTCATATAAATATCATATATATATACATATATTTAGTTTTTTCGATATTATATATATTTTTATAAATAATATAGTATAAATGTATGAAATATAATATATGTATACTATACATGTTTGATATATTAAATATATGTATATATGTATTTATATATATCATATTTATATGATATATATTATAATATAAAATATTTTGTTGTATATAAATATATATTATATAATATATATATATATATTGTAGTATGCCATATTAATTAAAAATTAATTTGGTCAATATGTATATATCCTTTATTTATAGGAAATATTTTCAATAATATGAATTTATTTTATTTTGTCTGTGTGTATATGTTTGTGTGTGTGTACATGATAAAATATAAAAGTATATAATGACATATATAAATATATAATAAAAATATATTTAATATAATATATTTATAATATAAATCATAAAAAATATTAATGGTTAGTGTTTATAAAACCAACCTATAATTTTTAGTTTAAATAATAGGTGTAATAATAATAACAATAATTTATAATTTATAATATTATTGTCACACACGCACTCATATATATGTATATAAAAATAATGATATATATTATAATAGTATTATATCTATAAATATTATATAAATACATAAATATACACACAAAAACACACAAAAATAATGGTATATATATATATATATATTTATATATGTAAATATAATTGTATATATATATTATATATACACAAATATAATAGATATATATTTTACCGAAATATGTTACTTATTATTAAAAATTACAAATATATAATGTTATTAAAATTTGAATATATATATATATATATATATCTAAATAAATATAAAATAGTGCCTATATATATTGAAAGCTGCTTTTCTATAGTGGATACGGTGTACAGATTTTTCCAGTAGGTTGCGTGTTTGAAACCCAACTGATGGTGAATTTTGTTAATCCCTTGGAATTCACTACAAGGCACGCAATGCGCATGGGACCCTCAAAGGACACGTCCTATGTCCGGGGGGTGTCTGCGGGTCTCTGGGGGTGTTCTCGGGTCTTATGGTGGGTGTCCAGGTTTTGCTTGTGGGTCGCATGTGGGGGGCTTCCAAGGTGGTGTGATGCTGTCTGTGGGGGGAGGGGGATGGAGTATCATGGTCTATTCCGGTTTTGTGAAAACATGTCATCAGGTCATTAGGGGTGTCTTGGGGTAGCCGGTCATTGGGGGTGTCATGGGGTGTTTAGGGTTGGTGTCAACGGGTTTGTGGATTGGTTTCATGAAAGTTATGAACCCCCTCTAAATTCGATGATTAAAAGGGGTTTTTCATAACCCCATCTAAAATAAATTTAGATTGGGTTGTGTATAACCCATTTAATAAAACATCGATAATCTATTTTTTTGTAGTGATAGAAAAACAATTCTTCCAAAGTAACCACATCATCAAATGTGCATTAATACTTTTAAACATTTTATCATCCATTGATCTAACATAACCCTCAAATTCCAAAAATGACGAAATCTTAATCATTTAGAAATCTATATAATCCTTTAACTAGGATTTTAATATTATTCCTTATACATATTTCCTACAAATGAAAACATGAATCATATCTTAAGAATAAATAATTTCAAAACACGAGTCATTATATAATCCATAATTTTAAAGGTAACTTGTGGCATCTTTACCATTCTCACATTATATCCTTTACAACTACACTAGGTGTAACCTTTATGCTTATGTTTGGAATACCCATCATGGTATATCCCTTAAATCTCTTAGGGGAACCATTATTATTTTAAGTCCATATCATTACCCAATGCATTGGAGATATATCATGGGCTCACGGGACCTCAGTTTATCATGGAACCACCCATATACTTAAATAAGGCACAAGAACCATAACATAATCATAACACATAAAACAAACATAAAGGAAAAATATCATTTCCAATTTGAACTCACATTTCACCTTTACAATCTGTTTACATATAAATTAATATAGATTATTTTAAAATAAAATGGTATAATTGTAATGTAAACATCAATAAATTATAGATACATGATATTGATAAATTCCATTCATGGAATATATTTTTAAAAAAATTCATTGTTATTGAAATAATAAATCCATTGTATAACATAATTACAATAGTTAAAATAATATTTTTGAATAAAAGAGTCTCATACCACATTAAAATGTTTAAAAATTATTTAAATATTAAAAAATGCATTTATATATAAAAAATATTTAAAATAATTTTGATAACATGGATAGTAATGAATGTAATTGAAATTAATAAATCCTTAAAAAATTAAAATTATAATTTAGTAAAAGAGTCCCTTACAACTTGATAAACACTTGAATAAAAATCGTTAAAGAATACCATTAAAAAATCTAAATATCCATAAAATATATTAATTCATTATATAATGTAATCAAAGGGTTGTATATACACCTTATTGGATTATAAAGGTGCATTACATCAAGATATGCCTCGATGAAAGGATATTGAGACTAAGTCCATTACCTTGATTTTAATTCGTCTTTTATGTTATTTATATTCTTGTACAAAAATATTTTCTTAGTTTATATTTTCTTTAAATATTTTTTCATTTTAATTATTTCTTTTTATGTAACTTATTACCATGTCATAAAATGTACATAATTATTTAAGTTCATGTGGGATGCTTTGTCAATATTCATTACTAGAGTCAAAAAAGAACCTGGTATGATGTCAATAGTCCATGTTGTCATAAGTTCATCATCAATAGAATAATATTAATGACAAAATAATCACTTTTATACAATAATTAAACTTTTAAATAATAAATTTTTATTACATAATGTAAAAAAAATAACGTTATATTCATGGAGACGGTAGGTCGTACAAAATTATGAGTAACCGCTCCATTATTCATTAATCATTATGGAAATACAGTAATTTATATTTTATTTTTTCAGAATGTTCAAAATATTATTAAAATAATAATAATCACTTAACCATACTTATATATATCATACAAGTGAGTTGGTGAATAAAAATTATTCACTCCACTACGTGGAGGGGATAGTTCACACATACACATGGATGATGTTATAATTTTTAAGTTCATGGAATGTAAAAACCTAATTTATATATTATTATCTTATAATGATTAAAAGGTAACTGGTATTTTATAAGAACATTAAGTCTTACTTTATAACTAATCATGAGAGATGTTTTTGGAAAATGAACAATATGTGCTCACAAGGCGGTAGTCCACCGTACAGAAAAACAAAATGGTCATTTTACATTTGATGAAATTGAATATGCAATTAAGTGATTACATTTTCATAATAAAAAATTAAAAATATATAATAAATGATTTATTTGATAATAACCGATGAATTTTAAAGGATGTAGAAGAATAAATAAAGCATGAATACTTAAATAAAAAAATTACCTTTCCATTCGATGAAAACCTTTTTTTAACACCTCTTAGAATGGTGGTCTTCATAAAATAAAGCCTAAATAATTTCTAGAGGGATTATATGATAATGTTTGGGTTGGGATTGACCCAAAAAAATTTAAGTGTGCTTTAGAAAGATGAATGTGTTTCCTTTTATAAGGGAGGGGATGTGTACTTTTGAAATTAATAAAATTATTAAATTAATGTAAATTAAATTTTTATTATAAATGGTACAAAACTAATTTTCCTTTATGATATGATGACTTTAGGATTAATTTCAATAATCCAATTAAAATTATGAAACTTTTTATTTTTGGTTTAATCATTGTCGTTTTGTTTTTACAATTTTAACTATTAATATTTTATCAAGTAATTTACACATCAAGAGTCAATATAATTATCAAATAATGAACAAAATAAAAATAATTAATTCATTAATGAATGTTTTATATTTATCCAAATATTTTGGGTGAATATATTATTTTTTGAAAATTTATTACATTTAATAAAATATATTATATTTTGAAATATGAATTATTTCAACTTTGATAGTATTCATTACATGAATTTTTGAAAAAATTCATAACTACCTGATTCATTATAAATAACTACTTTATATCATTATAAACATTTTAAATCCATTCATAAAATTCTTTTATGGCTTCAAATATTTCAAATTATATTTATTTTCATATTATAAATTTCATTTTTTTGATTCCCTATTTAATAAATCTATTTCCTCATCATCATTGTTTCATAATTAAATTAAATTATTTATTTTCTAATAATTATATATATATTTCCTTGAGGTAAATAATTTTTTTTATTTTTCTGATTACTATTTATAGTTTAAGATATCAATTATAAAACCCCATTTGAAATTTTTTTTAGTTATTAGAGTTATGTTTATGAAAACATTGTTTTTTTAATTTAAATAAAATGTTATAAATGTCTTAATCACCCCAAGTGGCCTTTAAAGGCCACAATTTCATCCCAAGTACTGTCTTGTTCTAAAAGAACTCATCAAATTAATTTAGGAAAAACGTTAGGGTAATTTTAAAACATTATATTATAATTTTTACATTTAATAACCAGATTTACCTTTAACTGTTGTAAATAAAATATGAAAGTTACTATTCGAACAAAATTATTTTGATTCTATTAGGAAATATTTTTTATACTACATACAACCATTTTTATCATTTTTTTAAATTTAAATTAAAAGAAGTGGTTAAAATTAATTAAAAAATTAATATCATTGATTGATTTGGTAAATAAATATATAATGTAAAATCCTTCAAAAGTTCACAATGTTTTTATATCCAATTTCAATATTAAATTGATTCCAAGGAGATAAATTGGATTAAATGATAAAAAAATTATTTAAATATTAATTAACACCATTTAAAAGGATAACATAAATATATAATTATATCGGTTGAAAATTTGTTTTTCATTAATATTTAGTATTTTTTGATGTTCAATAAAAAATTAATACTATTAAAAATATACCAATAATTGAACAAAAGAAAATTTTATGCCCTACTTACAAAGCCGAAGTTTAATTTGTAATATAAAATTTATAAAACTATAAAAATTTAGAACTAAAATGTTTCTCCATCAATAGGTGGAGAAACCTATAATTAAAAAATATTTGATACTTTTGTACTGAAAATTTGATTTATTCTTTTATTGAGCCTATAAATATTATTAGAAGAAAATAAAAATTGTTAAAAAACATGTGTAAACAAAATACTATTAGAAATTTTTATTCCCGCTAATATATGTACTAGGTATTATCAGCTATTTAATTAAAATATATTATTTTTTTTGGATAAACTCACTCTTGTATTCAATGTAAGATTTCATAAAAACCCATTGTTACATGTCAGGAATGCAATTTGACATAGCATCCCATTAAAGTATCTTACTATCTAATTCATAAATATTAAAAAATAAGAAAAAGTATTGTTCAATAATTACCTATGATGTTACAATAAATACTATTGGAAAATAGGTTAGACCAATTAGAATGAAAAGGTATTCATAATGGTCATACCTTCTGCAGAAAGAAGTTTTCGAAAGATATACTTTGTTATTCTCAACAGGTGATAACCAGGGAATTTCTCCATCATCAATACATCTTATACCTTTAATTGGGTCAAACATTTCATCAATATGGCATAAAATACTTGTTATTCACCGTAACTAAGAAATGATTGTGGTAATCTAAACAGAGGTGATGTGTTCTATCTTCTTTCATCGTAAAGAGAATATGAGGCTCCCAATGTTACACACATGGGTTTATAAAACATTTGTCTTACAGACAATCTAATAGAGAATTAATATCTTTCAATTCAAATTTTCCATATTTTAATAAATTATAAACACTTGTGGATTATGAGCCACTAAATCATTAGAAAAAAATATCTCCATTACTAGTGGAAAATCCTAGAAATAAGAAGGAAACAATTTGGGAAACTTGATGAAAACTAAATGGAAATAATTACTCAATTAATAATATTTTAGATAAAAATAAGACAAACACATTTCTATAATTTTCTATACTTTTTATTCATATATATTAAATCTAATTAGAATAATATTCATTAAATAACATAAGAAACCATGTTAAAACCATATTGTATTAGTTTACTTGGAAACCTATATGTATGAAAATAGATTCATAAAACATTTATATCATCTTCTACAATTTCATTCATTACTATATCCATTTTTAAGGATCTTACATAATTCATTTCTTCATATCTTATAGGAATAAAAAATAATAAATGGTGGGATAGATGCTTAGTAATGGTAAAAAATGGATATATCAATCATATCCAAAACATAAGAAATAAGAACATAAATAAAACATTTGAAATTTAGATTCACCATTTCAAAAATCTTGATATCATGTCTTCGGATAAATAATAGATGTTCATTAAGAATTTTAGAATATATTCCATGAGGCAATATCATAAGACCTTAAATTATGGAACACATATAAGGAATGGAAAAAATTCCTTATTAGTCGAGGCTTATTTCCATGACAAACATACTGGATAAAGTCATTTAATTAACTAGGTTCACTCCTTGTTCCAACAATATATTACTGAAACGAGTTCACTCATTATTTCCATCATGTCTATCTCATAAGATATAATTTTTTAACCAATGCATTGGAGGTACATATAGGTCTCACCCATCAAATAATAAAAAACATACATATGTGTTCCATTAGAACACAATTCTTTCATCATATCGATAACCATAATATAAAATGGGTTTCATAAACATTATTCCATTCTAAATTTTTTTTGTAAGAGGACAATGTCATATTGAAAATTAATTTATCACATTAGTTATCGCAAATTATATATTTTTGAATATTTCTAGTTATATTTTTATTGATATTTCTGTGAATAAACTAATTAGTACATCAATGTTCAAAAATTATTTAATATATTTATTTGTTCATAAAAAATTGAAATAAAATTCCCTATGAAGATAAATATTCTTAATTTTTGAAGAAAAAAAATTATAATCAAATATATATTTTGAGTTACAATATAAAAAATTATATAGTATTTAAATCATGACTGGGAAATCCTTAAATGATTATTAAATAAAATATTATAAGTATTATGATATCATCAATGTGGCCCAAATTGTTAAAAAAAATGTTATATGATAATAAAATATTTATTAATTTAAAATTTTATATTTTGATTTTTTTCATAATACATATTTTCCCCATCAGGACACATAATGAATATTTATGGAAAAAATTGATTTTTTTCAAATTCTGTGGTTTAAATTTTATACATGTCATATACATGGACAAGTATACTTTAAAAATTTAATTTTAATCATTATGTGTTATGGGTATATTTGTCTTCATATTAGAAAATTTGGGCATGTGTTACTGTCATTTTATTATATCTGTCATTTTAGTTTAAACCTAAATTACCTAAATTACTCATTACCATATTAATAAAATTTACATGTGTTACTATTCATATCAACCAAAATAAAATGGAACTATTCACAAACTTTCGAAATTTTGAATCTAAAATTTATATCAAACATTCAAAATTCAAAACACAAAAGGTGAAGAATTTAATCTAAAATAAAAATAATAAAACACCATAAAATATATTAGGGAAAAATAACATTTTAAAACATAAATTTTTTTATAATAAATAGTCATATAAATTTATTTTCAATAAACATTATCTCATAATTTTAAATTAAATTGAACTATTTAAAATTTATTACCTATAAAAACATAGTTTGACATTATAATGTTTTCAATAAAAATTAATACTTTACTCTTCCTTTAAAAAATTAGAAAAATTTTAATTTTTTATTTCTAAATAAAAAAATTAAATTTATTTTTTCAAATCCATTTTCTAGAACTTCTAAAAATTAATATATATTAACTAAAAAAAGAAAAAAAAATCAGAAAACATATTTTTGAAGAATAATGTAATTTTAATAAAATTGTGTGATTATTTTATAATCATTTATTATTATATTTATATTTATGTATGGATATTTACATTTTTCATAAATTAGTTATTCCTATTTATTCACACTATTTGAGTGCTATGTTTCACTAATAGTGTCTCGGGGTTAGGTTAGACTCATGGTTGCATGAAACAAGAGCTATAGAGGAATTAAATTCAATTAAAGATAAATATTTCATAAAAATATATGAATTTTACATTCGACCCACTCAATTTATTTTCACATTCAAAAATCAAAAATTTCATATAAAAATTTGAGGATGCTTATGCCTCATCACTTCGTCGGGTTCCCACATAGATTCCTTAAATTTATAGCACAATAATAACACATTAATGAAGTGATTGTTCATGTTTCATAGAATTTTCTAACTTCTATTGATAAAATCTATTAGTTTTTCTTCAACGGAATGATTTTATTCTACTAATATGACATATATGTTTAGTAAAATTGCATGATAAAGTATTTACATTCTCAATAGAGATACATAGAACACATCATGAACTTGAAAGGCATTCGGTGAAACCTGAAATTAACATGATATCTTCCCAACATTATCCAAAATTTCAAAAGGACCAATATACCTAGCGATGAAATTTTCCTTTATTCCAAATCTCATTATTCTCCTCCCTGGATATATTCCAAAAAATACATTGTCAACCACATCAAACTCTATGTATTTTCATCGATTGTGAACATAACATTTTCTTCGACTATGAGCTGCTAATATGTGTTATTGATTAGATCTATCCTTATCCTTTATTCCCTCATCTACATATGGTCCTAAAAAATTTCTTTCCCCAACATAATTTCATCATAAGCTATGAGACTCATCCCACACATCCTTCTTTAAATATCATATGGGTAGTACATAACCACATTTCTTAAACCTGATTATTCCATTATAGTCAATTTTTAACTGAAAAACATTTATCACCTTCTTTGGATGTTATAAATTTTCAAACATTACTTCAATAATAATTTATTTTATATATGGTTTTACATTCATTTTTATAGATAATATTTCTCCCCATTAAAATTTTTACATCCATCACATGAAAAGCCATAAATATTGGATTTTCTGTGATCCTCATCATTAATAGTCTATCATGGTACTTTTTACTCAATGAATCATCCACCTCAGTATCCTTATATATGTGGTAATGTGTTCATTAGTCATAATATTCAATCAACTCCAATTATATCCTCTTATGAATTTTCAAGGACATTTAATTGAAAATTATCATTTAACATCCATTAAAAGTACATATGTCATTTTTTTTCTCAATAAGGATAATGCCTAAAAATATTTAATTAAAACTTATTATAGCTAGCTCCAAATCAGGGGTTGGGTAAAATTTCTCATGAATTTTCAATAATCATGGAGAATAAGCTATATCTATATCATTTTGAATGAGAACACTACCCAACCGCTTCATTGATGAATCAGAATAGATCATAACACTTTCTCGACTATGTTGTAGCCTGAGCATTACTGCATAGACTATACATATTTTTAGGTTCTTGAAATTATCTTCCCATTACATCATCTATATAAACTTAAATCACTTCCAAGTAAACATGATGAGTGGATTATGTAATATAGATCAATATTTCCTAAAAATGATGATAGTATCCAACCAAACCAAGAAAACATCACGTATCAGTTACTATTGTTGGTCTAGGATAGTTTTTAATAACATCTGTCATTTTTATATCCACATATATCTCCTATCATGAGATAATGTGACCTAAAATAAAACATTCTTAATACTAAAGCCACAGGTTGTAATTTTTTTAATAATCTACTTTATTTGGGTATGTAGTTTAATCCTTAAGTGATCTTCATGTTCTTCTTTACTCATTGAATATATATGAATATCATCTATAAACATGACCAAAAACTAATTAATATAGTCTCAAAATACATTATTCATTCAATCCATGAAGATAAAGGGGGAATTAGTAAGACCAAATGGAATAATCATAAATTCATAGTGTTAATACCTTGTATAAAATGACTTCATAGGTATATCCTCCTTTACGCATAATTTAGGATATCTAGATTGAAAATATATCTTTTCAATGTGTTGATATTATCGTAGTTTATTAAATATGTCATCAATACAATTAAAATGATATTTGATATTACCATTAATAAAATAATTAATAAATTAATGTTGTGTCATTATTTAATGTACTTTTTTGTAATGTAAAGTAAAAAATAATATACTATGAAGTAGATAAATGTTATAGATTTTAAGAATATTATATATAGTTGAATATATATTTTGGGTAACAATTTAAAAAAGGATGTGGTATTTAAAATGTAAATGTGACTTCGTGAAATTTGAATCAAGTGAAATATTATAAATATCAAAATCTTATCTAGTTTTACCCAAAAGTGAAAAATAAATTTATATCATGAAATTATTTTTTATGTCAAAAATGTACAATTAGATTATTTCATATCATGCACCATTCCCCAAGTATACACATAAGGGTTATTTAAGTCATTGAAAATGACATTCTGTGACATTCATTGATTTAAATATTATATAAGTAATTTTCATTGAAATTTTATCATTAAATAACATTATTTATATCCTTATTTGTTAATCATCAATCCATATTGATCAAATAAATTTTACAAATAAGATAAGGTCATTTTATTGTCATTATCATTTTATATTTAACCTACTTTTCCAATTTTTCTTTTTATCAAGGTAATTTAAATAACAAAGGATATTATTCATATTAGAAAAAATAAAAGAGACCTATTTAGTAAATTTGAAAATTCTGAATCGAAATTATATATCATTATTTTCTAAATTATAAAAATAGAAGTGGTATAATTTAATTCAAAATACTACTAGTAAAATTGCACAATATATACTTTTCCAGGAAGACACCCTTTCAAATAATAAAATGTTTTTATAATAAATTCATGAGCAAATTTATTTTTAAATCCAGAAATATATTTATATTAAATTATAAAAAACTAATTATAATTTTTTAATAATAAAAAAATATAATTTCACCATTTAAATCCTTAAAAAATACATTTTACAAAGACGATTCGGTAATTTCAGAATTCCTTAACAAAATGTTTCCATATTTTATTTACAGGATCAATTTAGAAATTTATTATATTTTTTTTGAATAAATATTATATGAGTTATAAAAATTAACATACATTCATATAAAAAATAAAAACACATTTTCGACTAAAATGTATTTTTATTAATAAAGTGATTTTACTAATATTGTGTGAGTATTTTCAAAGAACATATCAATACATTCATATTGAGTTGGATAATTATATTTATCTTGTAAAGTATTTATTCTAATTTATTCCCACTAGTTTAAGGGCTAGGTAATACTAATTGTGTCACATGTTTAGTTTAGACACACATTAGTATACAACACAATATTTTCAAGAATGAAATTATTTATAGATAAATATATGTCAGGAAAATGATTAAGTTATATAATTACAAGATCCAAATGTAGAAAAAAATGAATACTCTTCTATATATTAGGTCACATTATCCTATAATGATATGACACACACCAATGAGTGCAGTAATGGAGAACCACCAAAGATTACAATGAATTCAGGCATTATTAGAAATGATCTAATGAATTCTAATAATGACATGAAATTGTTTCGTATTGAGAAATTTACAATTCTAGAGAATGTTAGTCTCTAATAATGCGAAAAATATAAATAACAATGAAGACCCTAATCTATCTACATTCTGAGGGGTGTATTAATATCCATCACATAATAAAAAATCAATGTAGGAATATTTATAAGGATTAAAAATTCAATATGATATAAATTAGTGAGAAGCAAAAATATCAAGTAATGATGTCACTAATGATAAATATATAGAGATGGTAACTCTCACTTTCACTATATCTATATAATCATCCTATGGATACTCTTCCCCTTCATAAAAAATATAATTTTTGTATTCTTAAAGAGAAAAACACTTTGATCTCGAATCATCTACTTTCACCATACTAATTTTATGTGATTAGGACCCCATACCACTATGTGGAATCAAAATGAATGAATGAATTTGCTTTGGTGTCCTAGGAGAGCACAATAAACATAGGTCTTTTTTGTGTCAATACAAACAGATCTTGAATTCTCATCCTTTACACGCTAGAAGAAAGTCAAATGAAGTCTTCCTCGAGCCCATGTATGTCTATAGGATACCTGATATCTATAACCTCAATGAAACTAATCAATCATATAATTTCATTTAAGGGATCTCAAAAAACCACCACTATGTGAAAATGTAACTCCAGGAAACCCTTACATAGGTTCCATGTCACGATCATCCATCATTACCCTATTTAGTATGTCAGCATTCAAAGTGTGATTTAGTAAGAAAACCTATGAGTGTATATCCGGACATAGAAAAAACTCAAACCAGTGATCATTAATATTCTAATTTTCTAAAATCATAGGTGAGAACTTCACATGCTCGACAAATTAGTTTTCGTATTGCATCATGGTACTGTCATCCTACTGGAATTTGAAAAACAACATATCCAAATTCAGTACCATAGATTCAAGATAGAAATTATCATTGAAAATAAAATTAACACACTTTTACTCTTATACCATGTACTTCTTCACTATTACCATCATATCCCACCATCTCCTACTAAGACCTTCTAACATAAAGTTATCACGTTACTCTTTAACAATTTCATGTGTTTTTATGCAGTCAAAAAGGGGATCAATCTTGATCACCAAATAATTATCCCCTTAAGGGTCATTGATTACTTATAATGTATATGGCTTTTATGGCATAAAAGATATAGAATTATTTGTGTTTTATCTCTTTGTGGTTTCAAAAGGGGATCCTAAAAAGGAATTGGTGCATGTACCTTCCTTAGATCATTTACATTACACACAATCATATCTATAAAATTTCATTCCATGGGAGGATCTGCTTGATGTGGTTCCCTGGTATCTTTATACCGGATCCTATTTGAATATCTTATCGATAGAATGATAATACATAATATTAGAAGACGACATTGAATTCTTTAAATGATTACTCATATCAATAACTCAAACAAGATAAATAAGATTATAAATCACATTTGATATTATTTAAAGAAACGGATTTCAGTAAACCCAAATTAGAAGTGGAAAAAATAGTAGAATATGAAATAATTATTCCTCATGATCTCTTTCCCCAAATAGGCATAGTGACGTAAGATTAATTATGATTATATCTATCATATAACTAACTAATATGTTCCTCTTATGCCCTAAGAATCATACATCATGTCGACCAAGGCAACTCAAACTATATACTAACATGAAGGTAAGATGACTATAACGCACCTATGATACCACATTATCACAAACAATCCAAGCTATCCAGCTTCCCTAATAGCTGATCTGGCCTTGAAATATCCTAGAGGGCATTCTCGTTAGAGATGGGTAGGGGATTAACACCTAACACCATGAAAGATCAAATAGGGAATGAATATTCCACAAATAGTATAAGACAAAGGATTAATATTCGATATGATCAACACTCCCAAAAGAATAATTACTATCCACAATAGTTAAAAATCCAAATAATTACATCAGCAAAGTACTTTATAACAAACAAGATGATGCTCAAACATCCAAAAGTAAAATAAAAAGTTAAATTGAAAAAGTATCATAATCTATATGCCAATAGTATAAAACATCTCCATTGGTCACCCTCATCACTCCACGGTATAAATTATAATGTAAATCCACCACCTACAAGTGGAAATATCCCATTACTCAGACTAATAATGATAAAGTCTTAAAATTCCTAAATGTACAGGTTGGGTGTGAGGTATATAGCCCATTAGGGTCTCACTAAGTGTTCTACAATCAATACCATAACAATTAACCATTTAAAATATTAGATTATATAAAACAAGTAATGTAATTACATTTTTAATTTTCTAAAACAATAAATACTTTTATAATCAATGGACGGTATAAATATATTAAAACAACTATCAAACAGATTTAAATGAAAATTTTATATAAAAAATTATATAAATCAATTGAAATGAATAAAATAGTTCATTCATCAACTATATCTATATCAAATCAAACAAATAATAATAATTCAAAATGTATGAATTACACACAAAATTCTAGTTTAACAAGTAATAGGGTCCTCACACATCTCAAATTGTTCAATCCTCTATTTAGGTGTGCATGCATAAATACACCATTATAGGGGATCCGATAATGCATAATCTATATGTTTCACCTCAGTTCTAGGTAATTTACACATTATTGTTTTATTTAATGTATTTAATGTTATTGGGTTATTTTTAAAAATTTACTGAGGATATTCAAAATGATTTGGTGGATTTTAAATAGGTGTACAGTTAGAGCATAGTATGTATAAACCATGAAACGCCTCCCAAGAAACCATGCAACTGAATCATTGTGCACTAGGTAGGCGCACAATTAGGTGAATGGTTTGGGAAAACTGTAGGACCCACCAAAATAACCATTAAAATGTTATAAAGAATTTTTTAGTAGGTTTGGTGCATTTTTTTCATGTAGTTTGAGCTAACCACATGAGGTTGTTTTAGAGGTAGTGGATAGTGCATGGTTAGCAATGGATTTTCCCTACAGTGAACCCTTATTGTGAACTCTTAAAAATTATATCTAAAAATAATTGATATATATTATTTTACATCCTAAACCTATTATTTCCCTTTAATATGTCTATAAATTATTTCCACTTCTCCATTGATTTTGGAGACCATTATTCTTTATCTATGAGAAATTCATAGGTGAATCTAAGTGCGGTGGAGGCTCTTTTTGCAGTCAGTGATAATTCATCATCATTTTACAAACTTTTATTCTTATTAACTCTCTTAGAATCATGGATATATTTTTTTGGTGGATATATTCATGCATTCTAACCAAAATCATTATTTGATATGATTATTATATTTCAGGGACAATAACTCGTTTTAGGTGTTCCATGACGGGTTTTGATACTTGATTTCATTCAAATATTTTCACCTACAATTTAGTGGTAGGTGGATTCACTATCAACTTGTATTTATTATATGTTTAACTAATGGTTTAAAATTGATTTAATTTCCCTAATTTATTTTGAAATTGATTTCTGGTTTTGTGGAAACTATATTTAGTGGTGGTCTAGTGAAATGATGGAAATGGGATTGGTTGATGAAAAAATATTTTGGTTATATATTAAATGTTTGGTTTTAAAATTATGGTTTTGATATGTTAGTTGGAAAAGTTTTTGTGAAATTTTTATAATGAATGTATTATTTATATATTTCTTTTTTAAATCAACTGAGTGTTTTATTGAAATGAATTGTCATGGGTTTTAGAATACATTATTGGCATGAGTTCATTTTCATTAACATGGAACTATAAAAGGTAAATGTGCCATTGGGGAATTTGGTATATGGTTTCATTATGATGAGATGGTAGATTGATGAGAGGTTGATAAAATGTAGTGAACATTATCCATGGAATTCAAGCTTGGTTGTGAATAAATAATGTTATGGGTTTTCCAAATAGATTTAAGAAAAAAAATTTATGGTAGTGAAGTATTTTTCCTTGGAACTACATCCATTTGATATCAACTATTGAAATTATTTAAAATTATATATTATAAATTTCTTTATATAAATTGTGTCTACATGTTCTATCCTAGTTCCATGATTTGAGAAGCCAATGATGAAATCCAATTTTTTTAATTCCCACCCCCTTCTTGGGAGCTTTGGTGTGTTTTCCTATATTTTATATCAAGACATATGTAAAATTAAGGTATCTAATTTCTATAGTGATTCATCATGATACCAAAAGAAAGGTGTGTATTGATAGTTCATGGAGAGTGTTAGGAGTATCTTAGTTTATTTCATCCTTGTAATTTTTTATTGGTCTTCATCTCTTGATTGTACTCTAATATAGTTTGGTTTGGTATGTTTTTTGTTGAGTTTTATGTTTTACTCATGTATCATTTATAGGATGATTTTTATAGTTAATTTGGTAATATTGTTTACGATTTAATGGAAAAAATCATACCCCAATTGTTTATGAAGCCTTTGGAATTTATTTCCAGCCTTTGGGCTCTTTGAGAATTCACATATTGCCTAGTATCACACCTTTCAAATCAAAATAGTGTGAGAAGGGGAGGGTTATTGAAAATGTTATCATTCTTGATCAGTCCATCATTCATTTTTGGAAAAATCATATCAATTGGTTTGGTCGTTGATATCAAAATGGTTTTAGTCAATATTTTGGGATGATTGTAAGGAGTAATATTATCAGCTCATAAAATAGGTATCAAAAGAAAAGAATATATAATTTATTAATTTTGAACATCTTGTTAGCATGGAGTTTGGGTAAATTAGTGTTTTAAGACACTTTCAAAAAAATTCACCTCATCATCATGGGTTTATATATTGAGTAGATCATGAAATTAATTAATATAAATGACTTACCATAATTATTCTATTATTAATTTTGATTTTGGATTTATGAATTTGAGAAAAAAGTGTTGGTTTTTTAAATTAGATAAAAATCATTTGATTTTCAAAAAGCATGGTGGAATTTCAATAGATTATATGTAAAGAAAATTATTGAATATTGGAAATCACTTTTTTGATTTTTTTGATGATATAAATTTATAATTTATAAGCCTTTAGTTTATTTATAATGAGATTAAATTTAGTTTCTTTTGGTTATAGAGAATGCCATGTGTTAGGCATCAAAGAAACTAGTCGGAACAGGCTACTGAAATTGAGGCTGCGCAAGTGCCACATGTGAACTAACAACTAGTTCACAGTATTTTCTATGCCTTTCAAGATGTTGGTAGATTTGAAACAAAGGATGAACCAAGGAATGGGGATCATCCCATAACATTCCAAAAACTGAATTAACCTATATTCATGGGTGTTTCAGAACATGCAATGGAAGTGTTGTGGCATAATTTGATGAATCAAATAAATTATCTTCTAGAAACACTACATGATATGAATGTCAATTTAGAAATATATATCCTAGAGTATATATCACACCATGGTGGTATTTAATTTCTTAGGATAAATTAAACCAATAAATTTCATGGAATGAAGTTGAATAATTGTTCAAAAAATATTTTTATCCTCACATGTTTAGAATATATTGAACAATAGATTTTTTATGCTTGAAGCATGAGAATCTCTTGGTAATATAGTGTATGTATAATATCCATAATTTAGTCCTATATTCACTATAATTTATTTCAATTATGTCTTTAATAGAATTAAATACTGAATAATGTTTTTATCCCATGATTCAATAAAATATATTTTTCTTTTTATAAACGACTATACAGAGATGATAAATAGAGATATAGTGGGAGAAATAGAATTATCGTGTAATATGTTTAGAGAAGTCGTGATGATAATTATCGAAACTGGTGGGATCTCTAGTTCTTTGAATAAGTAGAAGAGGTACACCTCTTTTCAAGGTGGGGATAAAACATAGTGTCAGACAATGATATCAGTAAATCTTCCTTCTAAACCAATTTCTAAAACTAGTTGTTTTTAATGTTGTTCATTCAAAGAGATAATGATTGATTTAATGGAAGTTTATAAAATATGAAAAAATTTCAACATGATGGGACATATTAAAGGTCAATTATCACAATTCCCCAATGTTGGGTTCTTGGGACACAACACAAAATTCTAAGGGGACATGTCTTTTAATATTAGGAGTGTATATGAATACATATCGTTAGTAGAACCATGACAACCATGGTTATTCTAGAAATACCATGACTCCTCAACCAATGGAATCTGAAAAGGGTAAAAAAGGGTAATTATTTATGAGTGTGAAATTTTATGGAGTTGATAAAGTTATCATGGATGATCAATATACACATTTGATAGTGAGAGATCGAATTTACTTATAATCACCATTCTAAGTGATTTATTGTGTATGGTTTCATAACATTATTCTAATCCATCTCATGTTTTTTACCTTATATGTTTACATTTTTAGATGAATCATTTTTTTGAATAATTAACCTTTTATTGGGATAATATAATCTCAAACCTTAATGTAAAAATAATCTGTTATATCTATTGATAGGGATAAATAGAATTTTTATTACTCTATTATTGAGATGGATTTCAATGAATTAACCCTAGGTATGGATATGGTGAAAATTTTCAAATCTCACATCAACTATTAAAACTGAAGGGATACATTTAAAACTGATTATGGTGTCGAGCATCTAATTATAGTATATCATACTATAACAGATCCATAGAAAGAATATCGATACTAATTATTGGAACTATATTGTACTAGTTTGTAGCTTTGATCATGGAATCGATAGATGATAAGAAGAATCGATATTTTCCAACTATAATGGATCGGTTTCTTATTGTTTTTTATAATAGATTCATAGTGTTTCCACCCAACATGAAGTGGGTTTTATGATTTATCTCGCATTGGGGACTACTGTTATCTCAAAACAGTTTAATTAGATGGTACCTACATAATTATTGGAATTCAATGTACAATTGGAAGAGATTGAATACAAAGGGTTCATTAGGACAATCATACCTTAACGAGCATCACATGTTATTTTTGTTAAAACAGCAGATGATAATATTATGAGTTTTATAGATTATAAAAATCATATCCAACATACAATAATGAATCAGTATCCTCTTCCATTAATTGATTACATGTATGATCAATTGAGCAGATCTTATAGGTCCTCTAATATTCACTTTAATTTGGGATATCACCAACTGTGGAATCAATGTAGGATATTATCAAACAACTATCAGAAGTAGATATTCCCATTATGAGTATTTATTGATGATTATTGTTCTTATAGATTCACAAGAAATCATTATGGAATAATTAAATTAGATATTTCAAATGTATCTTGATTATTATTTTTTTATTTTTTGCAGATGGCATGATGATATTTTCTTGGAACAAGGTTGAGTTTTAGAAATAGTTGGAGATAGTTTTGAGTATCTTGTGGAATTATCTTTTATATTTCAAAGATACAATGTGTGATTTTTATATATAAGACGAATTTTAATTTGGATATATTTCTGTGAAAAATTAGTTTATATGGATCTGGAAGTAAACAGGGATGTGATCTCTTGTGAACCCCCAATGAATGTATTTGAGATACATAGTTTCCTTTGTTTGGAAGTTTATTATTGATGTTTTGTTCATGAATTTTCAGGGATAGCTTCAACAATGTAAGAATTTACATGAAAAAATGTACCATTATAATGGAATGCTAATTGTAAATAATTCTCATGAGATTATTGTTCATCTTACATCAACACCAAAGATAATATTTTCAAAATCAAGTCATGGTTATGTGGTGTATTGTGATACATTGGAAAATGTGGTGGGATATGTTCTCATGTAAGGAGATCTTGTCGCTGCTTATAGATCACAAGAGTTAAGGTTTAATGAGAATAACTTCCCAATACTCAATTTGTAACTCATTTTAGTAGTCTATTCTTTGAGGACCTGGAATTATTACCTCTTTGCTGAAAATTTTATTATGATTATAGAAAATAAGATCATGATGAACATTATTTCACAATGAGATTTATTTCATAGAAGAATAAGTTATATTTATTATCTTAAAATGATCTTCTTAGAATTTTTGTATACACTAGGTTAAGGAAATTCGATGATAGATTCATTAGTCAAAAAATTTTATAGTTATGTAGAGAAATAGTTTTCACAACAAAGGTATTTAATGTTAGTGATATTTGAAATGAAAATGGATTGTGAAGACTGGTGTAGTGTTATAGTTCTCATTTTGGTTTCTTTTGTTAGGGATTTCATTGAAAATGTTAAAGAGACACACATATATGATTCAAAATGTGTAATTGTGAAGTCAAAACAGAATGGTGGGCATACCATTGAGGTATAGAAGCTTGAATGAGGATCAATTTTGTGTTTTAGATATCATATGGTCATACTTAAAACTTATTAGGAACAAATCCTTCGTTCTTACCATCATTTTGGATGGTTTTTTCATCATTCAATAGGAAATATATATAATGAAATAAAATTAAATATTTTAGTGGATTAAAATACAAAGAAAAGTGGTTGAGTTTGTTATGAGATGCCTCACTAGTCAATAGGTTAACGTATATCACTAGCAAGAAACAAGTAAGTTGATATCTTTGTAAATTTCCATGTGGAAATGGAATTAGATAGCTACAGTTTTTTTAATTGGACTACCAAGGATAGTTCCAAAACATGGTTCCATATGAGTGATAGTGGATTAATTTTAATGGTAATTCCATTTCATCCCTACATGTGAATCTAATATGATTGAGTAATTTTAATAAATTCATATTGGAGAAGTGGTAAAGATTCTTGGATTACATATTTTGATAGTTTCGTATCAGGATATGGGATTTACGTCACATTTAGGGAAATCCACACAACAATACTTTGGGAGTCAGTTGAATATGAGCATGATGTATCATCCACAAATGTATTGACAGTCTAAAATTATGATATAAAATTTAAAGTCATTATTAAGACAGGTGTAATGTATCATCGTGGATCATGGGAGGAAAACATACCATGTGTGTAGTTCTTGTATAATAATAGTTATCAGGATGTGATATATATAGATAATTTTGAATAATTGTATGGGTATCCTTGTCATTCTCTATTTTATTGGGTGGAAACATATTGGTATTAACTGGAGGAATTAGTCCTTATTCAATAAACAACACAGATTATTCAATGGATTATGATGATAATAGAGATGTCTCAAAAACGTTAGCAATCATATGAGTATCATCATCAATGGTCATTATTTTTTGAGGTGAGTGATCATTTACTTTTGATAACCACTACAAGGATTGGGAATTGACATTTTGAGAATCAGGGAATGTTCTCTCCTTGATATATAGGCCCATTTAAGATAAATGAATAGGTTTTGTGGTTAAATATTATTTGGGTATTCCACCATAGACCAGTTCAATGCATACTGTGTTTCATGTATCTTAATTATAGAATTATCAATCGGATCGGGACGATGTGATTATGGGATCATGTTGACCTATAGTCGTATTCTAAATTGGATAATGTGCTAGTGTAGATTATGTATTGGAATGAAAAAGTTATACATGGGAAATGCATTAGTCTAGTGTGGGTTATGTGAAATCATACTCAGATTCAAGAAGAAAAATAGGAGCATGAAAGGGAAATGATTAATAAATGGCTAGAACTATTTTATGCTAATGTTGGTATTCCACGATCAATGGATGGAAAACCAGTCAGTGGGAGAATATATCACCTTAGGTTTTATTTATTTAACTATTTATATATTTACTTAATGTATATAATGTTATTGTATACTTTTTTTTGGGTTTTGAGTAGTTGTGGAATGTTTTTTTGGCTTTTATGGAACATCATATTTTGAGTTTTATTAGTATAAAATATGCCAAATCTCCCTCAAAACCATGAAAGACAAAAATAAATTGGCACTGCGTTAGCACATTATTAGTAAGCTTTTTTGGAAAATCCATGCTCCACCCAGGATAAATCATTAAATACAAGATAAATGGGTTTAACATGGTTGGAACTTGGTTTATTAAACCATGCATGCCAACCTTGTGAGGTAGTTTTAGACTCATGGGATATTTCATATTTCATGAAATATTTTCCAAACTGTTCTTCCTAACCATGCACCATTTATAATTATATTTGATGAAAATCGGATATAACTTGGTTCTCCCCTAAAAAACTTTGTTTTTCACAATGATTTCATAAAACAAATTCCCCTTTGTAATACTCCTAAATTTTATAGTACGTTATCTCATTAAAGTAATTCAATAGCTTGCACTACACGCAACACCAAGTTCAAGCACCCCACAACATAACAAAGTAGTCATTCAAAAAGAGGATATGAATAGTATTAACAACATTTTTAATCTTATATACTTTATATAATTTTAACAGCCATATTATGTATTTCTTTGACAAAATGTAAGAACAAATTAATTTTTTTCAGGTAAAAGAAGTATTTTGTATAAAATGAAATTGTACCACCTTTTAATGGAGAAAATTTTTAAAAATAAATATTTTACACTTTTATATATTCATTTTAGTGAAATAAAATTCTTCTTTAAAATAGGGAAATAAAATTTTAGTTTGGATAAATTTTTTCTTCTATTCTAATAACTTTCATACGTTGATGAATAGTAAAAAATACTATGTTTTAATTGAAAACAACTTTTTTAATAGAAATTATTTATGTGGTTATATTATTCATTTGAATGGTTTAGAAGTATAATTATATTATATTTTTATCTTATAATACAATTTAGGTCATTATAAGTAATTTCAAATTTAAATTTGACATAAACACATGTCAATCTTTTTATAGTATTCACTTTTTAAAAACCTGCTTTTTGTTTTTGAAAACAAAAATTAATTTTAAATTAATAAATTCAACTTACATGTTTTTAATATGGTAAAATAGACTTCATTTTTTAATTCATAATATCAAAATTAGCTTAGGGTGATTTTTTTTCTATTTTTCAGAAAACATTCATATTTTTATGAATAACGAAAAACACTATGTTATTATTTAAAACCGACATTTTTATTTAAATAGTTACTTATTTTATATAAAAAAAATTTAAGTCAAAATTGATATATAATACCCATATATGTTCAATGTAATTAATAAGAGTCATTTTATAATAAAATTAGATGTATAAAATTGTATAGAAATTTTTTACATCTTTTACCCACCTTTTAGGCACGTTAGAAAATTTGCAAAATATTTAATTTTACCTGTTCTGTTAGTTAAATTTCAAAAATCCAAGAGATGTGACTGAAATCAATAAGTAAAATGTGATTCAATATGATGAAAATAATTTTTGGTGAATTGAAACTGTTGACTTTTAATTACCACAGTTAAATATAAATACGGCAATTAAAGGTAAAAATGATATCATAATTACCCTAACACAAGTTCAAATTCTATTTGATAAGTATTATTAGACCAGAAAAACATTATGAAAAAAATATGGCCCTCTTTGGTCTACTTGGAAGAGATTAGGACATTTATTATTATTTTATTTAAAGAAGAGTTAAAAGAGTTTAGTTAAATGTTTAATAATTAAACCCTTTTTAATATAAAGATACAGACAAACTAAATTCAACTACAAATATTCATTAGAAAAATGAAAATATTTCATACATAATGGTATTTTATTTATAATTTTTAGACATAAAAAATTTAATTTATTTATGACACAATTATGATGTAGGAATTACCTTATTAATGAAATATTAGAATAATTGATATTATAAATATCCATGTAAATGTAAATTGAGACTTATGATGAATTACACTAGTTTTATAGTTTAATATGACATTTCAGAGATGTTTAGATAAAATTTATTCGAAGTGATAAATTGATTATTGATTTTGAAAATAATCAAATACTAAATACTGTCAAAATTGACATAATTGAGTTTTTTAATAAATATTATATTATTAATTGATATAATATTCATAAAAATATATTTTTCTTCCAAAGGAAATATATAAAGTTATATATATTAACAATAAACCACATGGGGTTCTCTTGTATTGTTATAGAATGTTTATTAACCATATAATATAAAAAAATAAAGAGACATGGTAAATACCAAACTATTTAACTAAGAGTAAAATGTAAAAGTCAAAGTTAATATGGTTACCTAAACCCGTATAAAACCTATTGGTTGTGAGGTTTTCGAACCATCACTACATTTTAATAGAAATATTTAATTTTGGATCCATTATAATCCTAATATTTTTTTATTATAAAATAATATTTCAAGTTTTTCCAAAAGTTACCCTCGCCTCTCTTATAAAAGGTCACTTCCCCTTTTCTTAATTTGACACCTACAAAGCCATTGGCTCGGCCAAACCCTGACCAAATATCCTCCAAACATCTCTCACATCCAACCTAACTCCTTCCTTTTTTCAGAAGGGCAACTTAAGCAGCCCTTTTGATCAAATCAAAAGGAAGAACCCGAAGAAGAGGTAAATATTTCATCATCATTTTCAAGTTCTTTTCTTTTTCGATTTTATATTTATTGGTTTTTTCCATTAAAAAATAATAATTCCTGTATTTTATATATACTGTGATTATTTTATAAAATTTTTACAACTTTATTCATTATTCTATCCATCCTATAAATGACAAAGTCACCATACGTGCTTACCTACGACTTACCGTCTCCAAGTCGTGGTATAGTTTGTTATTCAAACACTTCATTAGTTGGATGGGTATAATAATGACTATAACTAAGGTAAATAATAAATATAACATGTTAATGATTCATTATATATGATATACCTTCCAATTACATAATATTTCACCATCAATATAATTATATTTTTTCTCATGCGTAAGTATGGATTACCGTCTCCACAACGCGATGAGATTCATTTCCTCATTCATCATTAAACGATGATTATAAAAATATATATTATTAATATGTATGAAATATATGACCAAATAATTCTATGTAAAACTCTCTCACACACACACATATATATGTATTTAAATATATATTATTCACTTAGTATCGTTCAATACGATATGAAAACGTAAAAAAATATTATGCGTACGTACGACCTACCATCTCCATAAACAATGATTTCCTTTTAATATATATATCTATTATACATAATTATATTCTAAATATATACGATATATAAATCATGTATTATATTCTGGAATTATGTAAATCGTGATCTAAATTATTGGACCAAGAAGAACAAGTTAAAAAACGTACTATAAAGTAGGTGATTATTACCAGAAATGATAATTTAACATTGAAATCATTATTAAATGGGTAGTATAAAGTCATAAATGAATCATGTATGATATAATAAATATGCATATGGTTCTATTATAATTTAATAACATACTATGGTCATTATAGATGATGTTAAACTTACCCTCGATAAGTGGAAAATGGATGGAAAGGGTTAATTTTAGAATCTCGTTTTTATCTGAGGTTGTTTTTATGTATGTATCTACTGGGAAATAATTATTATCCATGACCATGTTTCAAAAAATATTTTTCAAAGGGATCATTTTTATGTTACTTTTTACTAAAACATCATTTTAAAATTTTTAATGATTTTTTCTTCTAAACCATTCTCATTAATGTCCATGTTTTCAAAATGGTTTTATGGATTTATTTATATGGACATGGATGTTTTAAAATGTTAATTTTCTTCAAATTTTTAAATGTGGTATGGGATAATTTCATTCAAAACTATATTTTAAATTAATTCCTTTATAAATTTTGTGACTTTTAAATTATTTCATGAAAAATGGATATTCCTCTGAACGATTTTAACTGGTCATTTACAACTTTGTCAACATCCTTTATAGGATATTATTCTTTATCAAGGATGATTTATTATACAATTATTCCATATTTTATTGAAAATTTTGGGATATATTTAACTATGGATTTGGTATTTTTATACCATTAATGTTTTACGGAAAATTATTCACATTTCATATGCTAGTTTTAATATGATGTTTATGATATGTTTAAACCATTTCATATGAGGAATTAATTGGACTTAGTATGTGATGGTAGGATCCCACTGTTGCTCAGTGATGCTTCAGTATGTCTCATTAGACAATTAGATGTGGAATTTTCTGAGGCCTTTCCCAATTTGATATATGGTTTTGGACGAGGCCTTAATCATTTTTAGACATCTTGGCCGAGGCCTTGAAAAAATATCATAGAATGTCTGGAATTATACATTCCATCATTATGAAAATATTATTGATTGTTCGTTTGGTTATTCGACTAGTAGAATACCGATGACTATTTTTTACTATAGTATTATTTACTCATCTAATATTCCTTCCATAAGGTTTTCATGTTTTTTATTTGTAAAGGAAAGTGTTTTAAATTATTCACCATGCCTAATGTTTATGTTATCTTCCACGGTATTGCTTACCCTTACTGAGTTTTTATTCTCACCCCTTTCTTATGTTTTATTTTCCTAGGATTCCAAGAAGTGTATTATGATTGATAACCAGGGTTAAGATACGGTATTATGTGCATTCTCAAAGGATCATTTATGCTATGTTTTATTTTTAAATTTTTAATGCATCTTTCATGTATTAATCTAATTTCCATCCCTAGTAAACTGATCGGTCCTTCAAGAATTGATTCCTTGTGATCAGCCAATGTTATGTAATAATGCACTGACTCTGGGTAACTTGGGTCGGGGTGTTACAGTTTGTATTAGAGTAATTTTAGTAAAATAGTTGGAAAGTAGATTTACATAAAATATGATTAGATCACATTACCCTAAAATATACTTTGAGGATTAGTATAGAAGAACATCCTAGAATTTTGGTAATGTAGAGATTTTGTGAATTTTCCAAGAAATACATCCATGCCTGGATATGAGCATGTAAAGGCGGCTCTAGAAAATATGTACCTAGGAGTGAAAACTATGACAAGGAGTTTCATGCATGACCCAAGGTATCATGGTATAAGACAATAGGCCTTGTTTCACTCTTGGTTATGACATTGTTGAGGGATATTCTTAGAATAATTCACATTTTCTTTACAAGCCATTATGAAAGATTTAAGAGTAAATACCTCCTCAAAGAAATTTTTTTATTATTATAGATTATATGCACAATCTCTTGAATTTATGTTAGGTATTTTACATGTTTGTAATTATGCATTGAGATTCATAAACTAACCTAGTGTATGCTATTGTTTAGAAATGTTGCCTAGTATATGTAATGGGAATCCAAAAATACACATGATCAAAAGATTAGGAAGGATCATATCTTTTATTGTAATAATCCAACATTTAAAATCGAAATTGTCTCATAAGTATTCTCATCATATGAATAAATAATATCATGTCTTAATAAGATAAGTAAATAATTATCTGAGTCTGATGTCTTTGATGGGAAGTAAGAGGAGAAAAGTATTGAAGGTAAAAGGATGGATAAAGGGAAGAGGGGAAAAAGGATTTTCCCATATGTGATAACTGTGGAAAGAATCACCTTGGTAAATTATTGAAGGGAAAGGGAGTTTGTTTTAAGTGTGGAGAAAAAAGACACCGAGTACGTGATTCCTAGGGTAAGAAAAAGGTTTCAAATTTACAATGCTTCATCTGCAAGAAGTTGGGACACTACGTGAAGCAATGTCCATATCATCAGAGTATACCCCAAATGAATCTATTGGATAATAATCAAGTTATGATTCTACCTAACATGAAGAGAAATAGTAATATTTCTTATTATGTAATTAAAGTATTGTTAAATTTTAGTATTGTATTAATTAGGTACATGTTATATGAAGTATAGAGTATAAAAGGATTGTACTATAGTATTATTTCATTAAGGACATGAGATCGTGTGGAACCATGAAAAGTGACTCAATAACAGGTTAATTTTTTTGGAAAATATATGGTTGAGAGAAAGATAAACCATAATATGGTTCTGATACTGAGTTAGGGATTTTGGAATAATATATGATTTGGGTAAATTATATTGGATGTTTTTTAATACCTTGAAACTGATTAATGATTTGTATATTCCATAATTGTTGGAGTTTACAACATTTTTAGATAGAAGGAGTATATCCAGTATTCTATAACGAATAAGGGAGAATGAAATTAATCAATAAGGATTTATGGTAATTCAGGTTGTTATAGTGTTTTAAAAGAATACACGATGAATGTATTCACATGTTATTGAATGGCTAAAAATATTTTCATTATGTTTACCTTCCTTATAAATTTTCGATTTTGAGTTTGGACAGAAGTATTTTGGATAAGTCTAAAGGTTGGAATGTATTATGTTTGACAATGGATACTATTATTAAGGTTAAATCATATCATAAGATTATTTTTGGATTGTTATGAAAAGGTGAACCTGAAGGTCGGGTGACAACCCATTGCATAAGGCAAGACTGTGAGAACGAAACCTGCAACCGAAGTGCGACAAGGGTGTATCACCTACACCTAGCTTACTTGATGTCCTATATTGTATAAAGTATTTTTATTAAAAGGTTTTACAGATGAATTATAAATTCATTTTTTTGGAACCCTATACGACTAGGATAAATATAATATTTTTATGTTCTATTATCTTTTAGAGTGAAAGATGAGTTTGTTGTAGAAATTAGATAAATGATGTAACTCTACTTCTCAAGTATATTTTCTCTTCTCTTATTCTATAAAGAAATTAATTCTTAAATTTTATGAAAGGGATCTTAAAACCAAAAATGTGTTATCTTAATACCTTATGTTTTGTTGAACAAAAGATATTTTAAATCATCATATATCGATGGCATCGATCCCCTCAATTATATATTTGTTTGGGCCTGATGACCTCAATAAATCCCTATAAATATTTAGGGTTCTTCCTCCAATTATGTGTCTTTAATTTTCATAAATTTGTCTCTAATCAAGATCATAATTTGGTGGTGACATTTTCATTTCTTTTTCCCTTTTATTAAGACTAAAATTTATTAACACAACTTGTGATGTGGGTTCTCCACAAAGGTATTTTTCTATTTTTAACATTATATTTTCGAAGAACTATTTCAAATTATGAGGACTCAATTTATTTAAGGAGGGTATAATTTAACACCGCCACATTTCATAGTACGTTATCTCATTAAAGTAATCCAATAGGTTATGCTACACGCAACACCGAGTTCGAGCGCACCACAACATACCAAACTAGCCGTTCAAAAGGCAGTTATGAATAGTATTAATTGAATTGTGAATATTATATACTCTAAATAATTTTAAAATCTATATTATTTGTTTCCTAGACATAATGAACGAAAAAATTAATTTTTTTCAGATAAAAGAAGTATTTTTCATAAAACGAAACTTTACTGCCTTTTAATTGAAAACATTTTTTAAAATAAATATTTGACACTTTTAAATATTAAACGTAATGAAATAAAATTATTTTTTAGAAAAAAGACATAAAAATTTAGTTTAGATAAATTTTTGGATCTTTTCCAATAACTTTTATATTTTTATGAATTGTGTAAAATACTATGTTTTAATTGAAATGAACATTTTTAATCGCAATAATTTATAGTGTTAAATTATGCTTTGAAAGGATTTTAATTATAATTAGATTATATTTGTATCATTTTATACAATATAGGTCATTAAAAGTAATTTCACATTTGAATTTGACATTAACACTTGTCAATGTTTTAATAGTTTTACTTCTTAAAAACCTGCTTTTTGGTTTTGACAAGGAGAATTAATTTTCAATTAATAAATGAAACTTTTATATTTTGAATATGGTAAAATATACTTCATTTTTGAATTCGGAATATCAAAATTAACCTAGGGTGAATATTTGGTATTTTTCAGAACACATTCAATTTTTGATGATACTGAAAAACACTGCATTATTATTTGAAACCGACTTTTTATTTAAATAATTATTTATTTTATTTAAATTAATTATAATTAAAAATTGTTATATAATACCATTATAATATCAATGTAATTAATTGGATTCATTTTATAATAAAATTTTATGTATAAAATTTTATTAAACCTTTTAACCTCATTTACCCAACTTCTAGGCACGTTAACAAATTGGTGTAATACCTAAATTTACCACTTCTATGAGTTGAATTTCAAAAATCCAAGAGACAAAATTGAAATCAGTAAGTAATATGTGATTAAAGAAGATGAAAATAATTTTTGGGGAATAGTAACTTTTCACTTTTAATTACCATGGTTAAAAGTAAATAGGGTAATTAAAGGTAAAAATGAAATCATAATTACCGTAACACATGTCCTAATTCTATTGGATAAGTATAATTCGACCAAAAAAACCATAAAAATATTATATTATCCACTTTTGTCCCCTTGGATTAGATTAGGATATTCATTATTGTTTTATTTAAAGAAGTGTTTAAAGAGTTAAATTCAATTTTAAATAAATAAACCTTTTTTAATATAAGGTTACACAAAATATAAATTCGATTATAAATTTTCATTAATAATATAAAACGATTTCCTAAATAATGGTATTTTATTTATAAATTTTCTACATTTAATAATTAAATTTTTTATAACAGAATGATGATGCATTAATTTAGTTATTTATGAAATATTAAAATAATTGATATCATAAATATCCAAATAAATGTAAACATTGAATTATGATTAATTTAAATTTTTTTATAGGTTAATATGAGATATCATGGTTGATTAGATAAATTTTATTAGAAGATTATAGTTCTTATGGATTTCAAAAAAATCATATACTAAATAGTGTCAAAATTTACATAATTGTATTTTTAAAACAAATACTATATTATTAATATATATAATATTCCTAAAAGTCTATGGTTCTGCCAAAGGACTTAGATAAGGTTATATATATTAATAATAATCCACATGGGGTTCTATTTATATGTTATAATAATTTTATTAACAATATAAAATAAAAATATAAAGATACATGGTAAATGTCAAACTATTTTACATAGAGTTAAATATAATAGATAAGGTTAATTTGAGGACCTAAACATATATAAAACCAATTGGTTTAGATTTTTTCGATCCATCTAGACCTTATCCTCGAAATAATTTATTTTGGACCCATTAGAAACCGAAAATGATTTTATTATAAAATAATATTTCATGATTTTCTTAACGTGACCATCACCTCTCTTATAAAAGGTCAATTCCCCTTCACTTAATTTCAAACCTCCAAAGCCATTTGGCGGGGCCAAACCCTGACCAAATATAATCCCAACATCCCTAAAATCCACATAAAGTCACTCATTTGGTCTTAAATACATCTTAAGGATTCCTTTTGATCAAATCAAAAGGAAGAACCTGAAGAAGAGATAAATATTTCATCACCTCTTTGAAGTTCTTTTATTCTTCCACTTCATCTTTTTTTTGTTTCCATTATAATATAACAACTCTATTATAATCTTTATACAATAATGTAATTATAAAATTTGTACTACCATATTCATTATTTTATCCATCCTATAAATGAAAAATTCACCATACGTGCGTATGTACGGCTTACTGTCTCCACGTCGTGGTATAGTTTGTTACTCAAACACTTCATTATTTGGATGGGTATAATAATGAGTATAACTATTGTAAATAATAAATATACCTTGTTAATTATTATGTATATATGATATAAAATCCAATTACATACGATTTCACCTTCAATATAATGATATTGTCGCTCCTGCGTACGTACAGATTATCGTCTCCCCGACGTGATGAGATTCATTTCCGCATTCACCATTCAACAATGATTATAAAAATATATATTATTACTATGTATGAAATATATGACATAATAACTCTACTTAAAATATATATATATATTTGTGTGTGTGTGTTTGTGTGTATTTCAAAATATCTTATTCACTTTGTTCCTTTCAATAAGGTATGAAAACAGAAACAAAGTTTATGCATATGTATAGCCTACTATCTCCATAAACGGTGTTTTCCAATTCATATATATATATATATTATACATATTTTTATTATAAATATATATGATATATAAATTTTTTTGTTATATTCTGGATCAATTTAAATCATGATCTAAATGATACGATCAAAAATAACAAGTTAAAACGCGTACGCTAAAGAAAGCGATTAATACCCGAAATGTTAATCTAACATGGAAATCATTATTAAATGGGTCGTATAAAGTCATAAATGAATCATTTATGATATAATAAATTTTAATATGGGTTTTTTTATAATTTAATAACATACCATGGTAATTATATAAGAGGTTAAACATACCCTCGACCAAAAAAAGTGCAATGTAAGGGTTAATTTCACAATATCTTTATTATCTAAGGATATTTTTACATATGTATCTACTAGGAAATATTTATTGTCCATGACCATGTTTCATAAAATATTATTTAATGGGATTCTTTTTAGTGGATTTTTACTAAAACGTCATTTTAAATGTTTTAATGATTTATTCTTCTAAACCTTTCCCATAAATGTCCATGATTTTAACATGGTTTTAAAGATTTATTTATAGGGATATAAATGTTTTAAAATTTTAATTTCATTAAAATGTTTCAATGTGGAATTGGAAACTTTGATTCAAAACTAATTTTTAAATTACTTCCTTTATATATTATGTGTCTTTTAAATGATTTCATGAAAAAGGGATATTCCACTCAAAGATTTTTACATATCATTTTTAACTATGTCAATATCCTTTATAGGATATTATTCTTGATCTAGGTTGACTTATTATACAAATAATCTATATTGTATTTATGGTTTTGTGATATGATTGTCTTTGTATGTGTTAGTTTTATACCATTCATGTTTTATGGATAAATTTTTGAAATTTTTTTTGCTAGTTTTTATACATATGTTTATGTTATGTTTAAAATTTTTCTTATAAGGAATGCATTGGACATAGTAAGTGACAGATGTAGCCCGCTATAGATCCTCAATGCATCTATAGGTCTCATGAGACAATTAGAAATGTAATTTTCCGAGGTATTTCCCAATTTTATATGTGGTTTTGGCTGAGGACTTAATCATTTTTAAACGTCTTGGCCGAGTTCGGGACAAAATGTTCCTGAATTTCTAGCATTATACATTCCCTAATTATAAAAAATTTATTGATGGATCAAGTGGTTATTCGACTAGTAGAATACCCATGACGATGTCTTATTATGAAATTATTTACTCATCTCATATTCCTTCCATAATTTTTTCTTGTTTATTATTTGTAAAGGTATGTATTTTAAATTATTCACCATGCCTAATGTTTATGTTATCTTCCATTGTATTTCTTACCCTTACTGATAATTTGAGCTCACCCCTTTCTTATGATTTAATTTTTCAGGATTCCAGAAATTGTATTATTATTGATAAGAAGGGTTATTCTTGTGGATTAATGGTGTTCTCAAAGATCATTTATGTTATGTTTTATTTTTCTAATGTGTAATGTAACATTCATTTATGTAATCTATTTTCCAAGACAGCTAAACTGGTCGGTCCTTCATGATGTGATCCCTTGTGAGCATGCCAATTTTAAGTAATAATGATCTATCTCTAGATTATTGGGGTCGAGGCATTACACCATTAATACCTAGGATGTTGAGACAATCCCTTTTGATCTAGGAGTGATTCCTATGTGAATCTAGGAATTATGGAGGATTTGTTTGTTGGTAAGTGATCATTCTTCATAATTTTCATTAGTTTTATTTTTCATACCTCTATTGGAGTCCCAAATATAATATATTAGGAAGGGATTTATGTTGATTTATTTCAATCATGATGGTATAGTTTTTGGTTAATTTCATGGGATCATGATCTGAAGGATGTATTATGGGCCTCAATCATTGTCTTTATGGGTTTGTTTCTTTCATTGTTTTCACCTATGTTTTAGGGGTTTGTGGATTCAATCTAGAATACTATCAATTATAACATAAAGGATTGGTTTCAATTTTTTTTAATTTCTTAAATTTATTTTTAAAATGATTTTTTTTGTGGAAACCCTTTTTGATATTTTTTTCTGAAATTGTGAAGAAGGGTTTTTTAGTGGAAAACTCTGTTTATTGTAGTTATAAAATCCTGATTTTAAAATTATTGTTTTTATTTGTTACATGGATTTATTTAAATGGGTTGTTAAATGAAATTTTTTAAAGATTTTTTTTTCAATAGATGATTTATTCATTAAAATGGGATGGAATGTTTTTTGGAATATATTATTTTGAGGAATTAATTTTTATATATGTTACCCCGTAGAACGGATGTGTGCTTTTAAGGTGACTAATATATAGGAATGTTTTGATGAATTGGTAGATCATTGATATACCACTCATGATTACATAACTATCACCTTGTAATTCATGTGTATTTTTATAGAAATCATGTGATGGGTATTGTAAATGGAATTGAGATAAAGGTTTTACGATTATGAAATGGTTTTCACTGGAACTGGTTTGGTTTTAATATTATTTTTTTATATTATTTGAGAATGTTTCCTATAAATTTTAATATATAATTTTTTTTGAATTCTTATAATCTAGTAATGTGTTTCGGGATGTTATTAGTAAAACTGTATTTAGTTTTATACTCATCCCTTTCTAGAGAACATTGGTTTATTTTAAGATATTGTATATTGAGACACATTTAAAGGTATCGTGTCTCATATTATTGATGATTCATCATGAATCTATTGGAATGGAATGTGTTGTTGGATCATGTAGTTTTATGGGAGTTTCTAGGTTGATATCTTCCTCATTTTTATGATTTTTTAGTCTTCACCTTTTCATTTTAATATTATATTGTTTTCATTGTGTTGGTTTTAATTTAGTTGTTTTTTTACTCATGCATCATTTATGGGTTGTTAAATTATCATTATTTTGTTTTGGTTGTATTAAATTCAAATGTAAAATCATAACCTAATTTTTTATAAAGGACTTGTATTTTATTTCGATCAATTATATTTTGGTGATGACATCTAAAGCCTAGTAGCACAGCCATCATTTCTCAAGCCAATGATGGAAGATGATATATTACACTACACCGGAATTGGGGAACCCATTATTATGAGTGAATATATAGTTTTTTTAGTAAATTTTTTCCCTTTAAAACATTACATTGAGTAGAAGGACCTAAAATGGTTTTCCCAGTTACCACCAACTACACATGAAAACATATGAATCAAAAATCAATCAACCAGATTAGAAATCAATCATTTAAAAAAATAAAATGTAATCTATTAATTCTAGTTTTTAATATTACATTTTCTTATAAAAAAAATCATAGGTTTTAATAATTTAATTCTATTTCAAATAAAAAAAATTAAATCCATTTCACCAAGATAAATTTTAAAATATTTCATAAAAATGATTTAAAAATAAATCCATGATTCATCTTAAATCCATACCACAATTACAATTCCATTGAATTTGTTTTTTTTAATTTCCAAACAAATTTCAATTAAATGAAAAAATCATCTCAAAAATATGTTCTTCAATAACTTAAAAACTCATTTGAATTTAATAAAGGGGAGAAAGGATACAATTTTAAGGAAAACAATTATGGAACCACCTAACCATTAATTAAATATCTATAAATAATCAATCAGAGAAGGACTCACAAATGAATAACGAATGAGAGGAAGATCGTTGAAAAAAACCAAAAATCACGATCCAATGAAATAGTGTATATATTGATCAATAAAAAAATATTTATAAAACTAAAAAAAATTAGAGAAAGAGATACCAGAAATGATTCAAGTGGTGACCCACATTTCCATATGAGATTGATCGAGATCAACACTTTATTGATCCTTCAAGTAATGGTTTTAGAGGGTCCAAAATCACCTCTTTACATCCTACAAGGATGAAAAAATCATGTTAGTTTATAATAGTGGGATTAGGAAACATAATCCTATATATTTTTCGGAATTATAAATTAATATTTAGAGTAATTAAAATCCATGCCCAAGTCTTCAAAAGGAAGGATTAAAAGTTAGAAAAATAGTACACCCAAACATTGCACTCCTATTAGACTTCAATTTGGGGTGCACGGTTTGGATGCGTGGTTATGATAACTATTCACAAAAAACGAGTTCCCCACTATCTATAGGGTGAACAATGTATAGGTAGTGGTCAAATGGTTAGAGAAATGGTGTCCCCCTTCTAGTAGATCTTAACATGGTGAATGTTTTTCTTTTCCAAACCACACAATATTCAAAATATATGAACAAGCCAGTAATATACCGAAGGAATTCCAAAATTCACCAAATTCTCAAAGAATGACCCCAAACTAAGAAACAAATTAAAGGATATCTAAAAAATGGTCATGTAATAACTTAGATTATGTTACATGATGATACATTAATGTAGTTTTCAAATTTAACTATTATATTATTTAATTTTGGTTCCTCATACTCTTTTATATCTACACAATTTTCTAATAGAATCTAGAATTTATCTTTTACATTTAGAATAGATTTTCCTATAAGAACTCTTTATAGAAGTTTTAAAAAAAAGGATGTTCAAGGCTATACCCATTACGAAACATAAACATTATTTGTTTTCCATATTATTATATCAATGGTATCTTTAATATGATCGTTGATATAGACTGGATTTCGAAATAAGATGAAAAATATTATTACAAGAAGATGGAAATTATGATTTATGATGAAGATATATATCTCATTGTATTTATATAAGAGACTTTATAATCGATGTTATATCTTGATCCACCACTGTATCTCTAGTGAATGAAATTCATGGGGGAGAAGAGTGAAGAAAATATGTCAATGGAGAATGTAATATTAAAATTGAGGATGTACCTATAGCATAGAAATACCTTTATGTATTTTTGAACGATTTACCTAGATATATATCAGAGAGTTTGTTAATTTTTCCATTGATTTATTACCTGATGGGAGACAAATATCAATGAGTCCCAATATAAAGGACACTATGGAGTTAGTGGACAACGATAAACAATGAGGAGAGTTATGTGATTAATGATTTATTCACCCAGATGTTTCACCTGGGGATCACATATTCTCTTCATTAATATGAATGATGGATCTGTGATTATTTTTAGTGATTATAAGAAACTCAATGCAATTATGATAAAGAAAAACTATCCTCCACCTCACATTGGTGACTTATTAAATCAATTTCAAAGAACAGAGTATTTTTGAAAATTTGACATTCATTTTTGGTATCAATAATTGTGGTTAAAGAAATAATACATTCAAAAAATGACTTTCTTGATGAGGTATATAAATTATTAGTTTACATTAGTTACATTTTGATTGACTAATTCCTTTTATGTTTTTATAGATCAAATGAATAGAGTATTAAATCAATATATTTATGATTTTGTTTTTTTTTTGTTTTTTTAGAAAAGGTTGAGTTGAAATACCCTCTTATTGAACATAATAAATAAAATACCACATTTGAAAATAGTGAAAAATGGCAACCCATAAAAAAGGAGTCAGTATGCCTTAAAAGAACAAATCCTGCAAGCCAAGGTGGTCTTGAAAGCCTAATGAGAAGGAAATGACAATATAACTATGAAATAAAATCTCATACCACCTGATATAAATAGAATCATAGAGATAAATTGAAAATCAAGAATCACACCCTTCTAAGAAGATTCACACTACTATACAAACATATTATGGAAAAATACACCTCAAAGCCACGCAAATATATAGAAGGAAGCCCATATGATTGGTGGCAGAATTCCAATATCTCTTTAGAGTTTTCCACCAAATAATGCTTCTGAGGAATTCACAACACTGTCAAATTAATGCCATAACAAATTTGAAAATAATTGTGAAAATAAAATATAAAGGTTCCCATCCATCCAAACCAAATGATAGTTGGACGAATGATGTGTATCATCATTCAAAACCCTATGTCTATTATTGGGTATATTATCTCTTTGTATGGGATCTTAGTTGATCCTGGAAAGAGAAAGGCAGTCATATAATGGAATACACTAATAAAAAAACTTCGGAATGTTGTTTTATTAGAATGGTTCGAAGCTATATTTGATTCATTCATAATTTTTCCTGATTTGAAAACATGTTAACAAATATTACACATAATATTTTATGATTGTTTTGACAAATGACTTTGATGAATATTTTGATGAACTAAATAAAATATTGGTCAATTATCTGATTTGTAGTCTACTATCTAGAAATTATTATAATTTTATATATAGTGATGCAACAATTGAGGTACTTGGTTGTGTCATAATGAAAATTGATAAAGTATTACAAGTGAATCAAGGCAATTGAAATTTCATTAAAAGAATTATCTAACTAATGATATTGAATTGGAATTTGTAATAAAATATTTGTGTATATAGAGGAATTATTCATATAGTGAAATATGTGAGATATATAAATGTGATTACATTCTAAAAAAAATTCAAAAAAGGGCTCAATATGAGAAAATTTAGATGTATTAAGCTACTCAATGATTATTATTTATCAATAAAATACCACCTAAAGAATGTAAATAAGGTAGTTGATTCCATGAGTTCTCACCAAAATGTGGGTTGAGTGAGATCCTATGATCATGGAAATATTATATATTGATATCATAATTATGATGAAATAAGATACATCACTCATATTTCAAATTATTAGGAAACAGTCTCCCTTAGAACATCAAAAAGTTTTAATTTCAATCATGTGGTCTTTCAAAAGAAAATAATGGTTGTGAATGACAGAAAATTATCAATAATCATTTGTGAAGATTGTGTTTTATGATTTGGAACGACATTATGTGTTCCATTTACACTAGAGCTAAAATTAAATTTTTTGCATGATGCTCATTGCTCTTTTTCTCTATACACTGATGTTACAAAAAAGGTATAATGATTTGAGGGAACATTTTTTATGGGATAACATGAAACAAGAAACTAATTAATATATATATGGATGATTTTTATGAGCATAAGATAATGTTTTCTGTGATAATATTAGAGTATTATTGAAACCACATCCCATTTCTACGTGGAAATGTTATTACACCACAATTGACTTTTTCATGGGATTACCAGGGACACCTAAAATGAATAATGAAATATTTGTTATCAATTATCACATAAAATCAGCATATTTCTTCACTATAAGATTATATTTACCTCTTTAGTGCCTCAAAATAATCATTATTAATGTTTTTATAAGAAATCAAGGTGAACCTTTTTCTTTTGTTATAGATCACAGTACACATTTTACAATGAAATTATCTAAGAGTCTTTAGATGGTTCTAGATATTGAGTTTCATTTGAGTACTCCCTTCCATCCTAAAACAAATGAATTGTTTTAAAGGACTCTTAAAAAATTGAATACCTATTTCGGTCATGATCAAATAACCTTCAAGTTATGTGGTATAGTATTGTCCATTAGTAGAGTATTCAAATAAAAATAGTTTCCATTCAAGTATTAAAATGGATCCATATAAATAATTATACAGAAAGTGATTTTTTGCTTCAAGTTATAGGGATGATTTTAGTGAAAAAATAAATGCAGGCCTAAAAATGTGTGGAAGATAAAAAATAAAAGTAATGTCAATTATGTATCACATTAAAGTAGCACAATGTATCCAATAAATTTATTTAAATAATCAGAGGATTGATTTGAAATTCCATATTGGAAATCATATTTTCCAGAAATTATTCCAATGAATGGGTGTAATAATGTTCATTGAGAAGAGAAATATGATACATAGATGTATCAATCACTTTTTTGTCCTTGAAATAATTAAATATATTTCTTATCATTTATAAATTCTAAAAAATCTCTTAAAATTACATAATGTGTTCCACATATCATTATTATGAAATTATATTCCAGACCTGATGCATGTTCCCACTAATGATGAAATATAAATGGAAATTGATATATTTTCCTGTATTCAAAACTCTTATATTCTTGATAATATTGATAAATTATTTATGAATCATATGACTCTTTAGGAAATGTTCTTGGGATATGTAATAATAATGAATGGAGAACCATGGGAACCGTAGGATGAAATAAATAAGAACTAGCCTAATATATTAAGAATGTAATATCAAAATAAAATAAGGATGTAATTTCTATATGAGGGAGAAATTTAGCACCTTGAGAGTTTATTAATTATATCATTTTAAATAATTTAATCCTCCTCAATATCTTGGATTCATGAAGGACTATGCTTAAATTAAAATACTCTATAAAAAAATTATTATAACACGACCATTATAACATAGTCCACATGGAAGATGTTTTGAATATTAATTAATATATGACTAAAATTTTTTAGTTAATATATCTATAAAATATATTAAATTTTTATATATTGATTATAATTATATGATGAATCATTTTAGAGAAAAATAAATTTATTCTGGAAAATAAGTTTTTTTTTAAAATGGATTCACCACATCTAAAGCACATATGAAAAATTAAATTTACACACTTTTACTAATTTTATTCGATAACATGAAGTTAATTTTTAAAATATAATATAAAAATTATCTTTAAATTATTTGTTTTTATTTTTCTAGAAAGGATTATTTTCAAATGAATAATGAAAAATAATTTTTCTTATTTGAATACTGCCTTTAAATTTAAATTACTTACATTGGTAAATTATATTTTTTAATGGGATATAAAGGAAAATTGTTTCAATTATATTATAATAACAACAATTCTAGCCGTTTTATTTAATTTCCTATTTATTGTTCATATTATAATCTTTCATACTTATGAGAAAGCTCTTCTTGAAATCCCGATTTTTCATCCAACATTTGGGTTTTGATTTGAAGTTAATTTTTATAATTATATGAATTTATTTTGGTAAAATGGTTACCATATGTTGAATATGAATAATATATATTATCTAATATGTTGAAAATATTTTTTACCTTAATTAATAGTGAAAATTTAAAAAATTAATTTTCAATGTTAAGTTAAAAATTTGTTTACCAGGGGTTAACCTAAAATGATAAGGGATTAAATAACCTAAAAACATGTCTAAAATATATTTTAGGGTCTTATATAGACCATATAATATCTAATTAAATATTATAATACATTTTTTACCCTTTTTCCATGTTAACAACAAGGGTACACCATTCTATTTAAAAAAAATAAAAGTGTCCCACTAACCTCACCTATAAAAACCCACTTGCTCTCAACTCTTCTTAAAAAAATAAAACCTTTTTAAAAAAATTCCTAAAAATTTACATACCAAAATTAAAAACATCATCATTAATTTTTTTTGAAAATACATTCAAGGAATACATTTTTTATAATCCAAAAGATTTGGTTTGAGAAGAGTAAAGATTTCTTACTATACAGTTTTTGTTTAATTTCGTCTCCTACCTCCTCCAGATGTTCATAATTTGTATTTATATAATAAATAATGTATATGCCATAAATATATAATATTAATATTAATATTATTTCTTATATCCATCACTTATTCCCCCAAATGAGAAATGATAACATTGATCATGTGTACAACAGACTATCGCCTCGCAAACTGATGTGACACATTTTCCATCGACACCTTTCATGGTTGGGTATGGAAATAGATATAGTGTATATATATTTATATATGTAATATTAATAATATAATTATATCTATAGAGTCATTATATGATTTATATGTTTATTAATTCCAATCCATAGTTGATGCGATAACATTTCTCGTGTGTTTGGCAGACTACTGCCTCTCAATGTGATCTGATTCATTTTTCACTAACACCTCACATTGAAGGTAATAAGTATAATTTTAAAGTATATATGTGATATAAATTAACTAAATATGATATTCAATAAATAATTATCATTCTAAAACGTCAATTTTTCATTTTATTTCATAACCTTTCACTCACTGATAAATGATAACATCGTTCTTGTTTGTGTGGACTACTTTCATCATAAAGCAATGTGAATCAATTTTCATCACCACAAAAAACTGATGATATATTTAAATATATTTTTCGAAATAATATGGTATTTATTATATTATTTTTATAATTTAATTATGAAATACTGCTGACCTCCATTCCATATTGATTTTTGAAATATGGAAATGTTACACATGTGTACGTATGACCTACCGTCTCCATGATCACAATGTATTGAATTTATCGACACCATATTACCTGATTTCTCATAAAAATATAATTTATTTTTGAATATGATAATTATTTCAGGATTATTATTTTGATGTTGTTGAAATAGTGACCTCTTAGACCAACACCAGCCTACCAAATTACTTTTTGACACATAACTCAAATATCATCTAAACACCCTCTATAAATTTAATTTACTAAATAACTGTATATCACATTTACAAAAGGGAAATAAAAGAGATAATAAAAATGAAAATCGTTATTAATAATGTAAATAATTATCATAATATTAATATTTAAGAAGATAATGAATGTATATAGCAATTTAGACTCAATGTAAGGGACTCTATCTAACTTTCTCTTCATAGAGAATTATTGTAATGTTATATACCTCATTTCATCTATATGGTTCATAAAAATACCATATAATATATAATATCCTTATTATATATTGTTTCAGGTTATTATATAATTCTATTTGAATTATTTCTTTCAAAGTCATTTTTCATGAATGGTACCATGTGTTAATGAGTTTCAAAACATGATTTATTTTGATTGGGTTTTACTAACTATTCATTGTCCATTGAAATTATAAGACTATTTCCATAATTGATATTTATTATATTACATTTTAATTTAAAATTTTCAATATTAATTTAAATTTTATACACATAAATTATTTTTTGATTAATTCACACCTCAATTGTATGATCATTGTCTGTGATTTCGTCTCAAGATATTTTATGTCTGTGGGTGGAAACATGTCTAAATATTAATAGAAAAAATAAGGCTTTATCTCCAAATTCTTTCATATCATGATACTATTGTTGAATATATGTTCTATTATTCATATTTTCTCCACAATTTGTTTCATTCCCAAATCATTCCACTTATTTTGAAATGAAGAATTTATTTCATTAATAAATTAGCCTTATCAAAAAATATCCATATCCAGTAAAAGTTATGAATCTACAATGAATTCCATAGACATTTAAAAAAAATTATATTAACCAATGAATTGAAATTTTTTATTATTTTTTGTAAATAATCTAGTGAATTATAACTTTACCACATTGAATGAAAACTGAGTTAAGAAATCACTTACCACATATAATCAGTCAAATAGTATGCCCCATAAATCTTAAAATTATCAAAGTAAACATTGAATAACATAAAGATAATTAGATTCATGATATGATATATCACTGATTGTTATATTAACCACAAAAAATAGAAAACTAGTGGATAATTCATGTACCTCATAAAAGTAATACTGAGATGAGAAATGCATACATTAAGCTTTCCATTGATTGAACGTGATATAACATCATGTATAACGGTTTAATAAATGTTATTGATTTATAAAATAACCATATTCATAATTATTATATCATATATGATCCTATTATTTAATTTTATAACTCATATTTTAATAATATTGTTTTATTTCCCCCATTTCAGGTGTTAACTACATCATTTTTCTATGTGTAATATATCATGTTGGTCATAGTTATTGTGCACCTGATATAGTTAAATCATCTCCATAATGATATTAAATTCATATATATCATATTTATTCATTATATAATTTCTTATAATAATTCTTGAATGGTGAACTTTTAAAATTAATTGAATCTCATCTAGAGATGGGGGTCGTACATACGCACGTGCGGTGATTTCCTTTTCTGTATGATGGATAGATGGTGAAATAGGGTTGTTTCATACTTATAATAACATACCAGTATATTAGTGATGCTGATGTTATTAGTTCACAATGAAACAACTAAAGAAGAAGAAGTGGAAGAAGAAATAAAGTTGAAAGAATCGGTAACGGACATTACCTCTTCTTTGAAGCACCTCTTTGATACCTCCTCATAGGGAACTAAAATTGGACTTTGAAGATGACCAGGACCTATAGAATGTTTCTAGGGAAGTGGAGAAGAGAATTTTGTAGGGGTTGGCCGAGTTTGAAGGCTCAATGTGGTGTGAGGAAGAGAGGGAGGAGGTGCCCTTTTATAAGGGAGGAGAGAGGCATCTTTGGAAAAAATAAAAATATTATTTTATTATAAATCCATATTCGGTTTTAAATAGCTCCAAATTGATTTATTTCGAAGCTAAGGTGGGGATGGGTCGCAATCCTCTCATCCAATAGAATTTAGACAAGTTTAGGTTTCAATTTTAACCTTGTCATTTAGATTTAACATTAAGTTAGATAATTTAACTTTTACCGTGTATTCTGGTTTTCTTACACTATAAGGTTAATAAACATACTATAACATGCCAAACGAACCCCAAGTTGTTTATTATTAATATATATAACCTTATCTTAGTCATTTGGCCGATCCATAGATTTTTAGGAATAAAATAACAATTAATAATATAATATTTGTTTTAAAATTTATTTTATGTCAAGTTTGACACTATTTGGTAATTGATTTTTGTGAAAATCATAACAGAAAGATTATTTCCAAAAAAGATAATTAAATCAATAATAACATGTCATATTAACATATAAAATTAGTTTAATTCATAAAAAGTCTCAAATTAAATTTATTTGGGTATTTATAACATCAATTATGTTAATATTTCATTAATAAGATAATTATTGCATCATCATTGTGTCATAAATAAATTATATTATTTTCAGTCTAAAATTTACAAATAAAATACCATTATCTACGAAATTTTTTATCTATCTAATTAATATTTATAGTAGAATTTATCTGATGTATAACCCTATATGAAAAATGACTTAGTTATTAAACTTTGATTTTAACTATTTTAACCCTTCTTTAAATAAATTGATAATAAATGTTCTCATCTAATCCAAGTGGGCCTAAATGGTCATATTTTATTTCTAAGGTCATTTTTTGTCGAATTACACTTATCCAATAGAATTTGGACATGTGTTAGGGTAATAATAATAACATTTTTACCCTTATTTACCCTATTTACTTTTAACCGTGGTAAAAAAAGTAAAAAGTTACTATTCACCAATAATTATTTTCATCTCATTGAACCACATTTTAGTCCTTTATATTAACCGTGTCTCTCAGATTTTCGAAATTCCACTCACAGAAGCGGTAAAATTATGTTTTATGAAAAATTCAATTTTTTTAACTACCACTTAGTGGTTTTACTATTCATCAAAAAATGAATGTTTCCAGAAAGATACCAAAAATTAGGCCTAAGTAATATTTGATATTATGAATTAAAAAATGATGTCTATTTTACCAAATTCAAAACACATCAGTTGCATTAATTAATTTAAAAATTAATTCTCGCCGTCAAAACAAATAGCGTGTTTTTAAAAGATAATTACTATCAAAAGATTGACACTTGTTTATGTTTGGTTTAAATGTGAAATTACATCTAATGACCAAAATTGTATTAAATGGTAAAAATATATTCTAAATATACTTTAAAAGCACTCAAAATAATAATTTATCAGTATTAATTATTTCTATTAAAAAAGTTGTTTTTAATTAAAATTTAGTAATTTTCACTATTCATAAGAATATGAATGTTATCCGAAAAGTACCAAAACTTCACCCTAAGCTAGTTTTGATATTCCGATTCCAAAAATGAAGTTCATTTTGACAAAATAAATTTTACAAAATTTCAAAAAGTGGTTATTACTATTCATAACGGCTAGTTTTAATAATATTTTAATAGCATATCGTTGTTTAGTGAAACCCGGTATTGCGTACGACGCAAGCTATCGAGGAAGGTCATGATTGCGTGTAAAGAAAGTCAAGCTAGTGTTGTGTGTAGTGAAAGATACCTTTGATGATTTATAAAACATAAAAACCAAATATTTCTCATAAAATTCTCTGGTGTTACACATACGGTCCCCACCCATTTATTCATCTCTAAAGAATTCCTATTATTTAAAAACGATGTATTTAATTCATGAATAGATTATCCTTATTAAAATATATTCAAATTAAGTAAATGATATAGATTTTATATTAATTCTCTAGTTATTTAATTTAATTTCAATTTAAACACTGCACATAAAATGGTATACGTTTTATGCGATAATAAATAAAATATAACTTCACACCATTGAAGAAAATTGAGTTATAAAGTCCCTACCACAGGTAATATTCTGAATCGTACGCCCCATTAAAGTAAAATTTATCAAATGAAACGTTTAATAACTTAAATATAACAAGATTAATGATATTATATATCAAATTGAATTATATGAACCATAAAAAAGTGTTAAGTGGGGGATAATACATGTATCTTATAGAATTAAAAGTGTGATGAGAAATAATTACCACGCTATTTCCCTTAATTGAAAATGATTTAAACATACGTATAATGGTTTAAATAATTTTATTCATTTATTAAATTACCATATTTATATTTATGATATCATATATCATCCTCTTCTATCAATTAATCACACATTTAATAATAATATTTCATCATTACCCTTATTTTGAGTTTTAACTTATTATTTTTATATTAATATTTTGTTGTGTAGTTACTAATTCATGTTCATTGGTCAAAGTTAAATTATATAAAAAATTATTATAGAGTCATATATATTATATTTATTAATTATATATTTATTTATAATCAATCTAGAATGTTGAACATAGAAAATGAATCACTTCACGTTGTAGAGTCACTAAGTTTTACGTATGCACACGCGATGGTGTCATTATATTAATAATGAAATGGTTAGGAAGTTGGTGGTATATTAATTTTTCCAAATTCAATATCCTGTGAAAATAATCTTCTATTTCCATTATTATACACAGACATGTAAAGTTGTCATAAAAAGAGAATTATTCCATAATGTGGATATGATATGTAATATGTATGCATATGCAGTGCTTTTTTTCATAAGATGAATAAATTTGGAATATGGTTATATCATAATCATAATAACATATAATTATATATACGATACACTATTTATTAATTTATATTTGAAAAAACACATTAATATGAACTCTAAGGAGATATAACCTTGAAATAGTTAATAAAAAATATTACCTCTCCTTCAACCAACATCATTTAGGAATCTTCTTAATGGATACAGGGTTGGTCATTTGGAATGGACATACCAACTAGAACATCAATAATGATATTTTAAAGAGAAATGGATAGACCCTCGGTGAGCTATAAGTGACAAGGTTTTGAAATGGAATTAAATAATGAATTTCATTTCAAAATTGAGGTGACGGGAACCCTTGGAAGTCCTCAAAATATTAGATTCTAATAAATTCATTTTGAGTCCAAATACAACCAAATGGTAATGTATTCGAATATCAAATGATATATGGTTTTAATATCTTAATCCAACAATATTTTTACACTTTTTTTATTTCTAGCCTTATCATTTATATTGACTTTACTAAACCTAATTTAATTTTAATTATGGTAATAATTTATTTAATGATAAAAGGTTATAATTTATACATATAAAATTTAAATTGGACCATAAATGAATAATTATATAAATTTTAGACCAAATAATAATAAATTTAATTTTTAATTATAATTTTTTTTAAAAGGAAATCAAAAAAATATTATTTTGATAAATTATCATTAGTTTCAATTTTGATACTATTCATTAAATTAGATTAAGTAAAACCATAAAGAAATAAAAATTCAAAACAAAATATTTAATACGTAATTAATATGTAATCATCATCATGAAAATTTGTGGGTCACTTGAAAAAATTTTAATTAAACATATTCTATTATTTTTTATATGATTTATTTGATTGTTTCCTTAATAAATTAATTACTCTATCATTGTTGTATAATTATTTTAGGTATTTATTGTTTTACTGAAATTAAAAAATAAAATACATTAATGTAGATAAATATTTTATATTTCAAAATAATATCTATATTCTTAAATATATTCTTAAATAAACCATGATCAAAATAATATAGTTATTAAAATATGTATTCCACGTAATCGTTTTATCCTTGAATAAAATATTATTAATATCATATCCCCATCCAAATGGTCCGTAAAAATAATGAATAAATTTGTAGCATTAAATAATTTTATTATGATTAAAATGGATACATATATTGATTAATAACTTATCTTTTTCCACCATTTTGACATATATGATATTTTTTGGACAAATAAAGTAACAATTTTTTATTCTTGTTAATTTAAATAATATCAAAGAAATTATCATGGAAAACGTTTCTATTAAATGACTAAAATTTCAAACATAGCTATTAAATGCTGAATATAAATCATTTGATAAACATTGGAAAATTTTACGCTAATTTTAAAATATTATCATTTTTTCAACATAAATTTATAAATATAGGCTTTATCATAGGAACACAAAATACCAAGGTTACTATTCATATTAGGATAAAATTAAAGGGAATTATTAATAAAAAATTAAATTATGAAAACCAATATTGTTTTAATTTTCAATTATTCATAATTCATAATCTATAGAAATTAATTTAAGTTTAATCCCACAAAACGAAATGACGAACTATTTTATTGAAAAATGTATTTTTAATCCCAAAATTGATCTAATACCAAAATATGATATTAGGATAATTATATTTTAATTAATTAAATTTATATTAAATAAATATTTTTTATGTTACATTGAGAAAAAATTATAATCACATAGAGGATTTAATATGATTAAAATGATAAATTTATAAAAGTTTGTATTTTTCACTATTAGCTAGAAATTTAATATTTTCTGAAAAATACAAAAAATTACGGTAAGATATTTTTTTTAATTTATATTTTAAAAATTGAGTTTATTTTATCCTATATAATTTATGAAAGTTTCAAAATTTATATTTAAAACAAATGTACTAATAAAATGTGGTGAAATTGCCTTTTTGAACATATATCTTCTTATACATAAAAATTGGCAATATTCTTATCTTGAGCCTATCAAATTATTAGTTGAATTAAAAAATTAAATATGTAATATATGAATTTCATTTTTATCATCTAATAATAATTATTTATTTAATTTATTTAGATAAAATCAATCATTGCTCAAAAAAATATTTTTTTTATAAAAAACCCATTATTTATGATCAATTGGTTTTCATTTTCATTTAAAATTATTTTGTAACCTGTTAATTTATTTTTTTGAATATTTTTAAACCTTTGTTTCATAGTTAAAATTATATCATTCATTCTTGTCGTTCTAATTGAAAGGTGATGACTATAATAATTAAATAATAATATTTAACCATTTATTTATGCCCAGTGTCCATTGTAAGGTTTGTTATTGAAGAAATGAAATTTAATATAACACAAACCATAAAATCATAGGTTGTTGCAAATTTTATTGAAACAAAATATTGATAAATATAAATGAAACATTAATGAAAATTATAGAATTGATTATGGGGACATCTATTCAACTTATAAACATTTTAAATTAACATCTTTTCAAACATTTTAAAAATATATTCAAAAGTGACCGATTTAGAAGAATTTTACATTTTCTTTTAATTTTCTTAAAAAAAGGAAAAATATCAAGTAATATAGGTTTATTAAATAATTTATTTTTTTAAATAACATGTTTGATATAAATGTTTAAGGCATTGATATGAAACTGAATATTTACTAATAAAAAATAAGGTACACGATATATATTACTTACAAGTGATCTTCTAACTGTTTCATTTATAAATAATAAAGAAAATTGAAATTAAACATGAAAAACAAATTGATAACCAGAAGAGAATTAAATAAATTTGATTTATGAAAATAAGATCAAATAATTCCCTCCAATAGAATTTTTTACGTAAACAATCCCGAAACAAATGGATAATGTAAAGTAAAGCCCTTTCCACTTTGCTAACTTCTCAATATTAATCCACATGAAATAAAACCATTATATGATAATTTAAATATTGTTATCATAAATATGTTCATGATATTTCATTTCAAATTATAAGCATATACTCCCCATAATCATTTCTGGATTTATAATATCTTCATATGTCCCAATAAAAAAGAATTTGAGATGAATTATCCTTATAAGGATCATATTTTTTAATTGAAAATAAATTAATGGGTTTATTATGTGTAATAAATGTGATTCCCCCCAAAAATTAAAATATATATTAAAAATATTTATAGATGAATCCACACATAATTGTAACCTAATAATTCAAATTAAGAGGAGTTATACCTCATTGAAATGAAATTGAGTTAAGAGACTATTTATGATTTGATAACTTTAAGATAAAAAACATGAATGAAATAATAAAAAATTAAAATTAAAATATAATTATCTACGAAGGGGTAAATATTTTATTTGTAAAAGTGGAAGTATATACACCAAAACTATGAAATATGGTTGATAACATTACAATATGCCACGGTGTGGGAAAATTGGGACGAAGTCCCTTACATATTTTCTAATCATTGGATCAAAACCCATGAAATATAGAACATCATAATCTTTCATAAATACAAAAATCATTAAAAAATTATAAAATACATTCATGTTAATTTTATAAACCACAAAAAATAGTATTGAATATGAAAAATGTCTGACAGAAATAAAATTTAAATTAGAAACTCGTACCTCCTATAAGTATTTCTTCTCATGTTCATGAATTTCCTGTACCATTAACATACATTATTTAATTCATTTATAAAAAATATTTCCAAAATAAATTACGTATAACTATGAAATTTTGTTAATTTATTTATAATTATATAATAAAATTCTTAATCAGTTTAGTTTGTGTTGGTTATTTAGAGAACATTTAGTTCACTATTTTAAAAAGGATTCAGTGTGTCGACAATGGTAAAGTTTCCATTATTTTAATATATACAGAATAATAACCATGAAATATTTTTAATATTTATCCCTCAAAATTAATTTTAAAACCATTCATCAAATATGGTTTTGATAAATGTACAATGATACAATCATGGAGATGGTTAGTATCATGTATGCCTCAATAATTTTTCGATTGTCTAACAATCAATTTAAAAAGAATGAATGTAATAGTTTACCCTTGTTGAATTATCATAATGTTTTAAATACCATATTTATGGATAAAATATTCTTATATATATCAACTGTGTGTTTTAGATATGAAGGAACGCATCCCACTGTAGAAGGGGTTGTCCACATATACTCTCAAACGATGTTATCATTATTCAGTGCAACAAAGAAAATGATTTATTACCCATTAATAATTATAAATATGTCTTGAAAAAAATACAATTATATCATATATATTAAATAAATTTATCCTTATTTCCTTCCATGTAAATCGTTGGTCAAAAATAAATCCCATCGCTTTGCACGATGATAGTCCGCCATTTATAAGAGAGACATTATCATATCCCGTACCGAATGGAAATCAAAAAAAATATATGTGATATCATAACTTTACAAGAATAAATTGGTTTTAAATATCATATATATACTTTAAATATATAATTATAAAATGTTATGATAAGAGATGATGGAAAACAAATGACATCAGTTTGTGGGGCAGTTGTTCCTCATACACAATAAAAATCATTTTCATCATTTTTTTATAGAAGATAATATAGATTTAGTTTAATAAATTAAAATAATAAGATCATGTTATATGGGATATAATTTTTTTATTTTATAATCAAAATTGAATAATATTAAAAGTATTTTGAAAAGAAATTGAATAAAAACAGTAGGTTAAGCATGATACCTCTTCTTAAGACAACCTCTATAGGTTAGCACCAAAAGAGTTAATAGGATGGATTTCTAATCCAGCCAAGGATAATAAGATTTATTTATGGAGGTAATTAGTATATATTTTAATTTATTGTTGGATCCAAATTTATTTTAATATTGGAATAGCATAAGATAGGGGGTTACCTATTATAAGTGATGTGGGTGGCACACTTTTAATCATTGAAATGGAGAATTTATACTCAGGTTTTCCACAAGATAAGGCACTTAAAAATGGACCATTATATAAACATATAAATTATAAGGTGTAAATATGTACATTAAATAAATTTGAAGAATAATTTTAGGAAATTTCAAACTATATGATTTAATTTTAACCCCCTCCTTGTAAATCTATTCTGACCTCAATCGCAACAAAATATTTTTATTGTTTTTACTATTCAGTATGGAGAAAAATTAAGTTAACCATATTAGATAATATATATTATTTTTATTAATGTAATTTAATACATTTTTATAAATTTAATTCAAATAATTGATATAATAAAATTTAAAAATAAACCAGCAGAGGCGACGAATAGGTCAGTTGTCAAAAAGTGTATTTTTCATGAAAAATACGTTTTTATATTAACACTATCCCTATTAATAATAAATATATTAATTTCAATATATATATATATATATTATTCTTTATTATGGGTCAGTTTAGTTATATAATATGTATATATATTTTTGACATTACAAATGTTTTATGAAAAAACACATATTGATACCAAAAAATATGCCTATACGAAATTATAACATACAGTTCAATAAAAATTAAATAAATGGATTAAATGTATATAAATAATAATTATGTTACTTTAAATATTAATAATAACATAATTTGACTTTAAATTTACATAATTTATTGATATGAAATTTCATTTTTACACATGAAATTTTTATCACTATTAACTAACAAATAATTATATACCAACAAAAAAAATTATCTCTAAGATAATTTTAATAATTTTAATTAAAATTTTAATTCCATTTAATAATATAAATTTTTCTAAATGTTTCAAAAATCAATACTAATGTATCTGTAGAATGTGTGATGAAACAACTATATAGAAAATATAGTTTTTTCTAAACTTTTTTCTTTGAAATAGTTCTTATTTTAAATTCTATTCAACAGATAACCATGGAGTTTATAATATTTTAGTGAAACATTTTATTTCATAAATAAGTTATTCAAATTAATACCATACAATTTAATGGCTATGTATATTATATTATCTCTCAGTTACACGAGACCTAAAATCTATTTAAAGAAATATATTTTAAGAGTGGTTTAATCTTGATGATGGGTATTGAATAATCCATCAAACAAAGCTTCAATGTTTTAAATATTTTGGTGTTACATCCCCCCCTTTAATAAATTTCATGCTCATAATTTGAACATGTTCTAAAAAATTAAGGGTTTGGAATTTTAAAATACAATTGTTGTAAACCAAATCATAAGAAAGGTTAAAAAAGAATAATATTTATAATATAGAAAGGGATGTCTATAGGGAATATAAAATAACTGATTAGTAGGTTCTTAAGTATGAAAATTCGCATGAATTTAATTTTTAGTCGTGGAAGAATTGTTTCATTCCTTAATAATTATGGGGATTGACACATATTATTGATCACAAGAAGGAGAAAGGTCAGGTGAATGTGAAAAACTTCAAAATCGTAATCCAAATATATGTGAAACTGATCATTGATGTCACCAAATATGATTTTATTTAGAAAAAATTTCAAAATCCATTTCCTAGAGTTGTTGAATTCTATTTACATATATACTATTTAATTGATTATTTATACTTACTTGAGGCATATAATTTGGTCCTTTAATCATCTTCCCCTACTATATCATCCTTTAATCAAAATGATAAGTAATAGTGATGTTTTTTTATTCCTAAAGCACTAAAATCAGATTCAAAATGTATACATAACCAAAAAAATGGATAATGAAGATTTTATACCAATCATTCGACAATATCCAAAAACCAAAATGTATGGAATATAATAAGACGTTTCCAAAAAGAAATAAAGCTACATAAGAAGCAATAATAAATTAATCTGTTAAATTAAATAGTAATAAAAAAGTTAATACAAAATCATTCCATTAATTAATAACCCTATATCCAATATAATATCAATATCATAAACCATAAGAAGTTATTTAACCACAAATTTTAGAGCATACCTTTAATCATAAAATTCGCAAAATGTGGTGACCTTTTTCTAAAATAACATTCATGACATAGTCACTATATATCTTTTCAATCCAATGGATATCTGTAGAAAATAACTTTTTCCCAAAAATAATTCAATATCCAATTTCATATAAACCATAATTGTTATCAATACCCTAAAATATTATCCCACAAATTGTAAATTCATACATCACATAAAAAAATCTTTTAAAATACCTCAACTTAAATAACCATCATAAAATTATTGTCAATAATAACTTTAAGATCTTATTACTTATAACATCAAAACGTGTTTCTATGACTTCCGAACATATAATAAACCTTAATATAATATACCAATAATGTAATACATAAATCCTTTAATATCAATACATGAAAACAACATATCCCAAAATAATTATAAATCCCCTAGGATACCAACAATAACACCACAAATCCATTTTTTTAATGATTTTCAAGCAGACCGTAGTGGGTTGAGTGGGGACTAGAAACATGACATCACGGAAAAAATAAGCACAACCATAGAAAGAAAGACGCTTAAGAAATACCTGGTCTCTGACCGAAGGGTGGGCGTCTATATTTCCACGCCAGATTAGTATTGATAACCTCATTCTTCATCTGCTCAGAAAAATGAGAGGGGAATGTGATGTGGCTTAGATCTAGTTTGTCAAGAGAAATCAGATCCTATTTATAACGACCCAAACTTTACATACATTGTTAATACTTCAAAATTGAAGCGAACTTATTACATCATATAACAAAACCACTAAAGGACCGTATAGGTATAGTGTCTTTAGAAACTGGGAAACATAAACAACTGGTTTATAAAGGATCTACACTATCTCCCATTTATTTCATCATATCTATAGTCCCTTTTGGCATATCTTACTTAATAACCTTCTTAATGACCTGGGGAATGAAAACATACAAAAGGGTGAGCTCAAATGCTCAGTAAGGGTAAACAAAAGAAATATCTATCACATCATATTCATAAGAACATAACATTTTGGAAATCATAACCTGCAAAAGAGATCATAATATCATAACATGGGATAAATCATAGTAGTGAAATGTAATCCCAATAATCATAACATAAAACATGAAACTTTGTGGCATACACACATAATCATAGAGAATCATTTCTTATTAGTCAAGACTCATTGCCAAGACTATCTTAGTGGACAAAGTCCATTTCTGAACCGAGTTCACTCCTCGTTTCAGTCCTGTTTCACTGAACCGGTATAACCTACCGTTCCAGCCGTGTCTATCTCATGAGATATAAAATCTTTACCCAATGAATTGGAGGGAGATATAGGTCCCACCCATCTCATAATGATACCATTCTTATGTGTGCCACAAAATCAGAAACCATACATCATAGCATAACCCATGTAATAAAAATGGGAATCTTAAACATCGTGACATCATGAAACAATTCCTATAAGATAAAGGAATTCATAAAAATATAATTCCATCACAACATAATCAAATAAATGTAACAATAGGAATAGAAACGGAACCCTTTATTATCTTAGATGGAAAATAATTTTGATAAAACACTTGAACTCCATTCTTGAGAAAAATATCCTTTCTGCTTCAAAAACTCTATTCCTTTCTTAAGATGTCGAACATTTCTAAACTAAAAGAAGTTGATTAAAAAATAAATTTCTAAACATGTAAATGAAGCTTATTGGAAGTAATGTTTTAAAAATCCATTCATTCCGTATAAGTTAAAAAAATATTCTTCTCGTACTTTTGTCGGAAAAGTCAAAAAGTAACTCGTACGAAAAACGACAAAAGATTCCTTTCATATATTTTACTAAAAACATACCGAAGGGTAAAATTGGGTTTAAAAAATTGTAGGTGGATGGAAATAATATTACATATTGTGGAAACATGGATGTGGATGATAAAATACACCCCAGTAAATATCAAAGTAAAAACGATCTCGGATAAAAATGAGGTTGTGATATTTCCCTTACCTTAGGTATGATTTCCTTCGTAAGTGTCTGAACCTCCTGTATAATGATTTAAATAATGTTATTGAATTATTCCAGAATCATACTTATTGTTATGATATCATATATGGTCATATTCTTATCTTCTTATTAGTAATATTTCATTACTACTTGTTATTTGGGTGTTTATTACTTTTTGTTCTTATGTGTGTTTGGAGAATAAATTCTTATTATTCTCTTTAGTTTATAGATACCCCATTTCCAGAATGGTATTAGTGTAATATATATCATATTCATTCATTCAATTCATTTATATAATCATTATGAAATGAAGATAATGTAGAACGAGTCGCATCACATCATGGAGACGGTATTCCCTACGTACGCACGAGTGATGATATCATTCCTATGATCGTGGAATTGTATTGGAGTGTATGTATACTATTTCAGAATTAATATTACTTTATAATAGTCATATATAGTCATTATTTACACCGTTATACCCATCCAAGTAAGGTGGTGGTGGAAAATAGATTACTCCACGGTGTGGAGATGGTATTCTGTACGTACACACACGCGGTGATTTCTTTTTCCGTAGGATGGATAGATGTTGAAATAGGGTTGTTTCATACTTATAATAACATATCAGTATGTGAGTGATACTGATGTTATTACCTCATAATGAAACAACTAAAGAAGAATAAGTGGAAGAATAAATAAAGATGAAAGAATCGGTAACGGACATTACCTCTCTTTGAAGTGCTTCTTTGAGACCTCCTTTTAGGCACTAAAATAGGTCTTTGAATAAGAACAGAACCTCTAGTATGATTCTAGGGAAGTGGATAGAATAATTTTTCAGGGTTTGGCCTAGCTTGAAGGCTCAAAGATGTGTGAGGAAGAGGGGGAGGAGGTTCCCATTTATAAGGGAGGAGAGGGGCACCTTTGGAATAACTAAAACTATTATTTTATTATAAAGTCAAATTCGGTTTTTAATAGCTAAAAATTGATATATTTCTAAGATAATGTGGGTAGGGGTCTAAATCCTTTCATCCAATAGAATTTAGACAAGTTTAGGTATCAATTTTAACCTTATCATTTAGATTTAACTTTAAGTTAGATAATTTAACTTTTACCGTGTCTTCTTGTTTTCTTACACTATAAGGTTAATAAACTTACCATATCAAGCCAAAAGAACACAAAGTTGTTTATTATTAATATATATAGCCTTATCTAAGTCATTTGTCCAAACCTTAGATTTTTAGGAATAAAATAATAATTAGTAATATAATATTTGTTTGAAAAACTATTTTATGTCAATTTTGACACTATTTAGTAATTGATTTTTGTGAAAATCATAACAGAATTATTAGTTCGAACCAAGTTACTTAAATAAATAATAAAATGTCATATTAACCTATAAAATTAGTGTAATTCATAAAAAGTCTCAAATTACATTTATTTGGGTATTTATAACATCAATTATGTCAATATTTCATTAATTAGATAATTACTGCATCATCGTTGTGTCATAAATAAATTAAATTATTTAATGTCTAAAAATTACAAATAAAATACCATTATGTAGGAAATATTTTTAACTTTCTAATGAATATTTATAGTCGAATTTATCTTATGTATAACCCCATCTTAAAAATGATTTACTTATTAAACTTTGATTTTAACTATTTATTCCTTCTTTTAATAAAAAATGTCCTAATCTAATCCAAGTGGGCCTAAATGGTCATATTTTATTCCTAAGGTTGTTTTTGGTATAATTACACTTGTAAAATAGAATTAAGACATGTGTTAGGGTAATAATAAAATCATTTTTACCCTTAATTACCATATTTACTTTTAACCGTGGTAAATAAAAGTAAAAAGTTACTATTAACCAAAAATTATTTTCATCTCATTGAACCACATTTTAGTCCATGGTATTAACCGTGTCTCTTGGATTTTCGAAATTCCGCTCACAGAAGTGGTAAAATTAAGTTTTATGAAAAATTCATTTTTTTAACTACCACTTAGTGGTTTCACTATTCATCAAAAATTGAAAGTTTTCAAAAAAATACCAAAACTTCCCCCTAGGATAATTTTGATATTCCAAATCCAAAAATGTATTCCATTTTGAAAAATAAAATTTATAAAATTTAAAAAAGTGGTTATTACTATTCATAACGGCTAGTTTTAATAATATTTTAGTAGCATATCATTGTTTAGTGAAACTCGGTATTGCGTACGACACAAGCTATAGAGGAAGGCCACGGTTGAGTGTAAAGAAAGCCAAGCTAGTGTTGTCTGTAGTGAAAGATTCTTTTGATGATTTATATAACATAAAAACAAAATATTTCACATAAAAGTCTCGGGTGTTACATTCTAACCCCCTTAAAATGAATTTCTCCCTCGAAATTCGTCACTTTGTAAAAAATAGATGAGGATACCTCTCCCTCATCATATCATCAAGCTCCCATGTAGCTTCTTCTAATTGGTGGTTCCTTTATAAAAATTTCACCAATCGAGTGGTCTTGCTTCGTAGGACTTTTTCACTACGATCCAGAATCTCTATCGGATGTTCTTCATAAGAAAGATCTTGATCTAGCGGTACAACTTCTGAGCTAAGTACATGTGAAGGATCAGGTATGTACTTTCTCCGGAGAGATACATGGAACACATCGTGAACTTGAGAGAGATTCGGTGGAAGTGCCAATCGGTAAGCTACCTTCCCAACACGATCCAGTATTTCGAAAGGACCGATATATATTGGGCTCAACTTCCCCTTCTTTCCAAATATCATGACTCTTTTCGAGGGAGATATTCGTAAGAACACCTTATCACCTACTTCAAACACTAGGTCTTTTCTGCGGTTGTCGGCATAACTTTTTTGTCGACTCTGAGCTGCTCTTATTGTTGTTGAATAGATCTGACCTTTTCTGCCATTTCGTCAACGAGATCATGTCCTAATAGCTTTCTTTCCCCAACTTCATCCCAGGAAGTTGGAGTCCTGCATTTCTTTCCATAGAGAGCTTCATAAGGAGCCATCTAAATACTGGAGTGAAAGCTATTATTATAAGAAAAATCCACCAAAGGCAGGTATTGATCCCAACCACCATTGAAATCCATAGAGCAAGCTCTCAACATATCTTCTAGGGTTTGAATTGTTCTCTCTAACTGACCGTCTGTCTGAGGATGATAAGCAGTGCTAAAACTCAACCTTGTATCCAGATTATGCTGAAAACTTCGCCAGAACTTCGAGTTAAATCTCGGATCCCGATCAGATATAATAGAAAGTGGTACTCCATGCAATCATACCACTTCCTTTACATATATCCTGGCAAGCTGATCCAGATAGAAATCCTCTCTAATAGCAATGATGTGTGCAGACTTGGTAAGACGGTCAACTATGACCCAGATATAATTATTGCTTTTGGATGTTTTAGGAAGTCCTGTGACAAAGTCCATAGTGATGTTTTCCCATTTCCATTCGGGTATGGGTAATGGTTGTAACATCCCCTTAGACATCTGTCTCTCAGCTTTAACTTGCTGACAAACCAAGCATCGAGAGACATATTCAGAAACAACTCTTTTCATGCCATCCCAGAAGAAGTACTCTTTCAGGTCCCTATACATCTTCGTGCTTCCATGATGAATAGAGAATGAAGAACTATGAGCCTCATCCAGCAGCTCCTTCTTTAATTCCGGGATGGGAGGAACACAAACCTGATTCCTGAACTTTATTATCACATCACAATCAAGGTTGAATTCAGGAACATTTCTCACCTTCTTTTGTAACTTGACATCTTTTTTCTGTGCCTCTTTAATCTTCCCATGTATAGATGGTTGAACATTAATTTGATAAAGATAAGATTTTTCCCCTTCCATTATAATTCCAAGATCCATCCTTTGTAAATCCATAAATATTGGATCTTTTGTGATCCTCATCATGGATAAACTGGCATGGTCTTGTCGACTTAATGCATCTGCCACCTTGTTTGCTTTCCCAGGGTGGTAATGGATTGAGCAGTCATAATCCTTAATCAGCTCCAACCATCTTCTTTGACACATATTCAGCTCCTTTTGTGTGAAAATATGCTTTAAAATTTTATGATCAGTATAAATATCACACCATTCACCATAAAGATAATGCCTCCTAATATTTAATGCAAAGAGTACTGCAGCTAACTCCAAATCATGAGTTGGTTAATTATTCTCATCGATTTTCAACTGTCGTGAGGCATAAGCTATCACCATATCATTTTTCATAAGAACACACCCCAATCCCTTCTTGGATGCATCACTATAGATCACAAACCTTTCTCCACTACAATGCAGTGTGAGCACAGGGGCAATGGATAACCTTCTTTTCAACTCCTTGAAATTCTCTTCACATTCCTCCATCCAGACAAACTTAACTCCTTTCCGAGTCAACTTGGTTAGTGGATTACATAATCGTGAAAAATCATTCACAAAACGTCGATAATATCCAGCCAGACGAAGAAAACATCGGATCTCAGTTACTATTGTTGGTCTCGACCATCTTTAGATAACCTTTGTTTTTGCTGGATCCACAGATATCCCCTCTTTTGAGATTATGTGACCCAAAAATGAAACTTTTTGAATCCAAAATTCACACATGGTAAATTTGGCATAAAGCTTCTCCTTTCTCAAGGTCTTCAATATAATTCTCAAGTGATCTTCATGTTCTTCCTTGCTCTTTTAATAGACAAGAATATCGTCTATAAAGACTACCACAAATTGATCAAGATAGTCTCTAAAGACTCTATTCATTAGATCCATGAAGATAGCAGGGGCATTAGTAAGACCAAATGGCATCACTATAAATTCATAGTGTCCATACCTTGTACGGAAAGCCGTCTTTGGTATATCCTCCCTTTTGACCCTTAAGTGAAGATACCCTGAACGAAGATCAATATTGGAAAAGTATTGAGCTCTGCGTAGTTGGTCAAATAAGTCATCAATGCATGGGAGAGGATATTTGTTCTTGATAGTGATCTTGTTAAGTTCTCGATAATCAATGCAGAGTCTCATTGATCCATCTTTCTTCTTAACAAATAAAATAGGTGCTCCCCAAGGTGATGAACTAGGGCGTATGAATCCTTTATCAAGATTCTCTTGGAGTTTCATCTTCAATTCCTGCAACTCAATTGGGGCCATTCTATAAGGTGTCTTTGAAATAGGCAAAGCACCCGGTACGAGTTCTATTGAAAACTCAACTTCACAATTTGGTGGAAGACCCGGTAATTCCTCCAGAAAGACATCATCAAACTCCCGTAAAATGAGCATATTATTAATCGTGAGTTTCTCACCAACCATTTGAGATAAATAACATTCATTTAGTGGAATCAAGACCCATAAGATGGAAGAAATTTCCATTGGAAGGTTATGTTCATCCTTACATCGATAGACGATCATAGATTGATCTGGAATATGAAATGCGACTTCCCTTATTTGGAAATTGATATGAGCTCCATATAAAGAAAGCCAATCCATGCCAAGAATCACATCAAATTCCACTATAGGAAGGATCACAAGATTTGCAGGAAGCACTTTCCAATAAACTTCGATCGGAGAAGAATTATAAACTTTTGATGCGACTATTGTGCCATTATGTGTTGTCACAGCTAACTCAACATCTAATTTTTGAGGTAATATGGTGATACCCTTAGAAAAATCTTCAGAAATAAAAGAGTGGGTGGATCCAGAATCAAATAAAACATTTGCTACTTTATAGTGGATGGTAAGTGTACCTTTCACCACATTGTTATTGTACTCCACATCGCTGATAGAAATTGCATGTGACTTTCCTTTGTCTTTAGCCTGAAGAGTTTGTTGACATCGACCATCATCATCAACCCTTGGATTAGGGAATTTATTGGCATAATTCCCCATCTCCTTGCACTTGAAACATTGAAGTGTAGTAGGTTCATTTTGTGTATCCCTTCCTTTGTTTGCATCATTAGACATGTTCTTCCCATCATCGCGGCATTCAAATGCCCGATGACCTTCCTTTCCACATTTGAAACATTTACTTGTCCCTTTAAGACAACTCCCTCAATGTTTCTTTCCACACTTTGACCATAAGGGAATGCTCATCTTCTTTTCAGTGTTCTCTTTAGATTTTCCTTTGAATTCCATTTTCCTCTTCTTATAAAACCCATATGACTGATGGGTTACTCCAATTTCCATCTCAACTTTGAGAGCACATCGAACTATTTCCTTGTAGCTGTTGAAGTCCCTTATGGATAAGGCCCTTCGAAGACTTGGTTTTCAGCCACTAAAGAGTCGATCGATCTTACTCTCAGGTTGGATAATAATACCAGAAGCATACCTTGGAAGTCTTGTAAAATTTTCTTTATATGTACAAACAGATTCATCATCCTTTTACTTCAGTTCAAGAAACTCTTTCTCTATCTTTGTTCGGAGAATATGAGGGAAGTACTTATTTAAAAATAAGTTTATGAACTCATCCCATTCCATGGACTCAATTTCATCCCTTTTCCTCGTATTCTTAAAAATATTCCACCATTAATCAGCATCACCTTTCAAACGATACACTACTAATATGACTTTATCATGCTCAGAACATTGAAGAACTGAAAATATCTTTTCAGTAGTATTAATCCGTTGTTCAAAAACTAATTGATCAGTAGACCCGCTGAATGAAGGAGGACGTTGTCTCATGAAGGATTCAATAGAATGTTGCTCCTTCCTTTGCTCGTTTGGAAGTCATGCATGATTCATAGCTTGAGAAAGTTGTGTGAGCATGGATACAGTATTTTTCATTCCAGCTCCCATAACGTTTGGTTGCTCAAGGGGATAATCATTGCATTTCCCGTCGCATTCCGCATTAACACGGTTCCATCGGGTTCCAGCCATTGACTAAAACCATGAAGAATAGTGTGAGAAACACTAATTATAATAGGAAAACCACATAATCAATAATAAAATTTCACACTTAAGGTCATATCCTAGGTTATTCATGGCCATTTCTAAAACACTAAGATTGTGTTCTATGCTTAGAATTATCCTTAGGGTTATTACTAAGGCTTTCACATCCTAGTTTCCAAAGGATGACTATACCTTTCCTCTGATACCAACTATAACGACCCATAATTTACATACATTGCTAATACTTCAAAATTGAAGCATACTTATTACATCATATAACAAAACCACGAAAGGACCGTATAGGTATAGTGTCATTAGAAACAGGGAAACATAAACAACTGGTTCATAATGAGTCTACATTGTCTCCCATTTATTTCATCATATCTATAGTCCCTTTTGGAATATCTTACTTAATAACCTTCTTCATGACCTGGGGAAAGAAAACATATAAAAGGGTGAGCTCAAATGCTCAGTAAGGGTAAAAAAAAGAAATATCTATCACATCATATTCATAAGAACATAACATTTTGGAAATCTTAACCAGTAAAAGAGATCATAATATCATAACATGGGATAAATCATAGTAGTGAAATGTAATCCCAATAATCATAACATAAAACATGAAACTTTGTAGCATACACACATAATCATATAGAATCATTTCTTATTAGTCAAGACTCATTTCCAAGACTATCTTAGCGGACAAAGTCCAATTCTGAACCGAGTTCACTCCTCGTTTTAGTCCTGTTTCACTGAACCGGTATAACCTACTGTTCCAGCCATGTCTATCTCATGAGATATTAAATCATTACCCAATTAATTGGAGGGAGATATAGGTCCCACCCATCTCATAATGATACCATTCTTATGTGTGCCACAAAATCAGAAACCATACATCATAGCATAACCCATGTAATAAAAATGGGAATCGTAAACATCGTGACATCATGAAACAATTCATATAAGATAAAGGAATTCATAAAAATATAATTCCATCACAACATAATCAAATCAATGTAATAATAGGTATATAAACAGAACCCTTTACTATCTTAGATGGAAAATAATTTTGATAAAACACATGAACTCCATTCTTGAGGAAAATATCCTTTCTTCTTCAAAAACACTTTTCCTTTCTTAAAATGTCGAAAAATTTTAAACTAAAAGAAGGTGATTAAAAAATAAATTTGAAAACTTGTAAATGAAGCTTCTTGGAAGTAATGTTTTAAAAATCTATTCATGCCGTATAAGTTAAAAAAAACATACCTCTCGTACTTTTGTCGGAAAAGTCAAAAAGTACCTCGTACGAAAAACGACAAAAGATTCCTTTCATATATTTTACTAAAAACTCACCGAAGGGTAAAATTGGTTTCAAACAATTGTAGGTGGATGGAAATAATATTATATATTGAGGAAACATGGATGAGGATGATAAAATACACCCCAGTAAATATCAATATATAAACGATCTCAGATAAAAATGAGATTGTGATATTTCCCTTACCTTAGGTTTGATTTGCTTCGTTTGTGTCCGGACCTCCTGTATAATGATTTAAATAATGTTATTGAATTATTCCAGAATCATACTTATTGTTATGATATCATATATGGTCATATTCTTAGCTTCTTATTAGTAATATTTCATTACTACTTGTTATTCGGGTGTTTATTACTTTTTGTTCTTATGTGTGTTTTGTCGAATAAATTCTTATTATTCTCTTTAGGTTATAGATACATCATTTCAAGAATGGTATTAGTGTAATATATATCATTTTCATTCATTCAATTCATTTATATAATCATTATGAAATGAATATCATGTAGAACGAGTCGCATCACATCGTGGAGACGGTATTCCGTACGTACGCACGAGTGATGATATCGTTCATATGATCGTGGAATTGTATTGGAGTGTATGTATACTATTTCAGAATCAATATTACTTTATAATAGTCATATATAGTCATTATTTACACCATTATACCCATCCATGTAAGGTGGTGGTGGAAAATAGATTACACCACGGCGTGGAGACGGTATTCCGTACGTACGCACGCGCGGTGATTTCTTTTTCCGTAGGCTGGATAGATGGGGAAATAGGGTTGTTTCATACATATAATAACATATCAGTACGTGAGAGATACTGATGTTATTACTTCATAATGAAACAACTAAATAATAAGATGTGGAAGAAGAAATAAAGATGAACGAATCGGTAACAGACATTACCTCTTCTTTGAAGTGCTACTTTGAGACCTCCTTTTAGGGCACTAAAATAGGTCTTTGAAGAAGACCAGAACCTTAGGATGTTTCTATGGAAGTGTAGAGAAAAAATTGGCATGGTTTGGCCGAGGTTGAAGGCCCAAAGTGGTGTGAGGAAGAGGGGGAGGAGGTTCCCTTTATAAGGGAGGAGAGGGGCACCTTTGGAATAACTAAAAATATTATTTTATTATAAATTAAAATTCGGTTTTTAATAGCTCCAAATTGATATATTTAGAAGATAATGTGGGTAGGGGTCTAAATCCTCTCATATAATAGAATTTAGACAAGTTTAGGTATCAATTTTAACCTTATCATTTAGATTTAACTTTAAGTTAGATAATTTATCTTTTACCATGTCTTCTTGTTTTCATACAATATAAGGTTAATAAACATACCATATCAAGCCAAACGAACCCCAAGTTGTTTATAATTAATATATATAGCCTTATAAAAGTCATTTGGCCGAACCATAGATTTTTTGGAATAAAATAACAATTAGTAATATAATATTTGTTTTAAAAACTATTTTATGTCAATTTTGACACTATTTAGTAATTGATTTTTGTGAAAATCATAACAGAATGATTAGTTCTAACCAAGTAACTTAAATAAATAATAACATGTCATATTAACCTATAAAATTAGTTTAATTCATAAAAAGTCTCAAATTACATTTATTTGGGTATTTATAACATCTATTATGTCAATATTTCATTAATAAGATAATTACTGCATCATTGTTGTTTCATAAATAAATTAATCTATTTAATGTATAAAAATTACAAATAAAATACCATTATGTAGGAAATATTTTTATCTCTCTAATGAATATTTATAGTCGAATTTATCTTATGTATAAACCCATATTAAAAATGATTTACTTATTAAACTTTGATTTTAACTATTTAACCCTTCTTTTAATAATAAATGTCCTAATCTAATCCAAGTGGGCCTAAATGGTCATATTTTATTCCTAAGGTTTTATTGGTCGAATTACACTTGTCCAATAGAATTAGGACATTTGTTAGGGTAATAATAATATCATTTTTACCCTTAATTACCCTAGATATTTTTAACCGTGGTAAATAAAAGTAAAAAGGTACTATTCACCAGAAATTATTTTCATCTCATTGAACCACATTTTAGTCCTTGATATTAACCGTGTCTCTCGGATTTTCAAAATTCCACTCACAGAAGCGGTAAAATTATGTTTTATGAAAAATTCAGTTTTTTTAACTACCACTTTGTGGTTTCTCTATTCATCAAAAATTGAAAGTTTTCAGAAAAATGCCAAAATTTCACCCTAGGCTAATTTCTATATTCCGAATCCAAAAATGAAGTCCATTTTGAAAAATAAAATTTATAAAATTTCAAAAAGTGGTTATTACTATTCATAACGGCTAGTTTTAATAATATTTTAATAGCATATCATTGTTTAGTGAAACTCGGTATTGCGTACGACGCAAGCTATCGAGGAAGGTCGCAGTTGCGTGGATAGCAAGCCAGGCTAGTGTTTTGTGTAATGAAAGATTCCTTTGATGATTTATATAACATAAAAACAAAATATTTCACATAAAAGTCTCAGGTGTTACATTATTTGTCTATTGGGTCCGGTGGCACGGGAATAGCAGTAGGAGCATGGTCCAGACCATCAATCTCAGTGTGTTGTGTTAGGATGGACTTTCATTGCTTCAAAGAAGATACATGTGCTTCAGCAAGATCATGAGTTTCACCAGTAGCGGACTAATGCACTTCTTGCATCCCTTCTGTTTTTTGGGATCCTTCACGAGTCTTGGCTTCTGGTTCTCTCCTCGATGATCTAGTGTTCATCGGCTTGGGAAAATATGAGTAGTCTTTTCGAGGCCTAAATTTCTTCCTAGGAGACACTGGGAAATCCCCTAATTCAGAGAGTCACTTCTTGCCTCTTCCCACACCTGTTCTAAGGTAATAATCTGCTGCATCAAGAACATGAAGGCCAGGAAAAATCTGGGTATGCTCCCATTCCTCCTTATCAGATCCAGTAGGACTGCTGGAGCTCTCAAAAATCAGCGTATTTGGTTCTTCTCCTTCTAAAGAGACCAGTGGTGATTCCATAATTTATGTCTCACTATCTTTCCTCCTGTCAAAAGCTTTATCAAAATTCTTTTTTTCTTGGTCCCAACTGTTGTCCTCCCTCCCTTCAAGGGGATGTTGGAGATATCACCGAAATAGGCAAACTAATTATTCAAAGGTAATGCCTCTCTTGTTTCCAGGTTAACACCGCCTTGCATTAGCTCACCCTGGACCTTTTGGGAGATAGATAAATCTAACACCTGATCGGTATGAGGCTTTTCAGGCCCTGGCAGAAGCTTCAGAGGGGCCTTTGCAACTGCCCTATTCACTGCTTGAACATAAGAAATAGAAAAACCTTTAATAGGCACTATAATTTCTGCCTTGTCTGCAGATTCCTTCACCGGATTGGGTTTAAGAACTCTAACACCCATTAGCCGGTTACAATCTCCATCCCGGGATGCCTCATTATCCTCATTAGATGCAATCGTAGGATAGGAAACCAGAAGTTCCCTTGAAGGAAGAGACTCACCATCTTCTGTGACAATACTAGCACCACCAATCCACTGGTCATCAGCACCTCCCAATGAACCATGATTCAAAGATAAAGGGCATCTGGCAGGAATATCCCCACGCATACCCCACCGACAATGGTGAACAGGATGACACAAATGGCAGAAATGCACGCGGAAATCAGTCCACGGTTCATAAGAAACCTTCTGTCGGAAGCGATATTCCCCTTCTATTTCAATCCAGAAAAAATCTGATGGTGCTTTTGCAACATCGACCTCCACAAAAATCTGAGGTGCAACTGGATGTCAATGAGCATGAGTTCTGTAGTCCGAACAGAGAAAACACTTGAGAGCATTGCCTATCAACCTAAAGATATAGAGATTCTGAAAGGGGAGGGGTAAGCCAGGATGACATACCCAAACGGTCAAACATGGCATATCACGATACAGGAGAAAATCCATCGTTCACCGAAATATGTAGAAATGCATGGAATTGAAATATCGGGGAGCCTTGGACCATGCTCTAGCCATGTCATCTTCATCCCTGAAGCTAATGAGGAGGTGTCGCGAGTTGAGAAAGGATACAACCACCAGACTCAATAAACCGTTATATCTGTTGATGAAGCTATCAAAATAACCTAGCGGAGGACGATGGCTGCCAAATCAGGCCACCAAGGAGTTGTTGAGGAGGGAAGAAGCCGTATAAAATTCCAAGGCAGAAATCGGTAAAGATGGAGCTCCATTGTGAAAACCAAAAAACTTGGGACAAAGGGGAAGATTGGGAAGTGGAATCAGACGTGAATCACCATGCCAGACCAGAGTCAGGAAGGAGGCACAGGGCCCCTCCCCCGCAGGAGGGGGAGGGTCTGAAACCCACACTCCCTGATATACTGCTAAAATCATAAATATTATATTTCATGAATTGATACTGTTGACGAGGACCCAAAATTCGAAATCCAAAACATAAAATGTCAAAATGAAATATACGATAAAATATTTACCAATGATATTTTTAGGATTACTATTTTAGAGAATTGTGAATAACACATACATAAATAATACCCATGGTTTACGTGAAAATTTCTCAAAATTAATCAATCTATTCTTATATCACATTAAATCATCATCATCATTCATATGAAACCATTGTAGAAATAATTAATTCATCTTAATTACATACAAACAGGGGAATACGAAACATAACATGGTTGATCTGAAATGCTCACCAAAGGAACACATAATAATTAACAATTAAATATCATTAGATATAATGTGAAGATAATAATTATATTATGACATAATCTAACGGCATGTATATAACATAATAATAATTATTAAAATAAATAACTAGAACAAAAAACATTAATTTTTGAATAAAAATTTATCAAAGTAAATATCAATAAAAATGAATAATCATGATCAATTTGATTTCATCCTTGATCAAAAGTATCATTTAATCCCGTAAATTTGTTAAAGGGAACGGGTTGGAATAATTGGAACAGATTATACATAATCCATCAAAAAACCATGTCAAAGATAATGATATCCCAGTCAAATACATAGGATAAATTTTTTTGACTCCCTCATTATTACCTCAAATTTTAATGAATTTTACTAAATGTATTGGAGGACTCATTTGGGTCACCCATCAAATAAGCTACATTGGGCTCGCATGGTGGAATCTGGGAGCACCCATCATAGAAGCTATATCATTCTCACCTAAAGCTATTTCTAAACTCCTTTCATATATTTTGTACTGATATCGCTTGTGATAATAAATAATATCCATGTACACTTATGATTTTTTAAATTTTGAATATTTCACTTTTCAATATAAAAATGCACATTTTTATTTCAATTCTTGATTCAATCATGTAAATAAAATAGGTTTCGGTAAAATTTCATAATCCATCCATATAATGAATAAATATCATACTAATTCAACATATCTATAGTTTATTTTGAGTAACATGTGTATTTTTTTTCTTTTACGAATTTAAATATCTTAAAAAGTTTTTTAAAAAAATTATTTAGGAAAATAAAATTTGTTTACTTTGAAAACAAATTTTAAAAACTATAAAATTTACCAAATATTTTGAAACTAAATTTTTTTATACATGGAATCATAAAAATCCAATAATAATTTATATAATTAATGTGATGATTGGAAAATCATTACATATTGAAAATTATAATAATATTCATTCTTTTCAAACATTCTTTAATGGGAATCAAATGTGACCCATTGAGAAAAGTTATAATTTACATTTTTTAAACAAAATATGTTATGTCAAAATATCATGTAAAATAGAATTTTGGAACCATTTATTCTAGAAAAAACATTTCTAAAAACATTTTTTATACTTGGGTTTGGAAGATAGATTCCCAATCTAAAAGAAGGTTCACGATCGATAATACTTAAAATATACTTCCATTATGTTTATTTGACAATTAATGGAATAAATGGAAATTAATCATAAAAAATATATTTAATATATATATATATGGTGAAATAAAACAAGAGTATATAATTTATTCCAATGGGAACAGGAACATAAGAATTCCTCATAATAAAAGAGATTATAAAATGATGCCTTTGACAATTTGGTGTTTTTTCGATCATTATCTCCATTAAAGAATAACATAAACTTATACTTTAAATATCTAGAACATAAGAATATTCATGATATTAAATTTCAAGGGATTATTATATACATATAAAAAAAGATTCCTACACTCATAAATTCAACATATGTCCCATATAAATATAATTTTAAATGAATAACCATAATAATTATCATATCATTGAATTAACAATTAATAAATGGATTGATTTTTTGTAATTAATTTAAATACATAAATAAAAAATATAAATTAAATATTATACAATTTAGATATCACTTGAAAAATAATCATATCACAAAAAATTCAATGTATAAGAGTTATAACCCAATGAATAGAAATTAAGTAAAGAAACCCATTACTAGTTGATAACATTAAAATCAGACCCCATTAGATGAAATAATTCAATTTCAAACAAAAAAATTCAATTATGTGTAATTTTTTCAGGATATTACAAGTAAAATTTGTAGTATTTACACCTTTAAATGATTTTTAGATTATAATAATATAATATACCTTATTGGAGGAAAATTGAGATGAAGTAATTTATGAATTCTGTAATATTTGAATTGAAACTCAATGAAAGATAGAACCAAATATGGATTTTTAAATCACAAAAAATAATTAAGTTATTAATAAAACACAATCATGGGTAATATATTCACTAAAAAAATATATATGTGGTGAATATTGAATATGTATCAGAAAAATAAAAGTGAGATGAGAAACACATACTTCCAACCCGACTTTCATTGTTCAAATTTCAACCTCTTGAAAAATAAACATATATTAAATAATGTATTTCTTAAGAACATATTCCATGTTTAATAACATATAAAAAATTGAAAATACACAGAATTTAAATATAATTTTTTTTAAATATATGGTAATTTTACGAGTCTGTGAAATTTACGGCGCGTGATTCTGTTGCCCGGAGTGCCCAGAAAAAATTTCTAAACATTATTTCATGTACGTTCTGTAAACATGCAAGAGGGTTTCTCTAACATTTGAACCTCCTCTAGGAATTGAAATCTAAGGGTACCATTGAACTCGCAACACCAGTATTTGCTTAAGGAGACATTCACCTCGACAATAGATGGTCGAGGGTGAAAGTTAGTTTTTGGGTTTTTTTTATGGAAATAATAAATAAAATAAACACATGATTTATTTTATTTTTTTTGTTGTAACCACCCTCCATGTGGTTGTTCAGGGGTGGGGTCCACCAGAACTAAACCTCCCCTTCATGTTTAATTGTGGTGGGGACCACCTATGTTTTCAATAACCTCCCAAATTGGATTTAGGGGTGGTGACCACCTGACCCCTATTAATGGGGGAAGAAGAAGCCACTCATCCCCCCTCTTTAATGTGGAGGAGCCTATTGAGATTTCTCCAGATTAATTACTCTAACCCATCTTAATTTAATGTTCCAACCATGTTTTTTAATTAAATTTTTTTTTCAATTTGTTCCAATGATTAAAGTTGGGGGAAACACATCAGTTGGCCATTTTCATTTTGCTAGAGCCTTGGGAGAAAAACTCTCCAACAAAGAACTTTTTCTCCGAACAAAAAATGTTTTATTCCAACGAAGAATGCTGAGGAATAAATCCAACCCCGAATATGAATTTATTCCTTAAGACTTCTTCTGATGTATGATGTCTTCGATGATGATGAAACGACGCACAAACCGATGATCAAGGAAACCGTCAGCGACACCGATGTCCATATTTTTCCTAATGATTTTCCTACTTCCTCATGACTCTGTTGACGTTTCAACTCGAGGTAGGGGTTTAATGCTATTTTTTATCAAATTCCATATACTCTTATCTTCTATTGTGTAGGATTGAGAATTAATAAATTGTAGAAAATCATGGTTGACATTCTGTTCTTCGTTCTTGTAAACCTTATGCAACCACTCTAAATGTGAAGGGTGTGGGTCAAACTAACATGGTCCAAACACCTCCGTTCTTCTTATTTGTGGTGTTATTCAGAATGAAGGGAGGATACAATGGAGAAAATGGAAACGGTGCCGCACCCTATGGCCACTGCGACTCGCACCTCCCCCACGATGCTCCAGCCTCACGGCCGAACAGGCCCCACGTCTGTCAGAAGATCCCCTACAGGCCATGACGCCCGCCGGCCGAGTGACCCCGGCTGTGCCGCCCACCATCCGTGCCCCCCGCTGCCCATGCCACACACCAGACACCCCGCCCCCCAGCCGCACTGCCTGCTGGCCTCGACACCCAATCGTGTCATCCTCTACCCGAGCAGCCCCGGATCACGCCACCTGTAGGCCTCCCGAAATGGCCCTCACCCCTTGTGGCGCTCCAGCCGAACCAGCCCACGCCCCTTGCGGAACCCCATCCGAACTAGCCCCTTCCTTCATGGCACCCTGGATGAGCCGTCCCACACTCCTCGCGGCACCCCAGCCGAACAGGCCCCGCGCCCTCATGGCACCCCTGCAGTCGTGCCGCCACGCGGCACCCGCGGGCTCTATAGCCCCTCATGGCCCTTGAGGCCTGATGGACCTCCTAGCAGACCAGATCGACCTGAACTGGTTCAACCCATGCTAGGTCAGGCTGGGTCAGTCCAACTGGGTCGGGCCAGGTCAGACCAGACCATGGCCCACTAATACCAGTATACTTCATTTGGCCATAACATTGGCACCAGACGTCCGTTTGACGAACCGTTAGTGGCATTGGGAATCATGGAACGAGAAGGTCCCTTTGATTGATACCCCCTATGTTTTAGATTGAGATGGGGGTACAGTTAGGTTGGGTCGAGAACGAATCCAACCGGGCCCTCGGGACTAAAAGGATAATAACTAACAGATTGGGCGTCTGATTGACGCACCGTCTATTACGTTGAGACTCATATGATTTGGAAGACCTTTGTGATACATTTTCATGGGGCTTTCTCACAGTTAGCGTATCGACCAGTAGCATGTGGAGAGGATCCTCTAAGAGATGAGTGAGCATAGTGTGGAGACCTAGTAGCTGGATGATACCTGACGACTAGTGACCATTTTGACTCAGAGTGACTCTACTATCCCAGTGGGGAGAGCCTTGGTTTCGCAACAGACCCACAGTGGGGAGCTACTTGTTGTCGCATAAGACCCATGTACTCGACAGGAGAAGTACCTTAGTAGGCTACGAGAGGGACCTCACTTGGTGACGCGACAACCACATTGTGGGGAGTGCACTTGGTGACTTGACAGATCCAAAGTACTCAATACGAGGAGTACCACAGTAGTCCGAGGTTAGTGAAAAGCACGCTTGGGGTCACGCCCGGCCCACAGTACTCGACAAAGGATGAGTTCTCTAGTAGCCAAGAAATCGACAATGTGACTGGGCATGTTACATGATACTATGCCTTAGAATTAATTCCTGGTTTGGGCTGAGTCATTTTTTCTGTTTTTTCCTCATGATTGAGATGGATCACTTGATAACATAGGTATATGAATGGGAATATACCTAAGTAGGGTTATCTATTGATTTCAGTCTTTATGTTCTATCAATAGTGGATTTTGTTAGACCTTGAGGGTCTCGGGGTCCCTACTATGTATCATTATACTCACCCCCGCACGGGCTTTGCCCGCACCTTGTTGTGATGGATGCAGACGATGGACAACGCTAACTGAGGCTGAGAGTACCAGGACTGGAATGTACCTGGAGGTGGACCATACGGCCTATTAGTACATGGAGGAGACAGTTGTATGTGGAGTGCTGAGGAAGTGATATGTACCTACCCTTCAGGTAGGAACCCAGTAGGAATATCCAGTAGCTTTATTCCATTACCTTTCAGTTGTATTGTACCATTTTTGTACTTGTACTTTCTAGTTGAGCATGTATTATGGCCCCGTTTTCTTTCCGCACTCTTCTGTTTTACAGTTTACTTGGTGGTTTATCTAGTTGTGTGCTTGCTTGTGTGTGTCTGTTTACAGGTTATAAAGGCAATGCCTTACCAATATTAGGGAATTATGCCATTGGTGCTAGTCTCCAATCCATGACCTATGGAAGGAGAGCTTGGGGTAGTCACAGCACGGACCCCATGGGGCGGGTCATGATGACTTTGTATCAAATGATTCAGTTCTAATGCAGATATTAGAACTCTAATCTTTTCTGTGAAGCAATAGTGTTAGGTATAGAGAGTGTGGTTTTCAGTTCAGGGAGTCTAGTGTTAATGCGGCGACTGACGTATCCAAAAAATAGGACCCTGACTACTGATTTCCAACGTAGTGAATGAAAACAATGATTTCATGTGTGTTTTCATAAGTTTTCTTTATGTTAGATCACTAGGTATAACTTTTAACCATAGCGCACCTGTTTCATTTCACGATGCCTCCACACAGACAGCCGGCTAGAGTTCTCAGAGTTGTACGCACTGATAGCCCATCGAGAAACGAGGCCTCAGTGCGTGGCCCTCATCTAGTAGAGGCTCCAGCAAAGGAACCATAGATACCATTACCCGATGAGCCACTGATTCCACCAGCCCTAACAGCCTACGGTGCACGCCACATGAGCACGTTGCATGAGTTCCAGCACCAGAGGCCACCTAGGTTCAGTGGAGAGACGGACAAGCAGGCAGTTGAGGATTAGCTGGAGGAGGTGGTAAGAGTTTTCTGACTTGTAGGGACACCAGACCATCTCATGGTGATTCTTGCTGCCAACCATCTACAGAATGCAGTAGGCAGATGGTGGAGCTTGATACTCTATGTTCGTGTCGAGGTGATTCTTCCCTGGTCAGACATCAAGATCATGTTTTGGGTAGAGTTTGTTCCAGCGACTCTTCATGCAGTGAGCACTAAAGAGATACTTCATCTATAGTACGGCAACATGACTGTAGCTCATTAATCAGTGAGGTTCACATACCATTCACGCTACTACACTAATATGTTGCGGGACCCATTCTTCAGGGCCCGGGCATTCGAGTAGGGACTCGGGTGGGAGATCAGGGATTCGGTGATATTTCTCAGCATCCTGACGTAGAAGGGTTGTTTGAGAGATCCCTCATGGTGGAGAGATTTCTTGATGAGAAGACACCAGTATGGAGACCCACTACAAGTTATCACCTAGCGGAGTCTTCTGTAGCTGGCTGTAGATAGACGTCACAGAGATCCAAGAGGACTCGACCTACAGGTGGATGACCACGTGGCTTAGGAAAGATTGCGAGGGGAAACTGAAGTAGAGACATACATGCTAGGAGCAGGCAGTGTTTCACATGTGGTGGGAAGGGTCCTATAGCTCATGATTGTTTGACTCGCCGTTCGGATGATCAGCAGACAGTCAATGGACTGCCTATGTAGAGATAGAGATTCGATCGAGGTGGTATGCATGGAGCAGGCGGCCGTGGCAGAGGAGTTGGTCGTGTAGTTAGCGGTGGGCGACAAATTGAGATATTACTGCCGCCACCACCAAGAGGTCCACCCCAACCACATGGAGAAGGAGGACAGGGGAGAGCTCAGCTCGAGGCAGTTGAGTCCTATGACCAAGTCTCTACAGAGATGATACGATGTACGATCTGTGTCTACTCCACCTTAGCTGCAGTAATTATAGACACAGGTTCCAATCATTATTTTATTTCCTCTTCCCTCGTTCAGAGCTCAGAGATTCGAACAGAGCCGTCGGCTCTATCCTTACATCTATAGACTCCTATGGGAGCATATTTGACAATTACGCACTGGTACTGGCAGTGCGATATTACTCTAGGAGGTGAGACCATCGACTGGGATCTCTTAGTAGCGGTGTCAAGGCCTTACGATGTCATCTTGGGTATGGACTGGTTATCTATAGTCCATGATCATATAGACTGTATAAGGGGCCAAGTGAGGTGTGTCTGCATGGATAAGACCAGTTTTACCTTCACAGGCGAGAAGGGATCCTTTACATCATAGAATGGACTTGCTCGGAGGAGAGTTCCATCAATCACTCATCGATTGGCTAGCCTTACCCTCAAAGATATTGATGTAGGGAGTCTGAGCTATCATGTGGTGGTGGACCAGTACGAGGTTATTTTCCCTGATGTTTTCCTAGGACTACCTACTCATAGAGAGGTTGACTTTTACATTGACTTGTACCCCATAATGACACTGATATCAACACCAGTATATCAGATGTCTCCCGCCGAGCTTTGTGAGATTTGGGTATAGCTAGAGGACATGCATGGAAAGGGATTCATTCGGCCCAGTATTTCTCCATGGGTAGCCCCAGTTATGTACACCACGATGGAGGATGGGAGCATGAAAATTTGTTTTGACTATCGGTGCTTGAACCAGGTTATTGTGAAGAACAGGTACCCACTCTTGAGGATTAATGACCACTTTGACCAGCTAAAGGGAGCACGGTGGTTCTTGAAGATAGAGCTCAGATCTGGCTATCACCATCATAGAGTTTGATACGAGTATGTGCAGAAGAGGGCTTTCAGATGTCGGTATGACCACTACAAATTCTTAGTCATGCCTTTTCGCATAACCAATGCTCCAGTAGTCTTCATGGGACTCATGAACTTGGTCATTCAGTAGTAACTTGATCGCTTTGTAGTGGTCTTCATCGATGACATTATGATCTACTTGGCTACTGAGTAGGAGCATTCCTAACAATTTTTATTAGTACGGGAAAACACTGAGAGCACCAACATTATGGTAAGCTATCGATATTCCCATTCTGGATCTGAGAGGTTCACTCTCTGGGACATGTCATCTTAGAGGTTGTAGTTGTAGTGGATCCTGAAAATATCAAGGCGATACTTTCTTGGGAGCCACCTAGGAGACTGATAGCGGTACAGAGTTTTCTGGGATTTGTTGGATACTACCAGATATTTGTGCAAAATTTCTCCGGAGATACAATACCACTATCATCCTTGACGAAGAAGGGGAAAAGCTTTGTGTGCTCAGAGAGATTCCAGCAGATCTTTCAGGAGCTGAGGCAGAGGCTGACTAGCACCCCCATCTTGAGTCTTCTACAAGACGGCGTAGGGTATCTAGTCTACTATGATTAATCAGGGACCGAACACTGATGTGTCCTGATGTAGGAGCGAGAATTGATCACTTATGATTCCCGATAGCTGATAAAACACGAGCAGAACTACACTACCCATTACAAGGATTTAGTTGCAGTGGTCTTCGCCTTGAAGATGTGGAGACACTATCTAATGGGAGAGCATGTTAACATGTAAACTGATCAAAAGTGTCTCAGGTATATCATCTCCCAGAAGAACCTGAACCTGAGGCAATAATGTTGGATTGAGTTCCTCTAGGACTATGACGTTGAGATTGTCAATACTCATGGGAAGGGGAACATTGTTACAGATGCGCACAGTAGGAGATCTGGTATACAGCTGCTAGGTGAGGTGACAGAGATGGTGGTCGCTTTGCAGATTTTCTTTGTTGATAGAGATGGATCAGCTTTTATATAGTCTCTTACATTCACTCCCCCACTTCATCAATGATTCAGGGAGGCAAGTGTAGGGATGCTTACTGTGAGACACGATGTGCTCAGATATCCAAAGGACTGGCACCCGATGGATTTTATGAAGGTGGGAAGCACATCATCCTCTTTAGTAGATGTACCATGGTACCAGTGTCACTTCCAGAGGAAGAGTTGAGGGATTTCCACATATCCCCTCTAGAGGTACATCTAGAAATGGGGAAGATATACAAGGACCTTCGATGACGGCACTGGTGGTTGGGAATGATGAAAGCAGTTGTAGAGTTTGTCTCTTAATGCCTCACTTGTCAGCAAGTGAAGGCGAAGCATCAGGTACCAGCAGTCTTGCTCTAGCCTTTAGAGGACCGAGAGTGGAGGTGGGATGGGATTTCCATGGACTTATTGATGGGTCATCCACGTATATCCAGAGGACATGAATAGATTTGGGTGATCGTAGAACGAATAACCATGTCATCCCACTTCCTACTGATCAGAGAGCATGGATCAGTAGAGAGCTTGGGACACCTCTATGTGCCAGATATTGTGTATCTACATGAAGTACCCACAATGATTGTCTCTGATCTTGATACATGTTTTACTTCTCGACTATGTAAGGGGTTATAGGAGGCTTTCGGGAAACAGCTTCTTTTGAGCACATCCTTCCATCCTCAGATGGACAGTCAGACTAAGCGGACCATTCAGACCCTCGAGGACATTTTGTGTGCTTGCGTCCTCGACTTCTATCATAGCTGGGAGGATCACTTTCCTTTGTTGGAGTTTTCATACAACAACAGTTATCAGTCCACCATTGAGATGGCACCTTTTGAGGCATTATACGGGAGACCTTGAAGATCAACCTAGTGCTGGACTAACCCAGTGAAATTAGCACTAGTGGGACCATAGATGATATGGGCTACCATAGAAAAGGTGAATATCATCCAGGGGTGAATTAAGACTGCAAAGAGCAGACAAAAGTCGTATGCCGACAGGAGATGGAGACCTTTGGATTTCGAGGATGGAGACCATGTCTTTATACGGGTCTCATCTCTATGAGGTTTACTGTGATTTGGACGAGGCGACAACTTATCTCTTAGATTCATTGGACCTTTTGAGATCCTCAGAAGAGTTGGTAAGGTGGCATACCACTTAGCTCTTCTTCCTCATCTGCACTCGGTGCATGACATCTTCCACATATCCCAACTGAGGAGTATGTGCATGACTCTTATCACATCATCGACCATGGAGAGCTGGACGTCGATGATGGGGAGAATTTTATGATGGTTCTAATATAGATTGAGGATCGACAATAGTGGGTCCTTCATGCATGGTCGATAGCTCTAGTGCACGTTTGTTAGAAGCACAAGATCCACTAGGATAGAACATGGGAGCGGGAGTCTCAAATGCATGCTCAGTAACCCCACATGTTCCCTAAGTTTGAGTTGTGGATTATGAGGATGTGAAGCTTGAGGTGGGGAAAATGTAAAGACCCAAAATTTCCATTTAAATTTTTTAAAATATATGATAATTTTATGAGTCCAAAAAAATTGACAACACATGATTCCAAGGCCCATAGTGATCATAAAGAATTTATGAACTTTATTTCAATTATGTTCAGTAAACATGCGAGCATGTTTTTTTAACTTTTGAACTTATTCTCATAATTGAAGTATGAGGGCACTGTTTAACTCACAGCACCGATATTCGCCTAAGACGACTTTCACCTTGATGACAGATGGTCGAGGGTGAAAGTTAGTTTTTGGCTTTTTCATGGAAATAATAAATAAAATAAACACACGATTTTTTTTGTAACCACCCTCTATGTTGATGTTCTAGGGTGGGGTCCACCAGATTTAAACCTCCTCTTGAAGATTAATTGTGGTGGGGACCTCCCGAGATTTCAATAACCTCCCAAATTTAATTTAGTGGTGGGGACCACCTGACCCCTATTAATGGGGGAGGATAAAACCACCCAACCTTCCTCGATAATGTGGACGAGCCTCTTGAGCTTCCTCAAAATTAATTACACAAACCCACATTAATTAAATGTGCCAACCTAGGTGTTTAATTAGGTTTATTTTTGAATTTTTTCCCGAAATTAATGTTGGGGGAAACACATCAGTTGGACATTTTCTTTTTGGTGGAGCAATGGGAGAAAAACTCTCCAATGAAGAACTATTTCTCCGAATAAAGAATGTGTTATTACAATGAAGAACACCGATGAAGAATGCTGACCATGAATTCAAATTTCATCTTTGAGACATCCTCCTATGTAGGATTTCTTCGACTCTGAAGAACTGATTCACAAACTGACGATCGAGGAAAATGTCACCGACACCGATGTCCATCTTTTTTCCAACGATTCGTCATCTTCCCCGCAAATTTGTCGACGTATCAACCCGAGGTAGGGTTTTAATGCTATTTTTTCATCACTTTCCAGGTACTCCCTTCTTCTCTTGTATAGGATTGGGAATGATTAAATATTGGAGGATCATGGTTGACATTCTTTTTTTTCATTATAATGAACCATATCTTATCACTCTAAACATATAGGGTGCTGGCCAAAATAACATGGCCCGACCCCCCCTCCATTGTTCTTCTTTTTGGTGTTCTTCAGAAATAAGGAAGGCGATGAAAGAAATGAAGGTAACAGCTCCACCACCCATGTCCACCGCGACCCGTGCCGCCCCCGCGGAGCTCTGGCCTCCAAGCCCAACCGGCCCTGCGTTCGCAGAATGAGCCCCCACTGGCCGCGCCGCCCGCCGGCAGCACCCCCCGCCGGCCACGCTACCCGCCGGCTATGCCACTGTAACAAACCGAGATTTTATGAAAAATATTATTTTAATTTCATTAATGTCTTGTGTTGTATGCTACACCAAGATTACCTTGCAATATACGCAACACTGTATTAGCTTGCAGTATACACAACACTATTCTTGGATCATGTTACACACAATTTTGATAATAGTTATTCTACGCAACATTGAGTATAAATATATATATATTCAATGTATAAATATGGTTGGATTCTGTTATAAATAACAACAAAGTATTCTTGCACAACATGCAACCCTGACTTGTCTTGCATTACACGCAATCGCGACCTTCCTCGATAGCGTGTGTTGTACGCAATACCGGGTTTTACTAAACAACGATATATTATTATAATATTATTATGAACTAGCCATTATGAATAGTATTAACTAAATTTTTAATTTGATAACATTATTATTCATCTTAAACATTTTCTAGAACATGGTATAAGAACAAAATAAATTTTTCGAGTAAAATAATTATTTTTCAAAAAATGCAGTTTTGCCGCCTTTTGATGGCGCACCCACTTTAAATCTAGTTTTTGACATGATTATAAGTTCAATTTGACAAAATAAAATTATTCTTTGGAATAAATAAATAAAAATTTAATTTGGATAAATTTTTCAATTTATTCTGGTAACTTTCATATTTTGATGAATAGTAAAACCACGCTATATTTTAATTAAAAACAACTTTTTTCATCGCAATAATTTATATGGTTAAATTATAATATTGAATGGTTTTAAAGTATAAATATAATATATTTTTACCATTTAATATAATTTATGTCATTAGCATTGATTTTACATTAAATTCGTAGGTTAAATCAATTTAATCTTTTGCAATGTTTTAAAGAAAAACCTGTTTCCTTTCGACAACGAGATTAATTTTAATTTAATTTCTGCAACTTTTTTGTATTGAATCTGGAAAAATGGATTAAATATTTTGAATCAGTGGGTCCAAATTATGTTAATAAGATACTTTTTATTTTTGGGACTTATGAATAGTAACTACGGTAAATTTTATTTACCATAGTTAAAGATAAATCAGGCAATTAAGGGTAAATATAATATTATAAAATCCCCCTAACACATGTAAAAATTCAATTGGATGGGTAAAAGTATACCCATATCACCTAAGGGTCAGATTAGATTCATTTAATGGACTTTTTCCCACGAAAATAACTTAATTATTATTAAAACCAAAGAAAGTGACAACATGTCACTCTCTTAAATCTTATAAGTATATTAATTTTAATTTAGTGATAAAGTTCATGAAACATAGAACATGAGTAGTCTATAGAAATCTAATAAAATTATCTACATAATATGAATTTATTTATAATTTTTATGGATTAAATAAGTATCATTAATTATGACACAATAGTGATGGAGAAATTGTTTATCTAGTGACAAATCAAGAATATAGTTTTTATTAAACTAATAGTGACCATAAAATGCATAAAACCCTGACCAAAACTTATTTTTCAGGTAAATGTAAACCATAATAATCCAATGGTAGAATATTGGACCATTTGGAGCCTTATAAAAGCGATTATGACACTTATATTATTTTATCTTAAATGATGCCAAAGTTGTCACATTCATAATTTAATAAATATAACAATTTAAATATTTTGATTTTAAGATGATAAGTTTGAGTAAAAGTATTATTGTGAAAGGTAATAGATTTATATTCATCGTAGGATTTTATTTTTAATTTTTATGCAACAAATAAGTATATTAAATAATTACAAAAAAATGTTGTAGTATTTATTTTATTAAGAGATAAACAAAATAAATGGTTTTAAAAATAATAAAATAAATATTATATGAACTATTTAATGTGATACACAAATTTTATATATACATATGACATTTTATTAATCTATTAAAGATTTTAGTTCGAACATATCTTCTGTATATATTTTATTTAAATTCAAATAAATGAATAGTGTCAAAATTGACACTATTTTTATTTTATAAAAATATCATATTATAAAATTGTTTAAAAAACAAAAAAACATTAAAAAATTATAAATTTAAATTTATATGGTTTATAATGTTAGAAAGTAAAAAAATTATGGAAAATTGACAACATATAAGTAATTATTTTTTATAATTTAAAATTTAGAATTTTATTACCACAAATAAACTTAAATAGATTAAATAAGGATAAATCAAAATGATAATGTTTAAAATAAGATCCAAACATGTATAATTTTGATTGGTTGATGAGATTACAACCCTATCTCATCTAATATTCTAATATGAGTCATTTTTGAAGGTTTTTAAGTGGGGTTAGATTTATTATAAATTAATATTTTTAAGAATTCCAAAGGTGCCCCTCTCCTCCCTTATAAAAGGGAACCTCCTCCCTCTCCTCATCACACCAATTTGAGCCTTCAGGCTCGTCCAAACCCTGCCCATTTTACATCCCCACTTCCCTATAAACATCCTAGAGGTCCTGGTCTTCATCAAAGACCAATTTTAGTGCCCTAAAAGAAGGTCTCAACGAGGTGCTTCAAAGAATAGGTAATGTCCGTTACCGATTCTTTCAACATTATTTCATCTTCCACTTCTTCTTCTTAGGTTGTTTCATTATGAAGTAATAACATAAGTATCACTCATATACTGATATGTTATTATAAGTATGAAACAGCCCTATTTCACCATCTATCCATCCTATGGAAAACGAAATCACCGCGCGTGTGTACGTACGGAATACCGTCTCCACGCCGTGGTGTAATCTATTTTCCACCACCACCTTACTTGGATGGGTATAATGGTGTACATAATAACTATATATGATTATTGTAAAATTATATTGATTCTGAAATAGTATACATACACTCAAATACAATTCCACGATCATGAGAACGATATCATCGATCGTGCGTACGTACGGACTACCGTCTCCACGACGCGATGAGATTCATTCTCCACGTTAACCATTCATGAATGATTATAAAGTATATATAATAAGAAACCATGAAATATATGACATAATAATGATACTAGATTTATGTGTATATATATGTATGTCATCTACTTAATTCCATTCAACTCAATAAGGAAACGAAAACAGCGTTCATGCGTACGTACGACCTACCGTCTCCATGAAAGGTGAATTTCTTTCCATTTACTAATCTATTATATATATGCATATTATGAATATATATTATATATAAATCATGTTTTATATTTGGGAATTAAGTAATCATGATCTAAGTAATCATATGAATAATTACAAGTCAAAACATGGACGACAAATGAAACGATTTTACCCAAAACGCTTTTTAACATGGAATTTACAAAAGAACGGGTAATATAAAGTCATAAGTGAACCATATATGATATCATAACAATAAGTATGATTCTGTAATAAGTCAATAACATTATTTAAATCATTATACAGGAGGTTCGGACACTTAAGAAGCAAATCGGACTAAAGGTAAGGGATAATTTTGAAAATCTCAATTTTATCCGAGATTGCTTATTCATAAGTATTTAATGGGGTTATTTCTATCATCCATGTAAATATTTTATAAAAGTACTTTCATGTATGTTTAAAGTCCTTTTTACCCATTCTTGACTTTTACTACCTAGTATGTAAGGAATCTTTCTTTTGTTTACGCTACAGGGTACTTTTTGACTTTTTCAGCAAAAGTACGAGAAGAATGTTTTTTTAACTTATACGGCACGGACGGATTTTTACGATTCTATAATGATTTATTTTCATTAAGCTTCCACAAAAATATTTCATGAATATTTTCAAGAAAAATAATATTCTTTTAAAAAAATGCATGACATTTTGTGAAAATAAAATGAATTTAAAGAAGAAAGGATATATTCCTCAAGAATTCATTTCAACTGTTTTATCAAAACCATTTTCCATCTAAAATGAAATTGTTTCATATGTGTATGTTTTAAATATAATGACTCTATGATTTACTTGTTTTAACTTTTCTTATTATGAAATGATATCCATTTCTTTTATATGGATTATGTTATGATGGGATAATGTTTATGAAACCCATTTTATTCGTTGGGTTATTATGAATGATGTATGTTTATTTTGTGGCACAAGTAAGAATGATTTCATTATGAGATGGGTGGGACCTATATCTCCCTACAATGAATTGGGTAAAGATTTTATATCTCATGAGATAGGCATGGCTGGAACGGTAAGTTAATCCGGTTCAGTGTTATAGGACTAAAACGAGGAGTGAACTCGATTCAGAATGGGACTTTGTCCACTAAGATGGTCTTGGCAGCAATGCCTTGGCTACTATGGAAATCATTACATGTGCTTAATGGATTCCACAATTACATGTTTTATTCCCATGCTATTTTATCATGTTTTATGTTCCATTATGATCTATGCCTTATGTACTTCCATGTTTTATGTCGGTGCTCAAGATTTTGATGTTTAAACATTATGTTCATGTTTTTAAGTTCAAATGTATATGGTATCTTTTATTTTATCCATGCTTAACCTTACTGAGCATTTGAGATCACCCTTTTTATGTTTTCTTTTCCCCAGGATATAAAGAATGTTTTTAGGTATGAAAAAAATGGGGAAGATCTTTATGGGAGATGTTGAAGATCTTTCACCACGATTAGAGGATTAAGTTCCTAGTTTCCAAAGACACTAAACTATTACAGTCTGTATGTGTATGTTTTTTTATGTATTAAGTATTCCACAAAAGTAATGTAATGTCCATGTACGTCTAGCTTCGGGTCTCTACAGTTGGTATCAGAGGAAAGGTTTAGTCAACCTTTGGAAACTAGGATCCAATAACTTTAGTGAGATCGCTAGAGATATTTCTAAGGTATGTCTAGGGATGTCCAAATGTTATGTATACGTATAGGTTATAGTCCTAGAATTACTCTAACAATCATATAATTAAACCTAAGATGTTAGATATTGAAGGTACTCCCCCTTTATTATGTTGTTTTCCATAGCATGATTTTTGCCTCTCACACTATTCTTTTTGGGTTTTAGACGATGGCTGGAACCCGAAGGAACCGTGTTGATCAATGCAATGGACAATGCAATGATTGTCCTCCTGAACAAACAAATGTAATGGGAGATGGAGTGCAAAATCTTATTGGTATATATACACAAGCTATGAATCATTCTGGACTTCCAAATGAGCAGAGAAGGGAACAATATTTTATTGAGTCCTTAATGAGGCAACACCCACCTTCTTTTAGTGGGTCTTTTGATCCACTTGTTGCTGAAAAATGGATCAGTACCACTCAAGATATATTTTCAATTCATCAATGTTCTGAACATGATAAAGTCATCTTAGTAGTATATTGTTTGGAAGGTGAAGCTGATCAATGGTGGAATCTTATCAAGAATACGAGGCAAAGAGATTAAATTGAGTCCATGGAATGGGACGTGTTCATGAACTTATTTTTCAATAAGTACTTCCTTCATTTTCTTCGAACAAAGATGGAGAAGGAGTTTCTTGAACTAAATAAAAATGATGATGAATCTGTTGGTGTATACGAAGCGAATTTTACAAGGCTTGCAAGGTATGCATCTGGATTTATCATCCAACCTGAAAGTAAAGTTGATCGATTCTTCAGTGGCTTAAAACCAAATCTTCTAAGGGAATTAGCTATAAGAGACTTCAGTAGCTATGAAGAAATTGTGTGTTGTGCTATCAAGGTAGTAATGGAAGTTGTTGTTACGTATCCATCACATAGTTTTGACATGAAATGAAAGATGGAGTTCAAGGAGAAATCTCAGAATAATGGTGAAAAGAAGATGAATGTTTCCTTATGCTCAAAGTGTGGAAAGAAGCATGGTGGAGATTGTCTTAAAGGTACTAGAAAATGTTTTAAGTGTAGAAAATAAGGTCATCGAGCAGTTGAGTGTCGATGTAATGGAAAAAGGTTTTCTAATGATGTGAATAAATAAAAGACTGCAGAGAACACACCACCAACACTTCAATGCTTCAAGTGCAAGGAAATGGGGCATTATGCTAATAAATTCCCTAATCCAAGGGTTAGTGATGATCAACATGAGCAACCACATAAGTAAAAGGACAAAGGGAACTCACATGTGATCACTATTAGCGTTTTTGAATATGAAAACGATGTGGTGGAATGATTAAGTGTTTATGTAATGGGATTCCAAAATAATGTTGTATATAGTATCGTGGAATATTGGAATATTTATGTATTGGTCTATTGTGGTTTTCAATAATTTTATGGTACTGGTAACCATGGAAAGTGATTGAGAAATTTTTGGAAAAAAGATGATATGCACATAATGAAAGGATAAGGAGAAAATGAAATGTTTGACAATATTCATGAGCTCATGACTTATATAAGGAAAAAGTTATATCATGCTTTGAGGTTTTGGTATGTTAAAAGAGTTAAATTTTGACAGCACTCATGTTTTCACTAAGATTCAATGGGTATACATTTTTTAAGAGAATACATTATTAAGGCCTTTGAATGTTTGGAATGTGACCAACAAGACATATCTCATGATATACGGGGATCAACGATGGTATTAACATGCTTGTTATATGAACTCTTTGGTAATCGTTTTCATTATAATATGAGATTGGACACCAATATTTTGGATAAGCCTAATGATTGGAAATGATTATGTTCGACATAAGTTAATATTGTTTAAGGATAGAACTTTTTTTCGATATTATTGATGGGATGTTATAGTAATGTAGTTTTAGAAAAAGGGCAACCTGCAGGACGGGCGACAGCCCATCGCGTCGGACAAGGCCGTGGGAATCGATCCCACAACCGAAGTGCGACTGACCTTTATCACCAACCACTGGCCTACAGGAAGTCCCTGTTTAGTAGAAACTAGTTTTATTATATTATGTATTATGATATATGAATTATAAGTCCATTTTAGGAACCATATATGATTAAACTCACTATAGATGGACTTATGTATTTTTTGATAACTTTTCTAACCTTTTGTTTGAGACAGATGGAATGACCCATCATTCTATCACATGATCTGCTATAACATCATGAATGAAAAATTAAACTTCATTTATTTAAGAGATGAAGTGTAAATTGTCCAAATAACGACCAACGGTGAGACTATACAGAAATCACGAAAGTATTTTTTCTAATTCCAATTTCATCAACATTAGGGAAACGATCTTGAAAACCAAAAATGTTGTCCTAGTGCTCTTATATCGGATGATTCAGATGGTACCTTAGATCGTCACAAATTTATGGCTTTGTGATTGCTATCTTTTCCATAGCCATGTTCTCTACCACTCTCCATCAGAACATGATGGTTAGATTTCTCTTCCATATCCATATTTTCACCTATGATCTCCTACATGGAAACCCAGTGATGAGTTAATTTGGGTAACCATTCCATTTCATACTTTAGTTTTTAAAGCCATGTTTTGGTATTCCTTTTTACGATGTGGGTTTCTATTAAACAACCTTTCTAGTAGTAAACCATTTATAACCCCAACAAATTTTGAGGGCGAAATTCATTTTAAGGGGGGTAGAATGTAACACCCCAAGATATTATGAAAAATATTCTTTTAATTTCATTAATGTCTTGTGTTGTATGCTACACCAAGATTACCTTGCGCTATACGCAACACCGTATTAGCTTGCAGTATACGCAACACTATTTTTGGATGGTGTTACACAAAATTTTGATAATAGTTATTCTACGCAACATTGAGTGTATATATATATATATATTCAATGTATAAATTTGGTTTGATTCCGTTATACGAAATAAAAAAGGATTCTTGGACAACACGCAACCCTGACTTGGCTTGCATTACACGCAATCGCGACATTCCTCGATAGCGTGTGTTTTACACAATACCGGGTTTTACTAAACAACGATATATTATTATAATATTATGATGAACTAGCCTTTATGAATAGTAATAACTAAAATTTGAATTTTATAACATTATTATTCATCTTACACATTTTCTAGAACATGGTATAAGAACAAAATAAATTTTTCGGTTAAAATAAGTATTTTTAAAAAATGCAGTTTTGCCGCCTTTTGATGGCACACCCACTTTAAATATAGTTTTTGACATGTTTATAAGTTAAATTGGACAAAATAAAATTATTCTTTGGAATCAAGAAATAAAAATTTACTTTGGATAAATTTTTCATATTATTCTGGTAACTTTTATATTTTGATTAATAGTAAAAACACACTATATTTTAATTAAAAACAACTTTTTTCATTGCAATAATTTATATAGTTAAATTATAATATTTAATGGTTTTAAATTATTAATAGAATATATTTTTACCATTCAATATAATGTATGTAATTAGCATTGATTTTACATTAAATTCGTAGGTTAAATCAATTCAATCTTTTGTAATGTTTTAAAGAAAAACCTGTTTTCTTTCGACAACGAGATTAATTTTAATTTAATTTCTGAAACTTTTGTGTAATGAATTTTGAAAAATGGATTCCATATTTGGAATTAGTGGGTCCCAATTATGTTAATAAGCTACTTTTTTTTGGGAATTATGAATAGTAACTACGGTAAATTTAATTTACCATATTTAAAGGTAAATCGGGTAATTAAGGGTAAATATAATATTATAAAATTACCCTAAAACCTGTAAAAATTTTATTGGATGGATAAAAGTATACCCATATCACCTAAGGGTCAGATTAGATTCATTTAATGGACTTTTTCCCATGAAAATAACTTAATTATTATTAAAACCAAAGAAAGTGAGAACATGTCACTCTCTTAAATATTATAAGTATATTAATTTTAATTTAGTGATAAACTTCATGAAACAAAGAACATGAGTAGTCTCCAGAAATATAATGAAATTATCTACATAATATGAATTTATTTATAATTTTTAGGCATTAAATAATTATCATTAATTAAGACACAATAGTGATGCAGAAATTGTTTATCTAGTGAAAAATCAAGAATATGGTTTTTATTAAACTAATAGTGACCATAAAATGCATAAAAACATGAACAAAAATTATTTTCCAGGTAAATTTAAACCATAATAATACAATGGTCGAATATTGTTCCATTTGGAGCCTTATAAAAGCGATTATGACACTTATATTATTTTATCTTAAATGATGCCAAAGTTGTCGCCTTCATAATTTAAAAAATATAACAATTTTAATATTTTCATTTTAAGATGATAAATTCGAGTAAAAGTATTATTGTGAAAGGTAATATATCTATATTCATCATAGGATTTTATTTTTAATTTTTATGCCATAAATAAGTATATTAAATAATTATACAAAAATGTTTTAGTATATATTTTATTAAGAGATAAACAAAATAAATGGTTTTAAAAAATAATAAAATAAATATTATATGAACTATTTAATGTGCTAACCAAATTTTCTATATACATATGACATTTTATGAATCTTTTAAAAATTTTAGTTCGAACATATCTTCTGTATATGTTTTATTTAAATTCAAATAAATGAATAGTGTCAAAATTGACACTATTTTTATTTTATAAAAATAACATATTATAAAATTGTTTAAAAATCACAAAAATATTAAAAATTTATAAATTTAAATTTATATGGTCTATAATGTTATAAAGTAAACAATTATAGAAAATTCACAATATATAAGTAATTATTTGTTGTAATTTAAAATTTAGAATTTTATTACCACAAATAAACTTAAATAGATTAAATAAGGATAAATCAAAATGATAATGTTTAAAATAAGATCCAAACATGTCTAATTTTGATTGGTTGATGAGATTACAACCCTATCTCATCTAATATTTGAATATGAGTCATTTTTGGAGGTTTTTAAGTGGGGTTAGATTTATTATAAAGTAATATTTTTAAGAATTCCAAAGGTGCCCCTCTCCTCCCTTATAAAAGGGAACCTCCTCCCTCTCCTCATCACACCAATTTGAGCCTTCAAGCTCGTCCAAACCCTGACCATTTTACATCCCCACTTCCCTATAAACATCCTAGAGGTCCTGGTCTTCTTCAAAGACCAATTTTAGTGCCCTAAAAGGAGGTCTCAACGAGGTGCTTCAAAGAATAGGTAATGTCCGTTACCGATTCTTTCAACTTTATTTCATCTTCCACTTCTTCTTCTTATGTTGTTTCATTATGAAGTAATAACATAAGTATCACTAATATACTGATATGTTATTATAAGTATTAAACAGCCCTATTTCACCATCTATCCATCCTATGGAAAACGAAATCACCGCACGTGCGTACGTACGGAATACCGTCTCCACGCCGTGGTGTAATCTATTTTCCACCACCACCTAACTTGGATGGGTATAATGGTGTACATAATAACTATATATTATTATTGTAAAATTATATTGATTCTTAAATAGTATACATACACTCAAATACAATTCCACGATCATGAGAATGATATCATCGCTCGTGCGTACGTACGGACTACCGTCTCCACGACGTGATGAGATTCATTCTCCACGTTAACCATTCATGGATGATTATAAAGTATATATAATAAGAAACCATGAAATATATGACATAATAATGATACTGGATTTATGTGTATATATATGTATGTCATCTACTTAATTCCATTCAACTCAATAAGGAAACGAAAACAGCGTTCATGCGTACGTACGACCTACCGTCTCCATGAAAGGTGAATTTCTTTCCATTTACTAATCTATTATATATATGCATATTCTGAATATATATTATATATAAAACATGTTTTATATTTTGTAATTAAGTAATAATGATCTAAGTAATCATATGAATAATTACAAGTCAAAACACGGACGACAAATGAAACGATTTTACCCAAAACGCTCTTTAACATGGAATTTACAAAAGAACGGGTTATATAAAGTCATAAGTGAACCATATATGATATCACAACAATAAGTATGATTCTGTAATAAGTCAATAACATTATTTAAATCATTATACAGGAGGTTCGGACACTTAAGAAGCAAATCGGACTAAAGGTAAGGGATAATTTTGAAAATCTCAATTTTATCCGAGATTGCTTATTCATAAGTATGTAATGGGGTTATTTCTATCATCCATGTCAATATTTTATAAAAGTATTTTCATGTATGTTTAAAGTCCTTTTTACCCATTCTTGACTTTTACTACCTAGTATGTAAGGAATCTTTCTTTTGTTTACGCTACGGGGTACTTTTTGACTTTTTCAGCAAAAGTACGAGAAGAATGTTTTTTTAACTTATACGGCACGGACAGATTTTTACGGTTCTATAAAGATTTATTTTCATAAAGCTTCCTCAAAAATATTTCATGAATATTTTCAAGAAAAATACTATTCTTTTAAAAAAATGCATGACATTTTGTGAAAATAAAATGATTTTAAAGAAGAAAGGATATATTCCTCAAGAATTCATTTCAACTGTTTTATCAAAACCATTTTCCTTCTAAAATTAAATTGTTTCATATGTGTATGTTTTAAATATAATGACTCTATGATTTACTTGGTTTAACTTTTCTTATTATGAAATGATATCCATTTCTTTTATATGGATTATGTTATGATGGGATAATGTTTATGAAACCCATTTTATTCGTTGGGTCATTATGAATGATGTATGTTTATTTTGTGGCACAAGTAAGAATGATTTCATTATGAGATGGGTGGGACCTATATCTCCCTACAATGCATTGGGTAAAGATTTTATATCTCACGAGATAGACATGGCTGGAACGGTAAGTTAATCCGGTTCAGTGTTATAGGACTAAAACGAGAAGTGAACTCGATTCAGAATGGGACTTTGTCCACTAAGATGGTCTTGGCAGCAATGCCTTGGCTACTATGGAAATAATTACATGTGCTTAATGGATGCCACAATTACATGTTTTATTCCCATGCTATTTTATCATGTTTTATGTTCCATTATGATCTATGCCTTATGTACTTCCATGTTTTATGTCGGTGCTCAAGATTTTGATGTTTAAACATTATGTTCATTTTTTTAAGTTCAAATATATATGGTATCTTTTATTTTATCCATGCTTACCCTTACTGAGAATTTGAGCTCACCCTTTTTATGTTTTCTTTTCCCCAGGATATAAATAATTTTTTTAGGTAAGAAAAAAATGGGGAAGATCTTTATGGGAGATGTTGAAGATCTTTCACCACGATTAGAGGATTACCTTCCAAGTTTCCAAAGACACTAAACTATTACAGTCCGTGTGTGTCTGTTTTTTTTATGTATTAAGTATTCCACAAAATTAATGTAATTTCCATGTATGTCTAGCTTCGGGTCTCTATAGTTGGTATCAGAGGAAAGGTTTAGTCAACCTTTGGAAACTAGGATCCAAGAACTTTAGTGAGATCGCTAGAGATATTTCTAAGGTATGTCTAGGGATGTCCATAAGGTTATGTATACGTATAGGTTATAGTCCTAGAATTACTCTAACAATCATATAATTAAATCTAAGATGTTAGATATTGAAGGTACTCCCCCTTTATTATGTTGTTTTCCATAGCATGATTTTTTCCTCTCACACTATTCTTTTTGGGTTTTAGACGATGGCTGGAACCCGAAGGAACCGTGTTGATCAATGCAATGGACAATGCAATGATTGTCCTCCTGAACAAACAAATGTAATGGGAGATGGAGTGCAAAATCTTATTGCTATATATACACAAGCTATGAATCATTCTGGACTTCCAAATGAGCAGAGAAGGGAACAATATTTTATTGAGTCCTTCATGAGGCAACGCCCACCTTCTTTCAGTGGGTCTTTTGATCCACTTGTTGCTGAAAAATGGATCAGTACCAATGAAGATATATTTTCAATTCTTCAATGTTCTGAACATGATAAAGTCATCTTAGTAGTATATCGTTTGGAAGGTGAAGCTGATCAATGGTGGAATCATATCAAGAATACGAGGCAAAGAGATGAAATTGAGTCCATGGAATGGGACGTGTTCAAGAACTTATTTTTCAATAAGTACTTCCTTCGTTTTCTTCGAACAAAGATGTAGAAGGAGTTTCTTGAAATAAAGCAAAATGATGATGAATCTGTTGGTGTATACGAAGCGAATTTTACAAGGCTTGCAAGGTATGCATCTGGATTTATCATCCAACCTGAAAGTAAAGTTGATCTATTCTTCAGTGGCTTAAAACAAAATCTTCTAAGGGAATTAGCTATAAGAGACTTCAGTAGCTATGAATAAATTGTGCGTTGTGCTATCAAGGTAGAAATGGAAGTTGTTGTTACGTATCCATCACATAGTTTTGACAAGAAACTAAAGATGGAGTTTAAGGAGAAATCTCAGAATAATGGTGAAAAGAAGATGAATGTTTCCTTATGCTCAAAGTGTGGAAAGAAGCATGGTGGAGATTGTATTAAAGGTACTAGAAAATGTTTTAAGTGTAGAAAAGAAGGTCATCGAGCAGTTGAGTGTCGAAGTAATGGAAAAAGGGTTTCTAATGATGTCAATAAAGAAAAGACTGCAGAGAATACACCACCAACACTTCAATGCTTCAAGTGCAAGGAAATGGGGCATTATGCTAATAAATGCCCTAATCCAAGGGTTAGTGATGATCAACATGAGCAACCAATTAAGTAAAAGGACAAAGGGAAGTCACATGCAATCACTATTAGCGTTGTTGAATATGAAAACGATGTGGTGGAATGATTAAGTGTTTATGTAATGGGATTCCAAAATAATGTTGTATATAGTATCGTGGAATATTGGAATATTTATGTATTGGTCTATTGTGGTTTTCAATAATTTTATGGTACTGGTAACCATGGAAAGTGATTGAGAAATTTTTGGAAAAAAGATTATATGCACATAATGAAAGGATAAGGAGAAAATGAAATGTTTGACAGTATTCATGAGCTCATGACTTATATAAGGAAATAGTTATACCATGCTTTGAGGTTTTGGTATGTTAAAAGACTTAAATTTTGACAGCACTCATGTTTTCACTAAGATTCAATGGGTATACATTTTTCAAGAGAATACATTATTAAGGCCTTTGAATGTTTGGAATGTGACCAACAAGACATATCTCATGATATACGGGGATCAACGATGGTATTAACATGCTTGTTATATGAACTCTTTGGTAATCGTTTTCATTATAATATGAGATTGGACAACAGTATTTTGGATAAGCCTAATGATTGGAAATGATTATGTTCGACATAAGATAATATTGTTTAAGGATAGAACTTTTTTTTGATATTATTGATGGGATGTTATAGTAATGTAGTTTTAGAAAAAGGTCAACCTGCAGGACGGGCGACAGCCCATCGCGTCGGACAAGGCCGTGGGAATCGATCCCACAACCGAAGTGCGACTGACCTTTATCACCAACCACTGGCCTACAGGAAGTCCCTGTTTAGTAGAAACTAGTTTTATTATATTATGTAGTATGATATATGAATTATAAGTCCATTTTAGGAACCATATATGATTAAACTCACTATAGATGGACTTATGTATTTTTTGATAACTTTTCTAACCTTTTGTTTGAGACAGATGGAATGACCCATCATTCTATCACATGATCTGCTATAACATCACGAATGAAAAATTAAACAACATTTATTTAAGAGATGAAGTGGAAATTGTCCAAATATCGACCAACGGTGAGACTATACCGAAATCACGAAAGTATTTCTTCTAATTCCAATTTCATCAACATTAGGGAAAATATCTTGAAAACCAAAAATGTTGTCCTAGTGCTCTTATATCGGATGATTCAGATGGTAACTTAGATCGTCACAAATTTATGCCTTTGTGATTGCTAGCTTTTCCATAGCCATGTTCTCTACCACTCTCCATCAGAACATGATGGTTAGATTTCTCTTCCATATCCATATTTTCACCTATGATCTCCTACATGGAAACACAGTGATGAGTTAATTTGGGTAACCATTCCATTTCATACTTTAGTTTTTAAAGCCATGTTTTGGTATTCCTTTTTACGATGTGGGTTTCTGTTAAACAACCTTTCGAGTAGTAAACCATTTATAACCCCAACAAATTTCGAGGGAAAAATTTATTTTAAGGGGGGTAGAATGTAAGACCCCAAGATTTTATGAAAAATATTCTTTTAATTTCATTAATGTCTTGTGTTCTATGCTACACCAAGATTACCTTGCGCTATACGCAACACCGTATTAGCTTGTAGTATACGCAACACTATTTTTGGATGGTGTTACACAAAATTTTGATAATAGTTATTCTACGCAACATTGAGTATATATATATATATATTCAATGTATAAATTTGGTTGGATTCCGTTATACGAAACAACAAAGGATTCTTGGACAACAAGCAACCCTGACTTGGCTTGCATTACACACAATCGCGACATTCCTCGATAGCGTGTGTTTTACGCAATACCGGGTTTTAATAAACGACGATATATTATTATAATATTATGATGAACTAGCCTTTATGAATAGTATTAACTAAATTTTGAATTTTATAACATTATTATTCATCTTACACATTTTCTAGAACATGGTATAAGAACAAAATAAATTTTTCGGGTAAAATAAGTATTTTTAAAAAATGCAGTTTTGCCGCCTTTTGATGGCGCACCCACTATAAATCTAGTTTTTGACATGATTATAAGTTAAATTGGACAAAATAAAATTATTCTTTGGAATCAAGAAATAAAAATTTACTTTGGATAAATTTTTCATATTATTCTGGTAACTTTCATATTTTGATGAATAGTAAAAACACACTATATTTTAATTAAAAACAACTTTTTTCATTGCAATATTTTATATAGTTAAATTATAATATTTAATGGTTTTAAAGTATTAATAGAATATATTTTTACCATTCAATATAATTTATGTCATTAGCATTGATTTTACATTAAATTCGTAGGTTAAATCAATTCAATCTTTTGCAATGTTTTAAAGAAAAACCTGTTTTCTTTCGACAACGAGATTAATTTTAATTTAATTTCTGAAACATTTGTGTATTGAATTTTGAAAAATGGATTCCATATTTGGAATCAGTGGGTCCCAATTATGTTAATAAGCTACTTTTTATTTTTGTGAATTATGAATAGTAACTACGGTAAATTTAATTTATCATATTTAAAGGTAAATCGGGTAATTAAGGGTAAATATAATATTATAAAATTACCCTAACACCTGTAAAAATTTTATTGGATGGCTAAAAGTATACCCATATCACCTAATGGTCGGATTAGATTCATTTAATGGTCTTTTTCCCATGAAAATAACTTAATTATTATTAAAACCAAAGAAAGTGAGAACATGTCACTCTCTTAAATATTATAAGTATATTAATTTTAATTTAGTGATAAACTTCATGAAACATAGAACATGAGTAGTCTCCAGAAATATAAAGAAATTATCTACATAATATGAATTTATTTATAATTTTTAGGCATTAAATAATTATCATTAATTAAGACACAATAGTGATGCAAAAATTGTTTATCTAGTGAAAAATCAAGAATATGGTTTTTATTAAACTAATAGTGACCATAAAATGCATAAAACATGAACAAAAATTATTTTTCAGGTAAATGTAAACCATAATAATCCAATGGTCGAAAATTGTTCCATTTGGAGCCTTATAAAAGCGATTATGACACTTATATTATTTTATCTTAAATGATGCCAAAGTTGTCACCTTCATAATTTAAAAAATATAACAATTTTAATATTTTCATTTTAAGATGATAAATTCGAGTAAAAGTATTATTGTGAAAGGTAATAGATTTATATTCATCATAGGATTTTATTTTTAATTTTTATGCAAAAAATAAGTATATTAAATAATTATACAAAAATGTTTTAGTATTTATTTTATTAAGAGATAAAAAAAATAAATGGTTTTAAAAAATAATAAAATAAATATTATATGAACTATTTAATGTGCTACACAAATTTTCTATATACATATGACATTTTATGAATCTTTTAAAAATTTTAGTTTGAACATATCTTCTGTATATATTTTATTTAAATTCAAATAAATGAATAGTGTCAAAATTGACACTATTTTTATTTTATAAAAATAACATATTATAAAATTGTTTAAAAATCACAAAAATATTAAAAAAATTTAAATTTAAATTTATATGGTCTATAATGTTATAAAGTAAACAATTATATAAAATTCACAACATATAAGTAATTATTTGTTATAATTTAAAATTTAGAATTTTATTACCACAAATAAACTTAAATAGATTAAATAAGGATAAATCAAAATGATAAGGTTTAAAATAAGATCCAAACATGTCTAATTTTGATTGTTTGATGAGATTACAACCCTATCTCAGCTAATATTCTAATATGAGTCATTTTTGGAGGTTTTTAAGTGGGGTTAGATTTATTATAAATTAATATTTTTAAGATTTCCAAAGGTGCCCCTCTCCTCCCTTATAAAAGGGAACCTCCTCCCTCTCTTCATCACACCAATTTGAGCCTTCAAGCTCGGCCAAACCCTGACCATTTTACATCCCCACTTCCCTATAAACATCCTAGAGGTCCTGGTCTTCTTCAAAGAACAATTTTAGTGCCCTAAAAGGAGGTCTCAACGAGGTGCTTCAAAGAATAGGTAATGTCCGTTACCGATTCTTTCAACTTTATTTCATCTTCTACTTCTTCTTATTAGGTTGTTTCATTATGAAGTAATAACATAAGTATCACTCATATACTGATATGTTATTATAATTATGAAACATCCCTATTTCACCATCTATCCATCCTATGGAAAACGAAATCACCGCGCTTGCGTACGTACGGAATACCGTCTCCACGCCGTGGTGTAATCTATTTTCCACCACCACCTTACTTGGATGGGTATAATGGTGTACATAATAACTATATATGATTATTGTAAAATTATATTGATTCTGAAATAGTATACATACACTCAAATACAATTCCACGATCATGAGAACGATATCATCGATCGTGCGTACGTACGGACTACCGTCTCCACGACGCGATTAGATTCATTCTCCACGTTAACCATTCATGAATGATTATAAAGTATATAAAATAAGAAACCATGAAATATATGACATAATAATGATACTGGATTTATGTGTATATATATGTATGTCATCTACTTAATTCCATTCAACTCAATAAGGAAACGAAAACAGCGTTCATGCGTACGCACGACCTACCGTCTCCATGAAAGGTGAATTTCTTTCCAGTTACTAATCTATTATATATATGCATATTCTGAATATATATTATATATAAATCATGTTTTATATTTGGGAATTAAGTAATCATGATCTAAGTAATCATATGAATAATTACAAGTCAAAACACAGACGACAAATGAAACGATTTTACCCAAAACGCTCTTTAACATGGAATTTACAAAAGAATGGGTAATATAAAGTCATAAGTGAACTATATATGATATCATAACAATAATTATGATTCTGTAATAATTCAATAACATTATTTAAATCATTATACAGGAGGTTCGGACACTTAAGAAGCAAATCGGACTAAAGGTAAGGGATAATTTTGAAAATCTCAATTTTATCTGAGATTGCTTATTCATAAGTATTTAATGGGGTTATTTCTATCATCCATGTCAATATTTTATAAAAGTATTTTCATGTATTTTTAAAGTACTTTTTACCCATTCTTGACTTTTACTACCTAGTATGTAAGGAATCTTTCTTTTGTTTACGCTACAGGGTACTTTTTGACTTTTTCGGTAAAAGTACGAGAAGAATGTTTTTTTAACTTATACGGCACGAACGGATTTTTACGGTTCTATAAAGATTTATTTTCATGAAGCTTCCTCAAAAATATTTTATGAATATTTTCAAGAAAAATACTATTCTTTTAAAAAAATTCATGACATTTTGTGAAAATAAAATGATTTTAAAGAAGAAAGGATATATTCCTCAAGAATTCATTTCAACTGTTTTATCAAAACCATTTTCCATCTAAAATGAAATTGTTTTATATGTGTATGTTTTAAATATAATGACTCTATGATTTACTTGGTTAAATTTTCTTATTATGAAATTATATCCATTTATTTTATATGGATTATGTTATGATGGGATAATGTTTATGAAACCCATTTTATTCATTGGGTTATTATGAATGATGTATGTTTATTTTGTGGCACAAGTAAGAATGATTTCATTATGAGATGGGTGGGACCTATATCTCCCTACAATGCATTGGGTAAAGATTTTATATCTCATGAGATAGACATGGCTGGAACGGTAAGTTAATCCGGTTCAGTGTTATAGGACTAAAACGAGGAGTGAACTCGATTCAGAATGGGACTTTGTCCACTAAGATGGTATTGGCAGCAATGTCTTGGCTACTATGGAAATCATTACATGTGCTTAATGGATTCTACAATTACATGTTTTATTCCCATGCTATTTTATCATGTTTTATGTTCCATTATGATCTATGCCTTATGTACTTCCATGTTTTATGTCGGTGCTCAAGATTTTTATATTTAAACATTATGTTCATGTTTTTAAGTTCAAATGTATATGGTATCTTTTATTTTATCCATGCTTACCCTTACTGAGAATTTGAGCTCACCCTTCTTATGTTTTCTTTTCCCCAGGATATAAAGAATGTTTTTAGGTAAGAAAAAAATGGGGAAGATCTTTATGGGAGATGTTGAATATCTTTCACCACGATTAGAGGATTACGTTCCTAGTTTCCAAAGACACTAAACTGTTACAGTCCGTGTGTGTCTATTTTTTTTATGTATTAAGTATTCCACAAAAGTAATATAATGTCCATGTACGTCTAGCTTCAGGTCTCTACAGTTGGTATCAGAGGAAAGGTTTAGTCAACCTTTGGAAACTAGGATCTAAGAACTTTAGTGAGATCGCTAGAGATATTTCTAAGGTATGTCTAGGGATGTCCATATGGTTATGTATACTTATAGGTTATAGTCCTAGAATTACTCTAACAATCATATAATTAATCCTAAGATGTTAGATATTGAAGGTACTCCCCCTTTATTATGTTGTTTTCCATAGCATGATTTTTGCCTCTCACACTATTCTTTTTGGGTTTTAGACGATGGCTGGAACCCGAAGGAACCATGTTGATCAATGCAATGGACAACGCAATGATTGTCCTCATGAACAAACAAATGTAATGGGAGATGGAGTGAAAAATCTTATTGCTATATATACACAAGCTATGAATCATTCTGGACTTCCAAATGAGCAGAGAAGGGAACAATATTTTATTGAGTCCTTCATGAGGCAACGCCCACCTTCTTTCAGTGGGTCTTTTGATCCACTTGTTGCTGAAAAATGGATCAGTACCACTGAAGATATATTTTCAATTCTTCAATGTTCTGAACATGATAAAGTCATCTTAGTAGTATATCGTTTGGATGGTGAAGCTGATCAATGGTGGAATCTTATCAAGAATACGAGGCAAAGAGATGAAGTTGAGTCCATGGAATGGGACGTGTTCAAGAACTTATTTTTCAATAAGTACTTCCTTCGTTTTCTTCGAACAAAGATGGAGAAGGAGTTTCGTGAACTAAAGCAAAATGATGATGAATCTGTTGGTGTATACGAAGCGAATTTTACAAGGCTTGCAAGGTATGCATCTGGATTTATCATCCAACCTGAAAGTAAAGTTGATCGATTCTTCAGTGGCTTAAAACCAAATCTTCTAAGGGAATTAGCTATAAGAGACTTCAGTAGCTATGAAGAAATTGTTCGTTGTGCTATCAAGGTAGAAATGGAAGTTGTTGTTACGTATCCATCACATAGTTTTGACAAGAAATGAAAGATGGAGTTCAAGGAGAAATCTCAGAATAATGGTGAAAAGAAGATGAATGCTTCCTTATTCTCAAAGTGTGGAAAGAAGCATGGTGGAGATTGTCTTAAAGGTACTAGAAAATGTTTTAAGTGTAGAAAAGAAGGTCATCGAGCAGTTGAGTGTCGAAGTAATGGAAAAAGGGTTTCTAATGATGTGAATAAAGAAAAGACTGCAGAGAACACACCACCAACACTTCAATGCTTCAAGTGCAAGAAAATGGGGGCATTATGCTAATAAATTCCCTAATCCAAGGGTTAGTGATGATCAACATGAGCAACCACTTAAGTAAAAGGACAAAGGGAAGTCACATGCGATCACTATTAGCGTTGTTGAATATGAAAACGATGTGGTGGAATGATTAAGTGTTTATGTAATGGGATTCCAAAATAATGTTGTATATAGTATCGTGGAATATTAGAATATTTATGTATTGGTCTATTGTGGTTTTCAATAATTTTATGGTACTGGTAACCATGGAAAGTGATTGAGAAATTTTTTGAAAAAAGATGATATGCACATAATGAAAGGATAAGGAGAAAATGAAATGTTTGACAGTATTCATGAGCTCATGACTTATATAAGGAAATAGTTATATCATGCTTTGAGGTTTTGGTATGTTAAAAGAGTTAAATTTTGACAGCACTCATGTTTTCACTAAGATTCAATGGGTATACATTTTTCAAGAGAATACATTATTAAGGCCTTTGAATGTTTGGAATGTGACCAACAAGACATATCTCATGATATACGGGGATCAATGATGGTATTAACATGCTTGTTATATGAACTCTTTGGTAATCGTTTTCATTATAATATGAGATTGGACAGCAGTATTTTGGATAAGCCTAATGATTGGAAATGATTATGTTCAACATAAGTTAATATTGTTTAAGGATAGAACTTTTTTTTCGATATTATTGATGGGATGTTATAGTAATGTAGTTTTAGAAAAAGGACAACCTGCAGGATGGGCGACAGCCCATCGCGTCGGACAAGGCCGTGGGAATCGATCCCACAACCGAAGTGCGACTGACCTTTATCACCAACCACTGGCCTACAGGAAGTCCCTATTTAGTAGAAACTAGTTTTATTATATTATGTAGTATGATATATGAATTATAAGTCCACTTTAGGAACCATATATGATTAAACTCACTATAGATGGACTTATGTATTTTGTGATAACTTTTCTAACCTTTTGTTTGAGACAGATGGAATGACCCATCATTCTATCACATGATCTGCTATAACATCACGAATGACAAATTTAACTTCATTTATTTAAGAGATGAAGTGGAAATTGTTCAAATAACGACCAACGGTGAGACTATACCGAAATCACAAAAGTATTTCTTCTAATTCCAATTTCATCAACATTAGGGAAACGATCTTGAAAACCAAAAATGTTGTCCTAGTGATCTTATATTGGATGATTCAGATGGTACCTTAGATCATCACAAATTTATGGATTTGTGATTTCTAGCTTTTCCATAGCCATGTTCTCTACCACTCTCCATCAGAACATGATGGTTAGATTTCTCTTCCATATCCATATTTTCACCTATGATCTCCTACATGGAAACCCAATGATGAGTTAATTTGGGTAACCATTCCATTTCATACTTTAGTTTTTAAAGCCTTGTTTTGGTATTCCTTTTTACGATGTGGGTTTCTATTAAACAACCTTTCGAGTAGTAAACCATTTATAACCCCAACAAATTTCAAGGGCGAAATTCATTTTAAGGGGGGTAGAATGTAACACCCCAAGATTTTATGAAAAATATTCTTTCAATTTCATTAATTTCTTGTGTTGTATGCTACACCAAGATTACCTTGTGCTATACGCAACACCGTATTAGCTTGCAGTATACGCAACACTATTTTTGGATGGTGTTACACAAAATTTTGATAATAGTTATTCTACGCAACATTGAGTATATATATATATATATATATTCAATGTATAAATTTGGTTTTATTCCGTTATACGAAACATCAAAGGATTCTTGGACAACACGCAACCCTGACTTGGCTTGCATTACACACAATCGCGACATTCCTCGACAGCATGTGTTTTACGCAATACCGAGTTTTACTAAACAACTATATATTATTATAATATTATGATGAACTAGCATTTATGAATAGTATTAACTAAATTTTGAATTTTTTAACATTATAATTCATCTTACACATTTTCTAGAACATGGTATAAGAACAAAATAAATTTTTCGGGTAAAATAAGTATTTTTCAAAAAATGCAGTTTTGCCGCCTTTTGATGGCGCACCCACTTTAAATCTAGTTTTTGACATGTTTATAATTTAAATTGGACAAAATAAAATTATTCTTTGGAATCAAGAAATAAAAATTTACTTTGGATAAATTTTTCATATTATTCTGGTAACTTTCATATTTTGATGAATAGTAAAAACACACTATATTTTAATTAAAAACAACTTTTTTCATTGCAATAATTTATATAGTTAAATTATAATATTTAATGGTTTTAAAGTATTAATAGAATATATTTTTACCATTAAATATAATGTATGTCATTAGCATTGATTTTACATTAAATTCGTAGGTTAAATCAATTCAATCTTTTGCAATGTTTTAAAGAAAAACCGGTTTTCTTTCGACAACGGGATTAATTTTAATTTAATTTATGAAACTTTTGTGTATTGAATTTGGGAAAATGGATTACATATTTGGAATCAGTGGGTCCCAATTATGTTAATAAGCTACTTTTTATTTTTGGGAATTATGAATAGTAACTACGGTAAATTTAATTTACCATATTTAAAGGCAAATCGGGTAATTAAGGGTAAATATAATATTATAAAATTACCCTAACACATGTAAAAATTTTATTTGATGGCTAAAAGTATACCCATATCACCTAAGGGTCGGATTAGATTCATTTAATGGACTTTTTCCCATGAAAATAACTTAATTATTATTAAAACCAAAGAAAGTGAGAACATGTCACTCTCTTAAATATTATAAGTATATTAATTTTAATTTAGTGATAAACTTCATGAAACATCGAACATGAGTAGTCTCCAGAAATATAAAGAAATTATCTACATAATATGAATTTATTTATAATTTTTAGGCATTAAATAATTATCATTAATTAAGACACAATAGTGATGCAGAAATTGTTTATCTAGTGAAAAATCAAGAATATGGTTTTTATTAAACTAATAGTGACCATAAAATGCATAAAAACATGAACAAAAATTATTTTTCAGGTAAATGTGAACCATAATAATCCAATGGTCGAATATTGTACCATTTGAAGCCTTATAAAAGCGATTATGACACTTATATTATTTTATCTTAAATGATGCCAAAGTTGTCACCTTCATAATTTAAAAAATATAAAAATTTTAATATTTTTATTTTAAGATGATAAATTCGAGTAAAAGTATTATTGTGAAAGGTAATAGATTTATATTCATCATAGGATTTTAGTTTTAATTTTTATGCAAAAAATAAGTATATTAAATAATTATACAAAAATGTTTTAGTATTTATTTTATTAAGAGATAAACAAAATAAATGGTTTTAAAAAATAATAAAATATATATATATGAACTATTTAATGTGCTACACAAATTTTCTATATACATATGACATTTTATGAATCTTTTAAAAATTTTAGGTCGAACATATCTTCTGTATATATTTTATTTAAATTCAAATAAATGAATAGTGTCAAAATTTACACTATTTTTATTTTATAATAATAACATATTATAAAATTGTTTAAAAATCACAAAAATATTAAAAATTTATAAATTTAAATTTATATGGTCTATAATGTTATAAAGTAAACAATTATGGAAAATTCACAACATATAAGTAATTATTTGTTATAATTTAAAATTTAGAATTTTGTTATCACAAATAAACTTAAATAGATTAAATAAGGATAAATCAAAATGATAAGGTTTAAAATAAGATCCAAACATGTCTAAATTTGATTGGTTGATGATATTACAACCCTATCTCATCTAATATTCTAATATGAGTCATTTTTGGAGGTTTTTAAGTGGGGTTAGATTTATTTTAAATTAATATTTTTAAGAATTCCAAAGGTGCCCCTCTCCTTCCTTATAAAAGGGCACCTCCACCCTCTCCTCCTCACACCAATTTGAGCCTTCAAGCTCGGCCAAACCCTGCCCATTTTACATCCCCACTTCCCTATAAACATCCTAGAGGTCCTGGTATTCTTCAAAGACCAATTTTAGTGCCCTAAAAGGAGGTCTCAACGAGGTGCTTCAAAGAAGAGGTAATGTCCGTTACCGATTCTTTCACCTTTATTTCTTCTTCCACTTCTTCTTCTTAGGTTGTTTCATTATGAAGTAATAACATAAGTATCACTCATATAATGATATGTTATTATAAGTATGAAATATCCCTATTTCACCATCTATCCATCCTACGGAAAACGAAATCACCGCGCGTGCGTACGTACGTAATACCGTCTCCACGCCGTGGTGTAATCTATTTTCCACCACCACTATACTTGGATGGGTATAATGGTGTACATAATAACTATATATGATTATTGTAAAGTGATATTGATTCTGAAATAGTATACATACACTCCAATACAATTCCACGATCATGAGAACGATATCATCGCTCGTGCGTACGTACGGACTACTGTCTCCACGATGCGATGAGATTCATTCTCCACGTTAACCATTCATGAATGATTATAAAGTATATATAATAAGTAATAATGAAATATATGACATAATAATGATACTAGATTTATATGTATATATATGTATGTCATCTACTTAATTCCATTCAACTCAATAAGGAAATGAAAACAGCGTTCATGCGTACGTACGACCTACCGTCTCCATGAACGGTGTATTTCTTTCCATTTACTACTCTATTATATATATTTATATTCTGAATTTATATTATATATAAATCTTGTTTTATATTCTGGAATTAAGTAATCATGATGTAAGTAATCATTTTAATAATTACAAGTCAAAACACGGACGACAAATGAAACGATTTTACCCAAAACGCTCTTTAACATGGAATTTACAAAAGAACGGGAAATATAAAGTCATAAGTGAACCATATATGATATCATAATAATAAGTATGATTCTGTAATAAGTCAATAACATTATTTAAATAATTATACAGGAGGTTCGGACACTTAAGAAGCAAATCAGACCAAAGGTAAGGGATAATTTTGCAAATCTCAATTTTATCCGAGATTGCTTATTCATAAGTATTTACTGTGGTTATTTCTATCATCCATGTCAATGTTTTATAAAAGTATTTTCTTGTATGTTTAAAGTCCTTTTTACCCATTCTTGACTTTTACTACCTGGTATATAAGGAATCTTTCTTTTGTTTACGCTACGAGGTACTTTTTGACTTTTCCGGCAAAAGTACGAGAAGAATGTTTTTTTAACATATACGGCACGAACATCTTTTTACATTTTTATAAAGCTTGATTATCATGAAGCTTCCTCAAAAATATTCCATGACTATTCTCAAGAAAAATCTTATTATTTTAAAAAAATGAATGATATTTTGTGAAAAGAAAATGATTTTAAAGAAAATGGATATTTTCCTCAAGAATTCATTTCAAGTGTTTTATCAAAACCATTTTCCATATAAAATGAAATTATTTCATATGTGTATGTTTTAAATATAATGTATCTATGATTTAAATGGTTTAACTTTTCTTATTATGAAATGATATCCATTTCTTTTATATGGATTATGTTTTGATGGGATAATGTTTATGAAACCTATTTTATTCGTTGGGTTATTATGAATGATGTATGTTTAATTTGTGGCACAAGTAAGAATGATTTCATTATGAGATGGGTGGGACCTATATCTCCCTCCAATGAATTGGGTAAATATTTTATATCTCCTGATATAGACAAGACTGGAACGGTAAGTTAATCCGGTTCAGTGTTACATGACTGAAACAAGGAGTGATCTTGATTCAGAATGGGACTTTGTCCACTAAGATGGTCTTGGCAGAAATGCCTTGGCTACTATGGAAATCATTACATGTGATTAATGGATGCCACAATTACATGTTTTATTCCCATGCTATTTTATCATGTTTTATGTTCCATTATGATCTATTCCTTATGTACTTCCATGTTTTCTGTCGTTGATCAAGATTTTGATGTTTAAACATTATGTTCATGTTTTTAAGTTCAAATGTATATGGTATGTTTTATTTTATCCATGCTTACCCTTACTGAGCATTTGAGCTCACCCTTTTTATGTTTTCTTTTCCCCGGGATATAAAAAATGGTTTTAGGTAAGAAAAAAAAGGGGGAAGATCTTTATGGGAGATGTTGAAGATCTTTCACCACGATTAGAGGATTAGGTTCCAAGTTTCCAAAGACACTAAACTATTACGGTCCTTGTGTGTCTGTTTCTGTTATGTATTAAGTATTCCGCAAAATTAATGTAATGTCCATGTACGTCTAGCTATGGTTCTCTACAGCCACCTCGGTCGTGCCATCCTCCGGCCAAGCCGCCCCTGCTCACGCCACCTGCCGGCCTCCCAAAACGGCATGCGCCCCTCGCGGCACCTTGGTAGAACCGGCCCGCGCCCCTCACGCCACCCTGGTCGAACCAGCCCATGCCCCTCATGGCACCTCGGATGAGCCGGCCCGTACCCCTCATGGTGTCTAGACGAAACATCTCCTCACCCTCACAACACCCCCACGACCGAGCCGCACGGCGGCACCCGCGGGTTCCACGACCCCTCGTGGCCCTCATGGCTTGATAGACATCCCAATGGACCAGCCCACATTACTGTCCATTTTGACCCAAACCGGGGAGACCCATGCCTGCTCGGCCTGGGTCATTCCGATCAGGTCTGTCTGAATGGGTCGGACCGGACCCGGGCCCACTACGACCGTTATACTTCTTTTGGCCATATCTTGGGAACCGGACATCCGTTTGACAAACCGTTAGTGGCGTTGGGATCCTTGGTGTGAGATAGTTCCTTTTATAGATACCCCATTATGTTTTGGATTGAGATGTGGTACGGTCACGTTGGTTTTAGCATGAATCCAACCATACCCCTAGACTAAAAGGCTAATAAATAACAGATCGGGCGTTCAATTGATGCGTCGTCTATTACATTGAGACCCCTATGATGTGGTGGAACATTGTGAGACTTCTTCTTGGGACTTCGTTACAATTGGAGTATCGACCTGTAGTTTGTGGACATGATCCTCCTAGAGATGAGCAAGCATTGTGTGGAGACCAAGTAGCTGGTTGAGACATGATGAATGCTGAGATTTTTGACTCGGAGTGACCCTACTAGCCTAGTGGAGAGAACATTGGTGTCACGACAGACTCACAGTAGGGAGAGACATGGTGTCTTCTTAGACCCACAGTACTCGATAGGAGGAGTACCTCAGCATGAAATGAGGGGGAGCACACTTGGTGACACGGTAGACCCACATTGGAGAGCGTGCTTGGTGACGTGTCAGATCCACGGTACTCGACAAGAGGAGTAACTTAGTAGTCCATGGTTAGTGGGAGCACGCTTGGTTCCATGGAAGTCCCACTATACTTGATAGAGGAGGAGTTCTATTGTAGTTATGGTTTCGACATTGTGACTGGTGATGTTACTTGATACTACCCCCTAGAATAAAATCCTGGTTTAAGCTGAGTCAATTCTTCTTTGTTTTCCTAATGATTCAGAAGGATCACTTGATAACCTAGGTATATGTATGGTCATATAGATATGTAGGTTTATCAGTTGATTTCATTCCTTTTGGTTTATCCTTGGTGGATTTTGTGAGACTTTGAGTCTCTCGGTGTCCCTACTGAGTATCATTATACGCCCCACTGCACAGGCTATGCTTGCACCTTGATGTGTTGGTTTCAGATGAAAAAAAAAGTTGACTGAGCCTGAGATTACCAGTACTAGATGGTACCTTGAGGTGGGACATTTTTCGAGTTGGTACATGGAGGAGACAGTAGGAAGTGGGGTGCTGAGGAGGCGATCTGTACCTACCCTTATGGTAGGAACCCCGGAGGATGATCCAGTAGTTGTCTTCCCTTATCTTTTAGTTGTATTTTATCATAGTTGTACTTGTAATTTCCATTTGGGATTGTATTCTGGACCTTTTTTCATTCATCCCTCTTTTGTTATACATTTTACAAGATTTTTCGTCCATTTGTGTGATTGCTTCTGTGTGTGTTTACAGGTAATAAAGGCAATGCCTTCACGGTTTTAGGGAATTATGCCTTTGGTGCTAGTCTCGAGAGCCTGGCCTATGGAAGCCGAGCATGGGGTAGTCAAGGAACGGGCCCCGGGGGACGGTTCATGACATAAATCATCTATTTTCTCTCAATCTAATGATATATTTTAAAACCTAGTCAGTTAGTCCATAGAGAGTGTTGTAAATACATTCAGTTCATTATTTTAAAATTGATTAATAGTTTTTTCAATTGATAAAGTGTTCCTTATATAATGATATAAATAATAGTAAGAATGAAAATATTTATCATATTTATATAAAAATTAAACTTTTAAAACCATTCATGAATCATGGTTATGAAAAATTCACTACATTATAATCATAGAGATGGTATGTCTTACATATGCTTGAGTGACATTTTCATTTTCAATGATCATTATGGGATAATGTTTTGTCATAACTGAACCTTTACATAATGATAATAAAAACATAAATATCATTATATTTCATTATATATAAATTTAAATACCATTAATGTATTGTGGTGGTGAAAAAATAATGTTATCGCTTCTTCAAGGTGGTAGTCAACACATACTCATAAATATCTTTATCATTATTCATTTCTAGAAATAAAATGATATATTAACTTTTAATAGTTTTATATATGTAATTAATATAATTTTTTTAATTTATATATCATATATTCATTAACATTTTCTGTATTAACATCTATTTAAATTGTTAGTGTAAAAAAATAACATCACTTCGTGAGGCAGTAGTCTGTCGTGCACATGAGAGATATTATCGTATCCTCCATGGAATGGAAATTAAGAAGGAATATGTGATATAATAACATTATATGTATGAATATTTTCTAAATATCATATATAAACATTAAATCAATCAATGTAATAATATCTAATAAGCGATTAGGGAAAAAGAATGACATCAGTCCGCAAGGCGGTAGTTGACCGTACAACGGAATAATGATTTATGTATCCCATTTGATGTAAGTTAAAATGAATATAGTTTATTAAATTAACATATAAAAATTATATTATGTTTAATATAAATTTCAATTATATAATAATATTTTAATATATTTTTAAGTAGTTGGAATAACAAATAAAACTAAAACACTTGGTTAAGCATGATAGCTCTTCTATGGACAACCTCTTTATGTTAGCAGTAGAAAACATATTAGAATGGATTTCTGATCAATCCATGGATTATTGGATATGATTATGGATGTATGAAATATTTATTTTTCTGAATTTAAATATGAAAATAGATTTGTGTTGTGAATAACATATGAGACTTGTTGGAATGTAATAAGTGAGGTGAGTTGAAGAATTGTAAATCTTGAAAAGAAATGGATATACCAAAATTTTTCATAGTAAAATAGTATCCATAATGAGACATTTTAGATACATAGAGAATATAAGGCTGAAATATGTGAATAATATATATTTTTGATGGCTTATATTTTATTTTTACCCTCATCTTTTTTATTTAACCCCTAGTAGAACTACATTTACCTTAATCCTTGTAAAATATATTTTCTATTTTCATTATTAATGATGAAAAAATAATGATTTTACCTTATTATATAGTATAAATTTTGATGATTAATAATATACAGTATATATTGACAAATTAAATTTATATAATTGAAATAATTAATTTGATATTAAATAGGTATAGGTAATGATGAATTGTATTTTCAATAATGGTATTTCCCAATGATCATATAATTTTATATTAACTTTATAACCATTTATTATAATTATTTCACTAAAATTAAAATTTATAAAAAAATAATATATAATTTCTATTTTAATCATTCAAAATTAAGGGGGTTTTATTTAAATAAAATGGAGAATCAATATGCTCGTTCAAAGTGTTTTTAACTAAATCCTTTTTTAAACATAATAATATTGTTATAATAAAACAAAATATAAAGATGATTATAATGTAATTTATTTTATTAAATATTACTTAAATATTTTTATGTTACATTATATGTTAGAAAAAAATTATTGGTACATTTAAGTTACTTTATTTATTAATGAAAACTAGCACTTTCCCAAACATCGATTTTTTCACAATTCAATAAAAAAATAGAATTTTCTGAAAAATCCCAAAAATTTACCCCTATAATAATTTTGGTAAGATGAATTAAAAAATTAATTAAACATTAATATTAATATTATAAAATTTTAAAAAAAATATTAATTTATGATCACAAATCCAAGAGAAACATCCTTTAAAAAGATACAGTTTTTTCAAAAAATCATTTCATTTTCTATCAAATGATGATTATTATGTTTTCTAAACAATGTATAATAATCGGAATTATTTTATACATGTGTTAACCATATAAAATTTAAAAAAATATTCTTATCCATACCCACCTATTTAACATCAAACTATATTGTTTTTTTCTTGAATTATTATCGGGGTTGTGTATATTGCATGCCATTTAAAGAAATATATCTCTTGGTTCATTTAATATTATTGTTACCTACTGAATATGATATCAAACATAGCATAAATTTTTCAGAATATTGTGGTGTCATAAAAGGTTTCATACTTACCATATCTTCATGAATGTTTTATTTATTTAGATTTTTCTTCTACACCTCATAAATTAAGTCAACTTTACAACTACATCCTTGCATATTTTTTCTCAACATTTCTTCTTTGTGTAACAGGATTTTCATGCATTATTCCTTGATATTTATATTCAAACCATACCATTCACTATTTTTTGTTAAATATTCATGTTACTAACTATTTATGACTCCTTGTTAACTCTATCTTTCTCATTTTAAGCTAGTTGGTTTCCCCCTTTTGCAGCATCCATTTGAAATATATCACTTTGTTATTCTGCTTCTAGTTGATCTCTTTAATCTGTCATGAATTTTTTATTGATTGTCTAAGTATTATTAGATTTATTAGAATTTATATTGAATTCTATAAAATTTTATAATTTTTTAGTTTTATTTTAAATTATCATGTCTCTTATAACATAAGGAACTTGTCTAGAAATTATATTAATTCCCTCCACATTTTAGTATTCATTCTAACCTTATCTTTGAAACATCACTTCTATAAATCCAAAATTGAATTGTGTTTATTTTTATTCTTATATGATTATAACATTCTTATTATATGAATCTATAATTTTTTTCACCATAACACCTCATTGATTGGTATATCCCCCTAATTAATCAAATTTTATTCCTAAAAAAGTATATTTTCTTCTCGTATCATCAACAACACTAGAAAAATACATTAAAATTTTATTTAAATTTGGATCATTCTCTGATATAAAATAACCATTTTAATCTAATAATAATAATTCCTTCAATTTTTCCCTTGGTTGAAGTGGTATTATTAGAATATTCCCCATCTATTTCATTTATATTTGAGCCTCTAATATTTACTTTTAGTCCAAATAGGTTCAGACTTATTTTTGTAACTTCTTCTATTAGAATAAATAACAACTTTTTGATTTAGTTCACATTTACAATCACTATTGAAACTTTTTTCTCGCTAGCTTGAGAGGATTCACATTTTTAACACCCTAATATATTTATGAGATAGATTTTTTTTAAATTTATTTGATGTATTGTGTTGTACACAACACAAAGATAAGATTGTGTAATACGAAACACCGGCTTAGCTAGGGGTATACACAACACTATGCTTTACTTGTGTTACACATAATTTTATATTATTTTGATTGAATTAATTTCAAAAAATAATTATAATATATTAAAAACTAAATATTTTTATGTTACCTCATAACATAGACATTCTAATAATTGGTTTGAGAAGTATTAACTTTCTTCAGAAATACTGTATAAGTGAAAATAAGTGAGTTTATAAAATAATAAAATAACTAATTATAGATTTTATAATTAAATATATGTTTAATAAGTTAAATATAAGGTTTAAAACACATATCATAACTACTCTATACATAATATAATAACAAGTTCAATTTTATGGATAATAGAAGTAAATTTCAAAAAAAGCAGTTTTGATGCCTTCTGAAGGCCAACAAATTTTTAATATATTTTATGATAAATTTATATATTCTATTTAGAAATATAATCATGTTAGCTATAATTGGTATAAATTATTACTTTTTATGAAATATTGATATTTTTCTAATACAATTCAAGTTTTGTTGAATAGTAAAAACATACTAAATTTTAATTGACGAAAGAAATTTTCCTATAAATTATATATATTGATAAATTATATTATTTATTTGTTTTAAAGTATAAATAAATTATATTTTTATTATTAAATATAAATAATGTCATTTCCATTAATTTTACATTAAATTTTGATGTAAAAACATTTCAATAATTTTCAATGTTATAACTTTTAAAAACGGTTTTCCATGTCGAAAATGGGATTTATTTAAAATTAATTACAACATATTTTATTTTTTCATTTTTTAAAATGGATTCCATATTAGGAATTGGTGGGTACATATTATATAAATATACTTCTTTTATTTGTAGGTATAATGAATATATATTTCCTTCATTTCTATTAATATAGTAAAAAATGTAAATTTGGTAGTTAATAGTAATTATAATATTATAAACATACATTAATAGTTGTCCTAATGTGATTGGACGAGTGATTGTAAAACATAATCATCCTAAGGTCAAAATTACACACTTTGGTAGCCACTTGGATGAGATTTAGATAATTTAATATATTTTATTTTAAAAAAAATTTAAATATGTATTACTCAAAATTTAATTAATAAATCATATTTCATATAAATTTATATTTAAGATAAATTCAATTATGAGTGCTCATTTGAAAGCTACTTGTTTTTCGTACAAAGGTAAATTATTTTTAATGTTTATGAAATAAATAGTTACCATAAAAGTTATTTTATTGATGATGAAAAAATTATTTAATTGATGACAATTCAACAAAACAATTTTTATTAAAATAATAATAACCATTAAAATATACAAGCACTTGAAAAACAATTGTGAGTATATCATGACCTTATTCATCAAAGGGACTATTAATTGACCATTTGGAGCCTTATAAAATACATTATGATAGTTATAGTATTTTATCTAAAGTGATATTATACATGTCCAATTAATGTTTTAATATGTATAATGTTTTTATTAAATGATTTTTCATGTGATATATTTTAATAAAAGAAATATATTGATATATAGTAGACTTATATTCATCAAATAATTTTATTTTTAATTATTACTCAAACAGTATTTTTATTAAAATATTATACAAAAGAGATGTTGAATATATTTTACTAATGGAACTATCAAATTAATGTTAATAAAACTGTTAAAATAAATATAATTTTTTATAATTGATATTTAAAATTAAATTTAAATATTACCTTGACCCCATAGGTATCTAATAAAATATTTGGTTAGAGGATAACATCTTATCTTTATTTTTTATAAAAACCAAGAATTGAATATTATCAAAATTGGTTCTATTGTTGTTTTTTCAAAATAATTTTTTAATAAATTATTTAAAAATAATAATACTTTTTTAAAAATATATAATAAATATGGTATGGTCTAAAATGAAATATTTGTAACTATAGTTAAAATTAAATATAATATCTATGTGATAATTTAAAATGATATGGTTTAAATGGATAGAAAAAAATACCTAAAATTTATTTTCAGATGATATTATAACCTTATATCATCTCATCTTCAACATTGGACAAATTGGAGGTTTTTTATGTGGTTTTAGAATATAATAAATTAATAATTTTGAGATTCCAAAAGTATTCATCACCTCAATTATAAAATGTAACCTCCTCTTTCACCTCTTCAAATTAATTCGGGCCATCAAGCTCATACATCTCATGTCCATTTTTTATTTCAAATTCCCTAATTACATTTTATAGGTTTTGGTATTCTAAAACGATGAACTCTAGTGTCATGGAGAGGAGTTTTAGTTAGATAATGTTGAAGAAGAGGTAATCTCCTCCTCAGATTCATTCAAATTATTTATTCGTATACTTCTTTTTCATGTGTTTTTCCATTATAAAGTAAGGAATATATTATAAATTATATTCTTATTTGGTATTATTGATATGTAAAAACCATATTACACCTTCTATCCATCCCACAAAAAACAAAATCACTATGTGTGTGTACGTATGGCTTACAATCTACATGCCATGGTGTAAACTGGTTTACACAATCATCTTACTTGGATTGATATACTAATTCCAAGAATATTTATATAAATGATTTTTATAACATTATATGGATTCTGGAACAAAATATATACCATACACTTCAATATAATTTCACAACTATTGAAATGATATCATTGCTCGTGCGTATATATGGCCTACCATCACCACGACGTGATTGATTAATTCTACATGATTTATTGAAGAATGATTATATAAATAAATTTAATGAATAAATATGATATATAATATAATAATATCATTCTATAAATGATACAACTATAAACTGAGAAGTGGAATATGAACTTTTCATACAAAACATGCATAAGAAAATAAAGAGGTTAACACCCGATGGGTGATTAATAATGCTACTAACATAAGGACGATAATATGATCATACAATATATATTAAAATTTATTATGATTATTTAATAATTCTATGATATTATTTAAAACACTATAAATGAGGTTTATATACCTATAAATACAATTTGACCTATGGTAAGGGATAATGTTTTAATCTCTTAATTATCTTACATTGTTTATTCTTTAGTATTTACCGAGGTAAATTTAACATCCACATACATGTTTCTTTAATATGTATTCTAAAACATTATTTTTATTCATATACAATTTATTAATTTCAATTTTATCCATTGGCTAATTTTTCATAAATGGTATGAAAGGAATCATTTGACATTTTCATTATGAAGTACAATTTGACTTTCTGACCATCGTACGAGAAGAATGTTTTCTTTTAACTTATACGGTATTAATGGAATTTTCCATTTTTATAATACCTTATTTCAATGAATCTTGATTTACCAAATTTCATGTTTATTTTAAGTGAAATTCGTTTCTTTTAATTTTTTTTTGGAATTTTGCAAAAAAAAATATATGAAAAAATGTTATTTTCCTTCAGAATTAATATCAAGTGATAAATAATTTTTTTTCATATGAGATTGAATTATTTTATAATTTTTGTTCATGTATAATATCTATATTATTATTATAGTTTTATTATGTTTTTTATGGAAATATATTTATGAAATACATTCTTTACTTAAATAATGTAACGATGTAATGATGTTTAAGAAACCTATTTTATTCCATGGGTTATGCTATATTTAGTGATTTAGGTTTTTTTAACACATAAGAATTGTTTCATTATAATATGGGTGGGAATTCTAAATCCCTACAATAAATTTGGTAATGATTTGTATCTCATGATATTGACATGATAGAAATAACATGTAATTGTTGATTAGTTAGACATGGATCGAATAATAAGTAATTCTTGTTCAGTAATATAAGGCCAGAACAGAATGTATACTCAGATCTCTAATGGATTTTTCCACTTTGATGGTAATGAAAATGATACTTGTCTAGTATTGATTTTTTTCTATGCTTATGTGTTTCCCACAATTCCATTTTTTATTCCAATGAAATTTTCTCATGGCTCTTGTTCCTATATGATTTATGCCTTATAAACAACGAATATTTATTTCATGACTCATGATTTTTATATTTGTTATACATGGTATGATTTTAATATAAAATTTGTTTGTACATTCTTATATTTGTGTTCTATGTGAACTTTTCCATATTAACCATTTCTGAGAATTTCATCTCACCCCTTTTTATATTTCTTGTCCCTAGGATTTGTAGAAGGGTATTGATTAAGATGTAACAAAACAGGGTTCTAGTTATGAATGAAAAGACATGAGACGATGTAGATTTTTATGAACTAGTTGTTTATGTTTCCATGATTCCAATGACACTAAACTAATATTATTTTTAGGAATTTATTTGTGTCATGTATTATGTTTTCCAAAAAATCAATGTAATATCCATTTACATCAAGATTATGTTCTTCATAGTTGGTATCAAAGTAAAGTTCTAGTTAACCTTTGTAATCTAGGATGTGAAATATTTAGTGATATCCCTATAGATATTTCAATGGTATTCCAAGGGTTGTCCATATGGATAATTCTAACTATATGTTACCATCCTTGAATTTTGTAAATGATCATTTTTTCCTACAATTAAACCTAAGATATTAGATATTAAAAGTACTTTGCCTAGAATATGTGGTTTTCCTAGTATAATTTTTTCCTCTCACGCTATTCTATTTAGGTTTTGGACAATATTAGGTGTCTGAAAGATAAATTCTAATGATCAATGTAATGGGAAACGAAATTATTACCCTCCTGAACAACAAAATTTTATGGGATCTAGAATGAAAAAAATTATCCCTATACTTACACAAGATATGAATCCTTCTAGACATCCAAATGAGAAGTGTAGTGAACAAAATTATATTGATTCCTTCAAGAGGAAATGTCCACCATTTTTTCTTGGTTCTTATAATCAACTTCTTGTTGAATAAAAGATATGTACATTTGAAAAGATATTTTAAATTCATCATTGTTCAGAACGTGAAAATTTCTTTTTGGTTGTTTATCGTTTATAATGTGAAGTACACCAGTGGTTGAAACTAATAAATAATACTAGAGAGAAAAATATAATTTAATCCATAAAACATGATGGGTTCATGAAAATATTTTTCAATAAGTACTATTCTTGGGTTCATCGAATGAAGATGGAAAAGTATTTCCTAGATCATTTTCAAAAGGATGATAAATATTTTTCTTCATATGAGGAGAATTTTAGAAGACATCCAAGGTCTTATTTTGGAATTATCCTCTAACATGAAAGTAATGTTGATCGATTCTTCAATGGTTTAAAACCATTTATTTTAATGGAATTATCTATAAGTGACATTATTTTCTATGAATAAATTTTGTGTTATATCATGGCAGAAATGGATGTTTCTACTATATATTAATCTCAGGGTCTCTACAAGAAACAAAATATAGAGTTCGAGGGAAAAACTAAAAACAATAGTGAATAAAAAAATGATTGTTCCCTTATGTTCAATGTGTGGTAAAAAGCATGCTGAAGATATTGATAATTAGAATAGTAAATGTATTGAGTGTGTAAAAGAAGGTCATCAAGAAGTATAGTGCCGAAGTAATCGGAAAAAGATACACGATAATGCAAATAGATAAAAGGATACAAAAAATATACCTCCCACATTTCAATGTTACAGGTTTAAAAAAATAGGAAATCATGCTAACCCACACCCAAATACAGGGATTATCAATGATTATTGATGTCACAAACCACTTTATCTAAATGGAAAAGTCAAATCACATGTGATTACTATTGTCGATGTTGAGTATGATAACGAAGTGGTGGAATGATTATGTGATTATGTAATTGGATACCTGAATAATGTTATAGAATCTATTTTATTTTATCATACAAAATTTTATTATCTATATAGTGATCCACTATATTTTTTCACATATATTTGAATGTATATGCTAAGTGGTACTGGAAACCGTGAAAAGTTATTGAAGAAATAAGGTGATATTTTTGGAAAACACGTGATTAAAGGAAGGACAACCCTAAATATGAGAATCATGCCGAAAGATTGATATATGGATAAAGATATTCTAGATAAGAATATGTAAAATGGATGGAATTAGACACCTAGGAACTGGTTATGTATTTATTTACATGTGGGTTATGCTCTCATGGATGAATTTTATAGCTTTTTGGACATAATAATAAAAAAATGCATGTTTTCAGAAAGGATATGTGGTAATTCAGATTTTTACCATGACTCCAGGTAATACATGATGAAGGTGTTCAAATTTTTTCAATCTGACCAACAAGAGATACCTCATGATATATGTGGGATAAATGTTAGGCCGAGTTAGAGAACATTTTCATTAAGTTTTTCATTTTCATCTTTCATAAGGATTATAATGTTATAAATTTATGGAATGTTTAAGTTTAACTGTGGATAATGTTTATTAAAATAAATAATTATTTCAAAATTGGAGGACTTATGAATATTTGATTATATATTATAACCAGATTTTTGTGATAAAGATAAATGGAATGACCTAAAATTCTATTTCTAGATTGCATAATCTACTAATACTTCAGGAATGTTAAATTTAACTTCATTTCATTGAAGAAGATATGAAACGAAAATTGTTCAAGTCTGGACCAATGGTGATATTATATAGGAACCAATTAAATATTTCTTATCATGTTCTAAAACTTTGGGGAAAGGATATTGAAAACAAATAATTATATCCTGATACCTTCTTATCTGATTAATCATATGGTTCTTTAGATCAATGTTTCTTTATGGATTTGTGGTTGTTAACCTTTTACAAACCATGTTCCACATCACACCCCATTAGAACATGATAGGTAGATTTCATTAATATATCAATGTTTTTAATGACCACCAATGTAATCCTTTTTGGAAAACTAGTGATGAGTTACTTTTAGTAACTGTTATGTTTCTAACATTCCTTTTTAAAAACATAGTTCTAGTATTCCATTTTACGAAGTGGGTTTCTATGAATGAAACATTAATGTATTGATGCTTTTATAACCCCTATGAATTTCTCGAGAGAAATTAAATTTAATGGGGTAGAATTTATCACCTATAGAATTTTATGTTATAGTTTTTTTCAAAATATCTTTAATGTCTTGTGATTTACGCTACACTAAGATAAAATTGTGCAATTAGCAACACTGTCTTAGCATGTGGTATATTGAAAGTTATTTTTAGATTGTGTTACAACAAATTTTAATTTACTTTGATATAATTATATTCATGTATGTATGTTCATAATTTAAAAAATAAGTATTATTATGTAACCCCATAATCTAATCATTATAATAGCAGATTTGAATAGTATTAACTATCTTTTGGAAAACGGTGTGAATAAAAATACGTTAGTTTGTAAAATAATAGAATCAGTCTCCAAGGATTTTATCAATGAACTATATGTATAATATATACACACTGATAATTAAAACTTATCTTATATGTTTTATAGTCATAATATATGAATAGATTGAATTTTTTTGGATAAAAGAAGTAATTTTCGAAAAATGCAGTTTTAATGCCTTATGATGCCACACATATTTTTAATCCAACTTTTCAAAATTTTATATATTATGTTTAAAAAAACATGTTTATTTTATTTTATTTTCTATATAAAAAATTACTTTGGATGACTTTTTTATATTTTTTTGATAACTTTCTTGTTTTGGTGAATAGTAAAAATACACTCTTATTAAATTGAGAATAACTTTTTTCATCCAAATAAATTATATATTTTTATTATAATATTTAATGGTTTAATGTATAAATATAATATATATTTTATCTGTTGATATATTTTATGTCATTGGCATTAATTTTAAATTAAATTTTGATTTAAAAAACACTTTAATCATTTGCAATGTTCTAACTTTTAAAACATGTTTTTCACTATGACAGGTGGATTAATTTTATATTAATTACCAAAACTTTTGTGTTTTGATTTTTTTCAATGTAATTCATATTTTCTATCTGTAGATCATGATTATGTAAATGTAATTCTTTTATATCTATGCATTATGAATAGTAAGTTCAATAAATTTTATTAATATGGTAAAAATGTTAAATATGGTTATTTAGGGAAAATATAATATTACAAAATTACCTTGACACTAGTAATAATATTTTTGAATGAGTGATTTTATACCTATACCATTTTTTGATAGAAATGATACCCTTTTTAATTCGTGTGGATGAGATTAGAAAATGTAATAGATTTTATTTAATGAAATTTTAAATATTTATTACTCAATTTTTAATAACTAAATATTTATTAATGTAAGGTTATATAAAAGATAAATTATATTATGAATACTAATTTGAAATATTAGAGTTTTTTATTTATCATGATAATTTATTTTAATTTTATGTAAATAAATAATGTAACATCCTGGGTAAATAAAGAATATTACATTTATTTATTTATTGATATTTGTGAATAAAATATTAATATTACATTAAAGTTAATTCTATGTTCGATTGCGTACCCATTACGCAACAATGAGTTTCTTTGAAATCGTACGTCGCACACTAATAATATAATAATATTATCTTAAATGGTAGTTAATTCCTAGCCATTGAAATGGTGGGAATGAACAGAACTAACTAAACAATGATTATATATGTATGTAAAATATTTTTACACTAATCCAATAAAAGATAGACATTTAAAATAAGAAAAGGATTTGATTTTGAGCATAAATATTCTAATGTTCTTTAAAAGGTCGATTAATGTCCTTTTGATGGAGAACCCTTTTTAAAACTATTTTTTGTCAATTTTATATGTTTTATTTGAAAAAATAAAATCGTTCATTAGAATCGGGACAACAAAATTTCCTTTGTTTAAATTTTTGTTATTTTTCCAATAATGTTCATTTTTTAATGAATAGTTAGAATGATGTATTTAAGTTCAAAACCTCCTTTAATATAATTTATTTATATGGTTAAATTATCATGTTAATTGTTTTTAAAGGTTATTTGAAATATATTTTTACCATTTAATCAAATGGTGGTCATTGAAATTAATTTCACACTAAAATAGGACATAAACAAGGGTCAATCTTTTGATAGATATTGTTTAATAAAAACACGTAATTTGTTTTGACAGTGGTAATTAATTATATAATTAATTAATGAAATTCTATGTTTTGAATTTGGTAAAATGGAAATAATTATTAAATTTGGAATATCAAATTTACTTTGTATAAATTTTTGGTATTTTTCTAAAAAATGTTCATTTTAATGTATAGTGAAAAATACTGCATTTTACTTCAAAACTATTTTTTAATCTAATTTAATTATATAGTTATATTGTCCATTTAATTGGTTTTAAAGTGTAATTGAATTATTTTTTTATCAATTAATTCAATTTTGTTCATTGGACGTAATTTCACTTTTCAATTGGATGCAAAAATAAATCAATCTTTTGATAAATTTTACTTCTTAAAAAACCCATCTTGGATTTTGACAACGGGAATTATTTTTAAATTAATTACTGCAATTACTGTGTTTGGAACTTCATAAAATGGATTCCATATTTTTAATCAAATGTTCCGAATTAGGAAATTTAGACTCTTGTTTTTGGACATAATGAATAGTAATGACAGCAATTATTTTTCATTATCATGATTAATTAGTAATCGGGTTGTTAAGGGTAATAAAATAATATCATAATAATATAAAATAACACCAAAATGTGTCCAAATCCACGTTTTTGTGTCATGTCCGACTTTGGGATGCCTTCGGCCATCTTAAGGACCCCATGGAATCACTTTTTTGTGATAGTGACCTTTTATCATATTATTGTTAAAGAAAGGAAAATTTAACCAAACTATGTAACACCTAAGTAAAACAATTTTAATTTTGTTTACATAAATGATCAGTTAGAATATAAATAGTCATTGGAAAACTAAAAATATTTCCTACATCATAGTATTTTTTTATTTTTATGTCTAAAAATAAATAAATTTATTTATGACACCATGATGATTAAATGATTACCTCCCTAATGAAAGATTTAAGTAAAATGAAAATATAAGGTAAAATCAAAGACTGAAACTTGTCAAAAACCTATTGGATGGGTGGATTTAGATCTCTTATCATTCTATCCTCGAAATATATTATTTTGGGACATTTAAAATTCAAAAACCATTTTATAATAAAGTAACATTTCAAAACATTCCAAAAGTGACCCTCCTCCCTCTTATAAATGGCCCCCAACTCTACCCCCTTACCCACACCTCTCATGCCCTTGGATCATCCTACCTCTACTCATATTATCTCTAAACATCCCTCTCTTACTACTAGAAGCCTCACTTTGGGCAGAAGTCTTTTTAAGGAAGCCTTTGGCTCAAATCAAAAAGAGTTACCCAATTTAGAGGTAACGTCTTCTCTCGAGTTTCATTCTATTATTTTCCTTCATCAATCACCACTATCTTCATATTATTTGATCCCATAATAACACCAGTATCCTAATTTACTGGTATTTTGTTATTATAATGATTGTACCTACACTTACACACTCCTCCGTCTAATGGTTAAAGATTATACTGAATCTGTGGGTGGTGAATTACTGCCTCATGAAACGATGATTGTTCAATCTTCTTTTAACACCTCTCATGGTGGCCATTATGATGGCACTATATTTATATATTATATTTATTATATTTATTTCCTCTATAATGTTATGTATTTTATATTTAAAACATAATTTTATTATTTTAATGTTGTGCAAATGCGATAATTTCATCTAAGGAAGTGTGGAATACCGCCCCCTCAAGTGATGTGACTCATTCATGGCAGACATGGAATTTATAAACAATGTAATTAATGAACATATGTTACCTATATAACATATATATTATACTGGAATTATAATATATATATATATATATATGTATCATTTAGTTTCAATTCCTTTAATATGACAAAGAAATGAAAGTAGCGTTCATGCGTTCGTACGGCCTACCGTCTCCATGAACGGTGCATTTCATTTTTTATCTCCAAATGTTTTGGAATAGTATAAAATTATAATATACTAGATATATATGATGTTTAAATAATTAATACAATTCTTTAAATGATTTACTTATAAGTACATGGGCAATTCCTTTCAAACAAGTTCATTTTTGACTCATGTACCGAACATCGACAAAACGTATGATATGAACTCACATAATTAACTAATTACTATAACATGATAATATGTGATGTTAAGTGAGTAAAAAAATTAAAAGGATGTCCTTAAGAAATTATAAATTGATCTACGTTTATTATTCAGGAATTTAAAGAAATGAACAAGACAAGTCGGATTTGAGGTAATGGGATTTCATATCTCACTTTTAATTCCGTGAGATTTCCATTGTTAGCCAATTATATATTGCATGTGGTTTATTGTGTACTTACATTTGATATATATTATTATGATTCTATTTATATTCAGGTTATTATTTTATTCATTTGGTTCTTATTATCTTTTGGTCATATAACCCGATTTATTACAATGAGGTAAGGGGTTTTTATCTCACTATTTATTCTCGTGTGATTCATGATATATTTTCCAATATCTCTTTTGAGTGGTGTATTTACTGCCCATTATTCTACTCTTTGTGTAATATAAATTCATTTATGGGTATTTACATCAACGTTTTACGATCCTCCTTTCATGGGGTGTATGATTCGCAAGTTACCCAAATTGGTAAGGGAACCTTTCACCCTCCACTTTTTAAAAGACTTATTTTTGTTAGATATTTTAATTTACATCTTCTTATGTTGGGATATGTTCTTATATATACTTATTGTTGTAAATTTTATGTCCATGTGATGAGATACCCTTTTTATCTCTCATCAACTCATTTTTGGGATTTCAATGTGACATCATTAGGCTATCAAATTTCTGTAAGGGAACTTCTTAACCCAATTTCAATTATTTGTGTTAAACCTCTACTTCATGATTATGTCATGATATGAATATTTTTGGATGACCAATGATTGTTTTAAACTTAATATCCACTTATATTGAGTGTATTTATATTTCTCACAGATAATTATTAATTTATTTATCCTTAGTCTACATATACCGTCTTTGTAAGGGAATTCATCGCAATCTCCCTTTTATTGAGGCATCCTTTGATTTTTACACGACATTATCTTATATGTTGTATAAAACCATTTTGAATTTATATTTCATTCAAAGGGAATATTTTCTCTACAAATAGTTCTACTAAACGGCAAAAAGGAATGTTTCTTTTTTTACCTAAGCGGTGACAACGACCTTTTCCACTGCCACGAGTATTATTTGATACTTAGCTTCCTTAACAAGCTGTAATGTTTTTAAAAGGAAAATAATTACCACATACTCTTTTTACGTATTTTGGTAATGAAAATGGTTTTTATAATATTGTTATTATTTCAATATCTTAAAGACCTATATTGTTATTGCAATGTGGGAATGTTATCTTTCTTTTATGCTTATATTATGTATTATGTTTCTGTTATGGTTATTGAGAATTGTTTATGAATTTGAGTGGTTCCGTGATAAATTAATGGCAGGTGATCCCGATATAGCTCTCTAATACATTGGGTAACATGAAAGAGTTAAACACTAAGGTTTCTCTGAAGAGATTTAGGTAATATACAATGATGGGTATTCCAAACGTAACCATGAGGGTTACTCCCTGCATAAGAATGTTATGAATGCCTCAAGTTACCATTATGTTTGATTATTTCAACATGTATTTCAAAAATCTTATGGTTTTATGGGATATGTTAAAAAGATTATGTTATGTATATATTGATGATCTAATGTTTTCTTTCTTTGTGTATCCCTTACTGAGCTTTTTTTGCTCATCCCATGTTTTTGATATGTTTTCCACAGGACATCATGATGAATAGGGTCAGGTATGGGATCATGGAAAGATATGCTATCTAAAACATGGAACTCGACATGTTTCATTTTTAAGTGTTTCTATTTTATGAAAAAAATGGAAACTGAGTAGAAGTGTCTACATTGTAATATTTTGAGATGTAATAGTTATGTCCTAATTCTCTAAAATTCTAAACCTGAAAATATCCTCAATTTGAATTATTCATTTAATTCAAGATTATGTAATGTTTTAAGGTCATGTAATTATAGTTGGTATCAGAGGTCGGTTTAGACTACTTTAGGGATTATAAGCTTTCATTAGACACATGGTTAGTCCCTATGTCTATTATTTCAGTTAAATCCTTGTTCTAAAACATTTTCAGACCAAGTAAAGTCAATTTCAAATGGAAGTAGGAGTATCTCAAATGACATTTTTAACTCTTCCTGAGGACATGCTTGCAATAATATTTGCAAAGTCATGTTTGGATGATTGTGAATATTTTTTTAGCATACAACTCACCTGAAATCAGATTTTTGAGATATCAAACTCCTCCACTATACCTCGTTATCATCATGGATCATGGGTTGTATTTAGCCAAATCCTATTTTCAAAATATTCTAATATTTTCAAGAATGGTAAATATTATCAAGGAATTTTCAAACATTTTACCTTATCACTATATTTTAAAGCATATAATTATTTTTAAAAAGGTTCTGAAGAGGGAGACCCTTGTGCATCATATTTATATTTTCTTTGATAATATAGTCTCTCAGCACATACCAATGGTATTTTAAAAGGACCATTAATTGAAATTTTGAACTCAAATTTGGTCCGACTATTTTATACAAATCATGTTTTATCATATGTTTTGAAATTATATGTCATACATGATTATTTTTCAAAACTGTTTTTCTATGAAGACCCATATGACCCATGTTGTACAAGGTGTATTTGAATGGAGGAAGCAAATGAGTTTGAATGATCTATAAATCATTGTTGCAATGCATGGACCTTCTACCTACGTGATCAAGATGATGATGAAACCAAATGGACACCATGATCAAGGTATGATGTTCTTAATTTTGGGGATCGTTTTATTTTGTGTTATGGTGATGAAATAAGACTTTAGGAATTATGACGTTAAGGTCATAATGAATTTGGATGAAAATGAGAGGTATAAGGAAACCATTGAGGTTAAAACATTTTATGGTTATTTTTTAGTTTTATAATAAAACAACTCATAGGATGGGTGAAAAACTGTCGCATCTGGTAAAGCCGTAGGAATCGAAACCATAACTGAAGGGTGACAAGGGAGCATCGCCTACCATTGGCCTACTTGAAGTCTGTGGTTAGTATGACTTAATTTTTTTTGTAAAATGATATTATGGAATAAGAATGACATTATTTTGGGAATTTATGTTTTATCAAATGGATATACTTAGTATAGGAAAATGATTTGGTGATTAATTGATAATTTTTTTGAAAGACATTCTCTCTTTTGATGAAAGACTATATCCCTACAGAAGATAGAATACTATGGGATTTTAATTGTGGAAAAATAGTTGAAATTTTAGTTTGGAAGAATATATGTTTTTATTGTTGGAATATGATTATTTGGTTTATTTATGAAAATGATTAACCTTTCATGGAAAATATGTGATTAGGATAATTACTTTTCAATAGGAGACTTTGTGAGTAACAGATGTTATTTGTTGATAAATGTTAATATTTATCTTGTAAGACTATGTAATTAAATCCTTACGAGATTTGGGTTTCAATCATAGTTTGAATTAATTTTGAATTATTTTATGGACAATAGTTTATTGAATGGTCTTTGATGAATTTTGGTTTTGTTTGAAAAATTTAGGAGATTAGGAGTAGTTTTTCTTTTTGTAAAAGATTATCCTTTTTGGGTATTATCTGACCTCTTACAAACCATTTTCGTTTTGGTTAAGGTCTAAAAAAATGGGAAATATATAGTTATCTTTTATATATTATGTGATTTCAAAGAATTTTATTATAGAACTCCTAATGTGAACAAGTCATCCTAAATACTCATCTTTTGGAGAAAATATGAGTTTTTGAAATAAATCTAGTAAGAGATGAAAGTCCAAATGACAAGTAAGTGTGATTCCTTATTTTTTAGTTAATCTCATAAATAAATTCCTCAATGAAAAGTAACTTAAAAAAAAGTGTAACACCTTGAGATTTTATGAAAAATATTCTTTTAATTTCATTAATGTATTTTTTTGTATGCTACACCAAGATTAACTTGCGCTATATGCAACACCGTATTAACTTGCAGTATACGCAACACTATTTTTGGATCGTGTCACACACAATTTTGATAATAGTTATTCTACGCAACATTGAGTATATATATATATTCAATGTATAAATTAAATACGGTCGGATTCTGTTATACGAAACAACTAAGGATTCTTTCACAACACGCAACCCTGACTTGGCTTACATTACACGCAATCTCGACCTTCCTCGATAGTGTGTGTTGTACGCAATACCGGGTATTACTAAACAACGATATATTATTATAATATTATTATTAACTAGCCATTATGAATAGTATTAACTAAATTTTTAATTTTATAACATTATTCTTCATCTAACACATTTTCTAGAACATGGTTTAAGAACAAAATAAATTTTTCGAGTAAAATAAGTATTTTTCAAAAAATGCAGTTTTGCCGCATTTGATGGCGCACCAACTTTAAATATAGTATTTGACATGATTATAATTTCAATATGACAAAATAAAATTCTTCTTTGGAATCAAGAAATAAAAATTTTCTTTGGATAAATTTTTCGTATTATTCTGGTAACTTTCATATTTTGATGAATAGTAAAAACACGCTATATTTTAATTAAAAAAAACTTTTTTCATGGTAATAATTAATATGGTTAAATTATAATATAGAATGGTTTTAAAGTATAAATAGAATATATTTTTACCATTTAATATAATTTATGTCATTAGCATTCATTTTACATTGAATTCGTAGGTTAAATCAACTCAATCTTTTGCAATGTTTTAAACAAAAACCCGTTTTCTTTCGACAACGGGAAAAATTTTAATTTAATTTTGGCAACTTCTGTGTTTTTAATTTGAAAAAATTGATTCCATATTTGGAATCAGTGGGTCCAAATTATGTTAATAGGCTACTTTTTATTTTTGGGAATTATGAATAGTAACTAAGGTAAATTTTATTTACCATAGTTAAAGGTAAATCGGGTAATTAAGGGTAAATCTAATATTATAAAATTACCCTAACACATGCCAAAATTCTATTTGATGGATAAAAGTAAACCCATATCAACTAAGGGTGGGATTAGATTCATTTTATGGACTTTTGACCATGAAAATAATTTAATTATTATTAAAACCAAAGAAAGTGACAACATGTCACTCTCTTAAATCTTATAAGTATAATAATTTTAATTTAGTGATAAACATCATAAGACTTCGAACATGAATAGTCTCCTGAAATATAATAAGATTATATACATCATGAAAATTTATTTAGAATTTTTAGGGATTAAATAATTGTCATTAATGGTGATACATTAATGATACATAAATTATTTATTAAGTGGAAAATAAGTAATATAGTTTTTATTGAAATAATAATACCCATTAAAAAGCCCACAAACCTGACAAAAACTTATTGGTAGTGTAAATATACACCTTAATCATCCCATTATATAATATATAACCGTTTGGATCCTTATAAAAGTGATCATAACACTTATATTATTTTCTTTTAAATGATGCCAAAGTTGTCACCTTCATAATTTAATAAATATAACAATTTAAATATTGTTATTTTAAGATGATAAATTCGAGTACAAGTTTTATTGTGAAAGGTAATAGATTTATCTTCATCATAGGATTTTATTTTAAATTTTTATGCAATAAATCAGTATATTAAATAATTATACAAAAATGTTGTAGTAATTATTTTATTAAGAGATAAACCAAATAAATGGTTTTAAAAATAATAAAATAAATATTATATGAACTATTTAATGTGATCCACAAATTCTATAGATACACATGACCTTTTATGAATCTATTAAAGCTTTTAGTTCGAAAATATCTTCTGTATATATTTTATTTAAATTCAAATAAATGAATAGTGTCAAAATTGACACTATTGTTATTTTATAATGATAACATATTATAAAATTGTTTAAAAATCACAAAAATATTTAAAAATTATATATTTAAATTTTTATGGTCTATAATTTTATAAAGTAAACAATTATGGAAAATTCACAACAAATAAGTAATTAGTTGTTCTAATTTAAAATTTAGAATTTCATTACCACAAATATACTTAAATAGATTAAATATGGATAAATCAAAATTATAAGGTTTAAAATAAGATCCAAACATGTATAAATTTGATTTTTTGATGATATTAAAACCCTATATAATCTAATATTCTAATATGAGTCATTTTTTGAGGTTTTTAAGTGGGGTTAGATTTATTATAAATTAATATTTTTAAGAATTCCAAAGGTGCCCCTCTCCTCCCTTATAAAAGGGCACCTCCACCCTCTCCTCCTCACACCAATTTGAGCCTTCAAGCTGGTCTAACCCCTGAAAAAATATCTTATCCACTTCCCTAGAAAAATCCTAGAGGTTCTAGTCTACTTTAAATACCAATCTAAGTGCCCTAGTGGAGGGTTCAAAGAGGCGTATCGAAGAAGAGGTAATTTCTTCTCCCGATTCTTTCAAGATTCTTTCTTCTTCAACTTCTTCTTATTTAGTTGTTTCATTATAAAGTAACAACATCAGTATCACTAATATACTGATTTGTTATTATAAATATGAAACAACCCCATTTCACCTTATATCCATCCTACGGAAAACAAAATCATTGCGCGTGCGTACGTACGGAATACCGTCTCCACGCCGTGGTGTAATCTTTTTTTCCACCAACACCTTACATGGATGGGTATAATGGTGTAACCAATAACTATACATAGTTATTATAACATCATATAGATTCTGATATATTGTATCATCCACTCCAATTCAATTCAATAATTATGGAAACGATATCATAGCTCGTGCGTACGTACGGACTACCGTCTCCACGACGCGATGAGATTCATTCTCCATGTTAACTATTTAAGAATGAATATAAAGTATATATAAGAAATAATAATGAAATATATGACATTATAAAACTACTGGATTTATGTATATATGTATGTCATCTACTTAATTCCATTCAACTCAATAAGGAAACGAAAACAGTGTTCATGAGTACCTACGGCCTACCGTCTCCATGAACTGTGTATTTCTTTCCATTTATCGATCTATTATATATATGAATATTCTGAATATATATTATATATAGATAATGTTATATATTCTGGAATTATGTAATCATGATCTAAGTAATCATATGAATAATTACAAGTCAAAACACAGACGACAAATTAAACGATTATACACAAAACGCTCTTTAACATTGAATTTACAAAAGTACGGGTAATATAAACTCATAAGTGAACCATATATGATATAATAACAATTATTATGATTATTTAATAAGTCAATAAAATTATTTAAATCATTATACAGGAGGTTCAGATACGTACGAAGCATATCAGACCTAAGGTAAGGGATAATTTTGAAAATCTCATTTTTATCCGAGATTTCTTATTCATAAGTATTTTCTGGGGTTATTTCTATCATCGATGTACATGTTTTATAAAAGTGTTTTCATGTATTTTTAAAATCCTTTTTACCCATTTTTTACTTTTACTACATGGTATGTAAGGAATCTTTCTTTTGTTTACGTTACGAGGTACTTTTTTTGGACTTTTCCGGCAAAAGTACGAGAAGAATGTTTTTTAACTTATACGGCATGAAAGCATTTTTAAGGTTTTATAAAGCCTTATTTTCATGAAGCTCCCTCCAAAAGATTTCATGACTATTTTCAACAAAATACATTTCTTTTAAAATTGGATGAGATTTTGTGAAAAGAAAATGTTTTTATAGAAAAATGGATATTTTCCCCAAGAATTCATTTCAAGTGTTTTATCAAAAACATTTTTTATCTAAGATGAAATTATTTCATATGTGTATGTTTCAAGTATAATGTCTCTATGATTTACATGGTTTCACTTCTCTTATTATGAAATGATATCTATTTCTTTTATATGGATTATCTGATTATGGGATGATGTTTATGAAACCCATTTTATTTATTGGGTTTTTATGAATGATGTATGTTTATTTGGTGTCACAAGTAAGAATTATTTCATTATGAGATGGGTGGGACCTCTATCTACCTCCAATGCATTGGGTAAAGATTTATATCTCATGAGATAGACATGGCTGGAACGGCAGGTTAAACGAGTTCAGTAAAACAGGACTGAAACGAGGAGTGAACTCGATTCAGAAAGGGACTTTGTCCACTAAGATGGTCTTGGCAGAAATTCCTTGGCTACTATGGAAATCATTAAATGTGCTTAATGGATGCCACAATTACATGTTTTATTCCCATGCTATTTTGTCATTCTTAATGTTTCTTTATGACCTATGCCTTACGTACTTCCATGTTTTATGTCATTTCTGAAGCTTTTGATGTTTAAACATTATGTTCATGTTTTTAAGTTCAAATGTATATGGTATGTTTTATTTTATCCATGCTTACCCTTCATGAGCATTTGAGCTCAAACTTTTTATGTTTTCTTTTCCCCAGGATATGAAGAAAGGTTTTAGGTAGGAAAAAAAGTATAGATCTTTATGGGAGATGTTGAAGATCTTTCACCACGATTAGAAGATTATGTTCCCAGTTTCCAAAAACACTAAACTATTACGGTCTTTGTGTGTCTGTTTTTGTTATGTATTAAGTATTCCGCTAAAGTAATGTAATTTCCATGTACATCAGGCTTCGGGTCTCTACAGTTGGTATCAGAGGAAAGGTTTAGTCAACCTTTGGAAACTAGGATGCGAGAACTTTAGTAAGATCCCTAGAGATATTTCTAAAGTATATCTAGGGATGTCTCTAAGGTTAAGTATAGGTTATAGTACTAGAATTACAGTAACCCAAGATGTTAGATATTGATGTTACTCCCCCTTTATTATGTTGTTTTCCCTATCATGATTTTTTCCTCTCACACTATTCTATTTGGGTTTTAGAAAATGGCTGGAAACAGGAAGATTCATGATAATGGAGGATATGACGGACAATGGAATGATTTTCTTCATGAGAAAACAAATGAAATAGTATCTGGAAGTCCAAACAACGTTATTATTCCTAATCAGCAATCTCATAATATGATCAATAATTTCAACATTGGTAAGTTTCCCGACTCAGATAATAAGAGAAAGATAGAGTTTCATGATGATCATAGAGGAAAGAAAGTTCAATTTCCATCATGTAAATCATGTGGGAAGAGGCATCAGGGAGATTATTTCAAAGGAACTGGAAGATGCTTTGGGTGTGGAAATGAAGGACACAAAGCCAGTAAGTGAAAAGGAAAAGGTTCAGTTAACACCATAGACAAGGATAATGGTATTTCTACGACATCAACAATGATTAGATGTTTTAAATGTGGAATGTACGGGAATTATGCAAACCAATGCCCTAATGGAAAATCTCATGAAGAGAATCAGCATGGTCATATGGGTTGTATTTATGTGGATGATGATGAGGAGACTACAAATGATTTATGAGATGAAAGAAGTGTTGAAGCTCAGTCGGTTGTTTTATAAGGTAGTGGAATGATTGTATGTTTATCGAGAGTTATGTTTTATAGTTAATGGTACTATAGAAAAAATAATCATCTAAGGATTGTTACACTATTGTTTTTCCTAAAAGTATTTGAAAGTATATGTTGAATGGTACCAGTAACCATGGAATGTTATTCAGATATTTTTGTAAAGTAGATGATATGCGCATAATGTAGGAATAATAAGATAATGAGATGTTTGATTGTATTCATGAGCTCATGATTGATATAAGGACTAAGTGATATTATGGTTTGATTATATAGAATTTTGAGGATTTTTGTATGTGGAAAGTGTTAACTTTTGACTGCATTCATGCTTTCACTATGGTTCAATTAATGGGTATTCATTCTTCAAGAGAATACATGATTAAGGTATTCACATGTTTGTTATTTGACCAACAAGATATATCTTATGATATATGGGGGATAAATGATGGCATTAACGTGATTGTTATGTGACATTTCAAGTAATAATTTTCTTTATACTATGATCTTGGACTGATGTATTTTAGATAAGCCTAATGATTGGAATGGATTATGTTGGACATAAGTTAGGATAGAACTTTTTTCGATATTATTGATGGGATGTTATAGTAATATAGCATTAGAAGAAGGACATCCTGCAGGATGGGCGACAACCCATCGCGTCGGACAAGGCTGTGGGAATCGAACCCACAACAGAAGTGCGACTGGCCTTTATCGACTACCACTAGCCTACAGGAAGTCCCTGGTTAGTAGAAACTAGTTTTATTTTATTATGCGGTATGATATATGAAGTATAAGTCCATTTTTGGAATCGTATACGATTAACCTCACCATAGATGGACTTATGTATATTTGATAACTTTTGCTAACCTTTTGTTTGAAACAGATGGAATGACCCATCATTCTATCACATGATATATTAACACTTCATGAATAACAAATTCAACTTCATTTCTTTAAGAGATGATGTGGAAATTGTTCAAAGCATGAACAACAATTAAATTGTACCAAAATCATGTAAGTATTTCTTTTAATTCATAAAAATTGGGGAAATGATCATGAAAACCAAAAATGTTGTCCTAGTTCCCTTATATCCGATTAATCAGATGGTACCTTAGATCATTACAAATCAATAGCTTTGTGATTTTTGGCTTTTTCATAGCCATGTTCTCTACCACTCTCCATCAGAACATGATGGTTAGATTTTTCTTCCATGTCCATATTTTCACCTATGTTCTCCTACCTGGAAACCCTGTGATGAGTTAATTTGGGTAACCGTTACATTTAATACTTTAGTTTTTAAAAGCCATGTTTCGGTATTCCTTTTTACGATGTGGGTTTCTATTAAACAAAATTTTAAATAGTAAACCATTTATAACCCTGACGAAAATCGAGGGGGAAATTCATTTTAAGGGGGGTAGAATGTAAAACCCCGAGATTTTTTGAAAAATATTCTTTTAATTTCATTAATTTCTTGTGTTGTATTCTACACCAAGATTACCTTGCGCTATATGCAACACCGTATTAGCTTGCAGTATACGCAACACTATTCTTGGATCGTGTTACACACAATTTTGATAATAGTAATTCTACGGAACATTGAGTATATATATATATATTCAATGTATAAATTAAATATGGTTGGATTCTGTTATATGAAACAACGAAGGATTCTTTCATAACACGCAACCCTGACTTGGCTTGCATTACACACAATCGCGACCTTCCTCGATAGTGTGTGTTGTACGCACTACCGGGTTTTACTAAACAACGATATATTCTTATAATATTATTATGAACTAGACGTTATGAATATTATTAACTAAATTTTTAATTTTATAACATTATTATTCATCTTACACATTTTCTAGAACATGGTATAAGAACAAAATAATTTTTTCGGGTAAAATAAGTATTTTTTAAAAAATGCAGTTTTTTCCGCCTTTTGATGGGCACCCACATTAAATCTAGTTTTTGACATGTTTATAAGTTCAATATGACAAAATAAAATTCTTCTTTTTAATCAAGAAATAAAAATTTACTTTGGATAAATTTTTTGTATTATTCTGCTAAATTTCATATTTTGATGAATAGTAAAAACACGCTATATTTTAATGAAAAATATTTTTTTCATGGTAATAATTTATATGGTTAAATTATAATATTGAATGGTTTTAAAGTATAAATAGAATATATTTTTACCATTTAATATAATGTATGTCTTTATCATTGATTTTACATTGAATTCGTAGGTTAAATCAACTCAATCTTTTGCAATGTTTTAAACAAAAACCCGTTTTCATTCGACAACGGGATTAATTTTAATTTAATTTCGGCAACTTATGTGCATTGAATTTGAAAAAATGGATTCCATATTTGGAATCAGTGGGTCCAAATTATGTTAATAGGCTACTTTTTATTTTTGGGAATTATGAATAGTAACTATGGTAAATTTTATTTACTATAGTTAAAAGTAAATCGGGTAATTAAAGGTAAATATAATATTATAAAATTACCCTAACACATGCCAAAATTCTATTTGATGGCTAAAAATAAACCCATATCAACTAAGGGTCGGATTAGATTTATTTTATGGGCTTTTTACCATGAAAATAATTTAATTATTAGTAAAACCAAAAAAAGTGACAACATGTCACTCTCTTAAATCTTATAATTATAATAATTTTAATTTAGTGATAAACATCATAAAACATCGAACATGAATAGTATCAAGAAATATAATAAAATTAAATACATCATGAAAATTTATTTATAATTTTTAAGGATTATATAATTGTCATTAATGGTGATACATTTATGATACAGAAATTATTTATTAAGTGGAAAATAAGTAATATAGTTTTTCTTGAAATAATAATACCCATTAAAAGGCCCACAAACCTGACCAAAACTTATTGGTAGTGTATATATACACCTTAATCATCCAATTACACAATATATAACCGTTTGGATTCTTATAAAAGTGACTATAACACTTATATTATTTTATTTTAAATGATTCCAAAGTTGTCACCTTCATAATTTAATAAATATAACAATTTAAAAATTGTGATTTTAAGATGATAAATTCGAGTAAATGTATTATTGTGAAATCTAATAGATTTATCTTCATCATAGGATTTTATTTTAAATTTTTATGCAACAAATCAGTATATTAAATAATTATACTAAAATGTTGTAGTAATTATTTTATTAAGAGATAAACCAAATAAATGGTTTTAAAAATAATAAAATAAATATTATATGAACTATTTAATGTGATCCACTAATTTTATAGATACACATGTCCTTTAATGAATCTATTAAAGCTTTTAGTTCGAAAATATCTTCTTTATATATTTTATTTAAATTCAAATAAAAGAATAGTGTCAAAATTGACACTATTGTAATTTTATAAGGATAACATATTATAAAATTGATTAAAAATCACAAAAATATTTAAAAATTATATATTTAAATTTATATGGTATATAATGTTATAAAGTAAACAATTATGGAAAATTCACAACAAATAATTATTTATTTGTTATAATTTAAAATTTAGAATTTTATTACCACAAATAAACTTAAATAGATTAAATAAGGATAAATCAAAATGATACGGTTTAAAATAAGATCCAAACATGTCTAAATTTGATTGTTTGATGATATTACAACCCTATCTCATCTAATCTTCGAATATGAGTCATTTTTGGAGGTTTTCAAGTGGGGTTAGATTTATTATAAATTAATATTTTTAAGAATTCCAAAGGTGCCCCTCTCCTCCCTTATAAAAGGGCACCTCCACCCTCTCCTCCTCACACCAATTTGAGCCTTCAAGCTGGTCTAACCCCTGAAAAAATATCTTATCCACTTACCTAGAAAAATCCTAGAGGTTATAGTCTACTTTAAATACCAATCTAAGTGCCTTAGTGGAGGGTTCAAAGAGGCGTATCAAAGAAGAGGTAATTTCTTCTCCCGATTCTTTCAAGATTCTTTCTTCTTCAACTTCTTCTTCTTTAGTTGTTTCATTATAAAGTAATAACATCAGTATCACTAATATAATGATTTGTTATTATAAATATGAAACAACCCCATTTCACCTTATATCCATCCTACGGAAAACAAAATCATTGCGCGTGCGTACGTACGGAATACCGTCTCCACGCCGTGGTGTAATCTTTTTTTCCACCAACACCTTACATGGATGGGTATAATGGTGTAACCAATAACTATACATAGTTATTATAACATCATACAGATTCTGATATATTGTATCATCCACTCCAATTCAATTCAATAATTATGGAAACGATATCATAACTCGTGCGTACGTACGGACTACCGTCTCCACGACGCGATGAGATTCATTCTCCATGTTAACTATTTAAGAATGATTATAAAGTATATATAAGAAATAATAATGAAATATATGACATTATAAAACTACTGGATTTATGTATATATGTATGTCATCTACTTAATTCCATTCAACTCAATAAGGAAACGAAAACAGTGTTCATGAGTACCTACGGCCTACCGTCTCCATGAACTCTGTATTTCTTTCCATTTATCGATCTATTATATATATGAATATTCTGAATATATATTATATATAGATAATTTTATATATTCTGGAATTATTTAATCATAATCTAAGTATTCATATGAATAATTACAAGTCAAAACACAGACGACAAATTAAACGATTTTACCCAAAACGCTCTTTAACATTGAATTTACAAAAGTACGGGTAATATAAACTCATAAGTGAACCATATATGATATAATAACAATTATTATGATTATTTAATAAGTCAATAAAATTATTTAAATCATTATATAGGAGGTTTAGATACGTACGAAGCATATCAGACCTAAGGTAAGGGATAATTTTGAAAATCTCATTTTTATACGAGATTTCTTATTCGTAAGTATTTACTGGGGTTATTTCTATCATCGATGTACATGTTTTATAAAAGTGTTTTCATGTATTTTTAAAATCCTTTTTACCCATTATTTACTTTTACTACATGGTATGTAAGGAATCTTTCTTTTGATTACGTTACGAGGTACTTTTTTTGGACTTTTCCGGCAAAAGTACGAGAAGAATGTTTTTTAACTTATACGGCATGAAAGCATTTTTAAGGTTTTATAAAGCCTTATTTTCATGAAGCTCCCTCCAAAAGATTTCATGACTATTTTCAACAAAATACTTTTCTTTTAAAATTGGATGACATTTTGTGAAAAGAAAATGTTTTTAAAGAAAAATGGATATTTTCCTCAAGAATACATTTCAAGTGTTTTATCAAAACCATTTTTTATCTAAGATGAAATTATTTCATATGTGTATGTTTCAAGTATAATGTCTCTATGATTTACATGGTTTCACTTCTCTTATTATGAAATGATATCTATTTCTTTTATATGGATTATCTGATTATGGGATGATGTTTATGAAACCCATTTTATTTATTGGGTTTTTATGAATGATGTATGTTTATTTGGTGTCACAAGTAAGAATTATTTCATTATGAGATGGGTGGGACCTATATCTACCTCCAATGAATTGGGTAAAGATTTATATCTCATGAGATAGACATGGCTGTAACGGCAGGTTAAACGAGTTCAGTAAAACAGGACTGAAACGAGGAGTGAACTCGATTCAGAAAGGGACTTTGTCCACTAAGATGGTCTTGGCAGCAATGCCTTGGATACTATGGAAATCATTAAATGTGCTTAATGGATGTCACAATTACATGTTTTATTCCCATGCTATTTTGTCATTCTTAATGTTTCTTTATGATCTATGCCTTACATACTTCCATGTTTTATGTCATTTCTGAAGCTTTTGATGTTTAAACATTATGTTCATGTTTTTAAGTTCAAATATATATGGTATGTTTTATTTTATCCATGCTTACCCTTCATGAGAATTTGAGCTCAAACTTTTTATGTTTTCTTTTCCCCAGGATATGAAGAAAGGTTTTAGGTAGGAAAAAAAGTATAGATCTTTATGGGAGATGTTGAAGATCTTTCACCACGATTAGAATATTATGTTCCCAGTTTCCAAAAACACTAAACTATTACGGTCTTTGTGTGTCTGTTTTTGTTATGTATTAAGTATTCCGCTAAAGTAATGTAATTTCCATGTACATCAGGCTTCGGGTCTCTACAGTTGGTATCAGAGGAAAGGTTTAGTCAACCTTTGGAAACTAGGATGCGAGAACTTTAGTAAGATCCCTAGAGATATTTCTAAAGTATGTCTAGGGATGTCTCTAAGGTTAAGTATAGGTTATAGTACTAGAATTACAGTAAACCAAGATGTTAGATATTGATGTTACTCCCCCTTTATTATGTTGTTTTCCCTATCATGATTTTTTCCTCTCACACTATTCTATTTGGGTTTTAGAAAATGGCTGGAAACAGGAAGATTCATGATAATGGAGGATATGACGGACAATGGAATGATTTTCTTCATGAGAAAACAAATGAAATAGTATATGGAAGTCCAAACATCATTATTATTCCTAATCAGCAATCTCATAATATGATCAATAATTTCAACATTGGTAAGTTTCCCGACTCAGATAATAAGAGAAAGATAGAGTTTCATGATGATCATAGAGGAAAGAAAGTTCAATTTCCATCATGTAAATCATGTGGGAAGAGGCATCAGGGAGATTATTTGAAAGGAACTGGAAGATGCTTTGGGTGTGGAAATGAAGGACACAAAGCCAGTAAGTGAAAAGGAAAAGGTTCAGTTAACACCATAGACAAGGATAATGGTATTTCTACGACATCAACAATGATTAGATGTTTTAAATGTGGAATGTACGGGAATTATGCAAACCAATTCCCTAATGGAAAATCTCATGAAGAGAATCAGCATGGTCATATGGGTAGTATTTATGTGGATGATGATGAGGAGACTACAAATGATTTATGAGATGAAAGAAGTGTTGATGCTCAGTCGGTTGTTTTAGAAGGTAGTGGAATGATTGTATGTTTATCGAGAGTTATGTTGTATAGTTAATGGTACTATAGAATAAAGAATCATCTAAGGATTGTTACACTATTGTTTTTCCTAAAAGTATTTGAAAGTATATGTTGAATGGTACCAGTAACCATGGAATGTTATTCAGATATTTTTGTAAAGTAGATGATATGCGAATAATGTAGGAATAATAAGATAATGAGATGTTTGATTGTATTCATGAGCTCATGATTGATATAAGGACTAAGTGATATTATGGTTTGATTATATAGAATTTTGAGGATTTTGGTATGTGGAAAGTGTTAACTTTTGACTGCATTCATGCTTTCACTATGGTTCAATTAATGGGTATTCATTCTTCAAGAGAATACCTGATTAAGGTATTCACATGTTTGTTATTTGACCAACAAGATATATCTTATGATATATGGGGGATAAATGATGGCATTAACGTGGTTGTTATGTGACATTTCAAGTAATAATTTTCTTTATACTATGATCTTGGACTGATGTATTTTAGATAAGCCTAATGATTGGAATGGATTATGTTGGACATAAGATAGGATCGATCTTTTTTCGATATTATTGATGGGATGTTATATTAATATAGCATTAGAAGAAGGACATCCTGCAGGATGGGCGACAACCCATCGCGTCGGACAAGGCTGTGGGAATCGAACCCACAACAGAAGTGCGACTGGCCTTTATCGACTACCACTGGCCTACAGGAAGTCCCTGGTTAGTAGAAACTAGTTTTATTTTATTATGCGGTATGATATATGAAGTATAAGTCCATTTTTGGAATCGTATATGATTAACCTCACCATAGATGGACTTGTGTATATTTGATAACTTTTTCTAACCTTTTGTTTGAAACAGATGGAATGACCCATCATTCTATCACATGATATATTAACACTTCATGAATAACAAATTCAACTTCATTTCTTTAAGAGATGATGTGGAAATTGTTCAAAGCATGAAAAACAATTAAATTGTTCCAAAATCATGTAAGTATTTCTTTTAATTCATAAAAATTGGGGAAATGATCTTGAAAACCAAAAATGTTGTCCTAGTTCCCTTATATCCGATTAATCAAATGGTACCTTAGATCATTACAAATCAATAGCTTTGTGATTTTTGGATTTTTCATAGCCATGTTCTCTACCACTCTCCATCAGAACATGATGGTTAGATTTTTCTTCCATGTCCATATTTTAACCTATGTTCTCCTACCTGGAAACCCTATGATGAGTTAATTTGGGTAACCGTTACATTTAATACTTTAGTTTTTAAAAGCCATGTTTTGGTATTCCTTTTTACGATGTGGGTTTCTATTAAATAAAATTTTAAATAGTAAACCATTTATAACCCTGACGAATATCGAGGGGGAAATTCATTTTAAGTGGGGTAGAATGTAAAACCCTGAGATTTTTTGAAAAATATTCTTTTAATTTCATTAATTTCTTGTGTTGTATGCTACACCAAGATTACCTTGCGCTATATGCAACACCGTATTAGCTTGCAGTATACGCAACACTATTCTTGGATCGTGTTACACACAATTTTGATAATAGTAATTCTACGGAACATTGAGTATATATATATATTCAATGTATAAATTAAATATGGTTGGATTCTGTTATACGAAACAACGAAGGATTCTTTCATAACACGCAACCCTGACTTGGCTTTCATTACACACAATCGCGACCTTCCTCGATAGTGTGTGTTGTACGCACTACCGGGTTTTACTAAACAACGATATATTCTTATAATATTATTATGAACTAGACGTTATGAATATTATTAACTAAATTTTTAATTTTATAACATTATTATTCATCTTACACATTTTCTAGAACATGGTATAAGAACAAAATAAATTTTTCGGGTAAAATAAGTATTTTTTAAAAAATGCAGTTTTTTCCGCCTTTTGATGGCGCACCCACATTAAATCTAGTTTTTGACATGTTTATAAGTTCAATATGACAAAATAAAATTCTTCTTTTTAATCAAGAAATAAAAATTTACTTTGGATAAATGTTTTGTATTATTCTGCTAAATTTCATATTTTGATGAATAGTAAAAACACGCTATATTTTAATGAAAAATATTTTTTTCATGGTAATAATTTATATGGTTAAATTATAATATTTAATGGTTATAAAGTATAAATAGAATATATTTTTACCATTTAATATAATGTATGTCTTTATCATTGATTTTACATTGAATTCGTAGGTTAAATCAACTCAATCTTTTGCAATGTTTTAAACAAAAACCCGTTTTCATTCGACAACGGGATTAATTTTAATTTAATTTCGGCAACTTATGTGCATTGAATTTGAAAAAATGGATTACATATTTGGAATCAGTGGGTCCAAATTATGTTAATAGGCTACTTTTTATTTTTGGGAATTATGAATAGTAACTATGGTAAATTTTATTTACTATAGTTAAAAGTAAATCGGGTAATTAAAGGTAAATATAATATTATAAAATTACCCTAACACATGCCAAAATTCTATTTGATGGCTAAACATAAACCCATATCAACTAAGGGTCGGATTAGATTTATTTTATGGGCTTTTTACCATGAAAATAATTTAATTATTAGTAAAACCAAAAAAAGTGACAACATGTCACTCTCTTAAATCTTATAATTATAATAATTTTAATTTAGTGATAAACATCATAAAACATCGAACATGAATAGTCTCAAGAAATATAATAAAATTAAATACATCATGAAAATTTATTTAGAATTTTTAAGGATTATATAATTGTCATTAATGGTGATACATTTATGATACAAAAATTATTTATTAAGTGGAAAATAAGTAATATAGTTTTTCCTGAAATACTAATACCCATTAAAAGGCCCACAAACCTGACCAAAACTTATTGGTAGTGTATATATACACCTTAATCATCCAATTACATAATATATAACCGTTTGGATTCTTATAAAAGTGACTATAACACTTATATTATTTTATTTTAAATGATTCCAAAGTTGTCACCTTCATAATTTAATAAATATAACAATTTAAAAATTGTGATTTTAAGATGATAATTTCGAGTAAATGTATTATTGTGAAATATAATAGATTTATCTTCATCATAGGATTTTATTTTAAATTTTTATGCAACAAATCAGTATATTAAATAATTATACAAAAATGTTGTAGTAATTATTTTATTAAGAGATAAACCAAATAAATGGTTTTAAAAATAATAAAATAAATATTATATGAACTATTTAATGTGATCCACTAATTTTATAGATACACATGACCTTTAATTAATCTATTAAAGCTTTTAGTTAGAAAATATCTTCTGTATATATTTTATTTAAATTCAAATAAAAGAATAGTGTCAAAATTGACACTATTGTAATTTTATAAGGATAACATATTATAAAATTGATTAAAAATCACAAAAATATTTAAAAATTATATATTTAACTTTATATGGTATATAATGTTATAAAGTATACAATTATGGAAAATTCACAACAAATAATTAATTATTTGTTATAATTTAAAATTTAGAATTTTATTACCACAAATAAACTTAAATAGATTAAATAAGGATAAATCAAAATGATACGGTTTAAAATAAGATCCAAACATGTCTAAATTTGATTGTTTGATGATATTACAACCCTATCTCATCTAATCTTCGAATATGAGTCATTTTTGGAGGTTTTCAAGTGGGGTTAGATTTATTATAAATTAATATTTTTAAGAATTCCAAATGTGCCCCTCTCCTCCCTTATAAAAGGGAACCTCCTCCCTCTCCTCCACACACCAATTTGAGCCTTCAAGCTGGGAAAAACCATGAAAAAGTATCTTATCCACATCCCTAGAAACATATTTGAGGTTCTGGTCTACTTTAAAGACCAATATTAGTGCCCTAAGAGGAGGGTTCAAAGAGGCGTATCGAAGAAGAGGTAATTTCTTCTCCCGATTATTTCACGATTCTTTCTTCGTCAACTTCTTCTTCTTTAGTTTTTTCATTATAAAGTAATAACATAATTATCAATAATATTCTGATTTGTTATTATAAATATTAAACAACCCCATTTCACCTTCTATCCATCCTACGCAAAACAAAATCACCGCGCGTGCGTACGTACGGAATACCGTCTCCACGCCGTGGTGTAATCTATTTTTCCACCAACACCTTACATGGATGGGTATAATGGTGTAATGAATAACTATACATAGTTATTATAACATTATAAGGATTCTGATATATTGTATCATCCACTCCAATTCAATTCAATAATTATGGAAACGATATCATTGCTCGTGCGTAAGTACGGACTACCGTCTCCACGATGCGATGAGATTCATTCTCCATGTTAACCATTTTAGAATGATTATAAAGTATATATAAGATATAATAATGAAAAATATGACATTATAAAGCTACTGGATTTATATATATATGTATGTCATCTACTCAATTCCATTCAACTCAATAAGGAAACGAAAACAGCGTTCATGCGTACGTACGGCCTACCGTCTCCATGAACGGTGTATTTCTTTCCATTTATCTATCTATTATATATATGTATATTCTGAATATATATTATATATAAATCATGTTTTATATTATGGAATTATGTAATCATGATCTAAGTAATCATATGAATAATTACAAGTCAAAACACGGACGACAAATGAAACGATTTTACCCAAAACGCTCTTTAACATAGAATTTACTAAAGAACGGGTAATATAAAGTCATAAGTGAAAAATATATGATATCATAACAATTAATATGACTCTTTAATAAGTAAATAACATTATTTAAATCATTATACAGGATGTTTGGGTATGTACGAAGCATATTGGACCTATGTTAAGGGATAATTTTGCAAATCTCATTTTTATCCGAGATTGGTTATTCGTAAGTATTTACTGGGGTTATTTCTATCATCGATGTCCATGTTTTATAAAAGTGTTTTCATGAATTTTTAAAGTCCTTTTTACCCATTTTTAACTTTTACTACATGGTATGTAAGGAATCATTCTTTTTTTATGTTACGAGGTACTTTTTTTTACTTTTCCGGCAAAAGTACGAGAAGAATGTTTTTTTAACTTATACGGCACGAAAGGATTTTTACGGTTTTATAAAGCCTTATTTTCATGAAACTCCCTACAAAATATTTCATGACAATTTTCAACAAAATCATTTTCTTTTAAAATTTCATGCATTTTGTGAAAAGAAAATGTTTTTAATGAAAAATGGATATTTTCCTCAAGAATTCATTTCAAGTGTTTTATCAAAACCATTTTTTATCTAAGATGAAATTATTTCATATGTGTATGTTTCAAGTGTACTGTCTCTATGATTTACATGGTTTCACTTCTCTTATTATGAAATGATATCCATTTCTTTTATATGGATTATGTGATGATGGGATGATGTTTATGAAACCCATTTTATTTATTGGGTTTTTATGAATGATGTATGTTTATTTTGTGGCACAAGTAAGAATGATTTCATTATGAGATGGGTGGGACCTATATCTCCCACCAATGCATTGGGTAAAGATTTATATCTCATGAGATTGACATGGCTGGAACGGCAGGTTAAACTGGTTCAGTAAAACAGGACTGAAACGAGGAGTGAACTCGATTCAGAAAGGGACTTTGTCCACTAAGATGGTCTTGGAAGAAATGCCTTGGCTACTTTGGAAATCATTACATGTACTTAATGGATGCCACAATTACACGTTTTATTCCCATTATATTTTTTCAATGTTAATTTTTCTTTATGATCTATGCCTTAAGTACATCCATGTTTTATGTCATTTCTCAAGCTTTTGATGTTTAAACATTATGTTCATGTTTTTAAGTTCAAATGTATATGGTATGTTTTATTTTATCCATGCTTACCCTTACTGAGAATTTGAGCTCACCATTTTTATGTTTTCATTTCCCCAGGAAATAAAGAAAGGTTTTAGGTAAGAAAAAAAAGGAAAGATATTTATGGGAGATGTTCAAGATCTTTCACCACGATTAGAAGATTACGTTCCATGTTTCCAAAGACACTAAACTATTACGGTCCTTGTGTGTCTGTTTTTGTTATGTATTAAGTATTCCACTAAAGTAATGTAATGTCCATGTACGTCAGGCTTCGGTTCTCTACAAAAAGGTTGTATGTAAAATTTTCCTACTGGGGAATCAAATACCGTTTAACCCATCACAAGTTTGTGATTTTATGGTGGTTAACTTTATCCTAAACATTTTTTATATCACTCTCCATAAGATCTTGACCCTTTGTTTTCTCTTCCATATCCATGTTTTCATGGAATCCTAGTATCTGTTGTCTCGGGTGACCTTTGTAATTTTCTTTATTTCATGTAAAGTTATATTTTAATTTACTCATTTTCTAATGTGGGGTTTTCAATGAAGATTCCAAGCCCAATTTTAAAATTGTGAGGAAGAAATTCCCAAAAGGGGGAAAGATTTAACATCCTGGGTAAATAAAAAATATGAAATTTCCTTATTTATTAATATTTGTGAATAAAATTTTAATATTAATTTAAATGGAATTCTATGTTTGATGGCGTACCGAGTACGCAACAATGAGTTTCTTTGAAATCTTACGTTGCACACTAATAATATAATAATATTATTTTAAATGGTAGTTAACGTCTAACTGTTGTAATGGAGGGAATAAACAGAACTATCTAAAAAATGACTATATTTGATTGTTAAATATTTTTACATTTATCCAATAAAAGTTAGAGGTTTAAAATAAGAAAATGACTCGATTTTAAGCATAAATACAGTAATGTTCTGTAAAAGGTCGATTAACCGCCTTTTGATGGTGAACCCTTTTTAAAACTACATTTTGTCAATTTTATATTTTATATTTGACAAAATGTAATCCTTCTTTAGAATAAGGCCATAAAAATATACATTGTGTAAATTTGTGTTATTTTTCCGATAAAGTTTATTTTTTAAGGAATAGTGAGAATGTTGTATTTAAATTCAAAACCTCATTTTAATATAATTTATTTATATGGTTATATTATATTTTAAATTGGGATTAATGTTTATTTCAAATATATTTTTACCATTTAATCCAATGGCAGTCATTGGAATTAATTTTACATTGAAATTGGACATAAACAATTGTCAATCTTTTAATAGATATTGTTTCCTAAAAATAAGCTATTTGATATGACATCGGGAATTTATTATAAAATAAATTAATGAAACTTCTATGTTTTTATTTTGATAAAATGTAAATCACTTTTTGATTTTTAATATCAAATTTAATTTGGATAAAATTTTTGTATTTTTCTGACAAATGTTCGGTTTTAATGAATAGTAAAAAATACTGCATTTTACATCAAAACTAGTTTTTCATCTAATTTAATTATATAGATAGATTTTCCTTTTAATTGGTTTTAAAGTGTACTTGAAATATGTTTTTATCACTTAATGAAATGTTTTTTAATTGGATGTAATTTCACTTTTCAATTGGATGTAAAAACAACTCAATCTTTTGATAAATTTTACTTCTTAAAAACCTCATATTTGGTTTTGAAAACGTGAATTATTTTTAAATTAATTTATGCAATTTCTGTGTTTCGAATTTGGTAAAATAGATTCCATATTTTTAATAATATGTTCAAAATTAGGTAGTTATGAATCTTTTGTTTTTTAACATTATGAATAGTATCGACGACAATTATCTTTAATTATCATGATTAATTAGTAATCGGGTAGTTAAGGGTAATAAAATAATATCATAATAATATTAAATGACCTAACATGTGTCTGAATCCTCATAGTTGTTTCATGTCTGACCATTAGATTCATTTTTCTAAACTAGGGACCCCATGGAATCAATTTTGTGTGAAAGTGACCTTTTATCATATTATTTTTAAATAAAGGAAAATATTACCAAACTATGTAACACCCATGTAAAAAAATTTTAATTTTGATTATATAAATGATATCTTAGACTATAAAAATTCATTGGAAATCTAAAAATATTTCCTAAATCATGGTAATTTTTTTATTTTTTATACTCATTATATAAATAAATTTATTTATGACACCATGATGATGCAGTGATTACCTCATTAATGAACGATTTAAATAAAATGAAAAGATAAGGTAAAATATAAGACTTAAAATTTTCATAAACCTATTGTATGGCTGTATTTAGAACCCTTATCACCTTATCCTCAAAATATATCATTGTGGGACCTTTAAAATCTGAAAACCATTTTATAATAAAGTATCATTTCAAGACTTTCCAAAAGTGACCCTCCTCCATCTTATAAAAGGCCCCCACCACTGCCCCCTTACCCACACCTCTCAAGACCTTGGATTGTCCAAACACTGCACATATTTTCTCTCCACATCCCTCAATTACTCCTAGAAACCTCAATTTGGGCAGAAGTATTTCCAATAATCCTTTTTCTCAAATCAAAAAGAGTTACTCAATTTAGAGGTAATTTCTTCTCTTGAGTTTCATTCTTTTATTTTTTTTATTCACTCACAACTATCTTATTATTATTTGATACCATAATAACACCAGTATCCTCAATATACTAGGATGTTTTTATAAAAATTATTCTACCTACACTTACACACACCTCCGTCTAATGGTTATAGAACATACTGTTTCTTTGGGTGGCGAATTAGTGCCTCACAAAACAATGATTGTTCAATAATTTTTTAACACCCCTCATGGTGGCCATTATGATTGAAATATATTTATATATTATATATATTATATTTATTTCCTCTCTACGCTTCATTATTTTATATTTAAAACATAACATTATGCATCTCATGTTGTGAAAATGCGATAATTTCATCTGAGGAAGTGTGGATTACTGCCCCCTCAAATGATGTGACTCGTTCATGCCAAACATGGAATTTATAATTAATGTAACTAATTAACTTATTTAACCTATATAACATATATATTATACTGTAATTAATATATATATATATAACTCATTTAGTTTTAATTTCTTTAATATGATAAAGAAATGAAAGTAGCGTTCATGCATACGTGCGGCCTACCGTCTCCATGAACGGTGAATTTCATTTTTTTATCTCAAAATGTTATGCAATAGAAGAAAATGAAAATATAATAGATATATATGATAATTAAATCATTAATACCATTCTGGAGAGGATGTACTTATAACTACATGGGCAATTATTTTCAAACAAGTTCATTTTTGACTCATGTACCAAAAATCGAAAAATCGTATGATATGAACTCATATAATTAACCAATTATTATAACATGAAAATATGTGATATGAATTTAATAATAAACTTTAAAGGAATTCCATAAGAAATTATAAATTTACCTATGTTTATTATTCATGAATATAAAGAAATGAATAAGACAAGTCAGACTTGAGGTAAGGGGATTTCTTATCTCACTTTTAATTCGGTGAGATTTCCATTGTTTACCAATTATTTATTGCATTTGGTGTATTTTCTAATTCCATTTGATATATATTATCATGAATCTATTCATATTCATGGTATAATGGGATTCATTTGGTTCTTATTATCTTTTGGTCATACGAATCGATTTATTACAATGAAGAAAGGGGTTTTAATCTCACTATTTATTCCCGTGTGATTCATGCTATATTTGTCACTATCTCCTTTTAGTGGTGTATATATTGCCCAATATTCTACAATTTGTGTAATATACTTTCATTTATGGGTATTTATATCAACGTTTTATGATCTTTCTTTCATGGGGTGTACGTTTCGAATGTTTCCGAAATCGGTAAGGGAGCCTTTCACCCTCATATTTTTAAATGCCTTCTTTCTGTTAGGTATTTTATTTTAAATCTTATTATTATGGGATATATTCTTATATATCCTTATTACTATTAATTTTATGTCCATGTGATGAGATGTGCTTTTTATCTCCCATCAAATCATTTTCTGAATTTTAAAGTGATGCTGTTAGGCTGTCGAATTTCTGTAAGGGAACTTCTTAACCCAATTTCAATTATTTGGGTTAAACATATACTTCTTGATTATGTTGTGCTATGAATACGTTTGGATGACCTCTAATTGTATTAAAATTAATAACCAATTATATTGTTTGTATTTATATTTTTTAAATGTAATTATGTAATTTATTTATCCTTAATCTAATGATACCGTATTTATAAGGGACTTTGTCTCAATCTCCCTTTTATTGAGGCATCCTTTGATTTATACATGACATTATTTTATATGGTATATAAAACCCCTTTGAATTTTCATTTCATTCGAAGGTAATATTTTCTCAATGAATCATTTTACTAAACTGCAAAAAGTAATGTTTCTCTTTTTTTAATATAAACAGTGACAACGACCTTTTCCACCGCCGTGAGTATTATTTGATCTTTGGCTTCCTTAACCAGCTATAATTTTTTAAAAAGGAAAATAAAATCCATATACTATTTTTACATATTTTGGTAATTAAAATAGTTTTTATAATGGATTTATTATTTGAATATCTTTAAAAGATATATTGTTATTACATTGTGGGGATGGTATCTTTCATTTATGCTTAAGTTATGTGTTATGTTTATGTTATGGTTATTGGAAATTGTTTATGGAGTCGGGTGGTTCTGTGATAAACTAAGGGCGGGGGAGCCCTAGATAGATCTCCAATGAATTAGGTAACACAAAGGAGTTAAACGCTAAGGTTTCTCTGAAGAGATTTATGGAATATACTGTGATGGGTATTCAAAACGTAACAATGAGGGTTACTCCCTACGTAAGAAAAAGTTATGAATGCCTTATGTTACCTTTTTTTGATGATTTTTATGTGTATTTCACAAATCTTATGGATTCATGGGATATGATAAAAAGATTATGTTATGTATATATTGATGATGAAATGGTTCTTTCCTTGTGTATACCTTACTGAGCTTTTTCTCCTCATCCCAAGTTTTTTAAATGTTTTCCACAGGACAAAAAGATGAATCGGGTCAAGGATGGGATCCTAGAAAGACATGTTGTCTAAAACATGGAACTAGACATGTTTCTTTCTAAGTGTTTATTTTATGAAAAAAATGGAAACTGAGTAGAACTATCTACTTCGTAATCTTTTGAGATGTAATAGTTATGTCCTTATTCTCTAAAACTCTATACCTGAAAAGATCCTCAATGTAAATTATTCATTTAATGCAAGATTATGCAATGTTTTAAGTCTAGGTCCTTATAAATAATTAATTTAAAGGTTTATATATTGATGATGGGGAAAATTATTTAATTGATGAAGATTCAATAAACTAATTTTAATTAAGTTAATAAAATTACTTTAAAACAAAAACACTTGACCATGTCATGAACTGAATATGGTCTCCATCAAACCGGCACCAAAACTGGCTCATGGAATGGCCTGAAGGGTGTTCCCTATCCCGATGGACTGGCACAAGTTCCCGATTATCATTAATTTAGGATTCGGAATGATTTACCCGAGTATGAAATCATAACACATTAAAACAATCCATAATATAAATCTAAAATTTTTGAGCCAAACATGTCTTAACCAAAAACCAGAACCGAATATATTAGATTAAAGACAATAAAATAGGTCTAAATACAAATAAATACAGTACCGGGACAACCACAAGGACTCCACATGACAAGGGGTAATCACCCACAAGCCGTCTCCACAACTCCGCACCAAGGATGAGAACTAACAACTTGAACCGCCATCACTCTTACCATTTCCTTTATCTGAGTCAAACATAACCAAGTATACTTACACAAAAGGGGTGTAAGTAGGGTGTGAGCCAAATACTAATATAATACCACATAATTATTCCAAATATCATGCAATGCAATGTGAAAAAACAAGCAGTTTTAATAAGCAAGGAAAGGAATTGTTAAAATTCCATGAAATGTAAATTTCAATTGAAAAATGTTTTCAATCCAAAGATTTAAGAATGTGTACACATTTAAATATAAATTTTATCTACTTTAATTTACTTCCAAACACACCCTAATACATGTGTAAATACTAAAAATCCAATGAGAAACAAAATCGGGAACACCCCTAGGAACTAGGTTGTCTCGGGCCCTATGTACCTCATACCTTGGTGTAAATTAACCATATAAAACTCTTTTCTCTTGCATGATCCACTATTAGGGAACATACCCATAACCTAGTGGTCCCCAATCATCATCCACATAGTTTAGTTAGAGTTGTCATTATCCAAATGCTAAGTGATACAGGGACCCGGGCTTTCCCTTTTGTGCTCAATCAATTTCATCATGCAACATTAATCTATTTTCATATAAAGCACAACTACTAGTCACATACAAATAATACAGTATATATAACATTTTATACCACATAAAACACACACAAAAACACATCGACTTTTAATAAAACAATTCCTACAAATCCCTTAATGTTTCACACACCAAACTCCTTGAGAACCCAACTTGAACACAATGTTCACACAATAAAGTTACTGAAATAGAAAATTAAGACCAACACATTTCAATTAAAACAAAATATCGTTTTCAGGGAATCCCCTTGTGAATAAAGAAATGATAATATTGAAAAACATTTATTTTTATAAAAACATGGGACTTAAAGTTTACATGTTCCACAAACACTATTAAACCCCATTTTCACAAAAACAAACAAAGGGGATAAAAATTCAAAACATTATTGGAATCCCTATTATATTTAAATAAAATAAATTAAGTATTAACATGGAAGACCCAAAGAAACCAATAAAACATTCCAATGAAAACCCCCCAATTTCACATAAAATTATCATTTAAAAATTCATTTGCAAAACATACACCAATAAATCTAATTTTTACAGCAATAATAAAATGTGATAAACCTTAATGTTTGATAAATACATCATGCTAAGACACAAAGATTGCATAAACATGGAATCACCTACCAAAAGAGTCAAGAACCACAAATCCTAGTGTGGAACTTCAACCGCACCACCATCGCACCATAAGGGAGTGAGATCAAACCTAAAACCAGAGTATTGGACCAATAAACTCAAAATAAAACCCTAGTATTGATGCCCTTTCTTCTGGACATTTTTGGATTCAAAAAAATAGAGAAATCTTAATGAAAATTAAGGAACATAGAAGGATAGTCACTTACTTGAGAAATATGGACGATTTTAACAAGCCTTCAAGTCCGGCCCTATTTCTCAACTGATACGTTCTCCAAAGAGGGGAAAAAGAATCTAGGGGTACGTCTAGGTATAGTGGGATAAGGTGAGTGGTTTAATCACCAAAAAAAGACAAACAATGAATATTTTATTAAACAATTAAGAAAGAATTTTAAAAGTTGAAATGGGATTTCGGGTTGGCCCAATACCTAAATTGATCAACAAAATACAAGATGCTAATGAATTTTTATGGGGCCAATATTTATTTGGTGGTTTTAATAGTTAAAGGAAGGTCATTTTGGATGTTTAATGGGTGAAAAAGGATGAAAACCGAAGGAGTTATTAATGAAACAAAATTTACTTTCAAAACTGGAAATGGGCTCTCGGGTTGGCCCAAATTTTTGAAACCCACCATTTCCTTAAAAAATGCATGGAAAACCCCCAAAACAAATAAATAATGTAAATTAAATGAAATATACCTTTAATATATGCCATGTATCTGATAGAACAAATATTTTTTTTATATCATGACAATAATCCTTCAAGGGTTGATATGTTGACCATTTTGTGCATTATAGATAAATTATGACCCTTATATATTTTTTAAAATGATGTTAAACTTGTCAAATAATGTTTAAATAAGTATAACATTTTTAATAGTAGATTTTCCATAAGTTATGTTTGAATGAAAGTATTCTTATAAAATAAAGTATATTTATATTCACTATAGTGTTTTACATGTAATTTTATTCAATATATATGTGTATTAAATAATTACACAAAACTGATGTTGAAATTATTTTATTAAGGGAAATATCAAATTACTGTTATTTAATGAAATAAATATAATTTAATATAACTAATATATTCAATGAATTTTATACATTAAATCTTCTCCATAGTGATATAATAATATTTTTGGTACCAGGATTACATCTTATCTGGATATTTTTTAAAACCGATGATTTGAATATCCTGAAAATTAACATTATTGTTGATTTGCGAAAATAATCTTTTAAAAAATTAGTTAAAAATCATAAAACATTTCTAAAAATATAAAATAAATATTATATGGTATACAAGTTTATATATTATTTATTTACGTATTAATTGAGGCAGAATATGTAAATATTTCACACATTTTCATTTTGAAATATTTATTAAGAAAGTTAAAATGAAATATAATAACTATGTGACAAATTGAAACGATAAAGTTTCAATGTATGGAAAAACATGTCTAAAATTTATTTGTTGATTATAATATGACATTATATATTCTAATCTTAAAAATTAGAACATTTTATAGGTTTTTATAAGTTCTTCTATTTTCTTATAAGCTAATACATTTTTATATTCTAAATGTTCCCATCACCTCAATTATAAAAGGGAGCCTCCTCCCTCGCTTATTCACATAACTTTGATCCATCATGCTCAACCATTCCCTACCTATTTTCCTTATAAACGTCCCTAGATACATTATATATATTTTTTTCTCAAAATACCAACTCTATTATCATTAAGAGGAGATTTAGAAGGTCCACATCCAAGAAGATGGAATCTTCTCTATTGATTCATTCCAATTATTTATTCTTATACTTAATATTCATGTGTTTTTTCCATTATAAAATTATAAATCTAGTATAATTTATATTCTCTTATTTTTTATGGTTATTTAACAACTATTTTCAACCTTTTATGCATCCCACTTAAAATGAAATCACCACATGTGTGTACATACAACTTATAATCTCTAAAGTGTGGTGTAATCTATTTTTCACAACCATATTACTTGGATGGGTATAATGATGGAATAGATATCTATATTTGATTATTATAACATGATATGGATTTTGGAAAAAAATAAATAACATCCACTTCTCTTCTGTTCCGCAATTTTTGAAATGATATTGTCGCTCATGTGTACATACGACCTACTGTCCCCACGATGTGATGCGATTAAGTTAACATGATCTTCATTAAATAGTGATTATATAAATTAATTGAATTAATAAAAATTATATATATTATTCTAATACAAATATTTTAAATCATATGACTATAAACCAAGATGAGGAATAAGAAATTATCCATCAAAACATGAATAAAAATAAAAGGTAGAAAACACCTGATGGACGAGTAATAATATTACTAACAATAGATATTAATTATATCAGATATGATATAAAAAATTACTATGATTCTTAAATAATTCAATGAAATTATTTAAATAATTATATAGGATGATCTGATACACACATAGTCAATATGACATGAGGTATGGGATAATTTTTCATTCTCATTATTTTCCATGATTATTTATTTGTAAGTATTTACTAGTCAATATTTATCATCCACATACATGTTTCATAAATATTTATTCTAAAAACATCATTATATCCTTATCTAATTTTTTAAAGTAAATTTTTCCCATTGGTGAATTTTTCATAAATGTTATGAAAGGAATCTTTTTTCTGTTTCTTTACGAGGAAATTTTTGACTTTATGAAAAAAGTATGAGAATAATTTTTTCATTTAACTTATAAAACATCAAAATATTTTTATGTTTTCATAACTCATTATTCAAATGAAAAGAAATGTTTTTAAGAAGAAAGTATATTTTTCACAATAATTAATTTCAAGTCTTCAATAAATTTTATTCTTCATAGAAGATTGAATTATTTAATAGGATTAGGTTTCAAGTATACTATCTTTATTATTATTATGTTTTTATTATGTTTTTAGAGAATTATATTTATGAAATCCATTTTTTGTAACTTGGATTATGTCATGATGTAATGATTTCTAAGAACTCCATTTAATTCTATGGGTTATTCTAAGATTAATGATTTACGTTATCGTAGAACATGTATGTTTAATTTCAATATAAGATGGGTGGGACCTATATCTCCCCCCAATGCATTGGGTAAGGATATATAACACGTGACATAGAAATGACTGCAATGGAATATAAATCTAGTTCAGTAATGCTATTTTGGAGTGGAATGTAAATCCTCTTCAGTAATATAGGGCTACAAAAGTAGGTAAACTAGGTTCGGTAATAGACTTTGTCCACTGTGATGGTCTCGAAAATGAGCCTTGTTTAGTATTGAAATGATTTTTTATTTTTATTTGTTTTCCACAATTCCATGTTGTATGATAATACTATTTTCTCATGACTCTTATTCCTTTATGATTAATTCAATATGAAATTCCATGATTTATTTCCTGACTCAAGATTTTGATATTTTTTATACATGGCATGATTTTCAAAAGTTACTAGTACTACCAAATCAGGCTATAGATAGAGTTTTAAATAGTGAATCTAGGCCCAAAAAACCAAAGCTAAAGGTTATAGCCACGGTTCCCACAACCATGGATGGTATTGGCATGGAAATAGGGTAAAACCAATAGCCACGGTTCCCAACCATGGCTATAGCCCTTTAGCCACGGTTTGAACTATGGTTATAGCCCTATAGCCACGGTTCCAACTGTGGTAACAACCCTAACACCACGGTTTTCAACCCATGTCATAGGCTAAAATCAATTATATCCTATATCCATGGTTACAACTGTGTCTATAGACATATTTCCACAGTTAGTAACTGTGGCTGTAGACCTATAGCTATGGTTTAAAACCGTGGTTATGTGCATAAACATTTTGTAAAAAAACATGCACCATTCAGCCAGCTTTGTCCTATTACATCCTCTCCACTGCCCCCTAAAAATCCCTCCACTCTCCCCCTTTCACCTCACATACACCTTAAAGCCCATCCCCCATTCACCCCTACCTCTATAGCCCCCCTGCACACCCTTGACAGACCCCACTCACCGCCTGGACATACCCCCCCCCCCCCCCCCCGCGGCCAGCCCCCCAACCTAGACACCCCCCCTAGGAAGACCCCACACAAACAGCACCCCCCCCCCCCGCTGGACACCCCTTGAACCCCCCCCCCCTTTGGACACCCACACAGGACAGACCCCCCCTGCTGGACACCCCCCCAGGACAGACCCTCCTACAAACCCCTCCCTCCTAGAAATTGGACACCCACACCCTACTTAAACCCCCTCCCCGAGATAGTAGCCCCCCTGTTGGACCCCCTGGACAGAAGCCCCCCTGTTGGACCCCCTGGACAGTAGCCGCCCCCTTCTGGACCCACCTGAATATCTGCCCCCCCAATAGATGTCCCCCCAATAGATGCCCCCCTGCTGGACCCCCATACAGACCCCTCCCTCATGAACACCAGACACCCCCACCCTACATAAACTCCCCCTCCCCTGGACAACAACCCCCCGTACTGGACCCCCTGTACATCAGCCCCCCTAGACTGAACCCCCCCCCCCCCCTGCTGGACCCCCTGGACAACAGCCTCCCCCCAGACCCCCTGGATAGCATCCCCCCCTACACAGAAACCCGCAGCCCCCCTGGACCCCCTAGGACAGTATCCCCCCCCCCAGACAGAAACCCCCTATTAGACCCCCTAGACAGCAGCCCCTGGACAGAAACCCCCTGCTGGACCCCCCCCCCCCCCCTGAATAGCTTCCCCCTACTGGACCCCCCCTGAATAGTTACCCCCATACTAGACTCCCCTAGATAGTAACCTCGCTAACATTGGATGTTTCTTATGGTTGAGACTGGGAGATGCTAGGTTTATCCAATAAAGACTTAAAAAGATTCTCATAGTGGGTTTATAGGTTTCTTAAGGACAATTTAGGAAGTGGGGTTGTGAGTTTCGTGTGACTGTTTGGAATCATAAGACCTTTGAAGATGGGTTTCAGCTAGGGGTGTTGCTGTTTGGATTTTTCTACATGGTGTAGTACATGATACACTTACATGGGTCATGGTGTTAGTTGGTTTGTGATTTCTACTATGGTTGGAAACATGTTTTGGGTGCATGGGGGTTTGCTTTCTAGTGTTTCTTCTTTATTTTGGATTACTATTATAGGCTTCTGGTTCTCTCAATTGTCTAGTGTGGTGGATATGGTTTGGGGTGGGCCTTCAGGTTGTGGTTTGGAGTATGTTCAGTTGGCTTGTGCATGGTTTCTCCATCTTGTGTATTCTAGTTTTTGATGGTGTAGGGATTTCTATGGTGGATGTTCTTAAATTCCCTTGAGATGTTGGATGCTGCAGGTTGGGTGGCATGTTTCTAGAAGATGGGTGGTTATCTTTCAAGGGTGGGTGCATGTTGACTACTTGGTTGGTCTAGAGGTGTTATATTCATGGTGGGTATTATCTCACATTTGGATTAGGGGATGCTTGGGGATTCTTTAGGTTGTCTGATGGGTTAAGCGTGGGTGATGCAGGGCAGTTCGGATGGATAATACTAGTTGATTTCTGGTTTTTTAGACTTTCTTATGGTGGGGTGGACCATTTTTATGTAAGTTGTTCAAATTGTGATGGATGGGGCCAGATGGTGGTCTGGGGATGATTTGGATTCTAGCTAATAGTTTGGTTGGTGTGTCTACTATATGTGCTTATTGTGGTTATATCTAGTGTGGTTTAGGGTTATTGTGCAAGTAGGTGTTGGTGTAGTGGCCATTAGTTGGCATGGTTGTCTAGAGGTATTTCACTATAGGCTTTTTTTGGGACAGATTCTCCTCCCCCTGAAGTGATTCCCCCCGAGAACCTGGACAGATTCCCCTCCCCCTGCCAGTCCTGCCCCCCTAAACCCAGGATAGCCCATACCTATCTTAGAGGGTTTTTTCTATTTTAATGATTTTTCCCTTGTCATAGGTGGATACGTTTTTATTTGGAATCATTTAATCCTTGATATGATGGGTTTTGATGTAATCAATAGGATTTATTGACTAGTTCCCTATTGATCCCATATTAACTATAGTCATTGGAGGGTGATGATTAAATCCCCATAGGGAAGTAGGTATGTGAATAAGTTATAATGGGATGTCTGTGTGAGTCAAGATATGTTTGAGCTGTAAAGGATGGGCAGTGTGATAGACCAGATCACTAGCATTTTCCTTTTGTACCAGGGGTTACATTCCTTTTTTATCCACTGGTAGTGGGAAAATTCCGTGAAGACTTTCCTAACAACATCTATGGTCTACCATTAGTATGGGAGGTAGAATATAATATCGAAATTGTTCAAAGAGTAGTACCAATAACCATTACTCCTTATAGGATTGCACCTATGGTGCTTCTGGATCTCAAGAAATATTCGAGGACCTAGAGGATAAAGGCTTCATATTCCCCAGTACATACCATGAGGTTTCACTAGTTCATTTTGTAAAATAATACAGATGACACCCTCAGACTTTTCATGGATTACTACCAATTGAACCAGATCACAATAAATAATTGGTTTCCACTACATATAATAGACACCATATTTGATCAACTATGATGATTTAGAGTGTTTTAAAAGATATATTTAAGGTCAGGCATTAATCATGTTTGTTTCAGGACATCATTGATACCCCACACAATCTTCAAGATCTTGTTTGGTATGCACATGTAGCTTTTCTTGCCGTTTGGACTGACAAATGCACCTACAGTCTTTATAGATCATATGATCTGATTTTTACACCCATATATAGATTCATTCATGGTATTATTTATTGATGAAATCTTATTGTAATAAGACTTGACACATGACCATGAAACCCATCTTGATATCATTCTAAATACACCTAGAGGGCATCGTCTTTATGCTAAGATCAGAGAATGACACTTTTGGATCAACAATGTACACATCCTAGGTAATATCATCTCTGAGGTAGGAGTCATAGAAGGCCTTGAGAAAGTAATGGTTGTAGTTTCATTGGAATATTCGTACAATGTATTTGAAATCATGTGTTTCTTTGGTAAATTCAGTTATTAACGATGCCTCATCCCGTATTTCCCACTTCTTACAGCTCCACATACTAGCTTAAAAAGAATGTTTTCAAATTCATATGGTTATAATCTTGTGAAATAGCATATCTAGAGTTGATGTGTCAATTCAATTAAACACTGATACAGATTCTTTAATAGCTATGTAGGAGTTATACTTCAAACTATGACACATCAGGTATTGGGATCGGAATTGTTTTAATGTAGGATGATTGAGTTTTCACTTACGGGTTTCAGAAATTTAGGCCACATGAGCATAATTTTCGAACACACTGTATCATGATATTTATTGTAGTTCATTATCTATGCTGTTGGAGACACTATCTACATGGGGGTACTTTTTTTATATATTGTGCAAAAACCCTCAAGTATATCATTACATAGAGTGATATGAATATTAGGAAGTTCAGGTGGGTGAAATACCAACATTAATTTGATTTTGAGGTTGCATTGATGCCAGGTAATGGAAATGCTATAATTGATTTTCTATGAAGAAATACATTGACTCAGGTGGTTATTGAGGATACTAGTGAATGCAACATCATGGGTTATTCTTAGAGATTCTTGTTGTGGTTTAGGAGGAACATTGTAAGACTATCCTCTCAACCTTAATAGTGACCTCCACTCTTTTGGAATGGGTAATAATGAGGAAAATGTCTAATCATGAGGGGATTTTCATAAAAATATGTTTCTCCATAGACGATACATAATAATGTTGGACCACATATATGTTTGATACATTAGTATTCCATGTGAATTATTGTGTCCGAAATGACATTAGGTAGTAGATGATGTGGGAATTACATGCTTATTAATTGTAAGTTAACCCAAGTGACACCAAAATGTATTGAGATTAATGATGAAATCATTAGAGGATTGGTATGAAATGAAATATTAATTGTTTCATCACTCAATGTTACACAATTAAGCTAGTGAAGTTGGAGATTCCATTCCCAGTAAGTATTTTTCATCTATTTCCCATTCTTGAGTGGAAATCGGACGATGTTTCTATGGATTTTAGGACTGGTTTTCCCAGATCAACACATGGAAATGATGCGGCATGGAATCATTCCGGTTGTCTCCCCACCGGTAGAAATTGTGATTAGTCAGTCACAACATTGATCACAATACTCATGGAATACTATCACTGAGACCGCCGCGGGGTGTTGTCCATGAACATGGCCAAATCACGGCATTATCATGGCGTGATCACAGTGTGAATGCGGCGTGACCGTGGAGTGTTGGCCCAGTCTAGAGACATCCCCGGGGCAGCATCTTCCGGCCAGGGGTGAAGGGAGTGGGAGGAGGCGAGGAAACATTCCGGTCATCTCCCCATTGGCAGATGATAGAACATATCATCTATTTTATATTATATAACAAGGGATTGCCGGAGAAGGTTGTAGTGAGCGGCACAATGACGCAACCTCTAAAGGGAAACAAAAAAACCGAAAGGAATCATACACCCTATATAAACCATTTACAAGTTCGTTCACTTTTCCTAAACATGGAAATTTTATTTATAATATTCAATGCGTGAAAAAGAAAGTGCCATGGTAATGGCATATGCCCACTCGGGCAATGTCATTTGATTTAAAAGAGTATGATAAGCCAATTAATATTATTCACAGAAAACAAAAACTAACTAGCCACAGAACAATCACCAACAAGAGGAATATGAAAGACTCAAACCAAATCTAAACATGATACAAATAACTATCACTACTCTTTGGTTTAGAAGACAGCGAACCTCTATTGGAGGGGTTTTATTATAAAATCATGGCATTTCATTATCAAACAATTCATTTAATTATATTTAACATTTATTCTAAAACTCATTCACCACAAATAAAATGCGATAATTTAAGCAACTAGATCAACATAACTATAACTGTGAGTTTTCGCAGATAGCGCACCTCTGTTGGAGGGGTTTTATTATGAAAACGTGACTTTATTTATCAAATGAAACAATTATATTAAAGAACTCTTATTCATGATATTCAATTCTATATAATTAAGCATAATTAAGAAAAAAGCTAATTTCAATTTAAATCATTCTTGAATTAAAGAGGCTAGAAGAGGGATCCTAACTCAAGGTGGAACCAAACCATCCACTTCGACTCTAGGAGCTTTATAATTAAAGGTTGTTGCTCCCCCACTGGGTATACACACCTTCACACACATGCATGACTTCAAATAAGTGGCAGCAGGAATAAATTGTTCTAAACAAGTAAAAACCAAATTAAGTACTCCCCTATGATGATATGATGAATATTTATTCTTTTTAATCAGCCAACAATCTTCTTATATTTTTCACTCAACTAGGATTTTCTTATTGAAGTACCTAAAAAGAACCAAATTAAACATGATATTCCCATAAATCTATTCCTCATTAGATAACATTAAATAATTAGACCCCCTAGCACCCCCACTCCTAGAAAACCCCACCCCTCCCTTCATGGATAGACCCCCTGGAACCCCCCTCCCCTGTTTCATGGACAGACTCCCCCACCCTACACCACCCCCCTCATTTCTAAACTAATCTATTTCCACTTTTAAATTCAAGGATTATTGACATATTACTAGGACCTGCTTCATTATAGAATCTTCATGAAAAGAGGGGCTAGGGTATACTGGGTATGTTTGTCCTGTCATGAATTTTAGTTGGATATATCGTGTGTTGGGATCTATGGGCCAACATATTGATCAAAATTCCACGTCTACAATAATCAGGACTTCATTCCAGATCTTTTGAGAAATTGGACACCAGGGACAAACAAATATCTCCTAAATCATTAGGAGGTTAGAAATGGTATATGAGACCTCTACCACTTCATGAGAATCAATATCTAGGGAGAGATGTAGGATGAGCTCCAACTAGATAATGATGTCTGCGATGACAAGGAGGAGAATCCAATGATCACATGGGTGTCACAATGCTTTTCCTAGGGGAGAGTGACCAAATTATACAGATGATGGACATCAAATTCATGCATTGTTTTTGGTATTTTCACAATGAATCAATGGACATACAAACAAGGAAGTTGTATCATTATATAAAAGATATATAATAAGGAAAGGAGAGCTCATTTTATAAAATACTAGAGGATAACATATGGTAATTTTGGGGATAAAACATGAAGCTCAAGGATCCCATTGTCATGTTAACTATATGTATTACTATTATGATTTGTATGTGGATGATATCGATTTGGGATATACACATATGGGTGTGGCTGGGTGACCTTATAATGGAAGAGATGCTAGAGATGAGGTAGGGAAAAACCTAGTCATCCCAATTCATGCGAAAACATGTTTTGATAATCAATAGAATGTAAAAAAATGTATGCACAAATCTGGCACATCAATATTGTAAACTCACATGAGTATCTCAATTTATGAGTATCACATTGGGTGAGTAATTCTTACCATATTTATTCATGAATGGAAAGTTTCACAAAAATTAATAGCTCTAAAAAATGACTAAAATGAATGGAAAGTCAAAATAATAATAATAAAATTAAATACCTATGTTTTGATGATCACATGTTATTTATTGTTCCATATTTTCTCACATCCTACAAGAAAAAAACACATGTTTTAAAAATTCTCAATCCATATAAATTAACACCCAAAAAAACATTGCATTGAAGAACTTATCAAGCCTTCTTAGTAATCATAAAGTATAGAAAAACACCTCAAAAAATACATCATGGATATTCACCATTAATGAACAATACACGAGTCATATAATAAATGTGAATAAGAGTAAAATAAGGTAAAATATAATTTGTTTAATTTTCCATAAATTATAAGGCTAATGCTATGAATGCAAGTATTGGAAATACTGTTAATAAAAGATATTTCATGTCATGCACATTACAGATTAAAAGTTAGCAGAAACCTAGTATATTGATGAATAAAGGCTATAAAATTTTATCATGTAGATTAAAAAATTTAAAAAGGCATTGCATTTTTTATAAAATGAAAGTGCCTTATACATGTATATAAAATGAAAGTGCATACAGAATATGCATACAAGAAATTCATAAAGAATATGAAAAGTGGAAATATTTTAATGTTGAGAACCCATGTGTATAAAAAATTTATATATATAATAAATATATGAAAAACATATGTATATGAACATGAAAAGTGTACAACTCTTAATATTTAGAACATTTTTTTTGGATTTTCCTATCACAAAATAATTGAAATTGATTAAATTTTATGGTTAATGTTGCTGGAGGATCCGCTTCTTCGGAGTATTTCCAAGGCCATCAACTGTGGTTAAGCTCAGTTGGGACTGAAATTATCTCTAGACAAACATGGGTGATTTTTAAGGGCTGCAACGCATCATGAAAGTAAAATTTTCTTTAGGACCTCTAATGGAAACCCTGTATTCATTTTGAGAGAGTAGAAACTAAAAGTTGTTAAGATGCCTACTTTATTTGGAATAGTTATTAAAGAAACAATTTCATTTGTTTAATCAATGATTGTATGAAATTTGTGGTTTTAATCATCTTTCTACTGATGAAATTGTGTATTTTAAACCAATATGGGTGTTTATTTTCAAAAAAGGGTAAATGGCATGGGATTTTCTGGATTTTAATGGTTCTTATACTTCCTGATTTAGAATTTAAGACATTGACACTGAGTTTTTGGCTCCTATGAAATCTGTGAATTCACACAATCACAATATTCCAGTTCAATGTTAATAATATTATGGCTTATAATTATTATTCTTCAAATTTTGATTTAATTTTATAGCCCCTCTTGGAGAAATCTTTTATATACCAAAGAACTTGTACGTATAAAAAACATGTTAAGAGAAAAAGAAAACAGACATAAAATAAATATATATAGAGAGAGCAGAAAGAACATACATAAATATATGTTGAGGATCTTTCCTAGAAATTTTAATTAGATTGATGGATGAAGAGTGATTAGAAAGAAGTAGAAGATGAGGAGATTATAAACTGTTAGCATGCCTATAAAATTATGCTGAAAAAAGTGGATTAAACATCTGAAATATTTGTCAGAAAATAAGAAGAAACACAAACTTCAGCTGTAAAACCAATCCATGTTTTTACAGATGATTCGATTTCACACAACACGATCCTAATGAAAACACTTACAACAAAAGATGATAAGATGATGTTAATTCAGGAATTTTCACTCTTAGAGAAATAGAGAACCAACGATTTTGAAAGGAAATACATTGAAACCATGAAATCAAGTAAAGATAGAAAATAGAATTTAGAGGAAGCTGAAGGAGAGTGCATCAACTCCAGGATTCTCTCAACAGCGTGCTTCAAGATGATATACTCCGTGTCTGGGAAATTTCAAGGGTCGAAATGATTTTATGTGCCTCATCCTCCACTTTTGCATCTATTCCTGATGACCATGAAGTTGATGTTAGTTATGGTAGCTCTCAAAACTCATCAACCAACTGTAAGTTCAATTTTCCAACCCTATCTTTAGCAGCTGGGAATGAATCTCCCTTCAATCCTAATGCTCTAAAGTTTCTAGTTCAGGACATGTCAGTGACTTAAATTTCAAGTTATGAAAACTGTGCAAGTATCACAGAGGGTGGATTTGATGACTTCTTCTGATGAATTACTAATCCTATATATTATGTAGTAGTGTTTATGTCCCTACTGATAAAATGTGTTAATATAGTTAACATTACCATCTGTCCATGTCGAAAAGGATAGAAGAAGATAGAGTTGTACTATGTACAAGTCTGATGGAAAATATAAGCTGTCAAATTATTCATTTTTTCTTGTTCTTTTGAAGGAAATGAGTATGAGGGTGACTGTAAATCACCATGCATGATAATTGTGATTTTAAATTACACTATTAGTCCTGTAAACTAACTTCTAATGGAAGGGATAATAAAGGATTAAAAAGTAAGACTTATGATACATAATTAGTGTGTTGTTTTGATAATGGAAACCTTATCTCTTGGCTAGATGAGGACAGTGGATCTTGAGCACCAGCAACATGTGCATGGATAAGGGCAACATAAAAAGGTATCCAATATTATTTCATGGCCTCCAAGTAATACTCATGTGTGTTATACTAGAAAATGTTAATTCATGTGAAAGTTTTTGTTGGTCACATGTATGTTCATAGAAAGTATAGATTAAGTCAGTTGTCATCATCATTCGTTTCTTTTTTTGATTTGTTAACGTGATATTAGATCTAACTCAAATCCCACCATCCCTACCACTTGGCTATTTTCAACGCTTAACATATGTGGTGGAAAAAAGAGAGGCGTACAAATATTACCATAGGTTCTTTGACTTGTAAAAGATGCAGATAAGATGAAGATTCCACAGAAATCCCAGTTTTGGTGAACATCAATGGGGTTCAAATATTTCTAAATCAAAAACCAATAAATCCGAAATTACATCAGCATCAAAAATGATCACTTAGAACTTTTAGCACCTAAAACCATTCTCTACCCTCTTTCCCAATGATGTTTATAGGTCCATCACATAAGGAATCAACAAAGATCTCAGTCCCAAGGAATCAATCAACATAGATGAGATAAATTAATTGGATACACATATGTCAAATAAATATAAAGATATATGTAAAAAAATGAACATCATCCCTCTGAAATTTGATGGCCCATAATCTAACTCATATAGATTATTCATTCCCACATAAAAGTTTCTAGACTCATTCCCACTCTAATATTTATTCAAAAAAATTACAGTCCCTTTCACTTAAGAATGAGATCATTCTCCCTTTGATGCATTTGACTGTATAAGGGAACCCTTGGCATTAGTGGACCCTACTTTACTACCCTGTAGAAAATACATGAAATACCACTAAAGATGTACCAAGTATATACAGTGGTTTAAGGTCCTCATAGTTTCTTAGAAATATTGTTTGGTATGTATGGCCCTCCCATATTGATAACACATGACATTATTATTACTTGAGGAAGCTACTGGAATAAGTTTTGCAGACATTATACACTCCCACATCTGTCTTGACTCAATTACATCAACTTCCTATTTTGAGCTAAAGAGGAACACTAGATTATAACCATAATAGTTAGATAATGGCTCAAACTGATCAGTCCAATAATAACTACAATGTCAATAACCACGTTTTTTACACTTCATCAAGGTTGGAAAACACAATAGAATAAGATATTCATGACGTTTAGCCATCACTACCACGTCCCACTATATTATCCTCATCACTTGTAATATATAAGTTTCAAATCACACCATTGACATCATAGGGGTCTTTAGAAATTAGAAGTTATGTTCAATATTTTCCATCCATTATTCTGATTATTGAGGCCCCAGATCACCCTTAAAGATGTGCAAAATTTTCTTTGTCAACTCCTGGGACAAATCTATCAACTAGACTATCCCTGACTCAAAACTATTATTATGAGACTAAATGGATCTAGTCACTATTTTTATTAGATAAGGGTATATAGGTGGATCGGTTTGTGGAGTTTTCTTTATAGCTTCCTCCCACTGGTTCTTAAAGTTCCTTGCATAAGGCTTGATCTAAATATATGAAACAAAAGAATCCAATAAATACATAATTTATTTAAAATGATTTATAATAAACATATACCAGGAAATCTTCCCCAAAAAACATAATAGAAATAAATAATATCAAATTTTCTTAAAATTACTCATTACAAATGGAAACAACACAAAATCCCAACCAGCATTGTAACTCAAGGTCTGGAAAAAAATGTAATTTGGCCAGAAACTCCCCCTCACCATCACCAAAGACATGACATTCTTAATCCAAACTACAAAATTACCCCTGATAACTAGATGGGATTAGATAATATTTTGCAAATAACACAACCCTAGTCAATCTTCCAGGTCACTTAAGTCATCTCACTACATAGCTCAAAGTGTGTTCTCGATCACCTAGGGATAGAAAGTAGCATCGGGGTAATAATACTAACCCATGGGAAAAATTTCAACCTCAATGTCAAATAGAATATGCCATGTATTCCATTAATATTGTTAAATAACAATACAGTGGGATCCAAATAAGAAATTATTCAAGGGAGAAAATCATAAAATTGTATGTTCATGGAAAAAATATTGTTGGTTGTCTAACTAAACACATATTCTAACAAAAAAATAGCTTATAGTGGATATGGGATTGGGAAAAGAGAAATTCATAAATATAATTCATTTGTATGGGTAGATTAGGGGAACAAATAAAAAATAACCACCTTGTTAATTATAACCTTGTAAAAACGAACTGTGATTGGAACCCTAACATGTTAGGCAGACACAATTCAATAGAGGGTATGAGGTAGTAGTTTTGCATGAAAAATCGCTGAAGGGAGGATTTACCTAGTGACCTGGTTAGTGAAAAATCACATGAGAAAGTGGATCTCTAGGGTAAGGCTGGGATCAGGTAAGAAATAAGGGAGGGGGTGGCCACATCAGAGGAGGACGATCTCATGGTGGTGGGGTAGCTGCATCATAGGAGGACAACCAAAGATAGTGTGGCCGAGTCAGAGCAGCGACGAGCAGCGGTGAGCTGCATTAGAGGAGGAGGGTTGTTGTGTGGTAGGGGGCATCAGAGCCATGTCGGTAGGGAGGTGGGGAGGTAGTGTCCTCAGGGTGGTGGGTGTCGGAGCCGCGTCGGTAGGGAGGCATCAGAACCGCATCAGAGCTGCGTCGGCGGGGAGGTGTAATGACTGCGTCAGAGCCGAAGGGGGAGAAGGAATAATGAGGGGAGGATGGGGAGGAGAGGAGTAGGAATGGAAAGGGAGGAGGAATGGTGGTGGAGTAATCTACGAGGGGGGGATAAGGGTTTGCGGGTGGGAGAGTAAAGTCGCAATGGAGATAAAAAACTGATGACCTATTTCCACGCCAAACTTATAACCCGTAGCCAAATTTCACCTTATATCCCCGGATCAATTAATCTGTGGTTATAGATCTGTGGCTATAAGTTATTTTTCTAGTAGTGTATGTTCATATATTCTTATGTTATTGTTTTTTGTGATAATTTTAATGATTACCCTTACAATAAATTTGAGCTCACGCCTTTTTATATGTCTTTTCCCTAGGATATTTAGAAGTTTATTAAGTAATATTTGTCCAAACGGGGTTCTAGTTATGGGGAAAACACAAGATATGATGTATATTTTTATAAACTATTAGTTTATGTTTCCTAGATTCTAAAAGAAGCTAAACTAATACAGTATTTGGGAATATATTTATGTGTTGTATTAAGTATTCCACAAAAGTAATTCAATGTATATAAACATAAAGATTATGGTCTTTACAACTTTATCCTGAACAACCATTGAGAATTATTTATTATCTTCTACAACTCACATTGAGCAGTGAAACATATATATTATGCCTTAAAAAATTCTTCCTCTATTCTTGGATATTTTTCATCAATTTATATAATAATATTCTCTTTCTTAGATAATATTATCCTATATTGTAGAAATATGAATTTTCTCATGTTAATACATACCTAAATCTAGATTTTCATTGTTTTATGTCCTCTTATGGTGTGAAAGGGTTAATTTACCAAAGGATATTATCATATAAAAATTATCAAATGGATCTATTGATTCCAAATCATTGGTTTTAGTCTTAGGATAAACTAGTATAAAATGTAAATAATTACAGAGCCTCAAAATATTATAATAAAAATATTATATTATTTCTAGGTATCATGTGGGTGTTTTTGAAAACATGACTGTATATATTAAATGAAACCTTGTATTGGTAATCTATCTTCATGATTGGTTTTGGAATTTGTATTTTTACAGTAGGCATGGTATAATTTGAATTCATGTTGGAACTTTTAGGTTCTTTTCAGTCCTCTGTATATTAATTAGGTAATTGGTTAATTATTAGTGAAATACTAAGAAATACATTATATTAACAATATTATGTCTTATATCAAGGGTTAGCCTCATTTATAAAAAAATATTAGTGGGAGGGTGAGAACATGAATAGATCTTGGTGTTACTAACACTTAATGAACGAAGACACTTATAATACACTAAAGAATTAACTCTTGGCTTCATCAAAAAACGTTAGTGTTTTCAAATAATGATCAATAATTTTCTAAGAGTTAATTTATATTTTCATTTTCTTAATTTTTATTAATTATATACAAATATTTATATTTAGAGTTTGTTATTGTTTATGAAAAAATTTATCAAAATAATATTATTATTGAGGTAATGAAATTGTTAGAATATTGTGGGGAAAAATAATTTATCATTAATAATTCTATTTGAAGAGTAATATATAATTATTATTATTATTTGTTTAAGTGTTATCATAGATATTTTATCAATTTCGTATAGAAATTGATGGAAAATTTTTTATGTTTTTTTCATAATATTTTATTAATTCAATTATTTTATGCAATATTTATTCTTATTTATGAACTCTCTAACAATATATGTTCATTATTCTTTGACCTACACTAACATTAAATCTTATTAGTTGGTTGGGAAACCATCATCAGACACCTTTAATATTTTATTTGTATTATTTATATATAATTTCCCATTTTTCAATATAAGAAGACCTAAATAACATGTCATCTTCCTATTAAAAGTGGGAGATGTCAAAGGAGGAACTCAAAATAGTTGATCTGATTATTAGTTGTTGTGTACATCGTTAAAAGTTGTTGTAGGTCTAGGGATTCATACGAGGATGCATATGCAACTAGTTGATTGGTGAATTAGGCATATACCCATCATGGATAATCAATCATGTAAATAATAATAATAATAATAATGAATAAATTATTTTCTTGGTGAGTGATTTTATCAAATCCCATAATTTCAGACAGGAATATTAAATCTTAATATATTTAAATTCATTAAAAACATTTGGATTCATTCCAAAATCAATTATGCCTTGTATCATTAAAAACAAGGAAATATAAAATACTAGTTCATGAACTATCTAAATAAAATACCTCTTATTTCCATATAATTATCTCCCTTCCTAGACATATAAAACATAATACATTTCATCATAACTAGAAGAAAGGAAAAATAGGAAATGGGTGTGATAAAATTCTCAACTAAGGTAAATAAAGGAGATTGCAATGATCACATAAGAAAAACATGAGAATATGGGTATATGAAAATTATCTTAAGTTTTAAAAACCATACCCTATATGTCAAGGATCATAGTTTCATGTCATCGAATAAATCACGATAGTCCATAACACATGAATCATGATGGAATCAAAGAACATGGACTAAGAGATCACAATTTAGGCATATGATATAGAATTTGGGCATACACATAAGCAAGAAAAATTATTTTCTTAGTAGTCAAGTTTCATTTGTAAGGATATAATAGATTAAAGGTTTTACTCCACACACCATCATATAATTAAAGGTTCACTCAAAAGACTAACTTAGTGAATAATGTCACTTATGAAAATTGGTTCACTCATGATTCCAATCCGTATTAATTAATACGTAACATCAAAGAATTCCATCATAGAAGGAAATTGATTTTGAAGGATTCCTTGGAATAATTATAGATTTAAATAATAATTACATTTCTCCCTCATTTATTTTTAAAAAGTCTCACCATTCAAAATGAAAAAAATTAAATTTTAAAGTAAAAATGTAATCATATAAATGATTATTCAAAGTCAAATTTCCTCATGATAGAGGGAAATAAATTAATCATATATATGTTAAAAAACATTCCTTCATTATTTTTTAAAAATTCACAAAGAAACTCATTAAGATAATGATAAAAAGAATCAATTCAGTCCACATTATAAAATTTGGACAATGGATAAATGATGACATTACATAATCATCAGTGAATAATAATAATGTTTTTAATTATTTTTAGAAAAAATAAATAAGGAAGTGAAATATTCCATAGTAGACACCAAAACAAAAACACCCTGGAATATTTTTGATATTGTAAAATAAACCATCACCTCAATATTACATTTCTTATAATGATCTCTATGATATCTTGTTACCTGAGAAAGACTATAGAATAGTTACACACCATTTACCTGAAGTACACGTAATGTACTTGGTGTGGGTTGTAGGTCCTGAGTTGGGAGATCATTTGTGAATGGAGAGATCACATCATGATTTGGGACATACTATGTACCATAGGTACATGTCATATATGAATTAAATAGAGGTTTGTTATCCCAAGATGCTGGTGGTTTTTTTGTACTTATCTGGCATAACCTTCATGTCATGACCAGGGGGTATATGTCATGACTTGGCCCATGACCTGGTTAGAAACTCATGTCTGGATGTACCACTTATTACCTTATTCTTATAAATTATTTCCCTCAATTCTAGACACTCCCTATGTTGTTTTCTAAGGCACCTTCCCTTTGGGTTTGTTCTGATCAGCTTCAGATATTAATTGTATATGTGGTGATATTATCGGGTATGGGTTCTCCCTCATTTTTCGAGTTTCTCTCCTTCTCCTCTCTTGGGTTTTTGATGGATCATCTAACGATTGAATGATACATGTCTTGTATTGTTGGATTTTGCTGCTAGGTATAGTTTTGAGGTCTTCTACACCTTAGTTCTCATTGAAGGGTGTCTTTGTGAATGTCATTATTCCAGAAAGAGGAAGGTGGTTTCATCCCAACATTCCAAATTGATTCCAATTGATTAATTTTATTTATTCAATCGCTGATTCAAATTAAAATTATTAAACATGATTTCATTTTCATGAATGAAACCCAATTTTAATGAATTTAATGATTTGAAATGATTTTGGCATGGAAATTTGGAAAACCCCTATTTTCAATGAATTGGTGTGGGTTTATAGAAATTTAATAGATTTTAATTGTCAAATTTAAATGGATGATTATGATGGAATTTTTTTCAATTAAATTTTTGAATTTAATTTTGAAAATGAGTTTTGAAAAAAGATGGAATTGGTTTTCAATGGATTTCAAACTCATTAAAATGGATTAAATGGTTTTATATATACCCAATGGTTTTACCTTTTGAAGAAGTAATGTTTTTGAATAAAACCTATTTTGGTTTAAAATGGATGGAAATTGGAACTTTTGAAATAGGTGAAAGGGATTGATTATATTCTTAAGTAGTCTTAAAATAGTTCACCCATCAAGTAAGAGAACATGAAATCCTTAGGTACTTAGTGATTTATTTAGACATACTCTACACTACGACAACATTCTAAAACATATTTCCTGTGGGTCACATCCCTAATGAGTTGGTGATGAGTCTCATTTGGCTATAATCATAGGGACGTGTGTATACACTTTTTTCTATGTACATGCATAGAGTGTGGAATTATATAGCTCGTGAATACTATCGTACTTTTGGAATATGACTGTGTTTCCATCGTGATTATTTGTATTGGAGATATAAATTTATGCTAATGTTTAATAGAACTTTCTTACATGCCTACTAAATTTATATAAACTATTTTATATAAATGTTTTACCTAAAATATTTTTTCAAAAATATTATATTTCTTGTAAAGTAAATCCTATACATTGAATATATTTTCCATCATTTTGAAAATTTATAGCATGTTTTTTTGAAACATTCTTTTGTATTTCCAAACCTATTTATTTTGAAAATTTTAATATTTTCATTGGTTAATCTATATTTGTAACCTATTTTAGAATTTTTGGCGGTACCCTATGGGGCATTGACTCACACATTACTTTTACTTTTGGGGTTTTGAAGACCTTATTCTTCTAGGATCATGAAAAGGGAAGGGATCTCATGGAGTTTGATCCAGCTATTGAGCTTTGGACTTGGTGAGTTGTTTCCTTGGGTACCTTGGGATGTTTTTCCTATTTAGTACTTTGAGTTGTAGTACATTGGGTTATATTCCTATTTTTTTTATGGTACATTTACACCTAGTGAATTTTTCTATTGATATGCATACTATCTTTTGTCTTTCACTTCCTCATACTCATAGAAAAACCATTCCAAATTGTATGTTATACAATGTCAGGTGATAGTTGTATGCCCATGGGGATCAGGAACTCCCATTAGGTTATGTCAATACGGGTTTGGTTATCAAGTTACTAAGGTACCTGGGCTGGTTCATGAGAAATTGGTATCATAATGAAGTTGTTGATACTCTTTTTTCTTAAAGTCAGTATATATTTTTTTCATCTTGTCTGGACTTAGGAGGTAGTTACGATTGAGTGCACGTCCAGCTCTCATCACATTGAACCTTGTGCTTCTGAGAGAGGTTAGGGAAATATGTCTTATAGATTAATTTTAGTAACGTACCTATAGAAATTTAGATAGGATGAAATCCAAATCACGTTTTCCCTTTATGTTGAGAATGTTTTCCCTTTCTACTATGTTTTAGTGTTCATATAGAATCTTCCAATTATCTGTTGATTTTGTTTTTCATCATGTCACTGAGAAGACGGCTGAATCATATTCAATAAGAGGTTGCTTCTAAACCTCATAAAGAAAATCATGGTGTTGATACCAATATTTTTTAGGTGATTTTTCACACTGTCCATGCACTGGGATAGACACCACCGCCAGTTCCCACTTAGGATCTAGTAGTGGATCGATATGGAGATGTTCTCTAGAATCATTCTGAAGATTTTTTTTTACCAAAAGCCACTAGTCGTCAAAGGATCCAATAATCCTCAACATGATTAGAAATGGTTGGTAAAGATATAACACCAGTTTGAATTCTTGGAGAATGTAGTTCTGATTACGGTGAAGTGTGCCACCTTTGTGATGGAGGGTTCGAGAAAGAGATAGTTGATCACGATTGTGATGACAAAGAAACATCAAGGATTACAACGGAAATACATCATGGTTATTTTAATCAATAATTTTTATCTAGATTCAATGATTTTTGACAAGGCTATAATGTTTTTCAAGTGTGGTAAGGATGAAAAAACCATGACTGGGTATTGAAATCGCTTTTTGGATGAAGTGCAGTTTTTTTCAGATTGTATCTAATGAGTGGATGAAGGCTCAACAGTTTGAGTTCGGACATTATTCTGATATTCATTCTATGGTTTTATTGTTAATGTTTCCCACTTATGTCGATGTTCTAGAAAGGGAAATGATGGTTGAGATGTACATAACTAGAATGTCAGGGTTGACGAGAGTTCCTTTTTCTCCAAGTGGAAGCTTTAGATCCATTAACAGAATATAGAAGAATGATGATAATCATATAAGTTCTTGACAAAAAATTCATTCCAGACCTCCTAACACCCTAGGAAGAAGTTCGTTGACTTAAAACTAGTGTGGAAAGCTAGGAAATTCTAGGAGGGTTTGCACTTGGTTCCCAATAAAATTAGCTCATGCGCACGTTCATGACACACACATAGGTTCTTCAATCACTTCAATACTCCTTCTAGTGGAATAGTATCATCATTTACTCTTAACACATCATTTCAATGTGATGATTCATGTTCAATAGGGTTCTATCCATAGTTATCGGAAAGAAGCTTCTTCATGTAGTATAAGATTCTCTAGTGGAAACCAACAAGGGACCAACAATTTTGAGAGGAATCATTACTACTGCTTCATAATTAGTGATTTATCCTTTTGATATTATTTCACCTCACTCTTTTATTTTGACACATATTTTTAACCTTATTAATGATCTCATTGAGCAAAAAACTTGTGCAATGGATATTACTGCACCCCTTGGTACGAAGGGAGAGAATGGTCTCCATAGTCTAACTTGTGTCTTCTCTTCGTTAGAAGTCGAGATAGTTTGATGTTTTATGAATATTAATATGAAATATAAAACATCATATTCATGATATATTAAATCATTTCAAACAAATCCCAAATTGATTATTATCTTATTAGGGTCTATTTTACAAAACCCCATGTTGTGACTCTTGTTTTTAGGGAGAATGGGACCCAAGTTTGAGTAGAGTCAGAACTTCTTATCCCGATATGTGGAATGGGATATCAGTGTTTGGTTTTGAAGTAGAGTAAGACACAATGGTTGGAGATCTTCCCTTAGTTTTCGTTGTGTTTTCTGATGTGTTCACTTCATATTTCTCATGTCTGCCACTAATGAGAAAAGTTTATTTTTCTATTGACTTAATGCCTAGTACTCAACAACTATATATCCCCTCTTACCACATAGCACTATATGAGATGAAAGAGTTGAAGTCCCAGTTGGATGACCTTCTTGAGAAAGGAATTATTCATCCAATTGTGTCACCTTGGATAGCACTAGTTCTCTTTTCTAAGAAGGATGATTGTTCCCTTCACATCTGTGTTGATTATTGAAATCTCAATAGAGTTAGGATAAATAAGAAATATATGTTTCCATGGATTGATGATTTGTTGAATAAAATTAAAGGGGAAAAGTGATTTTAAAGGATCAACCTTCGATCAGGTTACTACCAGTTTAGTATAAAATAATTTTACATTTAGAAAACCACCTTTTGGGGGAGGAATGAGCACTTGGAGTACCTTGTTATGCCCTTTTTCATGAAAAATGATCCTGTAGATTTATTGGAATTAATGATCAATATTTTCCCTGAGATTCTTGATACTATTGTGGTAGTCATTATTGATGAATTTTTTGTTTACTCCATGTCCAAGGAGGATCACATGGAACATTTGAGAATAGTTCTGAATCTGTTATAAAATCACCACCTATATGACATGCTTTGAAAGATTGATTTCTAAATTTAGTATGTGAAATTATTTGGACACGTGGTGTATAAATAGGGTGTATCAGTTGATCCTAAAAAGGTGAAGGATGTTATAACAGGGAATCAACCACAAAATGTCTTATATATTCAAAGCTTATTGGTAATAGGTGAATATTAATATAGGTTCATAAAGGAATTCTAAAATTTGGGTCCTCTAATGAATTATATTACTCGAAAGGTGGTGATATTTGTGTGGGATGATAAATTTTAGAGTTATTTTGTTGAGCTGAATCATCTATTGACTACTGTGATGATGTTGACCCTCCCATAAGATGGATAGGGATATGTATTATATTTTGATGTGTTAGGTTCAACTATGGGATGTGTTCTTATGCAGTTCGATCAGGTATTAGCATATGGATCTCGTTATCTTTGGCCACATGAGAAGAATTATCCAACTCATAATCTAAAACATGAAGCTATGATGAATTCGCAAAAAAAATTGGTGGCACTAACTTTTTGTCGAGAGGTTTTTGGTGTATTCAGACCAGAAAATCCAATGTTATACCTTCTTGAAAAATATTTTAATTTTTGGTAGAGGCGTTTTGTGGAGTACAAGCAGTCATTCGACATTGTCATCTCATATACCCCAGGGAAAGGTAATGTCATTCCTAATGGTTTGAGAAAGAAAATTCCAACCCAGATAGTGGAGGAATATTCGTAAGAGTGTAATTTCATGGATCTATTTTCACAATTGCATATTAGAGTCTAGGAAGAAGGGTCTCATGTTTCATTAGCTTGAGTGTAGTGGATGTCTACTATTATCGAGATGATTCTTATAGATGTAGAGCTTGATGATGTGTTATATAGAATTAGATAATCCCTTTATGGTGGGTAGGCAATTTACCATCATCCGATCTCAAAAAGAGAGTTTTCTATGAAATCAGAACCTCTTGCTTGTGCCATTAGTGGAATGAAAGGATGTGATAGGGGATTACAATAGCTCTCAGTGGGGTGTAGACCTAGGAACCAGAAAAATGTTCAATGACATGAGGTGGCAGTTTAAGTGTCTAGATATGTGACATGACATTTCAAAGTGTATATCTCATTTCAATACGTAGAAAATTATGAAATCCATGCTCCAGAAGCCTTCCGGTTTACTTCATCCACATCGAGTTCCTACTTGGATGTGGGATGAGAACTCTATGTACTTTGTGGTTGGGTTTCCCTGTAACGAGATAATTAAGAATTCAATATGGGTTGTGATCAACTGGGTGACCATGTTTGCTCACATTATACCCGTTTGAGATATGACCATAGTTGAGGATATGGTCAATCTCTATGTAAAAGGGATTGTTTTTTTTATGGAGTTACATACGCTATAGTCTCTGATAGGGATCCTCTGTTCACATACTACTTTTGGGAAGACCTTCAAGAGGAACTGGGATCTCAGATTCATTTGAGCATGGCCTATCATCCACAGTCAGATGGCCGGACATAAAGAGCTATAAAGATTCATGAGGATAAGCTTCACGCCTGTGTCCTTGATTTCAGTGAGGCTTGGGATGATCACTTAGGGATGGTTGAGTTCTCTGATAAAAATAGTTTCTAGTACTCTATCAGAATGGAACCTTTTGATTCCTTGCATGGATGACCTTATAAATCTATGTTGTGTTGGTCATAGGTCGGTTAAAGTTCTTTGGTTGGACAAATCTTGGTGTAGGAGATGATAGAAAATATTCATTCGATTCATCAAAGGATGTTGACAGGACATTGATGATATAAGTATTATATTGATCAATGTAGTATACCATAGGATTATGAAATTTTTGACCAGGTGTTCTTGAATGATTCAACATGGTTGAATCAACAATGACTTGGGATGTAAGGGAATCTTTATCCTCTCTTTGTAGGACATTTCAGGGTTGTTGATATGGTGGGGAAGGTAGCATACTACATGGTAATTCCACCATGGTGAATGTCGATATATAACCCATTCCATATATTATAGATGTGAAAGTATAAATCTTATCCATGTCTTGTTTTGACATGGAGTGATATATAGATCGAGACTGATTTATCTTTGACAAAGAAAAAAGTCTTGATTGTCAATTCAGAGACCAAGGTACTTCATGGGAGTATGATACCATTGGTTCATGTGATAAGGTAGAATGGATCTAATAATCACAAGACATAGGAATGAAAGAAATTTATGAGAAAGCAACATACTCATAATTTTGGAAAGGAAGATTATTTATTGGAATTTTGGAGACAAAATGTTTTTATGGTGGGGATGTTGTAACATCCAGTTACCTTGAATAGACTATAGAATAGGTACACACCATTCACCTAAAGTACACATCGTGTACTTTATACTGGTTGTAGTTCTTGAATTTGGTGGTCATTCCATGAATGTGGAGATCATGTTTTGTGTTGTTAAATTCCATGTACCTGAGTTCCATGCCGCATAAGAATTAAATATATGTTTTTCAACCCATGGCGATGACTTTTTATATGTACTTATCCAGCCTAGCCTTCACATCATGACAATGGGTATAGGTCATCACCTGACGCACACCAAGGTTAAAACCACACATTTGGTAGTACCGATTGGTCTCATATTCCAAAAATTCTTAGACCCTGACCCTTTACAATTCTTATGTATTTTTTAGAGGCACCTCACCTTCCGGTTCGATATGATCAGCTTTAGATCTTCATTTCATCTGTGGTGTGATCCTTGGGTAAGGGTTCTCCCTCATTCTTGAGTTTATATCCTCCCCTCTTAGATTTTTGATAGATCATTAAAGTATTTTTGGATCCATGTCTTGTATTGTGTGATCTTACTACTAGGTTGACTTTTGAGGGATTCTACCCCTTCATTACCATTGACGGGTTATGTTGCGAGTTTCATTATTTGGGAAAGAGGTGCATGGTTCTGACCCAACATTCCAAAATAATTTCTATTTCTTTGATTGATTTACTTCAATCTCAAATTTTATTTCAATTTATTATAATTTTTTAAATTTCTTGAATAAATCACAATTCTAATGAATGAAATTATTTGAAATGGTTTTGGAAAGGATATTTGGAAACCCCCTAATTCCAATGAATTTGGGTGGGTATATGGATTGTAAAAATAATTAAATTGTTGACATTTATTGGTGGTTTTTTTGGAATGATTTTCAATTAAATTGTAGAATTTAAATGTAAAAATGAAATGTTGAAAAGGATCAAATTGGTTTTAATTGGATTTTAAACTAACTAAAGTGGATTAAACGATTTGATATAAACCCAGTGGATTTATCTTGTTAAAAAGGAATGTTTTTTAATAAAACCTCATTTGTTTTTAAGTGGAATGAAATTAGAACTTTTGAAATGGATGATTAGGAATGATCATATTTTTATGGATTCTTAAAATATTTTTCCCATCATGTAAGAGTGCATGGAAGACTTAGGTAGTAAGTGTGTTATTTGGATATACTCTATGCTAAAATGAAATATTATAACATACATGTGGCGGGTCATGTCCATGAAAGGTTGGTGATGAGTCTCCTTTGTCCAGTGTCATAGGGAAGTGTCTATACACATTTTTTTTGAGTTCACTTAGAGTTTTTGGAATCATATAGCTGGTTAATAATAAAATATCTTTTGGAACATGACCATGTTGCTCACTCGTTTATTTATATTTGAGATATAAATGTATGCCAATTTTTAATGAAAATCTTTTACATGCCTACTGAATTAAAATAAAATTTTTTATATAAATGTTTTACTTATACCATTTTCCATAAATATTCCATCTATTGTAAAGTAAATCCTATTATTTGAAATAATTTCCCATCATTTTGAAAATTTATATAATGTTTTTTAATATGATTTTGAATTTCCAAACCTATTTATTTTGAAAATTGAAAGATTTATTATGGATAATCTATATTTATCATCTGTAGTGTAATATTTGGTAGTATCCTTATGGTCTTAGTCTCACACTCGACATATACCTTCACGTGTTTGTAGACATTCCTTTTCAAGGATCGAGGAAAGGGAAGGGATCATATTGAGGTGCGTCCAACTATTGATATTTGGACTTGGGGAGTTGTTTCCTTTGGTACATGGGGTCTTTTTTCATGTTTAGTACTTTGGGTTGTTGTACATTGGATTTTATGCCTCTTTGTATTCTGGTACTTTTAATCCTAGTGGATTTTTCTTTTGATATGCATACTTTATTTTACCATTCGCATCTGCATTCATGTGGAAAAAATGTTCCCACTTGTATGTTATATGATTCCAAGTGATAGTCACCAGCCCATGGTGATCAGGAACGCCGTTTGAGTTATGTTATGATCAGCTCCATTGTCGAGTTACAAGGTTACCCCAGAGGGTTCATGAAAAATTCAAACATCCTATTTAATAAATTTATATTTAATATAATAATATACAAAATTCAATTTCATAGCTATAATATCATATATGATCCCACTAAATCATTTCAAAACCACATTTTTCAGTAATTCCTAATTTAAATTATTATTCTTGGGAGCTAAATATTTCTTTTATCATGAGTATATCAGTTCCCAAGTTCTGGACATTGTAAATTTTTCTTGGTTTCATCATATAAATAATATTTATACTGACATAAATATAATATAAATTAATTATCTTAATATATAGTGTCATCTATAATATTTAGTGATAGGAAAATGAATTACATCGTTTATGAGGGTGATATTTCATACATACGCATTAACGATGTTTTCATTTTTAAAATAATAAAAAAAATTGTAATTATTAATCAACCAATAAAATATCATTATTATATCTTATTTATTTATCAAATTAATCATCATTTAAATCTATGTAAAATATAAATGAAAAACTTATCACATCATTTCGTGGAGGTGGTATACCCCACGTAGGAATGAGAGACATTATCATTTCTCAATGGATTTGATGTCAATAAGGATGAAACAGTATTGTTATTCCACATGTATAATTTTTTCATAAATATCATATAAAATGATTACACCCCTCATAATTCCCATACATAATATATGGTGATGAAAAATTAATTTTATCGTTATGTAGAGACTTTAAGTTTTACATGAGTACGAGGGATACTTTTACTTCCTCTTTGATAGGAAAAAGGGTGTAAAATACTTTTTTCATACTACGAATAAAATTTAATCATATCTATTTCAATTAATTAATTATTTTATGAGAAAATGAAATTAATTTATAGGAGGTATAATATACTATAAAAGAATTTGATTTTATAAGGCGATTGCCACTTATTAGAATCAACTTCTTTAGATCTCTTCTATAGGGATCTAGGGTAATTTTTTTTCTTCAGAAAACCATAAAATATAAAATATCTATATAGGTGATTATTATAAATATGTGTAGATTTTGGATGAACAAGAGGTCTCGAAGAAGATATAATATTTCATGGAGTAGGTTCCCTTTTATAATTGAGGTAGGTACCCTTTTGTAATTTCAAAGAGAATAAATAATGATAAATTCCATATCAATAAAAACACTGAAAAATATGAATTTCTTCACTGATTTGGTAGTATAGGATTGTAATACCAAAAATAAATAAAATTTGTAATATATCTCATTTCATTTAAAACCCTATAATTTTGATTAACCCTTATTTATCCAACTTGAATTTCAACTATGGTAACACCTATTACAATATTAATGCGTGGTAATTTTTATTTATAAGATAAAAATTAGACCATAAATTTCCAATTAATGAATTTTTGGACAATATGATAACAAATTGTCCATATTTAGTGATTTCAATGAATTTTAATAAATTTTAAAAAAACAAACATTTTGATGAAATATTATTATTGTTAATTTTGACACAAATCATTAAATTATAAATTCAATACTGAAAGATAATATATTAATTATAATATAATACTTTAAAATATCCTTAATATGTCATATAGATCTATCAAATTCATGGTTCACATTAAAATGTTAAAATTATTTTAATTTAACTATTTTTAATTTCATTTGATATATTTATATTAAAGGTGGACATACTTCATCAGTGTTTCATAAAAAATTGCAGTCCCAATATAAATACTAAAAAAAAAATTAATTTATATCATTATCATAATAATATTTATCTCTAAAATATATACTTATATTCGTTCATAATTTACATTTTTACCATTGTGGACACTCAATGGATACTACAAACAAATATAGTGACATTTTGTAACATTTATTGATTTATATTACATATAAGTCATTTTCAAGGACAATGGATGCATTAAAAATACAATTGAGAGAATATTTTCTTAATAATATAATTACCATTGAAAAATAAGAATTTGGGTAAAAAATTATGGCTTTATCACTTATTTTTAGTCTATATTAATATCATTTACCCTTTATTAGGGTAATAAATTTTACCACAATTACAATTCAAATTAAAAAAAAATAGATGGTTCCTATTTAGTAATTTTGAACCTCTTAAATATAAATTATCAAATAATTTTATATTATTAAATAAGTATATATTTATGAAATAATATTTAAATTTAGTGCCCATAATTTGAAAAAAAAACTATTTTTATTGAAAAAATAAATTTATATGCATAAAACAATAATTATTTTTACCCTATTCCAAGAAGAATATTTATTTAGTGATTAAAATTTTTAATCAGTGTAAATAATACATATTTTTTTTGAAAATAATTATAGTAGTGGGTATTATATTAATTCATTGATATTAAAATACACTACATGGAAAAAATATTTTCCTGAATGTTCTTTATTTTTCTATAAATTTATTTATATTTTTATTTAAATTTAATTGATAACCAATAATTTAATTTTATAAATATATTTTCATTAATTTTTAATAATCTATTTATTACTATTAGTTCCGATAAATCAAATGTCTATAATAAATAGTTAAATTTAAATAATAATATTTTAATAGTATGTCATGGATTATTTTAACCTGATGTCGTCTATGACACCATATGTTGTATAAATAAAAAAATTCGAAGAAAAATATTTCATAAAAATATTAGTTTGTTAAATTTTACCCCCCTTAAAATGAATTTATCCCTTTCAAATGTCCACTCAAATAAAAAATTTATGTGATTACATCTAACTCACCACATCCTCAGGTTCCCATGTAGCTTCCTTATATTTGTGGTTACAATAAAAAAAATTAACATGTGAGTAGTCGTGTTTTATATAAATTTCCCTCTATTATCAAGAATCTCTATAGATAGCTCTTAATGAAAAATGTCATTTTCCAATATTAAGATCTCTGAGTTCAGTAAATGTAAAGGATTAGTTATCTGCTTCCTTAGAAGAGATATGTTAAACACATCTTTAACTTGAAGAATTTTTAGAGGAAGATCATATCAATATGATACCACTACTATATGGTTAATAATTTCATAAGGATAGATATACCTAGAGAATTTATTTTTCTTATATCTAAATTTCAGTACCCTCTTCCATGAAGATATTTTTGGGTATTTTTTATTACCCACGTCTAACATTATATCAATCCAATTATTTTCATCCATAAACATTGCAAAACTTTGTGCCGATATTATATGATTGTAAATTGATATAATATTTTAAACCATTTTCTCAGAAATATCAGGTCCTAATAGCTTTATTACTATAAATTTTTTCCAACATTTTATTGTTATACACTTCTTAACATAATGGGCTTCATAAGGATATATCAGAATACTTGAGAGAAATCTATTTTTGTATGAAAATTCCCCTGAAGGAAGGTGTTCTTCCAAAAAAATATTGAAATCCATATAGCTTGATCTTAAAACATGTCCTATAGCTTTAATGGTCTTTTAAAATTGGATATACATCTAAGGATGATAATTGGTTTTGAAAGCTAACTCAATATCTAGTGCCAGTTGAAGACTTCTCAAAAAACAATTATGAAAACCTCATATCATAATTTGATACCATTGATTGTGGTACACCCCACAACTATACTACTTCATTACATGTTACTGAGTAAATTGACTAGGAAATAAATCATCACTAGTGATAATGAATTTTTCTTACATCATTAAGAGATAAACTACAACCCATGAAACTTATTCCATTTAGATGTTTTGGGGAGTCTGATGAGAAAAAACATTGTGATATTTTCCAACATCCATTCTGGTAAAGGTAATGGTTTTAACATCCCCTTATATTTCTAAATCTCATTCTTAACCAATGGACATACCCTGATATGAGAAGCATATTATATATTATATCTCTTCATTCCATCCCAACAAAAATACTGTTTCAAATCACTATACATATTCATATTTCTAGGACATATAGTGAATGAAGAATAGTGAGAATCATATGTCATATCCTAATTCAAATATTATACCAAATGCATACATACATGGTTCCTTGACCTTATTTTTCATCATAATAAAGGTGCAACTGATGACTATTTCTAACATTAACTTCATGATTTATACAATCCTTATGTTTTTAGTACTCCACTAAATAAATCGTTTAGCAGACATTTTAGTTATATAATATTTTAAGACATGATAAAAATATTCAAGAACAATATATTTCATGTCAAAAAATATTTGAAAATTTGAGATCCTCATCATAGATAAGAAATCATAATTTTTATAACTTATAAAATCTTCCACCTTCATTTCTTTCCTTGGGTGGTAATTAATTGAGTATTCATACTCCTTTATCCATTCCAACCATATTCCCATTTCCATATTAAACTATTTTTTCTTGGATATATTCTTTAAAATTTTTTGATAAGTATATATGTCACCCTTTTATCCATGTAAATAATGAACCCATATCTTTAATGAAATTTTTGTTATAGCTAACACTATATAATGATTGGGGTGATTTTTTTGTTGGACCCTCAATTATTGCCAGTCTTAATATATAACAACATCATTCTGAATTAGGAAACAATGTTTTATATTATTTAATGCATCACTAAAAAATAAAAACCACTCATCCACTACATGGTTGTGTAAGAATATGTATGAAAACTGTTATTACAATATACTTCATAAATTATTATTCTCATTTTTTCATACAATTCATCATAGATTAATTAATAGTAAATTATTTTCTGTGGATTAGATAGACATAAAAAATTATTCCCAATGAAAAGATAATATCCCATCCAATAATAAAAACATAATATTTCAATCAAAGTAGTTGTTCTAGGATAATGTTCAATAAAATATGTCATTTATGGGTCTACTAATATACCATCAATTGATATTATGTGATCTGCAAATTAAATTTTCCCTAGACAAAATAAAAAATTGGTAAATTTTTCATAAATATTTCCATTAGATGGTATCATCAATATAATTCTCCAATAATAATCATTATTTTGTTTTCTCTTTTAACAAATTATAAAATTTCTCATAAAGGATAGCACAAACTAATCTATGTAATATGTTAAGAATATATTCATTAAATTCATGAAGATAATGGGTGCATTACTAATTGTAAATGGAATATATATAAAATCATAGTGTTCATACCTTATAAGTAATTATATCTTTGGTATATCCCCCTTCTTGATACTGAATTTATGATATACCCAATAGAGATAAATCATATAAATGTATTGTGCTCTCTAATGTTGATTAGACAAGTCATTAATAGGGTTGATGATAATTGATATTGATAGTGATATTTTTGTATTCTATACAATCAATACATATTCTCATTAATTTATCATTCTTGTTAAAAAAAGAAAAGGTTCACCTCAAGGTGACACACATGGCTACACGAAGCCATTTTCAATATATTCCTAGAGTTTTTTATTCAATTAATATAACTTGATTAGTTCTATTTTATATGGATTCTAATAAATATGTTTATCACGATGTACGAGTTATATTGAAAATTGAAAATTAGGATTCAGTGGCTGACCATGAAATTATTTTGTAAAGAATAAAACAAATCCCACAGAATTGGAATATCATTGATGTTGAATTTCTCCCTAACCCTAAAAGATAAAATCCCCTTTTTAATTGGAATCTGGACAAGTACATTTGATGTATTTTTCTATTGGATGTTTATTTTTTCATCACACTATAAGGACATAATCTGTTGTTTTGGAATATAAAATAAACATAACTCCATCATAAATTATTGTAGACATGGTGTAACTAAATTTAATTTACTTACAAATGTGATTTTGGGCTCAAAATAACATTTAATTCTACTACAGGAATAATAATAAGATATATAGGGAAACAATTCCTACAAACTTCAAAAAAAGAAAATTCATAAACCTAGAATGGTGTTGTTGTTACATTATGTATTTTTAATTATAAAAAACAACTAATTTTTATGTGTTACTATGATACCCATTAAATAGTCGTTAAATATAAAATATTGGGAAGATATAGATTTAAATAACTCATTAATAGTTCTAGAGAGGTTGGTTAGCTTCCCTTTAACCACGTCATTATCATACCCCTACATTAGCTATACTGATCACCTAGTATTTATCTCATTGTTGGGATAAAGAGGTTGTGGACATTGATAATATATTTAATCCTTAGGATTTGGGAGTTGGATTGAAAAATTCCCATAATCCTTTCATTTAAAACACTATATTTTGAATGGTGCATTTGGTGGTGATTTCCCTCAATTCGCATCATTATCTATCTTCATACTATCATATCAGTATTTTATTTCCTTGTACACATCCATTACACACTTGAAACTTTTACCATGTCACATGTGACAATTTCCTCAATGTTTCATTCCATATTTTTAGAATGATGGAATGCTTATATTCTTATATCCATGGTTTTTTAATTTATTTTAAACTGAATTTTTATTGTATTCTAGAAACCATGATATGTATGGGAAAATATAATATCCGTCTATGCTTTAATAGCACATTAAAATACTAAATAAAATCGACTTTATTTCATTATAGATTAAAAACATCCCAAACATGGTTCTAACCCACAATTGAATTGATTAATCTTATATTGATTTTGAATAATAATACAAAAATCACACCACAGTTGTCTTGTAAAATTTTCCTCATACGTAACAACAGAGTCTCCATCCTTTTTATTTACTCAGGGAATTATTCTTAATTTTTACATGATTAATACAAGGAATGTACTTCATGAAAAATAAGTAGTTATATTTATCTTACTATATATATTTAGTTTCTTATTGTTCTCTCATGTTCATGAAACGTGTCTACCAATTTTAAAAGTCTCCATTAAAATTATATGAATCTAGAATACAATTTCCATTTTCCAAACACTCAAGAATAGAAATTTTCTTTTCAGTGGAACTAATCACTTATTGAACAAATAAAGGATCAAAAGACCATCTAAATGAAGTCATTCATTACCTCATGAATGACAAAACCAAATCTTGTTCCATTAATTTATCATTTTTATTCTCATCATAATTTCTATATTAGTAAATTTGTGTTATAATAAAAACAATAATTTGTATTATATCTCTCAAAAATTTATATTTATTAGGACGAAATTCCTTGAATTTTTCCTAGAATTATAAATTTACATGATTCCTTCGAGTTTTATCATTTGAAAAAAAATAGTTTAAGAAATAATAATCATGGTGGGTACCCATATTATAATGAAAATCATTTATAATTTTCTTAAATCATGGAATCATCATCTTAGACCCCTTATCTATAACCTTGGTCATTTAGAATCATTACAAAAACATTTGGATATTATCATATACATATAACAATCCCAATGGTTCTTACTAAATCATTATTATAATTGATTCCAAATGAAAAATAAATATTTTTTGATAAAAATGTAGTGACCCAAAATTTTCATACATAGATATTACATCGTAAGAGATCTATATTCCATAAATAATTACTAGATCCATGCCAGAATCATTTAGGTATAGTATCTTTGGAAACATAAAATAATAAAAAACTAAGTCATAAAATATCTACATTGTCTCCCTCTTGGTTCATCATAACAAGAACCCCTCTAAGACATATGATACATTATACCATTATTGATAACCTACTGAATGGAAACAAAAAAATTTTGAATTTAGATACTCATTAAGGGTAAAAAGATGACATATAAATGACCAATTAATCATAACATGAATTTTAGAGTACAAGAACATGATATTTACATTTGAAATCCACACATTAAATATTTATGATCATAATATTAATTCTTGGAATAAACCATTTAAGTGTATTAGAATTGAATCCTAACTGAAATATTAAACCTGTTCGATGATATCAAAATATATTAATAGGACATGTAATTTTTATATATATGAAAGCTAAAAAACATGTTCCATAGTAGTCACATATCCTTGAAAAGGTTTTCGTATATGAATGGTTACACTCCTCAAACCCTAATAGTTCTTTATATTTGATCCAAAGACTATCAGAGTGGATTCATTCTATTAAATAAATATGTTTTCTCCCTATTGTAGTCATATTTATCTCATAGGATATGATTCATTAATGAATTCATTGTAGAAATATTTAGTTCCCACCCATCTCAAAATGAAAATCATACATACAAGTTCCACAAGAGCATAAAGAATTCATCATGTCAATACCCTTGTAAAGGAATGGGTTTCATAAATTTTTCATCCAAGCCTAATCCTTAAAAAAATTGGATTGATAAACATTTTATAACAAAATTACCCATGGAAAAGAAATTATTTTTATAAACATTTCATCCTCTAATCAGAAAAATTAAAATAAAAAGAAATAATAAAGATAATTTCATTGAATAATACCCCTAGTAAATCATGATTATCATAAAAAAATTCCACCTTATATGGAAATTATTTTTGTATGTCACATTGAATAATTATACGGGGAAATTGATATTCCATTTAGGAATAATTTTTTTAGAAAGATATCGAATAATAAAAAGAAAAAAAATTTGTAAAAAAACCTAATAAATTTTAAAGAAAAATTAAAACAAAATTTAAGAATGGGAATGACTAAATGTATCCATGAGATATTATTTAAAAAAAATTCCATATTTTTTTTGAAATGAAACAAAGTTCCTCATTTAGAAGATAATAAAAAGATTCCATTAAAAGCATTTTGTTAAAATAAAAACCTAGGTTAATATGAAATTGAAAATGATAAGTGAACAGTAAAAAATTGAAATATTTCTATAAAACATGTATATGGAATATAAATATTTATCTATAGATAATTATACATAAACAATCCCAAATACTAATGACATTTTGAAATAATCCATTACCTCATGATCACATTTCTTATAAAGAACTATAAACTCCTACAGAAATATATATATTTATTGTCATAAAATTAAAAAGCCGTGTTAATTATTATGAAATAATATATGAACCCATTAAAACATTTTGACACCTCCTTTTTTCAATAATTACTTCTTAAAATTATTATTTCTTGTTGTTAAATATTTCATTTATCATGATTATATTTGTTGAGTATTTCATATCATTCAAATTTATCTTGGTTCCATCATATATATAAATCTATCTTGATATAAAAATCATGTATTTTAATTTTATTCATTTTTATATTCATGTCAAACATTTATAGATAGAAAATGAATTACATCATTCTTGGAGATGGTAGGCCATACGTACGCATGATTTCAGTTATCCTTTCTCAAAAGATGAAACCAAATATTGGTAAATATTTGTTAACTATTTGAATGGCATTGAGGCCTACATTTTTTATTGAATTTTTATAACCCCCCATTCATGGGATGAGGGGGAACACTTAAATAGCCCATAGGCTTAGATACTACATGTAATGTAGGCCTAAGAGACATTACATGACCAAGAGTTCTTAGAGAATTCAACTAGACTATAAATACAAGGAACAACCCCTACACATCATCTGCATCTTGATGGTTGCTCTTCACATTCACATGGCTATTTCACTAAGCTTCCCATGAAAGCCCAAGATATACCTAATGGCATAACATACCCTCTCATTCATCCCAATCCAATGGTTCTGCATATGGTGAGTGTACTTACTCTGAATCATGCTCTAAGGATTTTTTTATAGAGGCTGTCATTGGAAACTGAGCTTATCATGAGGATCGAAGGCCTTGATGTGGACCAAAGGCCATGTGGTGGCCCGAAGGCCTTAAAGATGTCCTGAATGCCTTACTGACCCGAATTCATGTGTGGCCCGAATTCCTTAAGGACTCCAAGACCAAACTAATGGCCCAAGGTGAATAGTTCAAATTGGTAGAGCCCCAAACAGTACCTGCTACAGTAACTATTACAGTACCTGTATAGTACTATTACATTTCCTACTACAGTTCCCTCTATTGCACTACTACTATACCTGGAATTATGTATCTTCTTGGTTTTAATCCTGCGTCTCATGGATGTGTTAGTTTACTCTTATGCATCAACAACATAATCATTTATCATAGTATTCTATGGTTAGAGGATAAACATGTTTTCATTATTAGTGAAAAAAAATATTTTTTTATTAAAATAATATATGGTTTTTAATACCATCACGATACAAATTGATAAAATATAGTGATTAAAAATGTTTTTTATCGCAACATGGATACACTACGTCGTACACATGCATGACAGATACTTTCACTTCTCATTTGATGTGAATGATGTTGAATAATGTAAGCTTGATTGTCTAAATTACATTTATTAGAACTTATTCAACTAATTCTATTATTTTATTAAAAATACCAAATATTTATAGTAGTTAAAGTATAGTATAAAATAAAGTGATTGGTTAAATTGATTACCTATTCTTAGGAATAAATCTTGTATATCTTCTCTAAAGGGATCTATGGGATCTATTTTCAAAATAAAATAACCTATATAATTTGGATATTCATGTTTATAAAGTAAATTTTAATAGGATTTTCCACCTATTTGGAACAATGTGATGTGAATAAGTGATGGTGGAGGTTAACTTTTAAAATTGAGGGGAGCATCACTTTGGAAATTACTTAGAAGGTTTAATTATAAAAAAAATCCTATATCAAAATGCCACCAAATGTACATGTAGTCAATGATAATGTTATAGAAGTTCGTAATAAAATAGAAAATATATAATTTACACAATTTTTTTTCATTTTAAAAATTATTATTTTGATAAACCATTAGTTGAACAATTCTAATTTTAACAATAGTAACACATTTCCCAATATTAATGGTTTGTAATTTTTATTATTATGGTGATAAATAAATAATAAATTGTCAATTTTTCTCATTCTATGCCATATAATAACTAAATTTTCTGATTTTATGAATTTTTAATTTTTTTTAATAATTTAACAAAGTAATATTTTTCAGTAAAAGAATTATTTTTAATTTTGACACTATTCATTTAATTTAAATATAAACACATCATCAAACCTAAGTGATTCTAATATTATAATGTACCACTTTCATAATATGTCCTATAGATCTATAAAATTTTTGGATCAAATAAAATTCATCAAATTATATATAACTTAAAAAAATTATAAATAATTTGTTATACTATTTTAATAAATATAGATATATTTCATAACTCTTTCATAAGCTATTATGGACATCATGCATTTTACTAAAAAATAAAAATAAATTCATATCCTGAATATAATTTTATTAAATTCAAAATAACAATTAATATTCACTCATAACTATTTCCCTATGTGTAATTATAAAACAAATTCAAATAGAGTTACATTTTATAACATTCATTAATTTAAATAATAAGTATGTCATTTTTAGAAAAAAACATCCAATAAACAAAACAAAAAACAAGTATTAATGGACTAATTACACACATATAAATATAATTTGGATAAATAATTTTATTTTTATCACTTATTTTTTATTTAAATTAATCGGATTTACCATTTATCAAGGTGATAAAATTTATCAATATTATTATTGTTGTGGACCATAAATAAAAGATAGATTTTAAAAACAGTTAAACTACCCTATTCAAAATATATAATTTAATTTATATAATTCAATACAAATAAATAATAAAAGAACTTTAATTTATGTCCACAAAAAGTGACACACAAAACTATTTTAGAAAATACATTTTATGCATAAAATTGTATTTATACATAACTTATTCCCACAAAAATGTTTTCTGATATTTTAAAATATTTGATCAATTCAAAAATATATATTTAAGTAAAATAAGTCACCAATTGGAAATAATTTAATTTATTAAGATATTAATAAATTTTGCGTAGAAAATGTTTTTTCTAAAAAAAATCATATTCTTTAAAATGTTTTTTATTTTAATTTTTAATCAATTAATAACAAATTAAATAATTTTATTCTTCCTATTCATACTGTCAAATCCATCCTTTAGGTGATAAATTTCATCTTTATTAATATAATTTTAATTATATATTATATTTTTTTAATTTTAGATTCATATAAAAAAATATATCAAATAAATCAAAATATTTAAATATTTATATGTTAAAAATTCTCAGGCCATTACAGAGTGGACTGGGGTTGTTCAAAATGAGTAGTCTATGAGAACCTACACCTTGTTATGTATATGTTAAAATATAATTCCCTTGAATCAAATCAAATTTACTTTTTAACACACTAAATTTTATCACATAATGTTTTTATGTGAATTATAGGTTGATCTTTGTAAAATATAATTCAACTGTATTAGATTTTATATATTATAATATATGATTTATTTTGATAAAAAAATTTGTATTATTTTGAGTAATTTCATCTTGAGGGATGTTTATTAAGTTATTTATCACTATGATTTTTAATAGAAATGTTTGTGAAATAAAGACACTTCTATATTTGAATAAAAATAATACTTCTCTTACAATTATATTACATATTAAAAAATGATTGTTCATTACAAAACATAGATATCCATTCAATAATCATATAGTGATAGCCTATTTGGAAACATGGATATAAGAAAAACATGTTCATAATATATTTACAAAATCTCCAAATTACTTTTTCATAACTATGACAATTCTTGAAAAAAACATACTTGATTCATTTCTTCATAACCAAGGTAAATGAATCATAAGAAATGATTCCCTCAAATGCTCGGTATGTGTAAACATAGTACATACAAATGATCCCTTATACATGACATGAGTTTAAGGGTATGAAAAATGAGGAAAAAAGTATGAAAATCAAATGCTTCCTATCAAATATAATATTTTGTATCATGGAATAAATTTTTTTAGTTTATAATATACAAATCGTAATAGAATCAAATAACATAATCCATGAGAGCATAAAATTTTCATCAGAAATAAAATTGTTGCGTAAACATAAGAATAGGAAATCATTTCCTTGGTAGTCAATGTTTTTTCTGAGACTATCGTACTAGAGTGTTTTCAACCATGAAACCATTATAGTATTCAATTTCCACCTGTAAGACTATAATAGTGGATAAAGTATCTAACTAAAATTGGTTGATTCCAAATTCCAGACATGTTTATCTTATATTATATCCATCTTTAAGTAATTAATTTGAGGCCAACATAATATTGGTCCCACTATTTAAATAATTAAAATAGTACATATTTGTTCAAAAATATCATAAAATATTTCTCATAAGATTGCTGATCAATATAAATTGGGTTTAAAAATATTTCATTTGGTTATAATTTGTGGAAAAGAAATAGGTTTCAAAATAAATTCATTAATTTGTCATAGAATATCCCATATAATATGTATGGGTTTCTGGAATGTCTTGTTATAATAATCATAGTCCATACAATAAAAGAATTAGAATGGTATCATTGTATCATATCCCCATTAATGATTAGAAACAATTAAAGTAAGCCATTTTATATAGATTTTTTTTAAAAGAACACATGTAATTTTTGTGAGTAATATATCCTTTACACATTGTAATTACATATTAGAAATCTCAAAAAAATCCGAAATATTGAAAAACATTTTCATCAGAAATATCCTCATAAAATTGTAATGGAATATTCAATGTATTGAGCGATCATTAGGGTGAGAAATTATAATCATTCTTTATAAGTTATAATAAAAATTTCGTTAACATGTTTAGTAAAAATTAAAAAGAAACTTATTCAGAACATGAAAATAAAATTATATTTAAAAATAGTAATAAAAATTTAATGATCGGAAAATATAAATTAAAAAAATATTTTGACAATAGTTAGAAAAATTATTTAAAATTTTTTTAGAAAACATGTAAATGAAAGAAAAAATATTTTATTTGAAGAGAGACACAATTTTGGTTTAATTTTAAAACTTATTTTAGGTATCATGAGTACATAAATAAAGTAAAATTAAAATAAAACATCTTATTTCATGAAATAAATATACTAGGATAAAAATGATGACATTATAGAGAGTTAGATCATGAAATTTCCCTATCTTAACCATAGTCATAAACATTCTCGATAAACAATGATATTGTAACATCCAAACCTTAACACATTAGTACAGTCCTAATAAAAATTGCCATGAAAAATTTCACTAGCACACCAGGAAAATCCATTCATAATGTATATGTTAAAAAACATTCCTTTCATATTTTTTTCAAGACGTCACAATGTTACTCATTTGCAAAATGGTAAAAAGATTCAATTCTGTCCATTTTATAAATATTTAATAATTGATAAAAATGAAGATAAAAATTCATTGGTGACGAATAAAAACATTATCAAAATTATTTTTGGAATCAATGAACATGTAATATTAATATTCCATTTTGAATACTTAAACAAAAACAACATCAAATATTTTTTATATTGTGAAATTAACCCTTACCTCGATTTCACATTTATTTGAAGGCACTATAACTTATTAAATAATAAATTTTAATTTATTATAATAGTACAAAAAATCCATGATCATACTTATAATATATTATAGGACCCAATCAAAAAAAATTCAACACCACCATTTTTACTAATTCCTCCTTAAAATTATTATTTCTAAGTGTTAACTATTTCATTTATCACGTGTATATTAATTCCCCAGTTCGGGTAATTGAAAATTAATCATTGTTAAATCCTATTTAGAATATTAATACTGATATAACTATCATATATATCCATTATATAAATTTTTAGAGTCATACATAAATTTCAGAAATAGAAAATTGAATTAAAACATTCATGAGGACTATATGCCATACATACACATTATCGATGTTTTCATTTTTCAGAAAATTAAAAAAAGAATGGTAATTATTAATTAACCATGAATATACCATTATAATAACATATATATTTATCAAAATCATCCTAATTTAAATTTATGTAAAATATAAATGAAAAATGAATGACATAATTTCGTGTAGCTGATAGTCCCCACATATGAATGAGAAACATTATCATTTATCAAAGGATTGGATGCTAAAAAGGGACAAATGATATTATTCTTCCAAAATTTTAATTATTTCAATAATATCAAATCTAAAAACAAAAATTATTATAATACACATCCATAAAATATGGTGATTAACATTTAATTTTATCGCTATGTGGATATGTTAAGTCGTACCTAAGTACGAGGGACAATTTCCCTTCCTTTTTGATAAAAAAGAGGATCAAAAATGGTGTTTTAATGATACTAATATAATATATTTATTTTTATTGTACATTTTTTTTATTTTAATAAAAACCCCTATATTTAGAGAAGGTATAGTACATTAGAAAAAAAGTGACTGGTTAAGGAATTTACCTCTTCTTAGAAACTACTCCATTATATCTCCTCTAAAGTGATATAGGGTTTATCTTTTCAGAAAATCATAATACCCATAATGTGTATATTAATGTTTATAATGAGCATTGGTATAATTTTTATTATCTATAAGTCTCAAGTTATTTTTAATAAGTGATGGATGGGGTTTTCTTTTGTAATTAAGGTACAGACTGTTTTGTAATTTCAAAAAAATAAATGATAATTAATCATTATCAATATAAATACTGAAATACATAAATTCATTCAAATATAAGTTTTTATAAAATTGTAATAAAACAAAAAAATAGATTTTAGACATGTCTTTTATATTTTAAACCATATAATTTTGATTAACCCATATTTTTCTAATTTTACATTCAACTATGGTAACACCTCTTACAATATTAAGGGGTTGTAACTTTTACATATAAGGTTATAATTGGACTATAAATTTAATATTAATGAAATTTCATACTATATAATAACCTCAAATTCTTATTTTAATATTTTTACGAATTTTATATAATTTAATAAATCATTATTTTGATAAAATGTCATTACAGTTAATTTTGATACTATTCATTTAATTAACATTTAAATTCCTCAAGATAATGTTTTAATTATAATATAATCATTTCAAGAATTCTTAATATGTTCTATAGATATATAAAATTCTCGATTCACATTAACTCATTCATATTATATCTCTTTATATATTTTTAATCTCATTCGTTATATTTTTTTTATAAAAGGGACACATACTACGATAGTGTTTCATAAGAAATTAAGGAAATAATATAATTAATAAAAACTAAAATTGCTTTATATCATCATAATAATTACATTAATATCAAAATAATCACATATATTCATTCATAACTGCCTTTTGTCCCATTTTGGACACTGGAAGGTTATTAAAAACAAAGATAGTGAGATTTTGAATCATTATTTTATTTATATTATATATAAGTAATTTTTTTGGTGTAGTATCCGTTAAAAAACAAATTAAGAGCCTAAGATCATAAGGGTATAATTATACTCATCCAATAATAATTTAAATGAACAATATGGCTTTATCACTGATTTTTAACCAAGGTTAATCATATTTACCATTTATCAAGGTTATATTTTCTAACATGGTTACAATTCATATTGAAAAAATATAAGGGACCTATTTACTAAATTGTATCCTCTTTATTATAAATATTTAATTAATTTTATATAATTAAGTAACAATAAAATATAAACTTTATTTTTAAATTATGTTGAAAAAATGTTACAGAAACTACATTTATAGAAAAAATAATTTATTAAACATACAAATATATCCATTCATAACATATTCCCAGTAAAATTTCTATTGGTGTTTAAACTCTTTTATCAAATAAATAATTTATATTTTCATTGGACATAATTTTAGTAGTGGGGATTAATGTAATTTATTGATATTAAAATACCTTACGCTCAAAAAAATATGAAAAATATTGCTTTTCCACTCAAATGGTTTAATTTTCATTTAAAATCAATTGATAACCAATAAATTAATTTTAAACATATATAATCAAAAAAATTTCATAATTTAGTCAATATTATTCATACCCATCAATCCAATGTATAGAATATAACATTAATTTTAAATAATAATATTTTTATAGTATGATGCAGATTGATTAAACTTAGTGTTCTTTGTAACAGAAGTCAAATAAATAAAAATATTAAAATAAAATTTTATAATAATAATTTTAGTGTATTAGATTCTATCCCCAAAAAAATTAACTTCTCAATTTAAATATTTCCCTGCATTAAAAATCGATGTGATAACCTCTACCTGAAAACATCTTCAAGTTCCCACATAGCTTCCTCAAATTGGTGGATTGACTCCAAAACATTAACAAGGCGAGTAGTCTTGTTAAATTGAAATTTATCTCTATTATCCATAATCTTTACTAATACCTATTAATAATAATTATCTTTCTCCAATGGTATGACCACTAAGTTAAGTAAATTAATGGATGGGTTAGGTGCTTCCTTGTTAGAAATATATGAAACACATACCCTCAATGACATTGATGCAAACCTCATATCCTAATTAGATACAGTTGATAATAGTACACTACACAATCCTACCACTTCATTACATATAACTGAGAACATTTATCATGAAATAAATAATATCTAATTAAAATTAATGGTGATTAATTTTTTAGGAGATCAACTACAACAAAAGTAATATTATTCCATTTAGTTGTTTTGGGGAGTCTCATGAAAAAACCATGGTGATTTTTTTTCTGATTTCCATTCTAGTATGGGTAATATGTGTTACATCCCCTTACATTTTAATATCACATTCTTAACCTATGTACATACAAAGATCTGATAAATAGATAATATAATATATCTATTCATTCCATCCCATTTGAAATACTTTTTCAAATCACAATACATATTTAAATTTCTATTATGAATAGATAATGAAGATATATAATCTTCAACCATCATCCCCTTCTTGAAATATTATAAAAAAAGGACACATACGCAGTTCTATGACAGTATTTTTTCATCATAATGAAGGATCATCTCAATAAAAATTTTCACCTTATGTTGCTGCTCTATTTCTTCCTTATGTTATTCATTAATCATCACAAGAATATGTAGTTAACACTCATTTGAGAAAGATAAAATTTCTCAACATGGTAAAATATTTCAAGATATATACATTTCATATAAAACAATATTGCATGTTTTGTCATCATCATAATTGGTAATAAATCATTATTCGATTAATTTATAGTATCTCCCACCTTCTTTGCTTTCCTATAATGGTAATATATTGATTAGTCATAATCATTAATCAGTTATAACCATCTTATCAGGACCATGTTTGACTATTTTTAAGTTATACATTCTTTAAATTTTTTTATCATTATTTATGTCACACTTCTCTCCATATTGAAAATGACTTTATATATTTAAAATAAATATTGCTATAGCTAAATCCGTATATTTAGTTGGTTATTTTTTGTTGTGGACATTTAATTATCAAAAAGTCATAATCAATAACCCTGTCACTCTAGATTAGGATACAATGAATTCTATTATTTAATGCATCACTATAATGTAAATAGCCTTTTCCACTACTGGGTAGTGTGTTCATATGTGTGCTAACAATCTTTATCATATATTTCATAAATAATTATTCAAATTTGACCATCCAAAGGAACATATTTCAATTTATAATTAAAATTATTATTAGATTAGATAGCCATTACAAATTACACAAAAATCAATGATAATATCCCTCCAAACAATATAAACTTTAGATTTCAGTCACAATGGTTTTTCCAGAACAATTTTCAATAAGATATGTCTTTTATGGGTTTACTCATATACCCCAACATCATATCATGTGACCTAAGAAAGAAATTTTCATAATATGAAATCCAAACATTGTAAATATTTCGTAGAGCTTCTCATTCATTAACATATTCAGTACAATTCTCTAATAATAATCATGCTCTTGGTTTCTATTGTAATAAATAAGAAAATTTCCTATAAATACTAACACAAACTGATACATATAATATATAAATACTAGATTCAATAAATACATGAATACATTGGGAGATTATTAACACTGAATATAATCCATATAAATTCATTGTGTCCATGAAAAATAGGGAAACCTATCTTGGGTATATTGACCTTCTTGACTCTCAATTAATGATATACTGAATGATTATAAATCCTACCAAAGTATTGATCTCCATGAAGTTTTTCAAACAAGTCATCAATATAGGGTATATGATACATGTTCTTGAATGTGATATTTTTATGTTCTTGATAATCAATGCATAGTCTCAGTGAATTATCATTATTATTAAAAAATAAATATGTTCAATCTAATGTGACACACATTGATGAATTAATCTCTTATCAAGATTCACTAGGTGTTGTTACTTTAATTCTTGCAACTCAATCATATCGATTTTATATGGATAATGGGAAAGAAGTGTTGCACCATGTATGAGTTCCACTGAAAACTCAAAATCATGATTCAGTTGAAGACCATAATTCTCTTTTGGAATGAATGAATTAACTCCCAAAAAATAATACTATTATTGATGTGGGGTTTCTCCCAAACCAAAAAAATATAAAATACCCTATTGAATTTGAATTTGGACAAATATTTTTGATCTATATTTCCAAATTATGTTTATTTTTTCATCACATTAAAATGAGATAATAGGTTGGTTCAAATATCAAATGTAAATTTCCTTCCACATAAATTGATGTGGGAATGATTTAAATAAATATAACCCATTAACAAAATTACATAGAATTTAACTGTAGAAAGAATGATGAGATTTATATGAAACTAATTCCTATAAACATCAAATGGAAAAAAAACATAATCCTAGGATTATATCACTGTACCATTATAATTTGTACTTCTTAATAAACGTCAAAATTATTATGTTATAATGTGATACCCTTAGAAAATTCATTATATATAAAAGATTGAGTAGATCTAGAATAAATTAAAACATTAGTAGTTATAGAGTGGATGGTTAGTGTACCTTTCACCATGTCATTATCATACCCCTCATTAAAAATACCAATCACATGAGATTTATCATTTTCCCATGGATAAAGATGTTTTTGACATCAATAAATTTCATAAACATTGGGATTTGGGAACTAGTTAGAATAATTCCCATAGTCCTTGTATTTAAAAATATATATTATGAGTGTTGTATTCAGTGTTTCTTTGTCTCTATTCACATCATTATATAAATTCTTCCCATCAAATTAAAATTTTCTATTTGTTATAAAAATCCCTTCTACACTATAATTAATTAATAGTTCCCATTAGACAATTTTCCCCAAGTATCCTTTCACTGATTTGGTATAAAGTAACACCCATATTATTCAACCCATGTATTTTTTACGTTGATCCCAATTTTCCTATTCTTATTAAAACTCTGATATTTATGGGTAACTATAATATCCATCTACTCCATGATAGATCATAAACATATTTCATCATAGCTACTATATTCGTTTATGGAAAACACCCTTCTCAGACATGGTCTTAATCCACTACTGAATCGATCACCATTACATTCAGGTTGAATATTAATACCATAAGCGTACCTCACTTTTCTTGTAAAATTTTCCTCATAAATAAAAAAATATTCACCATACTTATAGTTTAAATCCAAAAATTATTTATCCATTTTCATATGATGAATAAAAGGAATGTACTTATTGAAAATTAAGAAATATAATTTTTCCCACACTATAGATCCAGTTTCTTCAATTTTTATCATGGTCTTGATAAGTGTCTACCCCTGATGTTCTTTTTATTAAAAATGATAATAAAGAAAAATAAAACATCTATGTTCCAAACACTAGAGAAATACAATATAATCTCAATGAAACTGATCAATTGATGATCAAATATTTGACAAGTATACCTTCTAAAAGAAGGCTTTAATTTCCTAATAAATGACTTAAAAATATTTTTTCATTCGAGTTCATATTTGTATGATTATTTTATTATATATATTGGTAATGTTTTGTTATTATAGAAAAAATAATTTCTAATATATATCCTAAATCATTATGTTTTTTAGGAATAAATCCCTTTTATTTTCCATCGCATTCAGCATTAACTTGATTTCTTTGAGTTCTCGCCACTAAAAACACACAAAAAATATTGTAAGGGAAATAATAATCAATTTGGGTGACCATAAAATAATGAAAAATCATTTATTGTTTTCCAAAATCATAGAACCATAATCTTGGACACATTATCTATAACCTAGGTCATTCCAAAACTTTACAATAACTTTAATATTTTATCCTATACTTAGACTTATCACATAGATTTTTACTAAAGAATTCTCATCCTAGTTTCCTTAGTTTAACAGAACCATACCTTAATACCAACTATAGTGACAAAGAATTTTCAGACATAGATTTTACATCTTAATATATTAGTATTCATTATGTAATTTTTCAATCTATATGGGAATCATTTAGGTTGATTTTCTTTGAAGACACAGAATCATAAAAAAAATTCTTCATAATATATCTACATTGCCTCCCAATTATTTAACCATAACTATAACCCTTCTTAGAAATATAATACATTATACCTTTCTTCAAAACCTTTTCAAAGAAAACGTAACAAAATGGTGAATTTAGATGCCAATTAAGGTTAAAAACATGACATATAAATGACCACTTAATCATAACATGAACATCGGGGTATAACAACATGATCTTCACATTTCAAACCCATACACTACATATTAATGATCATAATATTAATTCATGTAATAAATCGTGTATGTTCATAAGAGATGAATCTATAAGGACACAAAGAACGTTAACCATGATTTCCAAATATAGGCATAATACATGTAATTTGGGCATACATGTAAGATTAAAAAACTAATTACTTAGTAGTCAATGATACTTGAAAAGGATGTTGTAGTGGAATGGGAAAAATCTCCAAAAAATCATAGTTTTCAATATTAAATCCCAAAAATATCATAGTGGATTGAGTCCCTTATTGATCTACGTTTACTCCCCATTTAATTCCTACTTATCTCATGGGAAATCAATATTTACCCAATACATTGTATGAAGATGTAGTTCACACCCATCACATAATGACAATCATATATACAAGTGATAAAAGACTGAAAAAATATTAATCATATTTGTAAACATGAAAATGAATGGGTTTCATAAACAATTAATCATAACCTAATCCATGGAAAATTAATGTGTTTTATATACATTTCAACATAACATGACCCATGAAAAAGATACAGAATTCATAAACATCTCATTCATTAATTATAAACGTAAAACATCTAGATAAATAATTATGATCATATCGTTGGATAATATCCCAATAAAATCTGAACTTTAATCAATGTATGTCATCATAAATGGGAAATCATTTTGAAAGATCTCAGGGAATAATTAATGGGTAAAATTACCTTTCCATTTCATAATCATTTATTATAATAATTCAACACAATTATAAAGAACAAAATTCCATTGAATATCATCATATTAAATTTTAAAAGAATATTCAAATAAAATTATGTAATGAAAATGGTAAAATATTTACATTACATATAAGTTAAGAAAATCATTCCATTTTATAACAAAATAACATATTACTTAATTTGGAAAATGATAAAGTTATTCTATTAAAATTGTTTCATAAAAAGATAATCCTTGGATAAAATGAAATTAAAAATAATAGGTTAATATTAAAAAAATTGAATCCATTTTTTTGAAACATGTATATAGAAGATAAATATTTCCTAGTAGATAATTAAACATAAATAATCCTGAATGTAACCAAAATTTTGAAATAAACTGATACATCAAGTTTTCTTTCCTTTGAAATCACTATAACCTTCTATAATATAAATATATATTTACAATAAATAAATTAAAATATATTGTTAATACTTATAATATAATATATGATGCCTTTATAACATTTAAAAACCACCTTTGGTCAATAATTCATTCTTCAAATTGTTATTTATATGTCATAACAGTTTCGTTTGACATGATTATATACTTTGAGTAGTTCATTTCCTTAAAAAACTATCATGGTACCATCATATATATAAATTTATCTTGACATAAATATCATATATATTAATTTTACTCAAATTCTTTTCATCTATAATAGTTAGATATTGAAAAATCATGTCATAGTTTATGGAGATAATATTCCATAAATTCACATGATTACAGTTTCGTTTTTTCAATAGATGAAGATAATGAATAGTAAATATTAGTTGACTTCAAAGATTTACTTATTTTATCATTTATATTAATTATATTCATAAAATTAATTCTCACTACCATATTATTAAAATAAATATAAAAAACCAAACACATGCTACGTGGAGGTGGTAGTACACAAGTACTCATCAGTGGAATTATCTTTTCTCAAAGTATTTGATGGTAAGATGGAAAAAATGATATAATTATTACCTTAGTATAATTTTTTCATTAATATGATATATAAATCTTAATACCATTATAATATGTAACTACCCAATATTTTCAATAGAAATTTCCTTCTTATAATTACACATGAAATGTCAACATAATGAAATATTAAATGCTATGGGACCCTTAAACATTTGTTTTCAATTCTACGATTTGAATTTCGATAATATTACATACATAGTTGCGATCAAAAAATTATCTGGAGTCAAAAATGACTGGCTTAATTTTTGTGAATAGTAACATACCCATATGAATAGTAATGATACCCATATGAATAGTGATATATCCTAATGAATAGTAAACATACCTATTGTACTCTATTAATAATATTCATGTGAAATTATGATATACTTATATTTTGAAATAATTAAATAAAAATTTTAAAACTATTTTTAAGAATAAATAGTGATTTTATTTAAATATTAAATTAATCATATTAAAAAAATTATTTTTGAGAATTGGTTTCATTTTTGGATTATACATGTCGAAAAATGGTTAGGGCAATTTTGGTATTTTTCTGTAATACTTGAATTTTTAGTGAATCGTAAAATACATTAATTTACTATATAAATAAATTATAATTGAAATCACCTATTCCCAACATCATAAGTTATTTAAGAACCGAAATCTCAAACTCACCTGAATATATTACTATTATTGGTCATGGTGTCATCACTATTGTTGGCCTTTAGGGAAACCAATAAACAAAGGAATTAAATATTATGAAAGCCCTCCTCTCCTCCACTATAAATACCCCCCTCACATACCTCTTCTCTTCACTCCATTCAATCCTTGTGCCTCTTCAAAATTAAACCATAAATCTCTCCCTAAGCCCCCTCCCCACGTCCAGCAGTCATTTTTCTCCTAAAAAGACCAAATCCTCTCCCCTTAATAGGTTCTCAGGGAAGAATGATTCAATAGGTAAATTCATCTTTCAACTCTCTTACTTTCTTTTGAAGTTCTTTTGTTTACTTTTCTATATTTACCTCTCCTCGTCCAAATGTTAAGAAACCTCCAGTGACACAAATTTAATAGATTTTTTATGATAATGGGATATTTTATTATCATCTCTAATTTACCATTTTTTAATTTTAGTAGTAAAAACACCACCCGAGATGTGTAAATTTAAAAATTCAAGGACGATGTGTTTTCAATTTCCATTACCATCATCAATTATGGTCATGAAAACATTTTCATTAGTGTAAAATAACATTATATATTTTTCGGTCTGATCTTTGGTTATGTAATCCTATTGTACACATGGTTTTAATTTATAAAATAAAACACGTTCATTGTGGCCAAAAACTGCTAATTAACCAAGAGGGTTATCACTAAAGTTTTATATAATGATATGACTGCACTCCAAGTAACCAAATTAAATTTAAAACCATGTATTTTCCTTTATGTTCACTAATTTAATGTATCATCATCTATATAAGACAACTTTCATATTTTATTTTTATCCATTCATGAAAACAAGTAAACCGGTCATAAAAACCAATAAAACAAACGAACCTGAACAATGAAATTGAACCACTTAACCATTCAATAATGTCATCAATGCACTTAAAAAGGTTATAATAAATATTAAACAAACATAATAGGTTTTGGAATTGTTAATTATTTAACCTAATATTATTATATAGGTCATTAATATCAAGTGGAGAACACCATCAGACTTAAGGTAAGGGATCCTCTCTATTTTAATTTTATTCAAGATTTTCCTCTATGTTTTTCCTTTTATATCTAATTAATTGTGATGGAGTATGATTATGGACCATAAACATACAGTCCTTATGATGTTTAAATGACGAGGAAGCCATTTCCTTGTCATTAATCCCTCCTAAGTACACACGATACAATGCCTATATTCTGTAAGGGATTCAACCCGAACCTCCGTTATCCCTTAGGGTTTATTTATCATTCTATTTAGATAAATAAAGCCATCCATTATTATTATGTTCATATTCTAAATTATATGATAATATTATAATATAATTTTTCAAGTTCGATTCATCATTCTCTTTTTTAGATATATATTTTTATGTGGTTCCAACTTCAATACTTCATGATAAGAAAACCTGTTTTGAGGGAAGTTCCTGAATTATTACCAAATTTAAAGTGCACTATATCTTCTGTTATAAGACACAATTGCCTTTATATATTCAGTATTTTTATTATTAAAACATTCCAAGTTAACATCTGGTTTATATATAAGATTTTCCCTTTTCTATTTTAAAGGCACTATAGTATTTTCCATAAAACAACAAAATTTATTTGTTTTTGCTAAAACTTCATAAATAGTTTTCTTACATTTTTTCACTTATACGTGAAATCACATGATATGATACATGACTAGTCTTTTTTTATGAATGTCTGATATATTTTAGTTCATTTCTATCACTGAAACTATTACGATACACCCTATTTTTATGCATTAATACATGATTGTGGTACCTAATTATTTCCATGGGTAACCCTTATGTTTATGAGAAATTGATTATGTATGATTCATTATATGGAAAAAATATTAATGAAAAGTTAAAATGGGTTTTCCCAGATAGTGCTCCAAGTCATTTTGTAAAGTTAAGTCTCATGATATGTTAAGTGTGATGGTCTTGGAGGTTATCCTTGACTTGTGTAACTATGTTAAACGATCTTGATGGTTAGCCTTGACTCGTACTAAAGTCATGTTTTTTGTTGCTACCATATTTCTATGATTCCATTTTTATATTATCACATGTTTATATGTTCTAATCCTTTATGTTACATGTCTTTTTATATCATTATGTCATGTCTTATAATCCATGTTCTAAGGATTTATTCTTATTCTTATTCCATTACTGGGACTTTAGCTCATCCCTTTGTTCATTTTATCCCCTAGTTATCCTATAGATATGTATGATCACAATGGAAGATAGGAGCTTATTATGGATTTTAAATAAAAAATTATTTTTTAATTATTGATTATGTACCTAGTCTTCCAATACAATAAATATTATGATCATTAGCTTTTACTCTGATGTATAATTATGCTTAAAATTATGTCATGTTATATGTAAAAGGCTAGGGTTGTTATATTTTGTATCATATTATGGTCTTGTAATTTTTGTATATTAGGAATAGATCACATTAGTAAGAACCTTAAATATGATACAACTACATGAAAACATACATAAATTTTGGTAATTATATATTAAGTGGTTTACCATGAAAAAATATCTATGTCTGAACATAAACAGGTCAAGGTAGCTTTTCCCACAATGTACCCAGGGGTGAAAACACTGACAAGGAGTTCCATGAATGACTCAGGGTATCCTAGTACACGACAATAGGCCTTGATGCACTCTTGGTTTGACACTCCTAGGGAATATGCATTCGTAAACTCATGAGCATAATATAAACCATAATTAAGGGAATAAAAAAATACCACAAGAATATAAGTTAAAAAATATATTAACGATAACCTAGATTTAAATTTAAAGAATCACATGTTTGGATATACTTCTCTTTTAGAAGTTTATCCTTTAATATTCAAATGTTTATTTTTTATGTTTAGTAAATAATTTTTCAAGCCCTATAATTGTATGTTTTTTTCCTTAATTAATGGATGGAAATTGAAGAACATGTTCCAAAAAATATTGTGATATGCTATGTGAAGAATTCCCAAATGATATGCCTAATATAATGAGAACAGGTGCTCAAAACATCAAGGAGGTACTTACACCGCTGTCTTAAGTTATGAAGAATAACATGAATCATATGGAATCTCTCTAATCATCAATGTACCGAGAATGTTGTAGAATACTTGATGTATAAAAGGATTCCCATGATTAGTGGATCTTCTAATCCCCTCCTTGTGGATTATTGGATTTACTCCATTGAAAATATATTAGATCTCCTCCAGTGCTTGGAAGAAGAAAATGTTATACCATAAGTCTATCATTTTGATGGAAAATTTGATCGGTGGTGGAAACTAATCAAGAATAAAATGTCCCAAAATAAAATTGAGTCTATGTATTGGGAGAAATTCCAGAGGATGTTTTTCAATAAATATTTTCCTCAAACCCTCTATCTCATGATAGAAATAGAGTTCCATGGACTCAAGATGAAAGAATAATATTCTATTTGGGTGTATGAAGAAATCATTACAATGCATGAAAGGTATTCCTTTGTCTTTGTCATGAAAACTTTATATAAGGTGGATTGCTTCTTTAGTAGACTAATGACAATTCTATAAACTGTATTGGAAATTCAAGACTGCAATAGTTATGATGAAATTTTATGTTGTTCCCTCATGGTTAAAATGGAGAATGGAGACTGTCAGTAGACTCGTGGGCCTAGTGAGAATAAGCGGGAAATAGAGAACCACATGGGTGGTTCAACAAACAAATACCATGATGGAAAGAAGCCCAAATTTCCCACTTGTAGGTGTTTTGAGAAGAAGCTTCTTGGGATTCGTCTAAAGAGAACCAAGAACTTCTTAAAATGTAGAAGAGTGGGAAATCTTTCCATGAACCGTTGAAGAGATATGAAGAATCCTGGTAATGCGGAATAATAATGGAAAGTTCAAATAAACACCCATCTTATAGTGTAGTGTTACAATTGCAAGGACCATGGTCATTATGAATTTTTTTTCTAAGACATGGTTTATCAGAGGAAATCAAAAACAACATCCAAGGAATCAAGGAATGTCATATCCTATCACTACTGCTGAGGTGGAGCTGTACAATGATTTGGTGAAAAGTACACTAGTTATTCAATTTTTAATAGTTAATTTACAATTTTATTTGGGTTCTACTCTTTTTCATATCTTGCATGTTTAGTATAACTATTCAAACACCACAATAAAATTAGTTAGATGAGTTATCTATGAGATTAGAAAATGGAAAAATTGTTTCATCCTTGGTTTATATCTCCTCCCAAGTTAACATTTGTGGACAAAACCTCTCATCGAATCTCATCATACATCCTTTAGTGGAGTTCGATTTCATCTTGGGGGTAGATATGCCATATGTATACAAATCCAATATCAACTGACATGAAATGGAAAAGAAACATCACACCAAAAAGTATCGTATGATTCTTTACAAGTGTGAAGATGAAGACGAATCTCCATTAAAATCATTGTCTCATGTATGGATATTAATTACTTATGATCAACCATGTGTTTCTCAAATGATTGAAACAAAGGTCAGAATTATGCTTGAAGTTGTGCCCATCATGAGCCATTAAAATGATTTATTCCCTTAAGAGTTTCATGGTATTATTACTAACCGATTGGTTGAGTAATCAATTTTACATATTCCTAGATCTCTATGTATATCAATGAGACCTTAAATAATGGCCCCCATAGAGCTGGAAGTGATGAAGAAGTAGTTATAAAAGAATATATAGAATGTTTTTATACACCTGAGTGCGTCAACATGGGGTGAGCTTGTCCCCATCATCATGAAGAAGTATAGATAAATGTTCCTTTACATTGATTATTACGAGCTCAACAAAATCACAATAGAGAAAAAATATCCCCTTATTTGTATAAATGAATTTTTTGATCAGTTTCTTGGGCCATTTATTTCTCTAATGTAGAACATTGGTCGGGATATCACAAATTAAATGTGAGGAAAGATGATATTCACCAGATTAAATTTTGAACTAGGTATAGTAACTATAATTTCATATTGATTCCCTTTGGTCTCACTAATTCTCTTGAAATTTTCATGTATTTAATGAATAGAGTATTTTGAGATTACCTCGACAAGTTTTTGGTAGTCTTTATCAATGATATTCTGATATACTTTAATAGAAAGGTGGTGTATGAATAGAATTTGAATACTATGTTGAAGATATTGTGAAGGGAGAATCTGTTCGCAATTTAAAATTAATGTGAGTTTTGGATGGAGGACATATCATTCATCGGTCATGTTTTCACCAGAAAAGTGGTATATATGGACCCTTGTAAGGCAAAGGAAATCAAGGAGTGGGCTACTCCAACATATGTAATGGAGATCCACATCATTTTGGGTATAGTTGGGTATTATTGACTATCTGTGAAGAACTTTTCCCAAATTTTGAACCCAATGAAAAAACCAACATAGTAGGGAGTGAAGTTTGTATGGACTCAGAAAAGTGGAAAATTTTTTAAGGAGTTGAAAAAAGGATAAACACTACGCCAGTTTAAACACTCCTAGAAAGTGTAGAACTCATTGTGGTGTATAGTGATTCTTAAACAAAGGGAATATGATATGTGTTGATGCAAAATGATAACATGATCGATTATGCCTCAAGGTAACTAAAAATTAATGATCAAAACTATCATATGCATGATCTGGGGTTAGCGGTAGTGATCATTTCATTAAAAATATATTTTTATTATAAGTAAGGAGATAAGGGTGTGATATATACCGATCACAATAGTTTAAAATATATATTCAAACAAAAAGAGATTAATATTCCCTTGAAATGATGGATAATGCTCATCAAGGATTATGACCGCTCAATCCACTACAATCCTGGTAAGGTAAACAAGGTGGCAGATGCTCTGACTAGAAAGGATATTACAACTTTATGAATGAAAAGAATTGAAAAAATTCAAATCGTCTTAGATTTGTAGAGTATAGACATGAGAATCATTAATAGAGAAATATCATCAATACTTTCTGAAATTATTTCTCGATGATCCCTCGTGTATAAAATGATGATTTCTTTAAGAAAAGATGTGGAAACTTAGAGAAGGGTTGAAGCCATCAAAAATAGTGAGCCTTATAGTTCATTATTGATGAAAATGGAACATTATTATTTGGGTCACAATTATGGTTAACATCTGATCTAGATATAGAGAAGGATCTTTTGAATGATACACAAAGATCAACCTTCTCTATTCACCCAGGGAGCACAAAGATGTCTCATGATATCCGAGAAATGTTTTGGTGGGATAATATGAACAGGGGGATTACTAAATATACATTAAAGTGACTGGTATTTTAGCAAGTGAAGGATGAGAGGAAAATGTATAAGGGGATTATTCAACCACTACGCATAAAAACATAGAAGTGGGAGAAAATAACCATGTACATTGTCACTGGACTTCTAAGGACATCCAGAGGAAATAATGCAATATGGGTCATTGCAGATCGTCTTACAAAGAAAACTCACTTTATCAAGATTGGAGATGACTTCCCATTTGATAAACATACAAGGATATATATCAAAGGGGTGGTTAGGCTGCATGGAGTATAACTATCTATTTTATCTGATAGAGAACCAATATTGACTTAGATGTTTAGTAAAAGTATCCAACATGCATAAAGCACTAAAATGATCTTTAGTACAGCCTATCATCCTCAAAATGATGTCCAATATGAGCGAACAATTCAGACAATAAAAGATATATTTGTAACATGTTCTATGGACTCCAAAGAATGATGTGACCAACAATTTCCATTAGTTGAATTATCTTACAATAATTGTTTTCACTTTAACATCTTACTAAAACTATATAAATCCCTTTATGGGAAAAGGTGCATAACACCGGTATGTTGGGATGAAGTCAGTGAGAATAAGCTTCTAGGACCTTAAATAGTTGATGAAATGGTAGATATGGTAAAAACCATTCAGAAGAACATTAAGGTAGCCTGAATTCAATAGAATGGTTGTGTAGACAGTTGTCGAGGATACCATGAGTTTAAATTTGGAGAACTGGTATTCTTATGCATATCTCTATGGAAGAAGGTAATGAGGTTTGGGAAGAAAGGAAAGATAATTCCTAGGTATATCGGCCCCATCGAGATTCTTGATCATGTCGGGTCTGTGGCCTATGGAATGGAACTTCTTCTTCCAATGTCCAATTTACATTATGTCTTCTATTTATCCATCTTAAGGATGTACATACCAGATACTTCACTTGTAATGTCTTCAGAGGTGGTACAATTAAGGAATGACCATTATTATGAGGATTATCCAGTGAAGATCTTGGATTGTCGAAATAACGTTCTATGTAATAAGACTACTCACATGGTCAATGTACTATTGTTTAACCACAAGTATAAAGAGAAAACATTGGAACTGGAGGAGGAAATGAAGGAAATGTACCCAAACCTATTTATGTCTTAGAGAGTAAATTATAATTTCAAGGGTGGAATTTCAAATTCGGGGATAATGTAATGACCCAAAGTTTCTAGTTGAAATTTCCTTATTGTAGATACACATTAAATGACAACATATTGAACTACAAATTGCTATGTGGCCTTTAAAAAATTCACTTCTGAGAGTTGTATTTCAAAAATCTGACATACATAGTTGTGATGAGTAAGTTATTTGGAGTATAATATGAAACAAATAATTTTTTGTGAATAGTAGCATACCCTTATGAATAGAAATGTTAACCTTATGTATAGTGATATACCCTTCTGAATAGTAAACCTGCCTATGATACTATATAAATAAGATTCAAGTGAAAGTATGATTTACCTATTTTTTGGAATAAGTAAATAAATGTTTTATAACTTAATTTTAGAAAAAATTATGATATTAATTAAATATTAAATTATTCATATTTAGAATACTATTTCATAAAAATTGATTACATTTTTGGATTCAACACGTTGAAAAATGGTTATGCTGATTTTTTGAAATTTTTCTGAAATACTTGAATTTTATTGAATAGTAAAATACATTAATTTACCATATAAAAAATATTATAATTTAAATCCACTATTCCTAACATCATAAGTGATGTAAGATCCCAAATCTAGACCCCACATGAATTTATTACTATTCATGGATTTTAAATTATCACTATTTCTGCTCTAGAGTAAAATTATGAAACTATTGAATTAAATATTAAGAAAATCCTCCTCTCCTCCACTATAAATACCCCCTTCATTAACTCTCCTCTTCACTCATCTGAAGACTTATGCCTTCCCTAAATTCTGACCAAATATATCCAGAATCTCCTTCACCTCTTAAAATGACCCTTTGATACCTAAAAAGTCCAAACCCTCTTCCCTTAAGAGGCTCTCAAGGAAGATTGATTCAAGAGGTAAATTATTCTTTTCAAATACTTCACTTTCTTTTCAAGTTATTTTGTTTAAATTTCTATAAATTACTCTCCTCGTCCAAATGTTATGACAACTCCAATTTATTACAATTACTTGAATCTTCTTATGATAATGGTATACTTTGTTATCATCTATCCTTTACACTTATTTTATTTTAGTAGTAAAGACACCATCTGAGATGTAGAAATTTACCATATTCAAGGACGATGGGTTTTCCATTTCTATTAACATCTTCAATTTTGGTCATGAAATCATTTATGTGGTTTAACCATACCAAAATATATGTTTTATGTCTATATTATGGTTCCTTTATCATTTTTTAAACATGTATTTGATTTATAAAACAAAACATATTTATTGGGGTCCAAAACTGCCAATTAGACCAAAAGGTTATCACTTAATTTTAATATAATGACTTGGTATCACTCCAAGGGAAAACAATTAAATTTACAACCCTATAATATCATGGATCATCACTAATTTCATATAACTTCAATTCTAGAAAATAACATTCATCTTACATGTTTATCCGTTCATGAATACAAGTAATCCAGTCATAAAAAACAAAAAAAAACAGACCTGAACAATGAAATTAAACCACATAACCCATCAAAAATGTCATGAATGAACATAAAAAAGTTATAATAAATTGTTGAAATATAGAATAGGATTTTTAATTAATAATTAATGAACCTAATTTTTTATTCAGGTCATTTATATCAACTAGAGAATAAAATCAAACATAAGGTAAGGGATCCGCTCTATTTCACTTTTACTCAGGATTGACTTATATGTTACTCCCTTTTATGTGTAATTCATAATTATGAGGTTTTCATTGAGAGCCTTCCCCATATTGTACTTATGTTTTTTAAATTATGATAATCCCATTTATCTCTCATCAATCCCTCTTAAGTACACATGATACCAAGCCATTATTCTGTAAGGGATTCATCCTGAACCTCTTTTATTATGTTAGGTTTCTTTATCATTACTTTTACCAAAATTAGGTTAGCTATTATTCTAAATTTAATATTATAAGTACCATCTGAATGTTCCAAACTGATGTATCATGTTCCATTAATCATTATCTTTCAAATATATACATGTTTTTAAGTGATTCCCTCATCAATATTTGATGATAAGCAAACCTATTTTGTGGGAACTTCTCAAATTATTACCTATTTTCAAATGCACTCTATCATATGTTATAATCCACCATTATATTTATAAAATCTTTAATTTTATTATTAAAACTTTCTTGGTTCAGTAATGTTATTATACAGTAAATTTTTTTTTTCTATTTTAAAGGATTCATATAATTTTCCATAAAACCGCACAAAATGTTTTAATGCTAAAATTTCTTAAATAATTTTCTTAAATGTTTTTTCATACATCAGAAATAACATACCATGATACATCCCTACTTTTAACTAATGAATTGCCTTTTATTTTTTAGTTCCTTTCATTCATATACACATTTATGATACACCCATTTGTTATTATTTATTAAATGATTGAGGTACCCAATTATTTCCATGGGTAACCTTTTTTTTGAAAGATTTATTATGTATGATTCATTATGTGGAAACCATATTCTTGAAAATTTAATATGCATGTGCCCAGAGATCACTCTAATGAATTAGGAAATGTTTAGTCTCATAAGATGTTTTGTGCAATTCTCTTGCTGATTAACCATGGCTTGTGCTACTATGTGAAAACATCTTGGTAGTTAGCCTTAAATCATACTGAAGTCATGTTTTTGTGCTACCACATTTCTACTATTACATGTTTATATGATCCCATGTATATATGTTTTGATTCTTTATGTTGTAAGAATTTATATATCTTTATTTCATGTATTCCAACACATATTTTAAAGATTCATTATTTTTCTTACAACCATATTGGGAATTTTGATCGTAGAATTTTTCATGTTATCCCTAGGATATCATATGCAGATGTATGATAAAAATGAAATATATAATATCATTATAGACTTTAAATATTTTTTTAATGTTTGATTATTTACCTTGTCTTCCAATACACTAGACTTTATGATCATATACTTGTAATCTATTGTATAGTTATGATTAATATCATGTAATGATATACACAAAAATATAGGGTGTCTATATAATACACATCCATAATATTTGGTGATATGAAATGAATTGTATTTCCACATGGATACACTAAGTCGTATAAGCACACATAAGATAGTTTCAATTTCTGTTTGATGGTAAATGCATTGAATAACGCAATTTTAATTAACATAATTAAATTTCATAATAATTATTAAACTGATATTATTATTTTATGAAAAATACCACATACAAAGATGAATTAAATTATAGTAATAAATGATCAGCTATGGTGATTACCTAATTTTTAGAAATTTCACATTTACATCTCCACTAAATAGGTCTATGGTATTTATTTTGGGAAGAACATACATATGTAATTTGGATAGGCATGTTGATAAGGGAAGTAGGAATTGGTTTTTCGATCTAGAAGGCTCAATCTGATGTGATGAAGTGATGGAGGAATATAACAACTATTGTTTTCGGGTGGGGAACTTTTGGAATTTATCAAAAGATTAAATTATAAAAAATCCATCCTCCATAAAAATTCCTCCAAACATAAATGTATTCAATGATAATGTTATATAGGTGTATAATACCAAAAAATAATATAATTTAAACAAACATTAAATTTCATTTTAAAAAATATCATTTTGATTACCCATTTGTTAATCAATTTTAATTATTACTATTGGAAAACATTTTCCAGAATAAAAGCGGCATAATTTTTATTTATATGGTGAAAATGGACCATAAATGGTCGATTTATGACATTTTTACCATATAACAAAAAAATTGTCTTATTTTATGATTTTAAATATTTATAAATAATATAATAAAATAATATTATCCTTTAAAATAATTATTGACCATTTTGACAATATTAATTTAATCTAGCGTTAAATAAATCATAGAAAATGGGTAAATAGAATATAATACACTACCACATACATAATATGTTCTATAAATCTATAAAATCTACTGTTCAAATTAATATATAAAAATTATATAAATTTAAATATTTTGTATATCATTTGTCAAATAATTTTATTAATTGGAGACATATTTCATTACTGTTTCATAATCTATTAAGGACATCATGAAATTACTAAAAATTAAAAAATTATATCTTAAGATTAATTTTATAAAGAACAAAATAAAAACTTATATTCAAAAATAAATAACTTTTGGCAATATGTGTACTTATAATTTATATTAAAAAAGACTAACATTTTCTAAGTTTCATTGATTTAAATAAAATATAAGTCATTTTTATATACATGTTCCCATTAAAAATCTAAAAAAATAGGCATCAGGTAGAAAATTACACACATAAAATGTGAGTGTGGATGAATAATTATAGTATTATCACTTATTTTGAATCTAAATTTACTATATTTACCCATTACCTTGGGGATACATTTTACCACATTTATTATTCATATCAACCAAATGAAAAATGGAAATGTTCAATAAATTTGGACCTTCTAATTCTAAATATGTAATTTAATTTATAAAATAAAATACCTATATATAAAATAAATTAATATTAATGTAAGTGCATAAAATTAGACAAAAACATGTATTTTAGAAAATAAGTTTTAGCCATAAAACTAAATTTATTCTTACATTATTCCTAGAAAAATATTATATTATTTTTTAAAACATTTGATCTAGAAAAAAATATGTATTTCATTAAAATAATTCATTAATAGGGACTGATGTAATTTATTATGATATAAATATTTTATGTGCATAAAAAATTTTTTTTTCTGAAAACTATTTCATGCTCACTAAAATCATTTTTCTCATCATATATTATTAATTAATAACCAAGGAATTAATTTTATAAAAATGAAATGATAAATTTTTAATAATTTTAGTAATCATATTCACACCATCAAATCTAAGGTCTATGTGATAACATTAATTTTAATTAATAATATTTTAATTATATAATTTAATTTGTTTCAACTCAGTTTTTCATTTTAAAAATTACATCAAATAAAAAAAATATCTAAATACATATATCTCCTATAAATATTAGGGTGTTACACAATCGATAGAGGGTGTTTACTATGAGTAGGCTCTGAGAACGTATGTATTCTTAGGTATATATTATTATACAATTACAATAAGTAAATCCAATCTAATTTATTTTTATAAAAAAATTATTCTTTTGATTTATTACAACTTGAGTGATGTTTATTAAAGTAAAAAATACCTAATATTCTTATTATAAATGTTTATGAAGAAACCAATACTATATTTTTATAGAAAACAATTATTCTCTTTCATTGATCTAACATGTGATAAAAAGATTATTCATTACATAGCATAAATATCGATTCCATAATCATATAGGCATACTATATTTGGAAACATAAATTTATAAAAAATGGGTTCATAATGTTTTTCCATCATCACCAACATCTTTCATTATTACTATGACACTTCTTGGAAAAAACATTATTTATACCTTTCTTTATAACCTAGAGAAAGGAAACATAAGAAAGTATGGACTCATATGTTTGGTATGGGTAAACATATGAGATTCCAATTATCACGTCTCTATAACTTGAGCATAAGGGTAATAATTTTTTTTATAAAATATTAAAACCAAACACTACATATAAAATATCATAATTTTGTATCATGGAATATAGTTTGGGATTTAATGAGATAAGAATCATAAATGAATCAAATAACATTATCCAACTGACAATAAAATTTTCATAAGACAAAAAATTGTTCCATAAAAAATCATAGAAACCCATTTCCTTATAATTGAATGGTCATTAATAAGACTATCATAGTAAAATTTGTTCACTCCCTAAACATTCATAGAATTAAATTATCACTTACAAGACAATAATAGTGGATAGGGCCTATTACTAAACTAGGTTGACCCACTATTCATTCCATGTTTATCGCATATAATATATATATTTACCAAATTAATTTGACGCATACATAATCCTGATCCCACCCTTCACATAATGAAAATAATACATATTTGTGCCAAAATATCATAAAGCATTCATATGAAGATTACTAATCAATTTTAATGATTTTTAAAAACAATCCATTAGGTTATATTGATTTTAAAAAAAACATGTCTCCAAATTATTTCATCACTTCATCATAGCATAACCCAGGGAAAATGATTCTGCTTCATAAAAGTCTTATATACATAACCATAAATCATAGATAAAAAGATTAAGTATGTTTTCATTGTATCATATCCTAATTTATGATTAGGAAATATTAAATTGTGTTATCTTATATAAAACATTCTTTTAAAAAACATATTGAATTTTAATGAGGAAAATATCCCTTCGACTTTGAAATAACCTTTTTAAAATATTGAAAAATTAAAATATATTAAATAAGAATTTTAATTTAATATAAACTTGAAATATTTTAAGGTAAGATTTAATGAATTGAGAGATCATGGAGCTGGTAAATTCTGGTCATTACCATTAAGTTAAAACAATTATTCTTTTAAAATTTTCAATAAAAAGTAAATAAAACCTTATTTACAAAATGATAAAATATTACATCTATTTTTTCAAATAAATTAATTATTGGAAAATTTTTCTTTAAAAATACATTATAATAGTAAAAAATAATATATAACATTTTTAGAAAATATAAACATGGAATAAAAATGATTTTTGACTAAAGATAGATATAATGTAGGTTTTATTTAATATCATTCTTTTGGTATCTTAAGTACATGAAGATAGGAAAATGAAATGAAAACTTGTGATTTCATGAAATTAGTGGAGTATAATAATATTCATGAGATTATAGAGAGTTGATTCATTAATTCTCATTATTATAAGTGTAATCGTATGTAATCACAATAAACATTTAGATTTTAAAAAAATCCCTTATCGATTTAGTAATTTATAAATCATAAACCCCGAGAAGTACATATACATTGGAAAATAAATACCCATAAATTTCGTAGGAATATTCATAAAATATAGTTTTTTTATTTATCTATTCCTCCTAGATTATACAAGGGGTAAAAATGTGTTCCAATAAAAAAAGTGATATGAAAATACCGTACCTAAGGTATGACTTCTTCAAAAAATATCAAAATTTGGTATATTAAATATATATTTATTATAAATATATTCAAGAACCATAATATTATATATAATAACATATATGATTTTTTATTAAAATTAAACTCTCTATTATTAAAAAAACATTATTAAAAGCAATGTTTAGGGTTGAAATTGGATTGTTTTCCATGCATGTTTTTGTTTGGTAATTTAATTCCTTGAAGATTGATTATAGGCACCTGATAAGTTTAATGTTAATAAATATATAAATATAATATATATTTATTATATAAATATTTATATTCATTTACAAAATTAAGATATGTAAAAATGAATTACATTGTTCATGAAGACGATAGGTTGTCTTACGGATGAACACAATTTTAGTTTTTTGAGGGATGATACAATTTTTTAAGAAACAATTTACAGTTTCAAAATTATTTTTATAATCTAATATGAAACATTTTTATTAATAAAATCTATCTTTATTGACATACATATGAAATGGAGATGAAAAATGAATTACATCGCTTCGTGGACTTGGTAGTCTACACTTACGCACAAGCGATGTTGTCGTTTCCCAGTGGATTGGATGGAAAGAAGGTATACATGATATTATAATCACATAGGTCTAATTATGAAATTTATTTCATATATATAAATTAAATTAATCATTATTTCCATCATTTTGAGGAAATAATGGAAAATGAATTACATCAGTTTGTTATGTAATAGTCAATTGTACACATTACCAAATGGTTCATTATTCATTTGATGGAAGAGGGGAAGGATATATTTTATGTAATTAATGTAATTAAAATTTAAAATATACATGACAATATTTTTATAATTTCACCATAGTTGAATAATATTTTACATATTTAGAAGAAGAAATAAATTAAAAATCCATATTTAAGAACTGCACCTATTCTATGGATAACCACATTAGGATTATATGTAATGGCTTACTAAGATGGTTTTATGACCAAATCAGCGACTCTAGGTCTGGGGAGTGATATAATGAATATATTTTGATATATATTAGTAGAGAAAAATGGCACATTAATTGTTATTAAGATAAGAGATATGATTCTCATTTATAATTAATGTTAGTGGCACAATTGTAATTTTTCAATGTTATACAATAATGTCAAGTCACATTCTTGGGAATGTGGATATTAAAGGGTCCATTATAAAATAATTTATGATATATGGTTTAAATATGGCTGTGATATATATATATTATAAAAGTTTTCAGGTTATCTTAATACATACATTTTCAGTGCCACCCCAAAAAACTGGTTATAACCTTAATTGAGGTAATAATATTTATAATTTTTACTTTTTATTATGGTAAAAAATTGTGTCTATTTTTTTCCAAATAATAATTACTCTGATTCAAAATATTGAATTTATTTTGTAAAATTTAATCCATTGAGGTTGAATAATTTAATGTAAAACTAAACACAAAATCATGATGCAAAATGTGTTTGTTTAGAGAATAATTTTTCTTAAGAATTAATTTATTTTACAAAAATATTAAACATAAAATTTATTACAAAGTCATAAATAGGGTTATAATAAATAAAATTCCTTATTTTACAATATTAATCGAAAAATTAAATGTTTCCAAAGATCTAAAAAATTTAAAAAAAATTAATTATAACATGTTGATATAAAAAATGAACCACATTTTTTCAAATAACATTTCCAAAAGTGAATAAATTAATTTTAAATAAATTACAAAAAATGTGACAAAAAAATTTAGAAAACACATTTATTAATAAAAAAAGATTTATTCTTATCCCAAAAATAGGAAAAATATTAAATTAATAATAAAATTTTATATTAAATAAATAATGTTGAAATTTAATATAAATAATTCATTAATAGAGACTTTTTTAGTTTATTATAATAAAAACACATTTCTCACAAGAAACATTCTCTCAAGAAAATATATTTCTTTTACTTTATAATGTTTTTTGTTTTCATTTATAGTTAATTTTTTCAACACATGTTTAAACAATACATTTTTCATAATTTATTTTTTCAAATTAATATCTACAAATCTAATGTATAGGAAAAAACCTTCACATGAATAAAAAAAATTTAAAATAATTACACCGTACCTTAAATATCGATGATTCTTGTAATGCAAATATATTGAATAACATAAATTTATTTGAAAAATACATTTCATTCAATCATAGGGTGTTATACTATTTATTTCATATCATAAGATATAATAAGTATGTATATATATATATATATTCATTTAAAATATAAAAAAATGAATATATTATAATAAAAATTATTTTGTATAGTTGAATGATTGAGTGAAATTTTCATTAAATAATTATTACTGATTTAGAATTATTTGTGGATAAATATAAATTCTATTATAAAATAAAAATATTATAGTGAATAAAATAGTAACCAAAATAAATAGAAAATTTAAATTAATTAAATTTAAGATAACGTATTAATGGAAAACAATAATATATATCTATTAATTTGATATTATCTTATATTAGTCATAGTATAAAAATTATATCATAAATAATATTTTAATGATTTATATATAAGAAGTTGAATATATTAATTATTTATGATATTTTGGATATAGAAAATAAATAGATAAATAATAAGTAAATGTTGAAAATAATAAATTACCCAAACAAATAATATTTTACATAATTTTTAAAAATGGGTATGTATTGAAAAGAAAATTATATATATTATTTAAGAAGAATAATTAGGTTCATTGAATCCCACCCAAATTGAAAGCCTAAAAAACATTGGTATAGAACAATGATGTGGTGGTGATAGACATAACCACATTGGTTGGGAGATCATGGTTTTGAGCACAAAGAAGTTATAGTATGATTAGCGTTCACTTGTGTTGGTTTCATGGAGGGTTGTGGGAAAACATCAGTAGTAGATTGACCTCATCAAATGTTTAAGGTTGCATTTCCATTTTTGAGGGTACATGTATTAAATAATGAAAATGAAATACACCCTCTCTAAACAATTAGTGTTCATAGTATTAACTTTTCATGTAAGGTTAATTTTAAACCAATAATGTCATCTCTCTCCTTTTGATTGAAATTTTTTTAAGTTAATATATATATATCTGATAACCTTATATTACATATGTATTTTCTTGATGAAGGTGGAAAATATGTCACTATTAAAGATAAATACTTTTATAAAACTCATATTATTAAATCATATGCACTAGAAAATGTTTTTTTATTCACTATAAGTCATCAAGGATTAAACCTCTAAAAAGGATTCTCATTTTTAGGATTTTGGGTTATAAATTTTTAATACAATAAAATTAACATGGAAAAGATCATCACTCAATCATACTTTTTTATTACAAGGCTATGTATGTCCATGCATTAGACTATTTTATAATTAAAAATTATAATGAAAAGTTATATACAGTGTATCATGAAGTGGTAATTATATTATAATCGATCCTTCATATATGAGATCCAATAAGGATAAAATTTGGAGCTAAACCTATCCATTGATAATATTTAGCATATTTTTGAAGTTTGATAATGAAAATTTAGAGTCAATATTCTATGAAATCCTTCTTCACTGTGATTACAAGTCATGTTTTAATCAAATTATTTTTGAATAATAAAATAAATAGTAGGGATCCTAAATTTAAGAAGTGTAACACCCCGAGATTTTATGAAAAATATTCTATTAATTTCATTAATTTCTTTTGCTACACCAAGATTACCTTGCGCTATACGCAACACCGTATTAGCTTGCAGTATATGCAACACTATTCTTGGATCGTGTTACACACAATTTTGATAATAGTTATTCTACGCAACATTGAGTATATATATATATATTCAATGTATAAATGAAATATGGTTGGATTCTGTTATACGAAACAACAAAGGATTCTTGCGCAACATGAACCCTTGACTTGGCTTGCATTAGACGCAATCACGACCTTCCTCGATTGTGTGTGTTGTACGCAATACTGGGTTTTACTAAACAATGATATATTGTTATGAACTAGCCGTTATGAATATTGCTAACTAAATTTTGAATTTTATAACATTATTATTCATCTTACACATTTCTAGAACATGGTATAAGAAAAAAATAAATTTTTCGGGTAAAATAAGTATTTTTCAAAAAATGCATTTTTACCGCCTTTTGATGGCGCACCCACTATAAATCTAGTTTTTGACATTTTTATAGGTTCAATTTGACAAAATAAAATTCTTCTTTTGAGTCAGGATATAAAAATTTACATTAGATAAAGTTTTGATATTTTTCCGATAACATTCATATTTTAATGAGTAGTAAAAACACGGTATATTTTAATTAAAAACAACTTTTTTCATTGTAATATCTTATGTGGTTAAATTATAATATTTAATGGCTTTAAAGTATAAATAGAATATATTTTTACCATTTAATATAATGTATGTCATTAGTTTTGATTTTACCTTGAATTCGTAGGTTAAATCAATTCAATCTTTTGCAATGTTTTAAAGAAAAACTCGTTTTCTTTCATCAACGAGATTAATTTTAATTTAATTTTTTCAACTTTTTTGTATTGAATTTGGAAAAATGGATTCCATATTTGGAATCAGTGGATCCAAATTATGTTAATATGCTACTTTTAATTTTTGGGAATTACGAATAGTAACTACGGTAAATTTTATTTACCATAGTTAAAGGTCAATCGGGTAATTAAGGGTAAATATAATATTTTAAAATTACCCTAACAAATGTCAAAATCCTATTGGATGACTAAAAGTCGACCCATATCACCTAAGGGTCGGATTAGATTCATTTAACTAAATTTTGTCAATGAAAATAATTTAATTATTATTAAAACCAAAGAATGTGACAACATGTCACTTTCTTAAATCTTATAAGTATAATAATCTAGTGATAAACATCATGAAGCTCCGAACATTATTATTCTCCAGAAAGCTAATACAATTATACACATCATAGTAATTTATTTAGAATTTTTAGGGATTAAATAATTATCATTTATTATGACACAAAGATGATGCAGTAATTGTCTTATTAATGAAATATTGACATAATTGATGTTATAAATGCCCAAATAAATGTAATTTGAGACTTTTTATGACTTAAAATAATTTTATAGGTTAATATGACATGTTATTGTTTATTTATGTAACTTGGTTCGAACTTATCATTCTGTTATAAATTTCATAAAAATCATGTACCAAATAGTGTCAAAATTGACATAAATTAGTTTTTTAAAAAAATATTATATTATTAATTGGTATTTTATTCCTAAAAATCTAAGGATAGGTAATATGACTTAGATAAGGATATATATATTAATAATAAACAACTTGGGTTTCGTTTTGCTTCTTATAGTAAGTTTATTAACCTTATAGTATAAGAACACAAGAAGACACGGTGAAAGTAAAATTATTTAACTAAATGTTAAATCTAAATGATAAGGTTAAAATAGGAACCTAAACTTGTCTAGATTATATTTGATGAGAGGATTTAGACCCATCCCCACCTTATCCTCGAAATAAATCAATTTGGAGCTATTTAAAACCGATCTTGACTTTATAATAAAATAATATTTTTAGTTATTCCAAAGGTGCCCCTCTCCTCCCTTATAAACGGGCACCTCCTCCCTCTCTTCCTCACACAACGTTGAGCCTTCATGCTCGGCCAAACCTTGCCAAATTCTCTTCTCCACTTCCCTAGAAACATCCTAGAGGTTCTGGTCTTCCTCAAAGACCAATTTTAGTGCCCTAAGTGGAGGTCTCAAAGAGGCGCTTCAAAGAACAGGTAATTTCCGTTACCGATTATTTCATCTTTATTTCTTCTTCCACTTCTTCTTCTATTGTTGTTTCATTATGAAGTAATAACATCAGTATCACTCATATACTGATATGTTATTATAAGTATTAAACAACCCTATTTCACCATCTATCCATCCTACGGAAAAAGAAATCACCTCGCGTGCGTACGTACGGAATACCGTCTCCACGCCGTGGTGTAATCTATTTTCCGCCACCACCTTAATTGGATGGGTATAATTATGTAATGAGTAACTATATATGATTATTATAAAGTGATATTGATACTTAAATAGTATACATACACTTCAACACAACTTCACGATCATGAGAACGATATAATCGCTCGTGCGTACGTACAGACTATCGTCTCCACGACGTGATGAGATTCATTCTCCACATTAACCATTCATGAATGATTATAAAGTATATATAATGAATAATAATGAAATATATGTCATGTTAAATCTACTGGATTTATGTATATATATATTTATGTCATCTACTTACTTCCATTCAAGACAATAAGGAAAGGAAACAGCATTCATGCGTACGTACGGACTACCGTCTCCATGAACGGTGTGTTTCATTTCATTTATCTATCTATTATATATATATATATACTGAATATATATGATATATAAATCATGTTTTATATTCTGGAAGTAAGTAAATCATGATATAAGTAATAATAATGTCAAGAACAACAATTCCAAACACCTACGATAAATGAAATGATTTTACCCAAAACGCTACTTTAACATGAATTTACAAAAGAACGGATAATATAAAGTCATAAATGAACCATATATGATATAATAACAATGAATATGGTTATGTAATAAGTCAATGACATTATTTAAATCATTATACAGGAGGTTCGGACACTTACGAATCAAATCGGACCTAAGGTAAGGGAAATATCACAATCCCATTTTTATCCGAGATTGTTTATTCTTTGAAATTTACTGGGGTGTATTTTATCATCCACATCCATGTTTCCTCAATATGTAATATTTATATCTTTATAAAATAGTTTATATCAAATTTTACCCTATGGTGAGTTTTTAGTAAAAGATATGAAAGGAATATTTTGTCGTTTTTCGTACGAGGTACTTTTTGACTTTTCGGACAAAAGTACTACGAATGTTTTTTTTAACATATACGGCATGAATGGATTTTTAAAACATTATTTCCAAGAAGCTTCCTTTACAAGTTTTCAAGTTTATTTTTAGTCAACTTCTTTTAGTTTGAAATTGTATGACATGTTAAGAATGGAAAAATGTTTTTGAAGTAGAAAGGATATTTTCCTCAAGAATGGAGTTCAATTGTTTTATCAAAATTATTTTCCATCTAAGATAATAAAGGGTTCTGTTTCTATCCCGATTATTACATTGATTTGATGAAATTATATTTACGAATTCCTTTATCTTATATGAATTGTTTTATGCTGTCACGATATTTAAGATTCCCATTTACATTACATGGGTTATGCAATGATGTGTGATTTATGATTTTGTGGCACACATAATAATGGTATCATTATGAGATGGGTGGGACCTATATCTCCCTCCAATGCATTGGGTAAAGATTTTATATCTCATGAGATAGACATGGCTGGAATGGTAGGTTATACCGGTTCAGTGAAACATGACTGAAACGAGGGTGACTCGGTTCAGAAATGGACTTTGTCCACTAAGATAGTCTTGGCAATGATTCTTGACTAATAAGATATGATTCTCTATGATTATGTGTGTATGCCACAAAGTTTCATGTTTTAAGTTATGATTATTGGGATTTCATTTCACTACTATGATTTATCCCATGTTGTGAAATTATGCTCTCTTTTGCAGGTTAAGATTTCCAAAATGTAATGTTCTTATGAATATGATGTGATTGATATTTCTTTTGTTTACCCTTACTAAGCATTTGAGCTCACCCTTTTATGTTTTCTTTTCCCCAGGATATAAAGAACGGTTTTAGGTAAAAAAGGAAGATCTTTATGGGAGATGTTGAAGATCTTTCACAACGATTAGAAGATTATATTCCGAGTTTCCAAAGACACTAAACTATTACGATCCTTGTGTGTGTGATTTTGTTATGTACTAAGTATTCCGTAAAAGTAATGTAATGTCCATGTACTTCAGGATTCAGGACTCTACAGTTGGTATCAGAGGAAAGGTTTAGTCAACCTTTGGAAACTAGGATGCGAAAACGTTAGTGAGATCCCTAGTGATATTTCTATGGTATGTCTAGGGATGTCCCTAAGGACAAATATACGTATAGGATACAGTCTTAGAACTATGGTAACGATCATAGAATTTAACCTATGATGTTAGATATTGAAGTTACTCCCCCTTTATTATGTTTTTGCCTCTCACACTATTCTTTTCGGGTTTTAGAAATGGCTGGAAACAAGATGATTCACGATAATGGAAGATATGATGGACAATGGAATGATGAGAAACCAAATGAAATGGGATTTGAAAGTCCAAACATCATTATTATGACGAATCATCAATCTCATAATATGATCAATAAAGTAAAATTTGGTAAGTTTCCTGACTCGGCTAATAAGAGAAAGATGGAGTTTCATGATGATCATAGAAGAAAGAAAGTTCAATTTCCCCTATGTAAATCATGTGGGAAGAGGCATCAAGGAGAATGTTTCAGGGGAACTGGAAGATGCTTTGGGTGTGGAAAAGAAGGACACAAAGCCAGTAAGTGCAAAGGAAAAGTTTCAGTTAACACCAGGGATGAGGATAATGGTATTGTTACGAAATCAACAATGGTTAAATGATTTAAATGTGGAATGTACGGGCATTATTCAAACCAATGCCCTAAGGTAAAGTCTCATGAAGAGAATCAGTACGGCCGTATGAGTAGTATTTATGTTGATGATGATGAAGAGACTACAAATGATATGTAGTTGAAAGAATTGTTGAAGCTCAGTCAATGGTTTAAGAAGGTAGTGTAATGATTACATGTTTATCAAGTGTAATGTTGTATAAGTAATCTCATGGTACTATGGAATAAAGAGACATCTAAGGATTGTTACACTATTGCCTTTCCTTGAGTTTTGAAAGTGTATGATTAATGGTACCAGTATCCATGAAAGGTTGTTCAGATATTTTTGGAATGTAGATGATATACGCATAATGAAGGGATAAGGAGAAAATTAAATGTTTGATAGTATTCATGAGCTCATGACTGATATAAGGAGAAGGTTATATCATGTTTTGAGTATATAGAATTTGAGGATTTTGGTATGTGGAAAGAGTTAACTTTTGACAGCATTCATGTTTTCACTAAGGGTTAACAGGTATTCATTTTTCAAGAGAATACATGATTAATGTATTGACATGATTGGAATGTGACCAACACGATATATGAGGGATAAATGATGGTATTCACATGCTTGGTTGAAGACATTTCAAGTAATCATTTTCTTTATATTATGACCTTGGACCGAAGTATTTTAGATAAGCCTAAAGATTGGAATGGATTATGTTGGACATAAATTAGTATTGTTTGTTTTTCGATATTATTGATGGGATGTTATAGTAATATAGTTTTAGAAAACGGACAACCTGCAGGACGGGAGACAGCCCATCACGTCGGACAAGGCTGTGGGAATCAAACCCACAACCGAAGTGCGACTGGCCTTTATCGCCTACCACTGGCCCACAAGAAGTCCATGGTTAGTATAAACTAGTTTTATTTTATTAAGCGGTAGGATATATGAAGTATAAGTTCATTTTTGAAACCATATATGATTAATATAACCATAAGATGGACTTATAACTTTTGCTTACCTTTTGTTTGAAAGAGATGGAATGACCCATAATTCTATCAAATGATCTACTAACACATCACGAATAACAAATTCAACTTCATTTCTTTAAGGGATGAAGTGGAAATTGTTCAATTCATGAACAGCAGTGAGATTGTACCAAAATCATGCAAGTATATATTTTAATTCATCAACATTAGGGAAATGATCTTGAAAACCAAAAATGTTGTTCTAGTTCCCTTATATCCGATTAATCAGATGGTACCTTAGATCATCACAAATCAATATCATTGTGATTGTTGGCTTTTTCAAAGACATGTTCTCTACCACTCTCCATCAGAAATTGATGGTTAGATTTTTCTTCCATATCCATATTTTCACCTATGTTTTCCTACATGGAAACCCCGAGATGAGTTAATTTGGGTAACCGTTACATTTCATACTTTAGTTTTTAAAAGCCATGTTTTGGTATTCCTTTTTACGATGTGGTTTTCTATTAAACAAACATTCGAGTAGTAAACCATTTATAACCCCGACGAATTTCGAGGGAGAAATTCATTTTAAGGGGGGTAGAATGTAACACCCCGAGATTTTATGAAAAATATTCTTTTAATTTCATTAATTTCTTGTGCTACACCAAGATTACCTTGCGCTATACGCAACACCGTATTAGCATGTAGTATACGCAACACTATTCTTGGATCGTGTTACACAGAATTTTGATAATAGTTATTCTAAGCAACATTGAGTATATATATATATATATATTCAATGTATAAATTAAATATTGTTATATTATGTTATACAAAACAACAAAGGATTCTTGCGCAACATGCAACCCTGACTTGGCTTTCATTACACGCAATTGCGACCTTCCTCGATAGTGTGTGTTGTATGCAATACTGGGTTTTACTAAACAACGATATATTGTTATGAACTAGCCGTTATGAATAGTGTTAACTAAAATTTGAATTTTATAACATTATTATTCATCTTACACATTTCTAGAACATGGTATAAGAACAAAATAAAATTTTCAGGTAAAATAAGTATTTTTCAAAAAATGAAGTTTTTCCGCTTTTTGATGGCGCACCCACCTTAAATCTAGTTTTTGACATGTTTATAAGTTCAATTTGACAAAATAAAATTCTTCTTTTGAGTCAGGATATAAAAATTTACATTAGATAATGTTTTCATATTTTTCCGATAACTTTCATATTTTAATGAATAGTAAAAACACGCTATATTTTAATTAAAAACAACTTTTTTCATTGTTATATCTTATGTGGTTAAATTATAATATTGAATGGTTTTAAAGTATAAATATAATATATTTTTACCATTTAATATAATGTATGTCATTAGCATTGATTTTACATTGAATTCATAGGTTAAATCAATTCAATCTTTTGCAATGTTTTAAAGAAAAACCCGTTTTTTTCGACAACGGGATTAATTTTAATTTAATTTCTGAAACGTTTTTGTGTTGAATTTGGAAAAATGGATTCCATATTTGGAATAAATGTATCCATGTTATGTTAATAAGCTACTTTTTATTTTTTTGGAATTATGAATAGTAACTACGGTAAATTTTATTTACCATAGTTAAAGGTAAATCGGGTAATTAAGGATAAATATAATATTTTAAAATTACCCTAACAAATGTCAAAATCCTATTGGATGACTAAAAGTCGACCCATATCACCTAAGGGTCGGATTAAATTCATTTAACTAAATTTTGTAAATGAAAATAATTTAATTATTATTAAAACCAATGAATGTGACAACATATCACTTTCTTAAATCTTATAAGTATAATAATCTAGTGATAAATTTCATGAAACTTCAAACATGAATAGTATCCAAAAATCTAATACAATTATCTACATCATTGGAATTTATTTAGAATTTTTAGAGATTAAATAATTATCATTTATTATGACACAAAGATGATGCAGTTATTGTCTTATTAATGAAATATTGACATAATTGATGTTATAAATGCCAAAATAAATGTAATTTGAGACTTTTTATGACTTACAATAATTTTCTAGGTTAATATGACATGTTATTGTTTATTTAAGTAACTTTTTTCGAACTTATCATTCTGTTATGAATTTCATAAAAATCATGTACCAAATAGTGTCAAAACTGACATAAATTAGTTTTTAAAACAAATATTATATTATTAATTGTTATTTTATTCCTAAAAATCTAATGTTCAGACAAATGACTTAGATAAGGTTATATATATTAATAAAAAACAACTTGGGGTTCGTTTGGCTTCTTATAGTAAGTTTATTAACATTATAGTATAAGAACACAAGAAGACACGGTGAAAGTAAAATTATTTAACTTAATGTTAAATCTAAATGATAAGGTTAAAATAGGAACGTAAACTTGTCTGGATTCTATTGGATGAGAGGATTTTGACCCATCCAAACCTTAGCCTCGAAATAAATCAATTCGGAGCTATTTAAAACCGATATTGACTTTATAATAAAATAATATTTTTTGTTATTCCAAAGGTGCCCCTCTCTTCCCTTATAAAAGGGCACCTCCTCCCTCTCTTCCTCACACAACTTTGAGCCTTCATGCTCGGCCAACCCCTGCCAAATTATTTTCTCCACTTCCCTAGAAACATCATAGAGGTTCTGGTCTTCCTCAAAGACCAATTTTAGTTCCCTAAGAGGAGGTCTCAAAGAGGCGCTTCAAAGAAGAGGTAATTTCCGTTACCGATTCTTTCATCTTTATTTCTTCTTCCACTTCTTCTTCTTTAGTTGTTTCATTATGAAGTAATAACATCAGTATCACTCATATACTGATATGTTATTGTAAGTATGAAACAACCCTATTTCACCATCTATCCATCCTACGGAAAAAGAAAACTCCTTGCGTGCGTACGTACGGAATACCATCTCCACGCCGTGGTGTAATTTATTTTCCGCCACCACCTTAATTGGATGGGTATAATGGTGTAATGAGTAACTATATATGATTATTCTAAAGTGATATTGATACTGAAATAGTATACATACACTTCAACACAATTTCACGATCATGAGAACGATATCATCGCTCGTGCGTACGTACGGACTACCGTCTCCACGACGCGATGAGATTCATTCTCCACATTAACCATTCATGAATGATTATAAAGTATATATAATGAATAATAATTAAATATATGTCATGTTAAATCTACTGGATTTATGTATATATATATATGTATGTCATATACTTACTTCAATTCAAGACAATAGGGAAAGGAAAACAGCGTTCATGCGTACGTACGGACTACCGTCTCCATGAACGGTGAGTTTCATTTCATTTATCTATCTATTATATATATATATATATACTGAATATATATGATATATAAATCATGTTTTATATTCTGGAAGTAAGTAAATCATGATATAAGTAATAATAATGTCAAGAACAACAAGTCCAAACACCTACGATAAATGAAACGATTTTACCCAAAACGCTACTTTAACATGAATTTACAAAATAACGGGTAATATAAAGTCATAAGTGAACCATATATGATATAATAACAATGAATATGATTTTGTAATAAGTCAATGACATTATTTAAATCATTATACAGGAGGTTCGGACACTTACGAAGCAAATCGGACCTAAGGTAAGGGAAATATCACAATCTCATTTTTATCCGAGATTGTTTATTCTTTGAAATTTACTGGGGTGTATTTTGTCATCCACATCCATATTTCCTCAATATGTAATATTTATATCCTTCTACAATATTTTATATCAAATTTTACACTACGGTGAGTTTTTAGTAAAAGATATGAAAGAAATCTTTTGTCGTTTTTCGTACGAGGTACTTTTTGACTTTTCCGACAAAAGTAAGAAGAATGTTTTTTTAACTTATACGGCATGAATGGATTTTTAAAACAGTATTTCCTAGAAGCTTCCTTTACAAGTTTTCACGTTTATTTTTAATCAACTTCTTTTAGTTTAAAATTGTATGACATGTTAAGAAAGGAAAAATGTTTTTGAAGTAGAAAGGATATTTTCCACAAGAATGGAGTTCAAGTGTTTTTTCAAAATTATTTTCCATCTATGATAATAAAGGGTTCTGTTTATATCCCTATTATTACATTGATTTGATGGAATTATATTTATGAATTCTTTTATCTTATATGAATTGTTTTATGCTGTCACGATGTTTATGATTCCCATTTTTATTACATGGGTTATGCAATGATGTATGATTTATGATTTTGTGGCACACATAAGAATGGTATCATTATCAGATGTGTGGGAACTATATCTCCCTCCAATGCATTGGGTAAAGATTTTATATCTCATGAGATAGACATGGATGGAATGGTAGGTTATACCAGTTCAGTGAAACAGGACTAAAACGAGGGTGACTCGGTTCAGAAATGGACTTTGTCCACTAAGATAGTCTTGGCAATGAGTCTTGACTAGTAAGATATGATTCTCTATGATTATGTGTGTACGCCACAAAGTTTCATGTTTTATGTTATGATTATTGGGATTTCATTTCACTACTATGATTTATCCCATGTTATGAAATTATGCTCTCTTTTGCAGGTTAAGATTTCCAAAATGTTATGTTCTTATGAATATGATGTGATTGATATTTCTTTTGTTTACCCTTACTAAGCATTTGAGCTCACCCTTTTATGTATTCTTTTCCCCAGGATATAAAGAAAGGTTTTAGGTAAAAATTGGAAGATCTTTATGGGAGATGTTGAAGATCTTTCACCACGATTAGAAGATAATTTTCCGAGTTTCCAAAGACACTAAACTATTATGATCCTTGTGTGTGTATTTTTGTTATGTACTAAGTATTCCGCAAAAGTAATTTAATGTCCATGTCCCTCAGGCTTTGGGTCTCTATAGTTGGTATCAGAGGAAATGTTTAGTCTACCTTTGGAAACTAGGATGCGAAAACGTTAGTGAGATCCCCAGAGATATTTCTAAGGTATGTCTAGGGATGTCCCTAAGGATAAATATATGTTTAGGATACAATCCCAGAACTATGGTAACGATCATAAAATTTAACCTATGATTTTAGATATTGAAGTTACTCCCCCTTTATTATGATTTTTTCCTCTCACACTATTCTTTTTGGGTTTTAGAAAATGGCTGGAAACAAGATGATTCACGATAATGGAAGATATGATGGACAATGGAATGATGAGCAACCAAATGAAATGGGATTTGGAAGTCCAAACATCATTATTATGCCGAATCTGCAATCTCATAATATGATCAATAAAGTAAAATTTGGTAAGTTTCTTGACTCGGCTAATAAGAGAAATATAGAGTTTCATGATGATCATAGAAGAAAGAAAGTTCAATTTCCCCTATGTAAATCATGTGGGAAGAGGCATCAAGGAAATGTTTCAAGGGAACTGGAAGATGCGTTGGGTGTGGAAAAGAAGGACACAAAGCTAGTAAGTGCAAAGGAAAAGGTTCAGTTAACACCAGGGATGAGGATAATGATATTTCTATGACATCAACAATGGATAAATGTTTTAAATGTGGAATGTACAGGAATTATGCAAACCAATGCCCTAAGGTAAAGTCTCATGAAGAGAATCAGTACGACCGTATGAGTAGTATTTATGTTGATGATGATGAAGAGACTACAAATGATATGTAGTTGAAAGAATTTTTGAAGCTCAGTCAATGGATTAAGATGGTAGTGTAATGATTACATGTTTATCAAGTGTAATTTTGTATAAGTAATCTCATGGTACTATGGAATAAAGAGACATCTAAGGATTGTTACACTGTTGTATTTCCTTGAGTTTTGAATGTGTATGATTAATGGTACCAGTATCCATGAAAGGTTATTCAGATATTTTTGGAATGTAGATGATATGCGCATAATGAAGGGATAAGGAGAAAATTAAATGTTTGATTGTATTAATGAGATCGTGACGGATATAAGGAGAAGGATATATCATGGTTTGAGTATATAGAATTTGAGGATTTTGGTATGTGGAAAGAGTTAACTTTTGACAGCATTCATGTTTTCACTAAGGGTTAATGGGTATTCATTTTTCAAAGGAATACATGATTAATGTATTGACATGATTTGAATGTGAACAACAAGATATATGGGGGATAAATGGTGGTATTCACATGCTTGGTTGATGACATTTCAAGTAATCATTTTCTTTATATTATGAGCTTTGACAGAAGTATTTTAGATAAGCCTAAAGATTGGAATGGATTATGTTGGACATAAGTTAGTATTGTTTGTTTTTTGATATTATTGATGGGATGTTATAGTAATATAGTTTTAGAAAACGGACAACCTTTAGGACGGGCGACAGCCCATCGCATCGGTCAAGGCTGTGGGAATCGAACTGACAACCGAAGTGCAACTGGCCTTTATCGCCTACCACTAGCCTACAAGATGTCCCTGGTTAGTATAAACTAGTTTTATTTTATTAAGCGGTATGATATATGAAGTATAAGTTCATTTTTGGAACCATATACGATTAATATAACCATAATATGGACTTATATCTTTTGCTAACCTTTTTTTTGAAAGAGATGGAATGACCCATAATTCTGTCACATGATCTGCTAACACATCATGAATAACAAATTCAACCTCATTTCTTTAAGGGATGACATGGAAATTGTTCAATTCACGAAGAATAGTGAGATTGTACCAAATCATGCAAGTAAATCTTTTAATTCATGAACTTGAGGGAAATGATCTTGAAAACCAAAAATGTTGTCCTAGTTCCCTTATATCCAATTAATCAGATGGTACCTTATATCATCACAAATCAATAGCTTTGTGATTGTTGGCTTTTTCAAATCCATGTTCTCTACCACACTCCATCAGAACTTGAGGGCTAGATTTTTCTTCCATATCCATATTTTCACCTCTGTTTTCCTACGTGGAAACCCCATGATGAGTTAATTTTGATAACTGTTACATTTCATACTTTAGTTTTTGAAAGCCATGTTTTGGTATTCCTTTTTACAATGTGGTTTTCTATTAAACACACTTTCGAGTAGTAGACCATTTATAACCCCGACGAATTTCGAGGGTGAAATTCATTTTAAGGGGGGAAGAATGTAACACCCCAAGATTTTATGAAAAATATTCTTTTAATTTCATTAATGTCTTGTGCTACAGCAATATTATCTTGCGCTATACGCAACACCGTATTAGCTTGCAGTATACGCAACACTATTCTTGGATCATGTTACACAGAATTTGGTAATAGTTATTCTATGCAACATTGAGTATATATATATATATTTAATATATAAATGAAATATGGTCGGATTCTGTTATACAAAACAACAAAGGATTCTTGCGCAACATGCAACCCTGACTTGGCCTGCATTACACGCAATCGCGACCTTCCTCGATAGTGTGTGTTGTATGCAATACTGGGTTTTACTAAACAACGATATATTGTTATGAACTAGACGTTATGAATAGTGTTATCTAAATTTTGAATTTTATAACATTATTATTCATCTTTCACATTTCTAGAACATGGTATAAGAACAAAATAAATTTTTCGGGTAAAATAAGTATTTTTCAAAAAATGCAGTTTTGCCGCCTTTTGATGGCACACCCACGATAAATCTAGTTTTTGACCTGTTTATAAGTTCAATTTGACAAAATAAAATTCTTATTTTGAGTCAGGATATAAAACTTTAAATTAGATAATGTTTTGATATTTTTACGATAACTTTCATATTTTAATTAATAGTAAAAACATGCTATATTTTAATTAAAAACCACTTTTTTCATTGTAATATCTTATGTGGTTAAATTATAATATTGAATTGTTTTAAAGTATAAATAGAATATCTTTTTACCATTTAATATAATGTATGTTATTAGCATTGATTTTACCTTGAATTCATAGGTTAAATCAATTCAATCTTTTGCAATGTTTAAAAGAAAAACCCTTTTTCTTTCGACAACAGGATTAATTTTAATTTAATTTCTGCAAATTTTTTGTATTGAATTTGGAAAAATAGATTCCATATTTGGAATCAGTGGATCCAATTTATATTAATAAGCTACTTTTTGTCTTTGGGAATTATCAATAGTAACTATGGTAAATTTTATTTACCATAGTTAAAGGTAAATCGGGTAATTAAGGGTAAATATAATATTTTAAAATTACCCTAACAAATGTCAAAATCCTATTGGATGACTAAAAGTCGACCCATATCACCTAAGGGTCGGATTAGATTCATTTAACGAAATTTTGTCAATGAAAATAATTTAATTATTATTAAAACCAAAGAATGTGACAACATGTCACTTTTTTAAATCTTATAAGTATAATAATCTAGTGATAAACATCATGAAACTTCGAACATGAATAGTCTACAGAAAGCTAATACAATTATATACATCATAGGAATTTATTTATAATTTTTAGGGATTAAATAATTATCATTTATTATGACACAAAGATGATGCAATAATTGTCTTATTAATGAAATATTGACATAATTGATGTTATAAATGCCCAAATAAATGTATTTTGAGACTTTTTATGACTTAAAAAAATTATCTAGGTTAATATGACATGTTATTGTTGATTTAAGTAACTTGGTTCGAACTTATAATTCTGTTATGAATTTCATAAAAATCATGGACCAAATAGTTTCAAAATTGACATAAATTAGTTTTTAAAACAAATATTATATTATTAATTGTTATTTTATTCCTAAAAATATAAGGATCGGCCAAATGACTTAGATAAGGTTATATATATTAATAATAAACAACTTGGGGTTCTTTTGGCTTCTTATAGTATGTTTATTAACCTTATAGTATAAGAACACAAGAAGACACGGTGAAAGTAAAATTATTTAACTTAATGTTAAATCTAAATGATAAGGTCAAAATAGCAACCTAAACTTGTCTAGATTCTATTGGATGAGAGGATTTCGACCCATCCCCACCTTATCCTCGAAATAAATCAATTTGGAGCTATTTAAAACCGAACTTGACATTATAATAAAATAATATTTTTTGTTATTCCAAAGGTGCCCCTCTCCTCCCTTATAAAAGGGCACCTCCTCCCTCTCTTCCTCACACAACTTTGAGCCTTCAAGCTCGGCCTACCCCTGCCAAATTATCTTCTCAAATTCCCTAGAAACATCATAGAGGTTCTGGTCTTCCTCAAAGACCAATTTTAGTGCCCTAAGAGGAGGTCTCAAAGAGGCGCTTAAAAGAAGAGGTAATTTCCATTACGGATTCTTTCATCTTTATTTCTTCTTCCACTTCTTCTTCTTTAGTTGTTTCATTATGAATTAATAACATTAGTATCACTAATATACTGATATGTTATTATAATTATGAAATAACCCTATTTCACCATCTATCCATCCTACGGAAAAAGAAATCACCGCACGTGCGTACGTACGGAATACCGTCTCCACGCCGTGGTGTAATCTATTTTCCACCACCACCTTAATTGGATGGGTATAATGGTTTAATGAGTAACTATATATTATTATTATAAAGTGATATTGATACTGAAATAGTATACATACACTTCAACACAAGTTCACGATCATGAGAACGATATCATCGCTCGTGCGTACATACGGACTACCGTCTCCACGACACGATGAGATTCATTCTCCACATTAACCATTAATGAATGATTATAAAGTATATATAGTGAATAATAATGAAATATATGTCATGTTAAATCTACTGGATTTATGTATATATATATATGTATTTCATCTACTTACCTCCATTCAAGACAATAAGGAAAGGAAAACAGCGTTCATGCATACGTACGGACTACCGTCTCCATGAACGGTGTGTTTCATTTCATTTACCTATCTATTATATATATATATACTGAATATATATGATATATAAATCATGTTTTATATTCTGGAAGTAAGTAAATCATGATATAAGTAATAATAATGTCAAAATTAACAAGTCTAAACACCTATGATAAATGAAACGATTTTACCCAAAACGCTACTTTAACATGAATTTACAAAAGAACGGGTAATATAAAGTCATAAGTGAACCATATATGATATAATAACAATTAATATGATTCTGTAATAAGTCAATGACATTATTTAAATCATTATACAGGAGGTTCGGACACTTACGAAGCAAATCAGACCTAAGGTAAGGGAAATATCACAATCTCATTTTTATCCGAGATTGTTTATTATTTGAAATTTACTGGGGTGTATTTTATCATCCACATCCATGTTTCCACAATATGTAATATTTATATCCTTCTACAATTGTTTATATCAAATTTTACCCTATGGTGAGTTTTTAGTAAAATATATGAAAGGAATCTTTTGTCGTTTTTCGTACGAGTTACTTTTTGACTTTTCCGACAAAAGTACGAAGAATGTTTTTTAACTTATACGACATGAATGGATTTTTAAAACATTATTTCCAAGAATCTTACTATAAAAGTTTTAAAGTTTATTTTTAATCAACTTCTTTTAGCTTAAAATTGTATGACATGTTAAGAAAGGAAAAATGTTTTTGAAGTAGAAAGGATATTTTCCTCAAGAATGGAGTTCAAGTGTTTTATCAAAATTATTTTCCATCTAAGATAATAAAGGGTTCTATTTCTATCCCTATTATTACATTGATTTGATGGAATTATATTTATGAATTCCTTTATCTTATATGAATTGTTTTATGCTGTCACGATGTTTAGGATTCCCATTTTTATTATATGGGTTATGCAATGATGTATGATTTATGATTTTGTGGCACACATGAGAATGGTATCATTATGAGATGGGTGGGACCTATATCTCCCTCCAATTAATTGGGTAAAGATTTTATATCTCATGAGATAGACATGGCTGGAATAGTAGGTTATACCGGTTCAGGGAAACAGGACTGAAACGAGGGTGACTCGGTTCAGAAATGGACTTTGTCCACTAAGATAGTCTTGGCAATGAGTCTTGACTAATAAGATATGATTCTCTATGATTATGTGTGTATGCCACAAAGTTTCATGTTTTATGTTATGATTATTGGGATTTCATTTCACTATTATGATTTATCCCAGATTATGAAATTATGCTCTCTTTTGCAGGTTAAAATTTCCAAAATGTTATGTACTTATGAATATGATGTGATTAATATTTTTTTGTTTACCCTTACTGAGCATTTGAGCTCACCCTTTTATGTTTTCTTTTCCCCAGGATATAAAGAAAGGTTTTAGGTAAAAAAAGGAAAATCTTTATGGGAGATGTTGAAGATCTTTCACCACGATTAGAAGATTATATTCCGTGTTTCCAAAAACACTAAACTATTACGATCCTTGTGTGTGTGTTTTTGTTATGTACTAAGTATTCCGCAAAAGTAATGTAATGTTCATGTACGTCAGGCTTCGGGTCTCTACAATAAGGGGTGAACATTTTTTGAGGAACTGAGTAATCTAGGTTATATTTTTATTACCATAGATGTACAAAATATCTCTTCCTAATTACCCAATATTCATATGTCATTTATCAAAGGATATTTTATTAGTTTTAGTTAATTGTGTATTTCAATGGTAAGAGTTGATGTAATTGTTATAATGTAAGTTGAATTAATTGGTTTAAAAAGTCTTATTTTATAATTTCTATGAGGCCGAAAAAAGCACCACTCTTTTAAACAAATATATCTGTTTGTATTTTAAAATGTTTTTTTTAAAAACTCTCAGGATTTCAAATATTTTTAAAACATAATCTCCTTAAAATATAATTTATAGTCTTTATTAATTCATAATTAAATGTTATGTGTAAAATAAATAATGATTAATAACATATTTTTTTATAAATTTTCATTAGTAAACCACCCATATTTTTTAAAAATACTCATTTCATGATTTAATTTGAAAATAAATTTGAAGGAAATAACTATTAATTTTTAGTTTCATGATATCAATGCACCTATAAATTTATTATTGTGTACTTATTAGGTAAAAATAACAAATTTATGTTTTCTCAATTATTCCTGAATTTATTTGTACACAAATAGAATTTAGAAAATTTTATTTAATGAATAAATTATGTAATTTTCAAACTATTTTAAATGAAATTTATGAAAAACAAATATTGATACAAAATATTTGTTAAATATTTTTCACTTCGGTATAATAAATAACAATGATACATTGGGAGTAATCACAAACATTGAGTGATATTATCAATAATGTAATGGTTTGTCCCAATATATCCCATAAATGTTATTATTGTCATTAAGGATGTTTCAAATTCCACTGAAACTCAGTAAATTTAATTTTATATGTAAATGTTTTAATATTTTACAAAAGTAAATTTTTTTATTTTAAAATGTGTTTTACGAAATTATAATATTAAATAGGTGGTTATTATAATAAAATTGGTTTCAATGATTTCTAAAAATTCTATACAAAAATAAAAAAATTCCATTATGCAATATCAGCAAAAAACATTTTCATTTTAAAAATATTTTCTTGTTGTTAAATTTAAATATTATTAATCTCAAAATATTTTCATTTAAAGAAAAAATTTTAAGTAGTTCTTATCCATTTTAGAATATTTATTTTCATGATCTTTAAAAATATTTAGGATGATTTTTATCATTTCCTCTTATTTAAAAATGTTTTCCCCATGGATATGAATGAGTCCAATCATTTATACCGGTGGCATGGTCTTCCTATGTGTAGTGTAGATTCCATCGTTGGATAGTCTTTTAAGATAATGTGTGGAATATTTAATCTATTTAAAATAATAAATGGTTATATTATATAATCTGTTAAAAGTTATTATCAGGTTAAGGATAGTTTTCAAGATGGAAGGATTAAAATCTCAAGAAAATATTTTTCCCATAACAGATTATATAAAAGATAACATTATTATAAAATAATCTTTGAAAAACATTGAAACATTTTAAAACATTATTTTCATAAGCAAATTTCTAAATGATATATTTCAAACCTCTATCATACCCAAGTATTTAAATGGAATATGGGTTTTTAGAAAATTTATTGATCTTGATATACTCATTATATTTTATGTTGGAGGATGTAAGAAAATTCTTTTTCAATGAGGTATAAATACTTAAAATTGTGAACTAATTCTTTGGTTTTAACCTAACATGGATTCCTAGGGAGTCTCTGTAAGAAATGATGGTGTATGAGGTTTGTTAGGTGCCTCAAAACCCATCCAGTAAAAGAAATAATTTTTTTGAATGTTTAGTAAATATTTTTAAACCATCGTTCAAGTTTTCACAAAATCATGTAGGGATTTCCAATGAGTATAATGGGGATCATGTATTTCCCAAACCATGCGTCCAGGACCACACACACGTGCAACATGTCTTCAAATTTTTGTAGAGTCAAATGGCATGATTTATCAAAATGTTTAGCCAAAACATGTGGGTTCCCTTCTTATATAGTAATCCAACCACGGTTGGTTGATGATTTGGTCAATTATTTTTCTAAACCATGAAACCCAGAAATTTTTTTGGACTATCTACATATCACCAATAAATTTTATAAATAAACTGACCACTTTCTTATATTTATAGTTTCCATCATACAGAGGGTTCCCGATTAGAGATACCACTATGGAATAAGACTCAGTTCTCGGATCAATTCCTTGTCTAAATTCTAATTCCTACACCAATAATCTTTTTATATTCCTCTTAGTAATTTGTTCATTCCTTATATTTAGTTCATAATTTTTTGTTCCCTCATTAATTCTATTTTTATGCTTTTTGATATTCTTTATTTTCAAGTTGTTGATATACTCTTGTTTTTCATCTGATGCATGATAAAATAAAGTACAATACATGGTGTAAAGAGTTATACAGGCATAAGTAAGGTGGTCTATGACTTTGTCCTAAAAGTTATATCGTTTATAAAATTCCATCATTTTTATAATTTGGATTTCACAAGGAATCACCCTTGAAATTCAAATGAATTAATTAAAAAGTGAATGACCATATTCTAGATCCTTAATTAAACATATTCCTCTTATTTTTGGAGTTTGTGACATTAATTTTGTCTACCTATGGTCGGTAGATTTCATAATTATGGATTTATGACCCTTGGTATAATTATTTCAGACACAGTTCGGGAGTTTTGGAATAACCATGCTAATGGTTGTTCCATTTTAATTAAAATTATTTATTATTTATAAATAGATAGAACATGTATATTCTATATAATAAAATCATGGAATTTTATGGTTATTGTTTCAACTTAACTAATGAATTATTAATTTTAAAGTATATAATATATTTCACTTGGCCTATCAAAAGTGTAATTTTAAATGAATTGGTTTCATTTTCTATCTAACATTATCAACATAGATGAAAGGTATGGAAAATATCATAATGAATTAATAAATGAAAATTATATATATATATATATATATATATATATCAATTTTCTATTTTCAATGAATTAATGGAACTTGGTTTCATTTCCTTAGCTGAAGATATCACTTGGTTTGAAAGGTAGTGGAATGAATCTAATGGAATATTTATTTTCATGAGTATTATGTGGCATAAATTGAATAAATAATTATGTATATGGTTCCTATCTAATAAGTAAATTTCTATATATATATAGGAATGGTTATACTTGAGATAGAAATGGATTCTTGGGGGAATTCCATGAGCACTCAAAGGACTCTATACCAATTTGAGGAGATTTTTTCCAAGGGTGATAACCATTTTCGAACATGTTTGTTGACTATTAGAATATTCCCAACATTATTTCGTAGGATCCATTAACTATATATCTAGATATTTGGATAGAAATGATATACTCCTTTGACCCAATTTTATGTCTTTGGATATGGAAAACCATAGATATATTCCATTGGTCCCAGTCGTGCTTATTATGTGATAACCAATGACAAGATCCTTAGTCTTGGTATGAATATTATACAGTTGAATGCCTTCACCTTCATCCCATGGATTAAAATCATACCACATAATTTACATACAAGATATGTTATTACTAGGTTTTCTGCAACCTCTAATATCAGTCATTTCTTTGAATCACCCTGGTTCCACATTTTTTAGAATTATGATATATTTCATTGCTGATGACTCCTCCCCATGGTTTATATATATAAAATAAACATAAATGTATTTAAAATTGATCTCATGATTTAAGATATTACCATAAAAGGATAAATCATTTATAGGATAATTTTTTTCATTGATTTAAATTTATAATAACCTACACAATACTCATTTTATATTTAGAGACTGGATAGTAAAGCTGCCATTAGTGGTGGCATGCTGAGCTTTATCTCAACCCCTGTCCAAGAATCCATTGGTATCTAGTTATATTATATAATCCTAGGAATGTATAGGGGAATGTGTTCTTCCCTAGACAACAAACTTTATTGCATGATTAGGATGGAGCTTAGTAGTAGATGATTCGGGAAGTGGTTGGGATGTTGGATAGTTTTTGGTCTTCAATCATTTTTATAGAATGTACTATATAGATTACCAGTTACCATGTACAACTATTTTACTATTTTGTAGAGATATTACATCATAATATTTTGTATATGACACTGATCATATTTTGATATTGTAATTTACTATTATAAAAAATGTTTTTATGACACATTTTTATATTGGTTATTTAAGACAAATGTGAAATTCTGGTCATATTACATTTTCACTTCAGTTTTTATCAAAACTAACATGAAAAAATTATATATTCTACATATTTTCATGTCATTTATATAATATAACTAACAATAAAGACTGGGTTTTTATGTTAGATATAGTTTAATGGATGCAAACTATTCATGAATATTGATTATTCATGTTGGTTATAATAAAACCAACATAAAATTACTTTTAAAATTTTATGTATAGATCATGGGTTTCATTAAACGGGCTACCTGGTTCATGATCGATCTATTTCCTCCCTCTCACTGAAGAACTAACTTTATAGTTTCTTCAATTTGGTTGTCAAAATATTACCTTAATATCTAAATAAAAAAATTGGGTTTTGTTGGTGTCAGGTTACACATCTAAAGTAAGCATCAAACCATTTGGTTTCTCTCTTTTCAATCATTCTTTGGCTTGTATTCTCTAACTATCTATTTTTCTTCAAGTTAATATTAATTCATGCATTACAATCTATATACATTTGGGTATTTTCAACAACATCATTGCACATTAAAATATAGATTAACTCATCTCTAACTAGATCAACTTAAGGTTTGAATTTGATATAAAATTTTCTAGGTTATTTAGGGGTTTTTATTTGGATTTATGGTGTTTGATTATGATTATGTTCTATAAAAAGCATTTTATTTTTGTTGAGTTTTTCCTAAAAATAGGGGATGATTTTAAAGTGATTTTTTAGCTTACAAGATTAGATAAACCATATAGAGACAAAAAAATAATTCTAAAAATATTTCCTATTCTATAAGATGATTAACATGATCTATTAAACTATGTGGAAAATACATGCACAATTATTCATCCCTATTGTGTTTGTTTATTATCATCCTCTTACTCTCAATTTTATCTGAATGATTCTTATCATTCAATGAGGATAATTAAAGATTGGTTTCAGGATGAGGTGACGATATTATCTTGAATTTTGATTGATTTTCTAGTATTTTGTGGTTTACATTGTCATTGTCGAAGATGGTATTATTATTAATAGTTGATTTTGTAAAATGTTATTGGATTTAAAATTCGTTTCTCAAAATTATGATCTTGAATTTTTATATTGTATTTGATTTTATAAGTATATATAGTTAGAGATTAAAAATACTGTATGATGATTGATTTTAAAAAAAGGGTATTGTTACATTATTTTGAATTGATTAAAAAGGTTTTTTAATATATGTAATATTTTATTTTCTGAATAAAAGATGATAAAAAATTGTAAATAAATCATGTTGAAAAATTCTATTCCTAGTTTGGTTTCAGAAGCTTTTGATTTCTGATGGCTTAAATTTTTCAATATAATAGTGTATCCCAAAAAAATTTTATAAGGCCCCAGCCTTAAACATTACTTAATCTTGAGATATTTCAGGAATACACATTGAGTATCTTTTCAGGTTTAGTGTTTTAGAGAATTAGATCATAAAACATGCATTACATCCCACATTTAAACAATGTGGTTACAATAAAAGATAGTATTCATTTTTCCCATCAACATAAACATATTTAAAATAAAACATGGATTCTTTTGTGAAACTTCCTTGACACTATCATCATATCATGTACCTTTCCCTTGACCTGTGAAAAACATTTCAAAAACATGGGATGAGCATAAAAAGATCAGTAAGGGATATAGAAATATTGACAGGAAACATGATTACATGTATACATAAGAATCAATGAAGTCATACTTTACACATAAAACATTAGGACGTTAACATACCTTATGAAATCATGAATAAATCATAGAAATCATATGACATAAAGGTAACTTGAGCCATTCATAACATTCTTACATAGGGAGTAACCCTCTTGGTTACGTTTGGAATACCCATCACAGTATATTCCCTAAATCTATTCGGAGAAACCATAACCTTTAACTCCTTCGCGTTACCCAATGCATTGAAGAGCTATATCGGGCTCACTCGCCCTTAGTTTATCACGGAACCACCCGTCTTCATAAACAATTCCCAAGAACCATAACATAATCGTATCACATAAAACATGCATAAAGAAAAAATAACATTTCCATATTTCAATAACAAGATATCAATACCACACATTGATATAATAAAAACATTGTGAAAACCATTTTCAATACCAAAATAAAACACAAGTAAAACATGGTATTTATTTTTTTCATTTTAAAAAATGTTATGGCTCATAGAGGAAACTGAAACACAAATAATTGTCATGGAGGCAGAGAAGTCGTTATCGCCGCATACATATTACAAAACAACATTCCCTTTTGTCTTTTAGTAAATTCTTTGAATAAAAAAGATTCCTTTTGAATAAACGTAAAAGTCCAAGGGGTTTATACACCGTATAAAAGAAAGTTGTGTATAAAAAAAATAAGCCTCAACAAAAGGATATTAAGATGAAGTCCCATACAAAGATAATTTTTTAAATAAAATATATCTATTATGTGTATTCAATATAAGTACACATAAATAAAGTACAAATACAAGATATGACATAATAAGATCATGACATAATTTCAAAGTAGTAGATTAACCCAAAGAACAGAAATTGGGTTAAGAAGTTCCCTTACCTCGGGTCCGACTTGACTCGATCGTTCATTAACCTCCTGAATAATAAACTTGAGATAATTTCTACCTACTTAAGAACCTTTTTCAAGTTCATTATTTCATTTATATCACTTATTACCATGTTATTAACACTATGTAAGTATTTATGTTAATAATGGTCGTTTTTTCGATCATTGCTACTTGAGTCAAAAATAAACTCTTTATAATTACAAGTTTATTCATGGGTTAAAATATCCAATATGTCCAGAATTATATTCATTATGTAGATATCATATATATCATATATATCCAGTATATACATGAATTTATAATATTACTTAACATTTATAGGTAAGAAATGAAATGCATCGTTCATAGAGACAGTAAGCCGTACGTACGCATTAACGCTACTTCCATTTCTATTTCATATTTAATGGAATTAAAACATAATTATACATAATAGTATAATAATTCCAGTATGGTATAATATATAATATAATTAAATCTATCCTTTATACGTACCACGTATTGTATTAACGAATCAAATCACTTTGAGGGGGCGGTAGTCCGCACTTCCTAAAATGAAGATATCGTGTTTAACCATAATGGAAACCATAAAGGTAAGACATAAATGAAAAATACAGAAGATTAAGGACAAAATAAAAACATTATATACCATATATAAATATAGTGACATCTTAATGGCCACTTTTGAAGGTGTTAATAGAATATTGAACAATCATCGTTTCGTGAGGCAGAAATTCACAATCCACAGAAACAGTATATTCTTTAACCATTAGATGTAGGAGTGTGTAAGTGTAGCTAGAATCCTTATTATAACAACATCAAAGTATATTAAATATACTGTATTTGTAACAAAATAAATGAATAAAAAGAGTTTAGGGTGTTGGAGAAGGAAAATATAACAAAATAACACAAGTGAAGACATTACCTTAAAATCGGGTAACTCCCTTTGGTTTGAACCAAAAGGGTTTATTGAAGAGCTTCCTGCCTAAGGTAAGGATTCTAGGATTAGGAGAGGGATGTGTAGAGACAAAATGATCAGAGCTTGGCTGATCCAAAGGCTTGAGAGGTGTTGGTAAGGAGGTAGTGGTGGGGGCCCTTTATAAGAGGAGAGGAGGGGCACTCTTGGAAAGTTAAGAAATGTTACATTATTTTAAGAAGAGATTCAGATTTAGAAGGTCCCACATTAATGTATTTAAATGATAAGGTTATTAGAGTTCGAAATCCCCCCCCCCCATAAAATATGTTTTTGACATGTGTAGGTCTTAGATATTACATTATCTTTTCAATTTATTTAAATCGTAAAATAATGAGGTAATCGCTTCATCATCATGATGTCATAAATAATTTAATATATATAATGTCTAAAAATTTAAAAAAAATAATATGATGTAGGAAATCATTTTATCTTTCCAATGACTATTTATAGTAAAAAATATGACTTGTATAACCCCAATTAAAAAATGTTTCAGTAAAACAATACATGTTTGTGTCATTTTTACTTTTACTTTAAAGAAAAGGTATTAATGTCATTATCTTACTCAAGTGGCTCCATGGGGTCCCACAAATCGACCCCTGGGTTTTCACGGTCGTCCATGACTCATCCAATAGGGTTAGGAGAAGTTTCAAGATATTTTCATTTTATTATAATATCATTGTTACCTTAAATCAAAATAAGTACCTTTAATCGCGATTACTAAAACTTAAAAGTTACTTTTCATCAAAAATAATTTTCATCCCATTGAACAACATTTTACATAATAATAAAAATAATTTATATTGGATTTTTGAAATTCAAATCACAGAAGTGGTAATGTTCCATTTAAATGAAAAATCAGTTTTTGTAACTACCACTTTGTGGTTTCACTATTCATCAAAAATTAAGGTTTTTCAGAAAAATACTAAAAATTCACCCTAAGATATATTTGATATTCCGAATTCAAAAATGATTTCTATTTTACCAAATTCATATCAAATAATTTTCATTAATTAATTTTATAATTAAATCCCGCTGTCAAATCAAATAGCGTGTTTTTAAGATACAATATCTATCAAAATATTGACACTCATTTATGTCCAATCTCAAAGTGATATTAATTCCAATGACCACCATTGCATTAAATGGTAAAAATATATTCTAATTTCACTTTAAAACCAATTAAAAAGATAATATAACTATATCAATAAATTATATTAAAAAGAGGTTTTGAATTAAAATACAACACATTTCACTATTCATTAAAATTGAACATTATCAGAAAAATACCAGAAATTTACCCAAAGTAAATTTCTATGTCCAAATCATAAAGAATAAGTTTATTTTGACAAATATAGCTTATAAAATACTTAAAAGTTAGATTTAAAAATGGTTCTCCATCAAAAGGCAGTAAAAAAAGCTTTTAAAAAATATTAGAGTATTCCATGCTTAAGATTGGATTTATTCTCATTTTAAGCCTATAAAACACTATCTAATTCATAAATAGACATAGATAATAATATATATTATTCATTAATTAATTGGGATGTTACATCCTTCCCCCTTTAGAAAATTTCTTCCCCGCAATTTATTTACTTATCGAATAAGTGGGGGTATTTATCCTTCATTGCATTTTCAGATTCCCATGTTGAATCATCACTCATGTGGTTCTCCCACAAAACCTTTACTTGATGAATATCCTTATTCCGCCACAGTTGCTCCCTGTGATCAGGAATCTGAAATGGTTGTTCCTCATAAGATAGATTCTCTTCCAACTAAACTACCTCTGGACTCAAAACATGAGATATGAATCTGGCACGTACTTCCTTAACATTGAAACATGAAAAAAATTGTGTACCTGAGGTAAAATCGGAGGTAAAGCCACTCTGTAAGCAACTGATCCATCTTTTTCTAGAATTTCATATGGTCCAATGAACCTTGGACTTAGCTTTCCATTCTTACTAAATCGCATCACACTTTTCCACGGTGAATCTTTGAGAAAAACATGATCACCTACCTCGGAAGATAGATCCTTCCTCTGGTTATCTGCATAACCCTTCTGCCTACTATGATCTGTTCTCATGTGTTTCTAAATCAACTGAACTTTTTTTGCCATCTCTTCTACCAATTCTGGCCCCATCAGCTTCCTTTCACCCACTTTATCCCAAAAAGCTGGAGTTCGACACTGCTTCCCATATAATGCCTCAAATGGTGACATATGTATACTAGAATGAACACTTTTGTTATATGAAAATTCAACCAAATAAAGATTTTGGTCCCAACTTCCCTGATAATCCATCGAACAAGAATGTAGCATATCCTTAAAATTCTAAATTGCATGTTCTGACTGCCCATCTGATTGAGGATGAAAAGCTGTACTAAATTTTAATTCAGTACCCAACGACTTCTGAAAGCCAATCCAAAAGTTAGAAGTAAACCTAGGATCACGATCAGATAGAATGGAGAGGGGAAGTCCATGTAAACTGACTATCTCTTTAAGATACAAACGGGAAAGTTGATCTAGGGAAAATGTATCTCGTATAGAAAGGAAAAGAGCAGATTTATTCAAGCGATCAATAATAACCCAGATTGCATTATTACCTCGAGGTGTCTTTGGAAATCCCACAACGAAGTCCATGGATATATTATCCCATTTCCACTCTGGTACTGGTAAACCCTAAAGCACCCCTTTCAATAACTGCCGCTCTGCTTTTACCTATTGACAAGTCAAACACTTCACATTAAAATCAGCAATAGCCCTTTTCATTCCGTCCCACCAGTAATACTCCCAAAGATCTCTATACATCTTAGTACTGCCTGGATGAACTGAAAACGGAGAACTATGAGCCTCACATAACAACTCATTCTTTAACTGTGAATCACCAGGCAAACATACTCTCTTCCCAAACCTCAAAACACAATCATTATCAATGTTGAAATCAGGAAACTTACCCTTTTGAACCAGCTCTACCTTTTTCTGCAACTCACTGTCTTGCTTCTGTGCTTGCTTAATTCTGTCTGATAGAGAATATTTCACTGATACCTGAAACAAAATAGTAGGACATCCTATACCAACAACTTCTAATCCAATTTTCATCAAATCCTTAACCAAATGATCAGGTTCCAAACGCAACATTGTTAATGAAGCATTACTTTTTCGACTCAAAGCATCGACCACTTTATTTTCTTTTCTTGGACGGTAATGAATTGTACAATCATAATCCTTGATTAATTCTAGCCATCTCCTCTATCTAAGGTTCAATACTTTCTGAGTGAATATATACATTAAACATTTGGGATCGGTATATATTTCACACTTTACTCAATACAAATGATGCCCCCAAATTTTTAAAGAAAAAAAACAGTAGCTAATTCCAAATCATGTGTAGGGTAATTTACCTCATCAGTTTTCAACTGACGTGAAGCATAAGAAATTACCTGATCATTCTGTATTAGGACGCAAAACATTTCTTTCAATGAATCATCACTGTAGATAACAAACTCACCATTCCTGGAAGGTAGTTCCAAAACTGGAGCATTCACCATTATTCTTTTCAGTTCCTAAAAACAATCATCACATTATTTTTTCCAGATAAACTTAACACCCTTCTGAGTTAGCTTAGTCATTGGACTAGATAACCAGGAATTTTTTTTAACAAACCTTCAGTAATAGCCTGCAAAACCAAGGAAACTACGAATCTCAGTTACATTTGTGGGTCTTGGCCATTCTTCAACAACCTTTTTTTTCAGGATCAACAGTTATCACATCTTTAGAAACAATATGACCAAGGAAAGAAATTTGTTGTAACCAGAACTCACACTTGCTGAATTTCCCATACAATTTCTTTTCTTTTAAGGTTTGAAAAATAACCCTTAAATGTCTTTCATTGTCCTTTTTACTTTTAGAAAACACCAAAATATCATCAATGAAAACCACCACAAACTTATCCTAGAACTCATGGAAAATATTATTTATAGGGTCCATGAATACAGCAGGCACATTGGATAGCCCAAAAGGCATTACTAAAAACTCATAATGGCCATATCTTGTATGAAATGCGGTCTTTGGAATATCTGCTTCCTTTACCTTCAACTGATGGTATCCCAATCTTAGGTCAATCTTGGAAACAAAACTGTGCTCCCTGGAGCTGATCAAACAAATCATCGATATGAGGCAAAGGATATTGGTTCTTAATAGTTATGTTATTCAAGGCTCTATAATCAATTCAAAGTGTCATTGAACCATCTTTCTTTTTAAAAAATAAAACAGTAGCACCCCTTGGTGATGTGCTATTTCAAATGAAAACTTTCTCTAATAAATCATGAAATTGATCCTTCAACTGTAAAAGTTCAAATTGAGCCATTCGATAAGGGGGTTTTGAAATTGGATTTGCATCATGAACTAAGTAAACAGTAAACTCAACTTCCGGATCTGGTATTATTCCAGGAAACTCATTAGGAAAAACATCAGGATACTCATTTACCGCTGGCACATCATTAATCTGAGCAGTTCCCTTGTTTTCAACAATATATGCAAGGTAACACCTATTTCCATCTTTTACAAGTTTCTCAGCCTCTAGGTATGTTATCAACAGTAAGGGTTCATTCTTGTACACAAACAGAAAGTCTTTCTAAAAAGAAACTTCTTTATCTCTACAATAATCTTAGCATGGTAAATAGAGAGCCAATCCATACCAAGGATAACATCAAACTCTACTAGAGGTAAAACAATATGGTTTGCAAGTAGGTTCTTTCGACAGATAAGGATAGGAAGATTCTTATAAATTCGTTTTGCCTCAACATTTCCCCTAGGTGATTTTACCACAAGTTCAGGAGTCATTTCTTGAGATGGTATTACCATTTTACTAGAAATGTTTTCAGAGATGAAAGAATGTGTAGACCCCAAATCAAACAACACACTGGCATAATCTGAAAAAACAAAGTACATGATACAACTTCATTTGGTGGCCTGACATCTGCTGAAGTAGTTGCAAAGGATTTCACCACCCCTTTATTCTTGTATTCCGACTGGTTCCCATCACTTGAGCTCTTTGTCGTACACTCTTTTCCATACTGACCCATCTCATTGAACTTAAAACATTTCACTAACTGTAAATCAAATTTGGTCTTACCATCACCATGATCTTTTTCAGTGCAATCACGAGCCTTATGTACCATCTTACCGCATCGGTAGCACTTTCCAGAATTTAAAAGACATTCCCCATCATGCCTTTTACCACATTTATCACAAACTGGAAAGTTAGTTTTCTTACCATCAGACCTTTTTGAAGAATTCTTTACTTTCTCTTGCCACCTCAGTCTCTTCTTCTGCTGGTTGTTATAGAACACTTGATCATCAGCAAATTCCATTTCCACCTTCTCAGCACATCGAACAAGCTTTTCATAACTCTTGAACTCACGAGAAGCTAAATCCCCTTAATATTTTGGCTTTAATCTTGAGTAAAAATGATTGATTTTACTATCAAGGTCTCAGATAAAATTTGGAGCATACCTTGCCAATCGAGTGAACTTCTCTTCATAATTAGCCAATGAGTCATCCTCTTGCCTCAATTCCAATAATTATTTTTCCATCCTAAGTCGACAATCCTTAGGAAAATACTTCTCAAGAAACATACCATTGAATTCATCCCAGTCGAGAGCATCAATTTCATCATCGTCCCTGATATTTTTAACCATCAACCACCACTGATCTGCTTCACCCTCCAAACGGTAAATCACAAGACCAACCTTTTGATTGTCAGAACACCCCATGACATCGAAAATCGTCTCCACTGCATTAATCCACACTTCAGCTAGAACAGGGTCAGATGATTCTCTAAATGATGGGGGATGTTGCCTCATGAAATGTTCCACCACTGACATGTTCCTCTGCAGTTGATCTGGCTGATCTCGTGCATGGATACCACCACCATTTATCGCTTGAGTCAAGTGCGCCATCACTGCAACAAACTATTCAGTTCTAATTCCTACCATCTTAGGATGCTGATTCGGAAGGTTATTTCCTTCTATATGCCTTCATAGCACTGCTTCCCTGTTTCCTCTGTGGAAAAAAATTCTGAACAAACATGTTTTAGAGGAAGCATCATGGTAATATTCCAATGCTATATCATTCCAATTTGACGATAAAAAAATATTTTTGGATAATAATCTAGTAGAATTCTATCTCCTAAAGTTTTCTAAACCAACCTCTGATACCAACTATAAGCCCCCATCCTTAAAAATTACTTAATCTTGAGATATTTAAAGAATACACATTGAGTATCTTTTCAGGTTTAGAGTTATAGAGAATTAGATCATAAAACATGCATTACATCCCACATTTAAACAATGTGGTTATAATAAAAGATAGTATTCATTTTTTCCATCAACGGAAACATAATTAAAATAAAACATTGATTATTTCTTGACACTTCATTGACACTATCATCATATCATGTACCTTTCCCTTGACCTATGAAAAACATTTCAAAAACATGGGATGAGCATAAAAAGCTCAGTAAGGGATATAAAAATATGGAAAGGAAACATGAGTACATGTATACATAAGAATCAATGAAATCATACATTACTCATAAAACATAAGAACATTAACATACCTCATAAAATCATGAATAAATCATAGAAATCATAAGACATAAAGGTAACTTGAGGCATTCGTAACATTCTAACATAGGGAGTAACCCTCTTGGTTACGTTTATAATACCCATCACAGTATATTCCATAAATATCTTCGGAGAAACCTTAATGTTTAACTCCTTCACGTTACCCAATGCATTGTAGAGCTATATCGGGCTCACCCTCTCTTAGTATATCACTGAACCACCCGTCATCATAAACAATGCCCATGAACCATAACATAATCATATCACATAAAACATGCATAAAGGAAACATAACATTTCCATATTTCAATCACAAGATATCAATAACACAGATTGATATAATAAAAACATTGTGAAAACCATTTTCAATACCAAAATAAAAGAAATGTAAAACATGGTATTTATTTTTTCATTTAAAAAAAAGTTATGGCTCGTAGAAGAAGCTGAAACACAAATAATGGTCATGGCGGTGGAGAAGTCGTTTTTGCCGCATACGTACGACAAAAAAACATTCCCTTTTGTCGTTTAGTAAATGATTCGTATAAAAAATATTCCTTTTGAATAAACATAAAATTCAAAGGTGTTTATGCACCGTATAAAAGAAAGTTTTGTATAAAACAAAATATGCCTCAATGAAAGGATATTGAGACGAAGTCCCATAAAAAGATCATTTTTTTAAATAAAAAAGATCTATTATGTGTAATCACTATAAGTACACATAAATAATTTAAAAATACAAAATAGGACATAATAATATCGTGACATAATTTGAAAGTATGAGATTAACCCAAAGAACGGAAATTAGTTTAAGAAGTTCCCTTACCTCGGGTTCAACTTCACTCAATCGTTCTTTAACCTCCTGAATAATAAAGTAGAGTTAATTTATACTTTTTTAATAACCTTTTTCAAGTTCATTATTCCTTTTATATCACTTATTACCATGTTATGAACACTATGTAATTATTTAAGTTAATAATGGTCGTTTTGTTGATCATTGCTACTTGAGTCAAAAATAAACTCATTACAATTACAAGTTTGTTCATGGGGTAAAATATCCATTATATCCAGAATTATATTCATTATTTAGATATCATATATATCATATATATCCATTATATACATGCATTTATAATATCACATAACATTTAGAGGTAATAAATGAAATGCACCGTTCATGGAGACGGTAAGCCCTACGTACGCATGAACACAACTTCCATTTCTATTTCATATTTAATGGAATTAAAACATAATGAAACATAATAGTATTATAATTACAGTATGGTATCATATATAATATCATTAAATCTATCCTTTATATGTACCACATATGGTATTAACGAATCAAATCACTTTGAGGGGGCGATAGTCCGCACTTCCTAAAATGAAGATATCGCGTTTACCAATAATAGAAACCATAAAGATATTCAATAAATGAAAAATACAGAAGCATAAGGAAAAAATAAACATATAATATATCATATATAAATATAGTTAAATCTTAATGTCCACCATTGAAGGTGTTAAAAGAATATTGAACAATCATCGTTTCGTGAGGCCGAAATTCACCATCCATAGAAACAGTATGTTTTTTAACCATTAGATGTAGGAGTGTGTAAGTGTATCTAGAATCCTTATTATATAAAAATCCTAGTATATTGAAGATACTGTAGTTTTTACAAAATAAATGAATAAGAATAGTTTAGGGGGTTGGAGAAGGAAAATAAAACAAAAGAACACATGTGATGACATTACCTTAAAATCGGGTAACTCCCTTTGGTTTGAACTAAAACGGTTTCTTAAAGAGCTTCCTACCTAAGGTAAGGATTCTAGGATTAATATAGGGATGTGGAGAGACAAAATGATCAGATCTTGGCTGATCCAAAGTCTTTAGTGGTGTTGGTATGGAGGTAGTGGTGGGGGCCTTTTATAAGAGGAGAGGAGGGGCACTCTTGGAACGTTAAGAAATGTTACATTATTTTAAAAAGTGTATCAGATTTAAAAGGTCCCGCATTGATGTATTTCGAGGATAAGGTGATAAGAGTACGAAATCCACCCATAAAATAGGGTTTTTACATGTGTAGGGATTATATTTTACATTATTGTTTCATTTTATCTAAATCGTTAAATAATTAGGTAATCACTGCTCATCATGATGTCATAAATAATTTAATATATTTAATGTATAAAAATTATAAACAAAATACTATGATGTATGAAATATTTTTATCTTTCCAATGACTATTTATAGTAAAAAATATGACTTTTATAACCCCATGTAAAAATTGTTTTAGTAAAACAATTCATGTTTGTGTCATTTTTACTTTTACTTTAAATAAAAGGCATTAATTTCATTATCTTACCCAAGTGGCTCCATGGGGTCCAAAAAATCTACCCATGGGTTGTCTTGGTCGGCCATGACTCATCCAATAGGGTTAGAAGAAGTTTCAAGATATTTTAATTTTATTATAATATCATTTTTACCTTAAATCACAGTAATTACCTTTAATCGCGGATAATAAAACTTAAATGTTACTTTTCATAAAAAATTATTTTCATCCCATTGAACCACATTTTACTTAATAATGAAAATAATTTATATTTTATTTTTTAAATTAAAATCACAGAAGTGGTAAAGTTCCATTTTAAATAAATATCAGTTTTTGTAACTACCACTATGTGGTTGCACTATTCATAAAAAATTAGGGTTTTTCAGAAAAATACCAAAAATGCACCCTAAGATATATTTGATATTATGAATTCAAAAATGATGTATATTTTACCAAATTCATAACATATAAGTTGCATTAATTAATTTTATAATTAAATCCCACTGTCAAATCAAATAGTGAGTTTTTATGAACCAATATCTATCAAATGATTGACACTCGTTTTTGTCCAATCTCAAAGTCATATTAATTCCAATGACCCCATTGGATTAAATGGTAAAAATATATTCTAATTTCACTTTAAAACCAATTAAAAATATAATCTAAATATATAAATAAATTAGATTAAAAAGTGGTTTTGAATTAAAATACAACACTTTTCACTATTCATTAAAAAATGATCATTATCAGAGAAATACCATAAATTTATCCAAAGTAAATTTCAATGTCCCATTCATAAAGAATAAGTTTATTTTGACAAATATAGCGTCTAAAATTGTCAAAAGTAAGATTTAAAAATGTTTCTCCATCAAAAGGAATTAAAACAATCTTTTAAAAAATATTAGAGTATTCCATGCTTAAGATTGGATTTATTCTCATTTTAAGCCTCTAAAACACTATCTAATTCATAAATAGACATAGATAAGAATATATATTATTCATTAAATACTTGGGATGTTACATTTTTTATAGTGTATTATAAATTATATTTTATTTTATAATTTCATTTTTTGTTTTCCGAGTTCATTTATTCAATTATAAGAATGTAACATTACATGAAAGTAACATAATAAGAAACTCAAATGTGGTAGATTTTTTTAGGTTTAATGCTTTTTGGAATAAATTAAAGTCCATTTCTTAGTGCAGGCCTTGCATGATTGAGATTGTATATTATATTTATGATTATATAATATGATAATCACATCCTGATTTTATTTGATGTGACATTTTTTAAAACTAAGTCTCAATTTATTATTATATTATATTTTTTATTACAATATAAGAAAAATAATTATTTTTACAAATAATAAATTCTGAATTAGTTGTTCTCATTCTATATATTTATTTATAGATATTTTTTTTATGGATATCATTATATATTTTTGTAATAATTTCATATGGTTTTAGTCATTTATTTATGATTGATACATTTTTTAAAGGAATCTATTTTGTAATTCCCTCTACGTGAATGAATTTTCTCATCCAAATTTTCAATTTTCCTTCTAATGTTTCCATTCATGGTTTTCTATATTTTTGATGTCTTTTCTAATACCTATATTTCATTAATAATAACCATTATTTTTTATTTTTTTATTTTATATATAAATTGAATCGAAGTTTTATTAATTTACCTCGAATAGGTGCTGAATATGATGAAGGTGTCGACGCTATTTTTATGTGATAAATGCAATGTTCCAAAAAATGACATGATTTTCCCTCTATGCCTGAAATTTAGAAATTTGAAGAAGTTTAAAAGAATAGAGATCAAAGATCATTTAATTTTTCATTGTTTTAATTTGAGATACATACATTGGATTTGGAATGGTGAAACCAGAATAAATTCATATTGTATTGATAATGGTTCCTTACAAGATGATAAATTTGATAATGTTGATGAAAAGATTCATGATATTGAAGTATAAGAAATTGAGAAACAACCGATAATTGGTTGTTTATATGGTGATTCCAAAAAAACATTGTATCATAGGTTTTTAGAATATAAGGTTTTATTAATGGTTTTATGATCGATAAATCTGAAGGTGAAATGTGGATGGAGTTACAAGAGTATTACAGAGCTACTCTAATTTTTGAAAGTCATTCTTCCTAAAGAAAACAATATTCCATATTCACATTATAAGTCCAATAATATGTTATGACTGATGGAATTAGGTTACTTGAAATTACATGATTGTTCGAGGAATATGTGATATATCAGAATGAATTCGAATTTCTGTCAAAGTGTCTTAAATGTGGGACCTCAGTGTATAAGTTGAATGAAAAATCAGAGGTTCACTCAGATGTTTCAAATACTCCTGCCAAATAATTTTGGTATCTTCCCATAATTCCTTATTTGATATATTGATTTGATAATTAAAATGATTAAAAAATGTTAAGATATAATACTGATGAGTAGATATGTGATGGAAAATATATAATCTAGCTGATTGAACATTGTAGAAGAACATTGGTCACCCATTTTCATCATTTGGAAATGAAGTTTTAAATCTAAAATTTAGACCGTGAAAAGATAGAATGAATCCATACCAAAGAATTAGTATCACACATAGTTCATGGAATTTTATATTGGTAATTTAAAACTTATATCCTAAATTTTTTATGAAGATAAAATATATCATGTTGACATTAATTATTTATATACCATAACAACCTGGAAATGATATTGAATTATTATTGTCACCATTAGTTGATGATTTAAAACTGTTATGGGAGGAAATTATAAGGGTGTATGATTCTTATAAAATAGAAAATTTTCAACTGCATGCAATGATTAAGTTCACTATAAAGGACTTACCATCATAGAGAAATTTGTCTCGATAAAGTGATATGGGGTACAAAACTTATCCAATTTATGAACAAGAGACTTCATATTGTCCACAACAACATGTTAAAAAATAGTATACATGGTTTATTGATGTTTTTTTCCAATCAATAACTCTAAAAGTTAATTGAAAAAGGATTTACACAACTCCCATGAATTTGCTGTTACTCCAAAACCTTTATCCACTACTAAATTTTTTGACATGGTGAAAATCATTGATGTGGCATTCAGAAGGACACATAAATCTGGTAATGATAGAAATAATTGGAAGAAATGGTAAATTTCTTTGGATACCATATTAAAGATATCATGATGTGAAACATAAGATTTATATCATGCATATGGAGAAGAATATCCATGATATTTTTATTGGAAAATTGTTATATTTAAAAAGGATTACTAATTATTTGTTGAATGAAATAATGGATTTAATATCAATGGGAATAAATTTTTAGTTCTCTCCCACACATCATGAATGGAAAAGATTCCTACCCTAGGCTTGTCATACATTATAAAAGAGGTATCAAATTTATTTTATCAATATCTTTATGATATCAAAGGGCCACAAGTTTATTCTTCAAATGTTAAAAAAATTATTTCTTCAAAGGATTCTAAGTATATATGTATGAAATTCTTGAATATAACAACATGATGCAAAAACTCTTACCTTTTGCATTGCATGGAATATTTCCCACCAATGTCAGAATCACTATCAGGAAGGTGTGTTATTTTCTTAATTCAATTTTTAATAAAGTGATTTATTTCACTACTTCGAAATATTTTTTGAATGAAGTGGTTTCAATTAATTGTTAATTGAAAATTTATTTTTTCCATATTTTTTTGATATCATGGTGCATTTAATGGTTTATTTGGTGCGAGAAATAAATCCTTGCGGACCTGTATATCTATGTTGGATGTATATTTTTGAAAGGTATATGAATTCAATGAAGGGTTATGTTAAGAATAAATATTGACCTAAATAATGCATTCTCAAGAATTTTATTTTTGAGGAGGTTTCAGAGTTTTGTTCATGTTATTTTTCTATTGTGGAGAACAAAAATTTTCCTACATCTCACCATGAATGAGATAATTTGGGGAAAAAGGGGATTCATGGATATAAATTCAAATCATTGATATGTGAAAACATAATGATGTTATAATTAGATATCTTTAATAACATAAATTATGATCAACTATATATAACTTTACAAATTAATGACTTGAATCAATGTTATCCGAAGAAAGAAGGATAGGTGGATTGTGAATGATCAAGAAAAATTCATTGGCTTAATGAGACTGTGAAACATGATGCATGAGAAATATTGATGTGGTTATTGGGAGGTACATCTTTTAATATGATAACATGGTCCGGGTATAACATTAATGGATATACAATTCATACAACAGTTCAGGACTACATAAGTGCATTTTGGAATGGTAGTGTGTCGGTGTTCGCAGAAGCAATGAATTTTTCATGTGCCAAATACAAAAACCCAATCACTACATCAACCACATGTTATGGGGTCATTGATGAAATATGGGAGGTTAAACACTTAAAATTTCAGTATCTATTATTCTAGAGTAAATGGTTTATTAGTAACAATAGTGTTCGATAAGATGAATTTGTAATAGAAGTAGATATTCTTTATAAATTCAATCGCACAAAATGTATTTTATTCATGGAAGCAGATGAAAAACTAAATTTTTATATTCTTCATCGGTTCGATATATAGTGAGATATTGTTTTACAAGAAATAATAGTATGTTCGTTATGATAAACTTGTTGAAGATGCTGATTTATGTTAGATCCCTACATTCATGAAACAATTAACAAATAATATTGATGAAAAATTCGAAGGCCTGGATTTTTCCATATAGAACAATCATGGTGAATAATTTAGGAAAACAGTCTTTAGTGGGTTCTTAATATTACAGGTACCATATGTTTTATTGTGGTCTGATTTTATAAATTTCATAAGTTAGATATTTTAATTTTATTTTCTTCATTTAAACATGTATTATAAGTTAAATATGTTGTTTTATATTAGTTTAGTTTTGTCTAGTTTTAGATATTTATCATTAAGTAACATATCTATTTACTAAATTTATTGAAAACCAATCATTAAAAATTTAGTATTAAAATAAATAAATAAATAAATATATATTGTATATGATTATATTATAAATAATTATGTTTGTTGTAAAATGATTTATTGGGTTGGTGAATTGGTAATATGCCATTTTATCTCTCATGAATATTGTGTAGTTTTCATAGATTTATGTCATTTAGTTTTTCCTTAATATTGTTAGAATTATAGTTAATTTTAATAAATATTAATAAAAATGCATTATGATTGGTTTTGTTTTCATTCTGACTGATAATTGGTAAATATTTATTTAATATTGTATATAATTGTTGAATTTGTAAATTTTTGTAATAATTGATGATTCTTTTATTTTTAGGATAATGAATGATCAATGATCTAATCCGAAACATATTTCTATATTTGATCCTACTCACACCACTAGGGAGGAACTTAAACATACTCTTACTCATGAGCCTCCTCATCCTTCTTTAATTGAGACATCTACTTCCATAATGGAAAAAAGAGTTTTAGGGTCGGTAAAATTGTCACCATAAGTTTATGAAAATAATCAATTTCTCATAGTTAGGAGCGTAGGATACCAATAGATTTTGATGATAATGATTTTCCAATAGGCCTGAATGAAAAATAATTCAAGACATTTATATCAGTATTGGATGAAAAAAAAGTTAATATTATGTTCAAAAATTGGCGATATGTTGACAAAATGGAATTATCACTATTTTGGGAGATCATTTGGGTAATATTGTTCTTTATTATTATACATATCTGGAAATTTTTATTGAAATATATGAGTGTATCTTTCTTATCATTTGACAGATGACATTTCTGATATTAGGGGAGTCAACATGAAATGTTTACCATTGGCGGATAAGAAATGGAGGGATTTTAAATCATCCCTCACATTATAGTTCATTTTTTTTGAATAGACAACATAAAAATAAATGTGATGTATATAAATTTATAGATGGAGATACAAGGACATATTTTTTAAAATTAGATGATGATATGACTTTTAAAAAGTGAAATTTTCTATTTTTAGATGTTTTTTATATTAATGACCATGTTAACGATATATTTATTCTAAATTATGAATTTAAAGCAATCAAGGAGTTATCATCATGACATTCAAGAAAAAATGTATACCCTCAAATGCTATCTCAAGGAGGGTATATATTAATGGAAGAACAAATTATAGATAAAAACATCAAAAGCTAATATCCGAGTCATCAGGATCTGGAGAGGTTTCCCCTCTTTCCCCCTCCCCCACTAGACATGAAAAATGTAAGATGGATTAAATGGGAAAAGGACAATATCTTACAAAATAGAATATATTTGTAGCTCATAAAATTGCAAGAATATTATTTATTAATTTAAAATAAATACATTTTTATATATTGTGATTCATTACAGATTTTTTAAGATATTCTATAAAGGATCCCCTTGAGGAGTAGAGAAGAAAGGGGGTCTTTATTGCTGAGGTTAAAGTAGATATTTTAGCTCTAACATTGGGAATACATGACCACTTGGGTCATGTAAAAGGATATTGGATATATGTGTTGATAATAAAACTGTTTCAGTGTTTAGAAGCTCCATCAAAGGTGAATTTTTATAAAAATAGAATCTTTGGAAGATAAATTTCATGATATTCAAGCGACAATGGATGAAAACATCGTATCTTCATTACATGAGACTTTTACAGACATGAAAGGGTAGTTTCGTCCAACAGATTCGACTACTACACCTGCACTAACAAATCCTTCTCTTTCTTATCCAACTCGCAAATATGTGTTTCTATAACCTACTCCTTAATATCCAACACCAACACTCCCTCCTCTATAGCATCCAAGTTTATGTGTGTAATTTTTTGATGATCCTCGTCATATTGTTTCATATGGAATGATATATTATATCAGTGATAACATTAATCCTCTCCAAAATGAGATTGAGAATCATAGGGTCACTGTACAAGATATTATATATTGATTAGAAAAAATTACATGTCCTACTAATGATGTTAATACAATTGGACAAATTATTGGTCATCTTTTGGTTCGCCCATCTAGACTACTTCGACATATTACCATATAGGTATGTATATATGTTATATTTAATTTTATTTTTTGTAGTAAAATTATTTCCCTATTTAAAAGCTTATATATTTCTCTAATAATTTAATTAATAATTTAAGGGTAAAGAAATACTTAATAAAAAACAAAAAATTCAATGTTCCATGGCTTCAGATACCAATTCTACTGGTCTTGATCGATTTTCAATATAATCAAATTTAATATTGAATATTTGACATTCCATTTGATGCTGATTTTCAAGGGAGTGAAATAATTAGGAGATATTAGAAAAATGATATCATAGAGATTATATTTGGAGATCAATTTATCATCCACATGATGTAGGTTTTTTCCATGTATGTCGATTAAATTTATCTTTAGTTCCATTAATTTGTTGAAAAAATATAACTATATATGAATTGTATTAGGTATCTATATAAAATTTGTGTAGATCATAATAGAATAATTGTATATTGATTTATAGACCTGCATTTTATTTGACCTATAGGTTTTACAATTACCGATGCTAAAGAATAATTTATATAGCAGAATGATTTTAAAAGAATGTCATCATTAAATGTTGGATGTTTCAAAATCATGAAAGGTATGAAATATTTTTTCTCACAAAGTGTTATATACCCCGTAACATATTAAGAACTCTTGTCAAGTTTTCTTTTTTATCATTGTTCATTAGATGTAGGTTTTTTTTTCTATTAAAGATAACATTTAATTGGTGATGCTCTATTCATGATAAAGTGAAAAAAAATTCAAGAATGTATTAGACACACAATTTGGATTACTAATATACTTGTTAATATTACAATTAATAAAATTTATAAAATTTATATTATTTTCAAACAGGTCCTGGGATTTATTTAGAGATACAATTAGAAAGAAGAGTAGAAAGAGGGTCGATAAAAAATTTGTAAATGTTATAGTGAACTATCCTTTATAATTACAAAATTTTGTATATATTAATTAAAAATGTTTTTTTGAAATAATATCTATCTGAAATAGTTTAATAAACAACATGGTGGTACTCAAAGTGGAAATTTGGTTTTGATATTCATATCTAAAATAATTATGACCGAGATAGTTACAAAGTTTCCTCAGGTTAGTCATCTTTATAAACCATTCTATAATATTGAATATGTTTTCATAAAAATTTAAGTCAAATGAATTATATATTATTTTTATAGCTTTTTATTGATGAATAGTAATATAGTGCAGATGTGTTGAGGCATTTACAAATTGAATGGGAAAATAATTTTACCGAAATAATTTTTTTGGGTTTATTTTAATGTTAAATGTATTATGTATTGCAATGGACTTTAGTGTTAGAATTTATTAACTATTGTGATATTATCTATATTCTGTTGGTCATGAAGATGAATTAATGCACATTTATGTGTTTTTCTAGTTTTTTTGTGATTTTCTATACTACATCTTGCTACTGCCAATTTTTTTGCTCTCTTGCTTTTGCTTTCTAGATGCTTCTGCTGGAGGAGATGATTGGTTTTTTTTTAAATAAAATAATATTTTTGACATCTGTTATTTGATTACCAACATGGAAAGTACTTGAGCCCTAGTTTTCATGTCGGTTAATTGAAATAAACGATATGATAAATAGTTCATAATGGGATTCTCGCATAGTTTATTCAATAATCAACATGAAAACACATTTATCACATTGGGTATTTAAAATAACTAATGTGATAACAGGTTTGTAATTTGTTTTTCACGACGTTTATTGGATAACCGATGAGGGAAAACCTTGCAGAAATTATTTATAATGTTATTTATAAGTAACCAATGTAAAAAACCTAATTTACAACATCCCATATAACCACGTCACCTATAAATAGATGTAAAAATTTATATAAACCTAACATGAAAGCTTGTATATTCACAAGTGATTATTGATGGATATTTATGATTACTTTTTATTCCATATTTATTATAATTCTCCCAGTATTTACTCATTTGTTCGTATATATAAAATGTGCAACACTCTAACTAGAGGGAATAATCTTTCCAATTTCACACATAGGACCTTGTTTATAGTCAAAAACCTCTAAGGTGTCGGGAGGCGCACATGATGACATGTACCCAGCCAGGTTTGGTCACCACTGAGTGGCACCAATTTTGGGAAATTAAAATGTTATATCATATCTATTTCTTTTCTTTTGAATTATTGTTTTGTAATTTAGATAAGATATTTGGAACATGTTGTAATATGGTCACTAGTTATTCCTTGAATTACATATCCCTCTTTAGGGGTAAATATCATGTTTTTTTAAGTGAGATTCATGTTCAGTATTTTTGTTATTATAGTTGATGTATTTTTATTGTTGGGTGATGTACATGGATTTTAGTTCTTGATATTTTTAATGGATTTTTACCTTATCCTAGTATGATAAGGGTAATTGGTTCATATATCATTACAGACATCCATATGTCACATTCCATGAAGTTACAAAGACAATAGGCACATTTTATTACTTCTATTGTTGTATTTCTTATGATTACAGAGCGATCTATGGTTGTAAAATATATTTGTGCTTCTAACATCTTCTTATGGTTTAGGAAATTGGTTTTTTGTGTCAACATCATTGTAAATAGAGTTTTCCTATAAAATTTGGTTGTGGAATATTAAAATTCTTTTATCAACCCATGTCATCTATGTACCCCTTGTTACAGGTGCTAGGATATGGCTACTATAACATGATTACCGTTTTCAATTATAATGTGTTCATAGATTTTTTAATTGAGAAGGTATTTTTAATGATTTTATCCATTATTCTTATTACCATAACACTCTAAGACTAATTTTTCATAGAATAGTCCAACCTTATTCTATCTATATAATAACTTGTGAAATTTAAATGAGGATTCTAACTTATTAAACAATGGTATCCATAAATGGAGAGGAAAAATGTTATTTAAAGAGTGTTTTAATATTTTCATCGCAATTGACCCTTCAATAAATAGAAACCTATCCAAATTAAACATAAACGCTTACTTGTACCATGGACATCAATATGGGTAGTTGGGGTAATACCTATTGTAGTGAGCCCTCATTCTTGTTATCCGACTTTTCTTGTTCTTATATCATCTATCGAATATTGATATGAAGCATGTTCTTGTAAATTTTAGTGCTATGGAACAACGAAATCCTCAATTTGTGCCCAAGGAGGTTGGTGACGACCACACTCTAGAGATATTGGGTCCTGAGCTAATATTCATGCGGTCATTAGTGTGACATGAGGCACCACCTGTTATACAAGAACTGGGCACTAGAGTTCATATTTGAGAGGGCTTTCTTTTCCTAGTGCATTCTAGGGATGTTGGTCCATTCACTACTGGAATGTGGGTTTTTACCAACACTTACATACCAATGGTTTCATAAAAACGTTGGTAAAGAACAATTTTACAAAAGGTTTCGTAAAATCATTGGCAAATCAAGTCCTAAGCAACCATTACCAATGGTTTAAATAGAAGCGTTGGTAAAAGGATGGCTTAGGGGACCTTTTACAAAAAGTTTCTTAGAACCGTTGGTATATGTGTGGCCCAAAATTGTTTACCAAAGGTATTTAAAAACCATTGGTAAAAGTTTCCCCCAAATTAATAGCATCCCCTCCTCTCCCCTATTCGTGATACAGAACCATAAACCGGAGCACTTCCCTCAAATTCCCCCCCCCCCTCTCTCGGCGATCTAGAAGCTCCTTCGGCTTCCTCTTACTCCATCCCATCCAAGATGCTAAATCTCATACTGAATCTCCATCTGACCCATCCTAAATTAGGTATTTTCTTAATAGGTACCTTATTTTTATTGAAAATTATCTAATATTTCAGTTTTTAGTTTTTTTTTTGATGTGTATATGTTTTAGTTACTGTTTTCATTTAACATATATGTGATGAGGTTGTATCGAGATTAAGATGTGCAATGATGTGGGTTAATTGGAGGTGAGTGATGCTATATGTGATTTTATGGGTTATTGTGAGGAGTTTCTTTCTCTTTAATTGATTGGTTTAAAAAACATAAGTCGGTGTTGCATATATTATGTTATTGGAATTGGTAAAGAAAAAAGTTGGTCTCGGATTTCCGAGTTGGTTATTTGGATGGAATTACTTATCAAAAGTTGGTATATATCTATTTCATATGGGTGTGTTTTATAATTTACTAATGTATTTATTAAACTGACCATGAAATAGACATTTCTCACAATATGGAAGCACCACAGATATCATAGATATAGACTACACACCAAAAGACACCCATGGGAGACACGTCTTGACATCTACGGATAGTTAAGGGGTTATTAACTTAGGAACTGAAGTCGAATGGAACTCAAGCCTTGAAAAATTCCAACTTCTGGTAGAAAATATACCAAAAACATTATTATTATTATAGTATAATGAAATGGTTTACACCCTCATGACCAAGTAGACCATCTAGTTCATTGACTGCTGCCCAACCAGGTTCATAAGTGGGATCAACTAATAAACATTTATTGTGGTCTCTCTGAGGTTCTTTCTATACTGAAGAGGGTTATGTGCACAATATTCAAGTCAAATAATGTAATATAGGTGCATATCCAATGGATATGTGTACTAGTATAGTTTTTCCAACAATTTTCTCTATAAAAAACATAATGAAAAAAGAAGAGATTATTAAATGGAATTGTTTCCCCTTGCTTGCAGGAACGTGAACATCCCATAGGGAGGTGGGGTTCTTATATATTTTGTGGTGACATGTATAGTAATAGGATACAGGTATGTTTATTTTAGTTTTTATTTTATTATCATTATCGCATTGTCCATATAGGTATTTTACTTCTTTCTACGGACGTAGGGTAGTAATATTATCCTGTGTAGTTGATGTAGATCGCTTGTATACAGTAATTCCATGCGGTGTTAGTGTGAGGAAACATTGGAAGCTATAGGATCCTTGGGGTCTTCCATGATATGGAATTTGTTTTTCTAAAAAAAATTGTGGGAACATTTCTGGAGTATGTTGGAGTCATGAAATAACCCCAAGTGTCTCTATGATATAGAATAAATAACCAAAAGTGTCTACAAGTGTCTCCATACATCATATCATCCTCACATGGGTTGGCCACTCACCCAATCCTATCAAACCTATCCTGGTCTATCCTCTCATTCACATAGTCAGACTCATATCTCGAGGATTATCCCATGCCTTGATGCACATCTCATCATCAAACAAGACAAAGAGTATTATTCACCTTATGATTGTCCTAGTAACAAATGCACACCATGTAGAACCCATCTACATTATATTCTCAATAATCCACTCTAGAACCTCATAAAAATCATGTATTATAACCCATCCCCACTAACCAGGTTCCATCCTATGATAAATCAAACCAATAATCTTGGCATTATAATGCCAATCGGTCCGACAATACCCAATACCCAAAATAACATCTTATCCTTCATCCCTTTAATTGAACTCTTGAATCATTAAATGGAGTAAAAACATTCATAATACATTTTATATACTCATAGGGACTATACCACTCTAATAACCAACCAAGATTCTAATCCATCCTCATAAGTATTTCCTCATCAAAGGCTGGATGTACAATTTCAACACCTATCACTATAAGGCCCAATCCTGTTAGGAATATTTTTCTTAATCTAAATCCTCATCGTTAGTGACATCAATCACATTAAAGCGCATAAATGTCAGATGAACCCTACATTCCACGAATTATTCATGTGGATAGGCCCCATGGAAACAAGCTAAGAACTAAAACCATAAATAATAATGCCAAATATATGCATCATTATTAAATAAATATCTCATATGTAATAATAAAAACCCCGAATAATGAGACATCATCCCTTTTATTGAACAAAAACAAACTAAGTTGAAACTCGGGCCAAATTGATTATATACCAATAATAGAAAGAGTAATTTTTAATTAATAGTAATGTATTATTTGATAGTATCATTTTGAAACATTGATCTGTTTTCCCATTGTATGCAGGACCATGATTTGACCCATGAGGAACTATGGTAATTATAAGTTAGACGGTGACAGGTATAGTCACAGGAGACAGGTATGTTTTAGTTTAGTTTTTATTTTATTTTCTTTATCGTATTGGTCACTTAGATCTTGGACTGATTTCTATGGATAGAGGGTAGTTATATTCTGTGAAGTGTCCCAGAATGAGTTTAGATTAATTCAGTCAACCGGCTTTGATCCGAGGTAAAATTCTATGGTTAATACTTGTCTCTCACCACATGTATTTGGGGATTTAGTGTTTTCTACTCTATATTATGTTTTTAGTTGGTCGTTGGATTGCTTGGTGTTGGTTTATGTGGATTTGGTTCTCTGCTACCAATCTAGGTAAGGCTTTAATGCCATTGGTTGGTGTCTCACTGGTTATGTAGCGTACTTCATGTGTTTTAATGTTCTTAATATCCTTTGGGTGGTGCATTGATACCTGCTCATTAGTTTTGAGTCACCATGTCAAGGGTGACTTGCATGTGTGTGCATGGTTAAGTAAGTATATGTATGTGGGTTCCCCCGTTACGTGTATAGTCACCCATGGTAGTGATTATGGATGTATGGGCCTAGGTCTGTCCATGTAGATATATATAAATGGATATGCAAGTGATTGGAGACTGATATATGCATATATGAATATGTGCAAGGATCACCCTGCACATGCTCATGGCCATGCAGGTGTGTGAATAGGGTCTAAGTGTCCTTGCATGTGTGTGAAGGTGCATATACCTAGTAGAGGAGCAGTATATTTTAGTTATAATGTTCCAGGAGCCGAAGTGGATGGCTTGGTTCCACCTTGAGGTAGAGTCCCTCTCGTAGCCTCATTAATTTAAGAGTGATTTAAATTAAATTTAGCTTCTTTCTAAATTTTGGAAATTTATATTAAATTTAATATCTTGAATAAGTGTTCTTTAATATAATTGTTTAATTTGATAAATAATGTCATGTTTTTATAATAAAACCCCTCCAACGGAGGTGCGTTGTCTACGAAAACTCACACTGATAATTTAGGGTGTGATAATTTGACTCTCAATTAGTAGTTTCAACTACCTAGTACCACTTTTAAAATCAACGAATATAAAATATATATCTTTATTAAAACACAATACCGAATCAAGAGTCTATTTCTTATTACATAAGATCATAATCTATAATGTGAAGGATAGCTACATAGGACTTATTTAGAATCCTGGCTAGAAGATGATGCCCTGCGGATGTCGCTGGACTGGGCCAACACGCCGCGGTCATGCCACGGTCATGCTGTTGTCACTCTGTGATCACGCTATGGTCACATTGCGGTAATGCCATGATTTGGCCCTACACCAGGATGAAACCATGTGGTGGTTCACAGTCCTGTCAGAATTGGATCTATGATACCTAGATAGAGTTTTAGATACATTACCCACCCTCCTCTGTGGAACTCGAATAGGCCCCCCCACCTTCCTTCCTATACCCTAGACAGCCCCAGCCCCCTGGACAGCCCCCACACCTTCCACCCTAGACCCCAAACCGCCCCCGGACAGCCCCCCTGCACCATTCTCCCTGGACACCAGATAGCTCCCCGGACAGCCCCAGGACAGCCACACCAACCATCCACTATGGACCTCGGATCCCAATCTATAAAATCTTCAAGATTCACCCAAAATACCAATGGAAAAGTGGGTTTTAGAGCTTCATAAGAAGGTGAGAGAAGAGTGAAAACCCTAATCGAAAAGTGGAAGAAAGTAGAGGATTAGACTCACCCGGATCTTCAATCTAAACTTGAAGGAACTCAAAGAGCCCAAGTGATGTGTACGAGTCATCCCTGCCTCAAACTGAGGCACTGTGTGGCTGATACCACTCAAAGTGTCTCTTTTTTATTTGAAATGGACATCATTTTAAATGAAAACAACAACAAACATAATGAAAACCAACCAAATGGATAAAGATTGTGTTGATATTTTAGGAAAACGATCCATGGGTCATTTGTGACATGTCCGAGTCAAACCCGCCTCAATCTGAGGGGCACTGTGGCCCGAACCACACAAAGTATCTCTCTTTTGTTTCAAAAGGAAATTATTTTAAGTGAATACAACAACTGACATACATAAAACTAAACAAATTCATTCAGATATTTTTTTTAACTTTAGTAAAACAATCCATGGGTCATATGTGACATGTACGAGTCAACCCTACCTCAATCCGAGGCACGGTGTGGCCGGTATCACTCAAAGTGTCTCACTTTTATTTGAAATGGATATGATTTTAGTTGAAAACAACAAATGGTATACGGAAAACTAACCAAATGCATTCGGATTGTGTTGATACATCATCAAATTGAGCCATGGGATATTTATGATGTGTAGGAGTCAACCCTGCCTCAATCCGAGTCACAGTGTGGCCGGTACCACTCAAAGTGTCTCACTTTTATTTGAAATTGACAACATTTTAAGTGAAAACAACAACTGGCATATGAAAAACCAACCAAAACCATTCGGATTGTGTTTATACATTAACAAAACTATCCATGGGTCATTTATGATGTGTACAAGTTAACCTCGCCTCAATCGAAGGTGCATTATGTCCGACACTACTCAAAGTGTCTCACTTTTCGTTCAAATGGACAACATTTTACATGAAAACTACAATGGTCTATGAAAAACTGACCAACAAAATTCCTAATCTATTATTACATTAGGAAAAGGATACATGGGTCATTTTTTAAGTGTATGAGTCAGCCTTGCCTTCATAAGAGGCACAGTGTGGCTGGTACCACTCAATGCGTCATTCTTTTGTTTAAAATGGATACACTTTTAATTAAAAACAACTAGAATATGGAAAACTGACAAAATGCATTCAAATTCAGTTGATACTTAAGTAAAAATATACAGGGGTAGTTTTTTATGTGTACGAGTAAACCCCGCCTCAATCCGAGGCGCGGTGTGGCCGACACCACCCAAAGTGTTTCTATTTTGTTTCAAATGGATACTCTTTTATATAAAAACAACTGGCATAAGTAAAACTGAACAAATGCATTAGTATTGTGTTGATACTTTAGTAAAACAATCCATGGGTCATTTTTGACGTGTACAAGTTAAACCTACCTAAATCCAATGCATGGTGTGGCTGAAACCACTCAATGTGTGTCTATTTTGTTTCAAAAGGACATCATTTTAAGTGAACACAACAATTTACAAACAGAAAAAATACCAAAGGCATTCAGATTCTATTTAAAAATTATGAAAACTATTCATGGGTCTTATGTGACATGTATGATTCAATACTACCTCAATATAGGGGTAGGTGTGGCTGGAACCACTCAAACAGTCTCACTTTTATTTGAAATGGACATGATTTTAAGTGAAAACAACAACTGGCATACGGAAAACTGGCCAAACAAATTCGGATTGTGTTTATATTTTAGGAAAATGATCCATGAGACATTTGTGACATTTAAGAGTTAACCCCACCTCAATCTGATGAGCTTTGTGGCCGACACCACTCAAAATGTATCTCTTTTGTTTAAATTGGACAACATTTTAAGTGAAAACAACAATTGACATACAGAAAACCAAACTAATGCATTCAGATTCTTTTGAAACATTAGTACAATAATCCATGAATCATTTTTGACGGGTATGAGTCAACCATGCTTCAATCTAAGGCATGGTGTGGCTGACACCACTCAAAGTGTCTCACTTTTCTTTGAAATGGAAAACATTTTAAGTGAAAACAACAACTAACATACGGAAAACCAACCAAACTCATTCATATTATGTTGATACTTTAGGAAATGGATCAATGGGTCATTTGTGAAATGTAAAAGTCATCCCTGTCTCAATCTGAGGCACAATGTAGCTGGTACCACTCAAAGTTTCTTTCTTTTGTTTAAAAAGGATACACTTTTAAGTAAAAACAACTGGAATACGGAAAACCAACCAAATGCATTAGGATTGTGTTGATACTTTTGGAAAACGATATATGGGTGTTTTGGGATGTGTATGAGTCAATCCCGCCTCAATCTGAGGTGCGGTGTGGCTGGAACCACTCAAAGTGTCTCTCTTTTGTTTCAAAAGGACATCAATTTAAGTGAATACAACAACTGACATATAGAAAAATGACCAAGGCATTTGAATTGTGTTGAAACATTAGGAAAACAATCCATGGGTCATATGTGAAGTGTATGAGTCAACCTCGCCTCAATCCAAGGGTTGGTGTGTAGAGACCCGAAGCTTAACGTACATGGACATTACATTACATTTGTGGAATACTTAGTACATAACAAAAACACACACACAAGGATCGTAATAGTTTAGTGGCTTTGGAAACTCAGAACGTAATCTTCTAATCGTGGTGAAAGATTTTCAATATCTCCCATAAAGATCTTCCCTTTTTTTATACCTAAAACCTTTCTTTATATCCTGGGGAAAAGAAAACATAAAAGGGTGAGCTCAAATGCTCAGTAAGGGTAAACAAAATAATAATCAATCACATCGTATTCATAAGAACATAACTTTTGGAAATCTTAACCTGAAAAAGAGAGCATAATTTCATAACATGGGATAAATCATAGTAGTGAAATGAAATCCCAATAATCATAACTTAAAACATGAAACTTTGTGGCATACACACATAATCATAGAGAATAATTTCTTGTTAGTCAAGACTCATTTCCAAGACTATCTTAGTGGAAAAAGTCCCTTTCTGAATCGAGTAACCCTCGTTTCAGTCCTGTTTCACTGAACCGGTATAACCTACCGTTCCAGCCCTGTCTATCTCATGAGATATAAAATCTTTACCCAATGCATTGGAGGGAGATATAGGTCCCACCCATCTTATAATGAATCCTTTCTATGTGTGCCACATAATCATAAAGCATACATCATAGCGTAACCCATGTAATAAAAATGGAATTCTTAGACAACATGACATCATAAAACCATTCATATAAGATAAAGGAATTCATAAAAATGTTTCCATCACAAAATAATCAAATCCATGTAATAATAGGGATAAAAACAGAACCCTTTTATTATCTTAGTTGGAAAATAATTTTGATAAAATACTTGAACTTCATTCTTGAGAAAAATATCCTTTCTACTTAAAAAACACTTTTCATTTCTTAACATGTCATACAATTTTAAACTAAAAGAAGTTGATTAAAAATAAACTTGAATACTTTTAAAGGAAGCTTCTTGGAAATAATGTTTTAGAAATCCATTCATGCCGTATAAGTAAAAAAAACATTCTTCGTACTTTTGTCGGAAAAGTCAAAAAGTACCTCGTACGAAAAATGACAAAAGATTCCTTTCATCTCTTTTACTAAAAACTCACCGAAGGGTAAAATTGGATTTAAACAATTGTAGTTGGATGGAAATAATATTACATATTTATGAAACATGGATGTGGATGATAAAATACACCCCAGTAAATACTTACGAATAATCAATCTCGGATAAAAATGAGATTGTGATATTTCCCTTACCTTTGGTCCGATTTGCTTTGTATGTGTCTGAAGCTCCTGTATAATGGTTTAAATAATGTTATTGACTTATTCCAGAATCATACATATTGATATGATATCATATATGGTCATATTCTTAGCTTCTTGTTACTAATATTTCATTGTTACTTGTTACTTGGGTCTTTATTGCCTTTTGTTCTTATGCGTGTTTTGCCGAATAAATTCTTATTCTTCTTTTAAGGTTATAGATACCTTATATACATAATGGTACTAGTGTAACATATATCATATTTATTCATTCAATTCATTTATATAATTATTATGTAATGATGATCATGTAGAACGAGTCGCATCACATCGTGGAGACGGTATTCCGTACGTACGCACGAGTGATGATATCGTTCCTATGATCATGGAATTGTATTGGAGTATATGTATATTATTTCAGTATCAAAATTACTTTATAATAATCATAAATAGTTACTCATTACACCATTATACCCATCCTTGTAAGGTGATGGTGGAAAATAGATTACACCACGACGTGGAGACGGTATTCCGTACGTACGCACGCGCGGTGATTTCATTTTTCCATAGGATGGATAGAAGGTGAATTAGGGTTGTTTCATATTTATAATAACATATAAGTATGTAAGTAATACTGATGTTATTACTTTATCATGAAACAATTAAAGAAGAAGAAGTTGAAGAAGAAAGAAATTGAAAAGATCGGTAATGGATATTACCTCTTCTTTGGAACGCTTCTTTGAATCCTCCACTTAGGGAACTAATATTGGTCTTTGAAGAAGACCAGGACCTCTAGGATTATTCTAGGGAAGTGGAGAGGAGAAAATGGCAGGGGTTGGTCGAGCTTGAGTGCTCAATTTGGTGTGAGGAGGAGGGCGAGGAGGTGCCCTTTTATAAGGGAGGAGAGGGCCACCTTTGGAATTCTTAAAAATATTAATTTATAATAAATCTAACCCCACATAAAAACCTCCAAAAATGACTCATATTAGAATATTAGAAAAGATAAGGTTGTAATATCATCAACCAATAGAATTTAGACATTATAGGAATTTATTTTAAACATTATCAACATGATTTATCCTTATTTAATCAATTTAATTTTATTTGTGGTAATAACATTCTAATTTTTAAATTATAACAAATAATTACTTATTTGTTGTGAATTGTCCATAATTGGATTCTTAATAAAATTTTAGATCATATAAATTTAAATTTATAATTTTGAAAAATTTTGTGATTTTTAATCAATTTTATAATATGTTTTTTTATAAAATAACAATAGTGTCAATTTTGACACTATTCATTTATTTGAATTTAAATAAAATAAATACAGAAGATATGTTCGAACTAAAAGTTTTAATAGATTCATAAAATTTCATATGTATCTTAAAAATTATTGGAGCACATTAAATAGTTCATATAAAATTTATTTTATTATTTTTGAAACCATTTATTTGGTTTATCTCTTAATAAAATAAATATTACAACATTTTTGTATAATTATTTAATATACTTATTTGTTGCATAAAAATTAAAAATAAAATCCTATGATGAAAATAAATTTATTACCTTTTACAATAATACTTTTACTCGAATTTATCATCTTAAAATCACAATATTTAAATTTTTATATTTATTAAATTATGAAGGTGACAACTTTGGCATCATTTAAAATAAAATAATATAAGTGTCATAATCGCTTTTATAAGGCTCAAAATGGTCAAATATTCGACCATTGGATGCTTATGGTTTAAATTTACATGGCCAATAAGTTTTGGTTAGGTATTTGTGCATTTTATGGTCACTATTAGTTTAATAAAAACAATATTCTTGATTTTTCACTAGATAAACAATTTCTGCATCACTATTGTGTCATAATTAATGATAATTATTTAATCCCTAAAAATTATAAATAAATTTATATGATGTAGATAATTTCATTAGCTTTCTGTAGACTATTCATGTTCGATGTTTCATGAAGTTTATCACTAAATTAAAATTAATATACTTATAAGATTTAAGAGAGTGACATGTTGTCACTTTCTTTGGTTTTAATAATAATTAAGTTATTTTCATGGACAAATGTCCATTAAATGATTCTAATCCGACCCTTAGGTGATATGGGTCGAATTTTAGTCATCCAATAGGATTTTGACATTTGTTAGGGTAATTTTAAAATATTATATTTACCATTAATTACTCGATTTACCTTTAACTATGGTAAATAAAATTTACCGTAGTTACTATTCATAATTCCCAAAAATAAAAAGTAGCTTATTAACATAATTTGGACCAACTGATTCAAAAATATGGAATCCATTTTTCCAAATTCAATACACAAAAGATGCAGAAATTAAATTAAAATTAATCCCGTTGTTGAAAGAAAACGGGTTTTTCTTTAAAACATTGCAAAAGATTGAATTGATTTAACCAACAAATTCAAGGTAAAATCAATGCTAATGACATACATTATATTAAATGGTAAAAATATATTCTATTTATACTTTAAAACCATTCAATATTATAATTTAACCACATAAGATATTACGATGAAAAAAGTTGTTTTTAATTAAAATATAGCGTGTTTTTACTATTCATTAAAATATGAAAGTTATCGGAAAAATATCAAAACTTTATCTAATGTAAATTTTTATATCCTGATTCAAAAGAAGAATATTATTTTGTCAAATTGAACATATAAACAGGTCAAAAACTATATTTAAAGTGGGTGCCCCATCAAAAGGCGGTAAAACTGCATTTTTTGAAAAATACTTATTTTACCCGAAATATTTATTTTGTTCTTATACCATGTTCTAGAAATGTGTAAGATGAATAATAATGTTATAAAATTCAAAATTTAGTTAATACTATTCATAACGGCTAGTTCATGACAATATTATAATAATATAACATTGTTTATTAAAACCCGGTATTGCGTACAACACACGCTATCGAGGAAGGTCGTGATTGTGTGTAATGCAAGCCAAGTCAGGGTTGCGTATTGTAAAAGAATCCTTCGTTGTTTCGTATAACAGAATCCAACCATATTTCATTTATACATTTAATATATATATATATATATACTCAATGTTTCTTAGAATAACTATTATCAAAATTGTCTGTAACACGGTCCAAGAATAGTGTTGCGTACACTGCAAGCTAATACGGTGTTGCGTATAGCGTAGGGTAATCTTGGTGTAGAATACAACATAAGAAATTAATGAAATTAAAATAATATTTTTCATAAAATCTCGGGGTGTTACATTCTACCCCCCTTAAAATGAATTTCGCCCTCGAAATTCGTCGGGGTTATAAATGGTTTACTATTTGAAGGTTTCTTTGATAGAAACCCACATCGTAAAAAGGAATACCAAAACTTATCTTTAAAAACAAAAGTATGAAACGTAACGGTTACCCAAATAAATTAATCACTGGGTTTCCATATAGGTGAAAATATGGATATGGAAGAGAAATCTAACCATCATGTTCTGATGGAGAGTGGTAGAGAACATGGCTATGGAAAAGCTAGCAATCACAATGCCATAAATTTGTGGTGATCTAGGGTACCATCTGATTCATCGGGTATAAGGGCACTAGGACAACATTTTTGGTTTTCAAGATCATTTCCCTAAAGTTGAAAATTTGAATTAGAATAAATACTTACTTTATTTTGGTACAATCTCACTGTTGTTCGTGCCTTGAACAATTTCCACTTTATCTCTTAAATAAATGAAGATGAATTTGTTATTCGTGAAGTGTTAGCAGATCATGTGATAGAATGACGGGTCATTCCATCTGTCTCAAACAAAAGGTTAACAAAAATTATATACATAAGTCGATCTATAGTGAGATTAATCATATATTGTTCCTAAAATGGACTTATACTTCATATATCATACTGCTTAATATAATAAAACTAGTTTCTACTAAACAGGGACTTCCTGTAGGCCAGTGGTAGGCGATAAAGGCCAGTCGCACTTCATTTGTGGGTTCGATTCCTACAGCCTTGTCCGACGCGATGGGCTGTCGCCCGTCCTGCAGGTTGTCCTTTTTCTAAAACTACATTACTATAACATCCCATCAATAATATCGAATAAAATAAAACTTCTATCCTTAAACAATACTCACTTATGTCCAACATAATCCATTTCAATCTTTAGGCTTATCCATAATACTGCAGTCCACTCTCATAACATAGTGAAAATGATTAACAGAGATTTAATACCATCGTTGATCCCCATATATCATAAGATATGTTTTGTTGGTCACATTCCAAACATTCAAAGTCCTTAATCATGTATTCCCTTGAATACCTTAGTGAAAACATGAATGCAGTTTAAAGTTAACACTTTCCACATACCAAAATCCTCAAAATTCTATATACTCAAACCATGATATCACTTAGTCCTTATATCAATCATGAGCTCATGAATACTATTAAACATTTCATTTTCTCGCATATCATCTTATTTCCAAAAAATATCTCAATCACTTTGAATACCACATCAATAAATATTGCAATACTCAATGATACAACATTATTTTGGAATCCCATTACATAAACACTTAATCATTCCACCACATCGTTGTCATATTCAACATCGCCAATAGTGATCGCATGTGACTTCCCTTTATCCATTGCCTTAAGTGGTTGCTCATGTCGATCATCACTAACCCTTGGAATAGGGCATTGATTAGCATAATGCCCCATTTCCTTGCACTTGAATCATTGAAGTGTTGGTGGTGCGTTCTCTGCAGTGTTTGCTTTATTCACATCATTGGAAACCCTTTTCCATTACTTTGACACTCAGCTACTCGATGCCCTTCTTTTCCACACTTAAAACATTTTCTAGTCCCTTTAAGACAATCTCCACCATGTTTCTTTCCACACTTTGTGCATAAGGAAACATTAATCTTCTTTTCACCATTATTCTGAGATTTCTCCTTGAACTCCATCTTTCATTTCTTGTCAAAACCATGAGATGGATATGTAACACCAACTTCCATTTCTACCTTGATAGCACAACGCACAATTTCTTCATAGCTACTGAAGTCTCTTATAGCTAATGCCCTTCGAAGACTTGGTTTTAAGCCACTGAAAAATCGATCAACTTTACTTTCAGGTTGGATGATAATGCCAGATGCATACCTTGCAAGTCTTGTAAAATTCGCTTCGTATATACCAACAGATTCATCATCCTTTTGCTTTAGTTCAAGAAACTCCTTCTCCATCTTTGTTCGAAGAATACGGGGGAAGTACTTACTGAAAAATAAGTTCTTGAACTCGTCCCATTCCATGGACTCAATTTCATCCCTTTTCCTCGTATTCTTAATAATATTCCAACATTGATCAGCATCACCTTCCAAACGATACACTGCTAAGATGACTTTGTCATGTTCAGAACATTGAAGAACTGAAAATATCTTTTCAGTGGTACTGATCCATTGTTCAGAAACAAGTGGATCAGAAGACCCACTGAAAGAAGGTGGACGTTGCCTCATGAAGGACTCAATAGAATATTGGTCCCTTCTATGCTCATTTGGAAGTCCAGAATGATTCATATCTTGTGTAAGTATAGCAATAAGATTTTGCACTCCATCTCCCATAACATTTGTTTGTTCAGGAGGACAATCATTTCATTGTCCATTGCATTGATCAACACGGTTCCTTCGGGTTCCAGCCATCGTCTAAAACCCAAAAAGAATAGTGTGAGAGGCAAGAATCATGCTAGGGAAAACAACATAATAAAGGGGGAGTACCTTCAATATCTAACATCTTAGGTTTAATTCTACGATCGTTAGCGTAATTCTAGTACTATAACCTATACGTATACTTAACCTTAGGGACATCCCTAGACATATCTTATAAATATCTCTAGGGATCTCACTAAATTTCTCACATCCTAGTTTCCAAAGGTTGACTAAACCTTTCCTCTGATACCAACTGTAGAGACCCGAAGCTTAACGTACATGGACATTACATTGCATTTGCGGAATACTTAGTACATAACAAAAACACACACACAAGGATCGTAATAGTTTAGTGTCTTTGGAAACTCAGAACGTAATCTTCTAATCGTGGTGAAAGATCTTCAATATCTCCCATAAAGATCTTCCCTTTTTTTAGCTAAAACCTTTCTTTATATCCTGGGGAAAAGAAAACATAAAAGGGTGAGCTCAAATGCTCAGTAAGGGTAAACAAAAGAAAAATCAATCACATCGTATTCATAAGAACGTAACTTTTGGAAATCTTAACCTGCAAAAGAGAGCATAATTTCATAACATGGGATAAATCATAATAGCGAAATGAAATCCCAATAATCATAACTTAAAACATGAAACTTTGTGGCATACACACATAATAATAGAGAATCATTTCTTGTTAGTCAAGACTCATTGCCAAGACTATCTTAGTGGACAAAGTCCCTTTCTGAATCGAGTAACCCTCGTTTCAGTCCTGTTTCACTGAACCGGTATAACCTACCGTTCCAGTCCTGTCTATCTCATGAGATATAAAATCTTTACCCAATGCATTGGAGGGAGATATAGGTCCCACCCATCTTATAATGAATCCTTTCTATGTGTGCCACATAATCATAAACCATACTTCATAGCGTAACCCATGTAATAAAAATGGAATTCTTAAACAACATGACATCATAAAACCATTCATATAAGATAAAGGAATTCATAAAAATGTTTCCATCACAACATAATCAAATCCATGTAATAATAGAGATAAAAACAGAACCCTTTTATTATCTTAGATGGAAAATAATTTTGATAAAATACTTGAACTTCATTCTTGAGAAAAATATCCTTTCTACTTCAAAAACACGTTTCCTTTCTTAACATGTCATAAAATTTTAAACTAAAAGAAGTTGATTAAAAATAAACATGAATACTTGTAAAGGAAGCTTCTTGGAAATAATGTTTTAGAAATCCATTCATGCCGTATAAGTAAAAAAAACATTCTTCGTACTTTTGTCGGAAAAGTCAAAAAGTACCTCGTACGGAAAATGACAAAAGATTCCTTTCATCTCTTTTAATAAAAACTCACCGAAGGGTAAAATTGGATTTAAACAATTGTAGTTGGATGGAAATAATATTACATATTTATGAAACATGGATGTGAATGATAAAATACACCCCAGTAAATACTTACGAATAAACAATCTCGGATAAAAATGAGATTTTGATATTTCCCTTACCTTAGGTCCGATTTGCTTTGTATGTGTCTGAAGCTCCTGTATAATGGTTTAAATAATGTTATTGACTTATTCCAGAATCATACATATTGATATGATATCATATATGGTCATATTCTTAGCTTCTTGTTAGTAATATTTCATTGTTACTTGTTACTTGGGTCTTTATTGCCTTTTGTTCTTATGCGTGTTTTGCCGAATAAATTCTTATTCTTCTTTTAAGGTTATAGATACCTTATATCCAGAATGGTATTAGTGTAACATATATCATATTTATTCATTCAATTCATTTATATAATTATTATGTAATGATGATCATGTAAAACGAGTCGCATCACATCGTGGAGACGGTATTCCGTACGTACGCACGAGTGATGATATCGTTCCTATGATCATGGAATTGTATTGGATTATATGTATATTATTTCAGTATCAATATTACTTTATAATAATCATAAATAGTTACTCATTACACCATTATACCCATCCTTGTATGGTGATGGTGGAAAATAGATTACACCACGGCGTGGAGACGGTATTCCGTACGTACGCACGCGCGGTGATTTCATTTTTCCGTAGGATGGATAGAAGGTGAATTAGGGTTGTTTAATATTTATAATAACATATCAGTATGTTATTAATACTGATTTTATTACTTTATCATGAAACAACTAAAGAAGAAGAAGTTGAAGAAGAAAGAAATTGAAAAGATCGGTAATGGATATTACCTCTTCTTTGGAACGCTTCTTTGAATCCTCCACTTAGGGAACTGATATTGGCCTTTGAAGAAGACCAGGACCTCTAGGATTATTCTAGGGAAGTGGAGATGAGAAAATGGCAGGGGTTGGCCGAGCTTGAGTGCTCCATTTTGTGTGAGGAGGAGGGGGAGGAGGTGCCCTTTTATAAGGGAGGAGAGGGGCACCTTTGGAATTCTTAAAAATATTAATTTATAATAAATCTAACCCCACATAAAAACCTCCAAAAATGACTCATATTCGAATATTAGATAATATAAGGTTGTAATATCATCAACCAATAGTATTTAGACATGTTAGGAATTTATTTTAAACATTATCAACATGATTTATCCTTATTTAATCAATTTTATTTTATTTGTGGTAATAACATTCTAATTTATAAATTATAACAAATAATTACTTATTTGTTGTGAATTGTCCATAATTGGATTCTTAATAACATTTTAGATCATATAAATTTAAATTTATAATTTTTAAATATTTTGTGATTTTAATCAATTTTATAATATGTTTTTTTATAAAATAACAATAGTGTCAATTTTGACACTATTCATTTCTTTGAATTTAAATAAAATAAATACAGAATATATGTTCCAACTAAAAGTTTTAATAGATTCATAAAATATCATATGTATCTTAAAAATTATTGGAGCACATTAAATAGTTCATATAATATTTATTTTATTATTTTTGAAACCATTTATTTGGTTTATCTCTTAATAAAATAAATACTACAACATTTTTGTATAATTATTTAATATACTTATTTGTTGCATAAAAATTAAAAATAAAATCCTATGATGAAAATAAATCTATTACCTTTCACAATAATACTTTTACTCGAATTTATAATCTTAAAATCACAATATTTAAATTGTTATATTTATTAAATTATGAAGGTGACAACTTTGGCATCATTTAAAATAAAATAATATAAGTGTCATAATCGCTTTTATAAGGCTCCAAATGGTCAACTATTATACCATTGGATGCTTATGGTTTAAATTTACATGTACAATAAGTTTTGGTTAGGTATTTGTGCATTTTATGGTCACTATTAGTTTAATAAAAACAATATTCTTGATTTTTCACTAGATAAACAATTTCTGCATCACTATTGTGTCATAATTAATGATAATTATTTAATCCCTAAAAATTATAAATAAATTTATATGATGTAGATAATTTAATTAGCTTTCTGTAGACTATTCATGTTCGAAGTTTCATGTAGTTTATCACTAAATTAAAATTAATATACTTATAAGATTTAAGAGAGTGACATGTTGTCACTTTCTTTGGTTTTAATAATAATTAAGTTATTTTCATGGAAAAATGTCCATTAAATGATTCTAATCCGACCCTTAGGTGATATGTGTCGACTTTTAGTCATCCAATAGGATTTTGACATTTGTTAGGGTAATTTTAAAATATTATATTTACCATTAATTACCGGATTTACCTTTAACTATGGTAAATAAAATTTACCGTAGTTACTATTCATAATTCCCAAAAATAAGAAGTATCTTATTAACATAATTTGGACCCACTGATTCCAAATATGGAATCCATTTTTACAAATTCAATACACAAAAGATGCACAAATTAAATTAAAATTAATCCCGTTGTCGAAAGAAAACGGGTTTTTCTTTAAAACATTGCAAAAGATTGAATTGATTTAACCTACGAATCAAGGTAAAATCAATGCTAATGACATAAATTATATTAAATGGTAAAAATATATTCTATTTATACTTTAAAACTATTTAATATTATAATTTAACCACATAAGATATTACGATGAAAAAAGTTGTTTTTAATTAAAATATAGCGTGTTTTTACTATTCATTAAAATGTGAAAGTTATCGGAAAAATATCAAAACTTTATCTAATGTAAATTTTTATATCCTGATTCAAAATAAGAATATTATTTTGTCAAATTGAACATATAAACAGGTCAAAAACTATATTTAATGTGGGTGCGCCATCAAAAGGCGGTAAAACTGCATTTTTTGAAAAATACTTATTTTACCCGAAAAATTTATTTTGTTCTTATACCATGTTCTAGAAATGTGTAAGATGAATAATAATGTTATAAAATTCAAAATTTAGTTAATACTATTCATAACGGCTAGTTAATGACAATTTTATAATAATATAACGTTGTTTATTAAAACCCGGTATTGCGTACAACACACGCTATCGAGGAAGGTCGCGATTGCGTGTAATGCAAGCCAAGTCAGGGTTGCGTATTGGGAAAGAATCCTTCGTTGTTTCGTATAACAGAATCCAACCATATTTCATTTATACATTTAATATATATATATATACTCAATGTTGCGTAGAATAACTATTATCAAAATTGTGTGTAACACGGTCCAAGAATAGTGTTGCGTACACTGCAAGCTAATACGGTGTTGCGTATAGCGGAGGGTAATCTTGGTGTAGAATACAACATAAGACATTAATGAAATTAAAATAATATTTTTCATAAAATCTCGGGGTGTTACATGGTGTGGCTGGGACGACTCAAACTGTCTCACTTTTATTTGAAAGGGACAGTATTTTAAGAGAAAACAACAACTTGCATATAGAAAACTGACCAAATTTAATTGGATTATGTTGATACTTTAGAACAACAATACATGGGTCACTTTTGACGTGTATGATTCAACCATACCTCAATCTGAGGTGCAGTGTGGCCGACACCATTCAAAATGTCTCTTTTGTTTAAAATGGACATAATTTTAAGTGAAAACAACAACTGACATATGAAAAACTGACCAAGCACATTCAGATTCTATTGAATTATTAGGACAACAATAATGGGTAATTTTTGACGTGTACAAGTCAAGATCACCTCAATCCGAGCTGCAGTGTGGCGAGAACCACTCAAACTGTCTCACATTTATTTGAAAGGGACAATATTTTAAGTGAAAACAACAACTGACATATGAAAAACAAACCAAACACAGTTATATTATGTTGATACATTTGTAAAAGGATAAATGGGTCTTTTGTGATGTGTATGAGTCAACCCTGACTCAATCTAAGGCACGGTGTGGCCAGTACCACTCAAAGTGACTTTCATTTGTTTAAAATGGATACACATTTATGTAAAAACAATTGGCATACAGACAACTGACCAAACTCATTAGGATTTTGTAGATAATTTAGGAAAACTATCCATGGAACGTTGATGACTTGTAATAGTCAACCCTGCCATAATCCGAGGTTTGGTTTGGCTAGCACCACTCAAAGTGTCTCTCCTTTGTTTCAAAAGGACATCATTTTAAGTGAATACAACAACTAAAAAATGGAAAACTGACCAAAGGAATTCAGATTCTATTAAAACATTAGTAAAACGATCCATGGGTCGTATGTTATGTGTATGAGTCAACCCCGCCTCAATCCGAGGGCTGGTGTGGCCGGCACCACTCAAAATGTCTCACTTTTATTTGAAATGGACATGATTTTAAGTGAAAACAACTACTAACATACGGAAAATAGACAAAACACATTCGGATTCTGTTGATACTTTAGGAAAATGATCCATGTTTCATTTTTGATGTGTAAGAGTCAACACCATCTCAATCTTAGGTGAAGTGTAGCCGACACCACTCAAAATGTCTCTCTTTTGTGTAAAATGGACATCATTTTAAGTGAAAAAAACAACTGACATACAAAAAACTAAATAAACACATTCGGATTCTATTGACACTTTAGGAAAATGATACATGGGTCATTTTTCACATTTAATTGTCAACCTTTCCTCAATCTGAGGCACGGTGTGGCTGGTACCACTCAAAGTGTCTCACTTTTATTTGAAATGGACAATATTTTAAGTGAAAACAACAACTGACTTATAGAAAACCAACCAAAAACATTCGGATTATGTTGATACTTTAGGAAAAGGATCCATTGGTCATTTGTGATGTGTACGAGTCAACCCCGCTGCAATCCGAGGCATGGTGTGGGCAGTACCACTCAAAGTGTATTTCTTTTGTTTAAAATGGATACCCTTTTAAGTAAAAAAACTAGCATATGGAAAACTGAGAAAATGCATTCGGATTGTGTTGATACATTATAAAAACGATCCATGGGTCATTTGTGACGTGTACGAGTCAACCCCGCCTCCATCCAGGGTGTGTTGTGGCTGAACCCACTCAAAGTGCCTCTCTTTTTTTTCAAAAGGACATCATTTTAAGTGAATACAACAACTGAAATTTATACTCATCAACGATAGTCGCAAACTCTTTCTCATGAGTTGGGTAGTTTCACTAATGGGGTCATAACTGACGAGACACCTATCAAAATACCATTTCACCATATATTATAAAAAATACAAGTTCAATGAAAAATGCATGACAAATCATTACATACATAAATCTACGATCGAAAAAAAATCGGATTTGGGCCAATTTCAAACACTTATTCAACTCTAATAATTATTTCTCAGATTATTCTACCTATTAGAATTTGATGGTGAGGTGGGGGCTGTGCTAGTTGGGTGGGTTGTGCAGGGTTGAGGTGAATTACTACTAGAAGAGTGGTTTTCATATGAATATTGAAATGCGTGTAAATAATTTTTGAGTTATTGAAACTATTTCTCAACTCTACCGGATAATTGTTTTCATATGAAGATGGAGAAAGTGAATTGTAGTACATGAAATGGTTGGAAGATTTTGATGGTTTTATGTGTTTTTCGTGATATTACAGGTGTTCTTATAGTGTTTTAAGTTTGTTTGTTTGTGTTTATTGTGCTATTTTTTATACAGGTGTATACTGGGGGGGCTACTGGAGGGGCTGTTGTGCAATAGTTCTAGAAATAAACAATACCAATGGTTTTAAACTGTTGGTATACTTTGAGAAAAAAAATTAAAAACTATCCCAATGGTTTTAGAACTATTGGTATAGTGTTTAGTCTTCAATATATGCCAACAGTTTCAATGAAACCATTTGTAAAAATTCTATACAAACATATAACAGTGGTTAGCCTACATCCATTAGTAAATAAATACTTCTAGTGGCCAATACCAATGGTTTATATCAAACCATTGGTATAGGTATTTGTTCACGGCTTATTACCCAATGGTTTTAAACCATTAGTATAAACATCATTTTCAGTAGTGATTAATAAAACATGTTTTAGTTGATCTGACCCTTCAGTTCCTGTAGAAGCATCATCCCATATTCTTTTGGGATGACAGTCCTTCAGCTACTTAGTCTTGGTTTTAATACATTCTTTCCACCTTTAATCATCTATATATTCCACTAGAGATGATGGTTAAGCTTCATTGTACATTATTTTTTATTATTCCAAGCACTGTGGGATGTTATTAATCTAGTAGGTCATTATTAGGAAATGGTTTTTGGGGACTTCCAAACTACCTATAATGATTACTTTTTCAATCATACACTAATAGATGACCAAGATAAAGAGTTTATGAACCAATAGTATGTTAATATTCATGTAATGGTCTATTAAAAATGTTTCACTAATTTATAGTTATTTGCACCACATCTATTCAGTGATGTGTTATAATGAGACAGCTGCTTTGAGGGTGGGATTATGTATGAAATATGATCAGTGGTGGATGTATTTCAACAATATACCTATTTTAATATCATTTACAAGGATATTATCAATAATAACAACATGATTGAATCTTATAGAAATTTGAAAATGGTAATAATTATATTATGGGGTAGTAGTTATTTTGGTAATAGAATTCATATCCTTGTGGTTTTTCACCAGAGAATTGTCAGTCAGAGAACACATGCTAATATCTCTATTATATGATGTCAGTCGGACAACTTGGGTATCTAAAGCCTCATTGTGATAGAGACCCTCTTGGGTTTTGTTCTTGCCTAAGGGTATTCATGCTATAATACATGGTCATAGACCAGGTCAGTAGCTTGATTTACATCCAATACCTAATTATTTGAGTGCCGGGACATCAACAGTATGTGGTACTATTCTAGTATCCACTGCTATTGTATCTTCTTTATTCAATATAGGTTCTTATCACTCCATTATCTCATTATAATTTGTGGAATGTCTCATGTTTTAAATTAAACACTAATGTGGGGAAGTGACCCTAGACACGTCATTGGTTGTGAAGTTATAGGGAATATGCCAATGCACATACTTCACTCTTAAGGTAGGTAGTTATCTATTCTATGGGGACTTATTTATCCTCAAGGTGATGAGATTTTATTTCACTATTTTTATGTAATGGTTGGTTCCCTATCAATAATATGTGGAATTATATCATCTTACGGTGTCGTTTACATCACAATAGGGTGATAGTTATCTTCATAAGGGTGTGTGGTATTTCCACACAAGTTTAAATTAACTAGAACTCATATGATAGATGGAGTGACTTCTTAGATTATTAGTATTTATCTATAATCTTAGGGTCGACAAAAGGATAAATTTCATTCGATAATAGATTTTTTCAAGGATTTCATTCATAATAATTTTTTTCCTTGCATAATATGAAATTGGTAGAGTTTGTAATCTATCTTATTCTAGGAGTATATCCATTTTGTATTCCTCAATACATGTTGGAACCAACTGAGCACTAAGAGCTCAATATATTGTGAGAGGATTTTGATTCTATGGGTTTTATCTTAACAAGTACTTCTTCTTGTGGATCACTAATCTTTTACCCCATGAACGTTGATGGTAAAATATCTCTAAGCATATATTACCAATTCTTTAACCAAAATACGAATAATAATAGGTACCCATTTCCTCAAATAGATTATCTCTTTGACCAAATCCAATATCCTAGGGTATTCTTGCAGATTGAACTGTTATCGGGCTACCATTAGGTGTGTGTCGGACCATAAGATATACCCTATATGGATTTTTGAAGTTGGTATAGTTTATATGATTTTAAAGTTATTTCATTTGGTGATAATGACAATGCCTCAATTTTCATGGATTTTATGAATAGGGTTTTCCACCCCTATCTAGAATTCTTTTTAATTGTTTTCATGGATGAAAAATTTTTGTATTTTCATTCATGTAACAACAATGATAAATATCTTTTGATTGATTATAATTCACTAAGAGAGAATAAAATATATCATAGGCTAGATAACTGCTACTTTTGGATAAAAAAGATCATTTATTAGGTTAAAGCATCTCAGAATTAGATGTATCATTTCACCTTTAGAATGGGGACGATGTGGTTTCATAAGAGAAGAATAAGAACATTTTTAATATAAAAATATTAATAGTGTTAAATTGATATTATGGTGATTCATATAGATACAAATAATCCATTGAGTACCTATTAATGGTCTTACTAAGAATTGTGTGATGTTTATATGTTTTGAAGATTGTGAGAAAGCCTTTCAGGTACTTAAAGGAAGGATTACTTCAACACTAAATATTATTATTTCTTATAATAGAAGAGGCTATAAATTTTTTTGTGATCCATATAGAATTAGAATATGTGTAATGTTAATTAATATTGATATAACAAATGTATATGGTTCACTCTAATTGATATAAAATGAGTTTCATTACCCAACACACTACCATGATCTTATAGGATTCGTTCATACATTACGCTTCAAGAGAGACTATCTGGTGGTTGAACAAATTGTGGTGTATAAGATCCTAAAGATCCTAAAATATATATTTATTTAGTGTGGATTTAATCTCAAAAACTTGTTATTGGTTTAATACATTCATTATTTTGACAATAAGCTTGCCTATATGTCTATAAAGGGAAATGAAGTAGCTGAATCATTGAGTGGGAAAACATAAAACATTCCATCTTGGAATCAAGTGATGTATGGAAAATATTGGCCCTCTTTTAAAAGATAAATCTTTAGTTTCATGAGATTCATGAGTATGATTTTTTTATGGCCTTAGCAGTTAGCTCTTCGCTTATTGATAGAGTAAAAATAATTTATTTTTCTATTCCAGAGGGGTTGGTTCTCCGAGAGAATATTTTTTTTGATGACTTGCCTTTGGATTAGTCTATTATTAGAGGTGACATCCTATATATACATGGGGTATTAAGGGTTCATACTGATATGAGAGTGGGAATGATTTGAGATTCGACACTTTTCTATAAGAAGTTCATACTTTAATCTTTAAGATATATCTTGATTTGCATTTCTATTAATTGTGTCTCGGGGTAAAATATTTGATATAGGGTTTTATTCTTAGTTGTTCCACCTATTTGGATGTAAAGGAAGAGAATCAGTGGCTTTATATATTGTCACATCCATTACCAGTCGTGGAATGGAAATTGGTATATGTTGTGATGTATTTTTTCATTGGGTTGTTGAGGTCTCCTCAAGTTAGTGATGCAGTTTGGGTAGTCATGTATCGACTGAATAAAGTAGCCTAATTTATTTCTATCAAGGAGACTTCATTATTTAAAGAGATGGGAATACTATATGTCTGTTAGATTATATGGATACATAGAGACTGTCTTACTATAATTTATGATATGTATGGTCATTTTATATTGAGGTTTTTGTATGGTTCATAGAGAGATCTGAGTACACATGTTCTTCTAAGAACAATTTTCACCCTCAAATTTTTGGTCGATCAGAATGAAAAATACAGGTTCTAGAGGTAATGCTCCGATCATTCATCATTGATTTGGTAAATATTTTGGAGAAGAATATAACACATTTTGTTTTTTTATATAAAAATAACTTTCAATTGATGATTAAGATGGTTCCGTATGAGGCCCTATTTGGTAGGTCCTTCCATTCACCACTATGATGGTTAAAGAAAGGATATGAAGCACTACTCTATCCATTTTTTCTTCATAAAAAATCAGAGTTTGTATAGTTGATCGAAAAGTGTATGTATATTTCTCTATCAATATTGAAAACGTATTATGTTCTTCATTAATGGCCTATGGTGTTAGAGGATGTGGATGTATTTTTTCAAAAGGTATCAGCCATGCTCTGTAATATATGTATACATTAGAAAGGTATGATGTTTTCTATGTTTGATGGGACTTTTTATATATTGGAAATAGATGGGGTGGACGGCTATTAGTTGGTATTTACTATGAGGTACCACTACATACCCAAAGTCTTCCAAATTTTCCATCTTCACCATTAGTATATCGACCCATTTCATACTATTGAACCTGAGGATTTTGAGTCGAATGTTGATGCTTTGTTTGAGGAGTATCCAATATGCATCAATGATCAAATCAAAATGGATCTCCCATGCCCATATATCTATTTAGTATGGGTTTTATGGATTAATATTCATATATAGGATGGGTCTTGGGAGTGGGATACGGACATACATGATTAGGTATTAGATTTTTTTTCATCCATCATTTTATTACCCTTGAATGGGTAACTTGGGGACAGCTTCCATTATATCGGAATATAAGAAGAACCCAATTTTTCAATGATTTATAGGTATTTTAATTTGTAGTCCAATTCAATGGATTTGGCCTAATATGGATGAATTTCGAGACCAATGAATAAATTATGGTGTATGGAGGCCTTTTAAAGCTCATAACCCATTTACTGGAAGAAAACAATAAGCCTAACTATTGATAAAAACTGTGAATCCAAATCCACACAGTTTCTCTTAACCATTTAGATATTACCAATGAGATGACCAAGGATAATAGTTTCCTCAAACCATGTAACCAGGGAATCACATCCATTAAATAAGTCTTCATTTTTTATAAAATCCAAACAAAATTATTGGTACATGTTTTCTTAATCCATGTAGCCGAACCATGTGGCATCTATCATTACGTAGTAATCCCAGCACTGTCAGCACACGGTTTAACCAACCGTGTGGCCAAATTGTTCAAAAGAAAATTTTTTAAACATGGCTTCCATTAATTTTTTTAAATAACCCTTTCCATTCATCCAATTTCTAGAATATAGATGGTTCTTTTCTTCTATTGGATCACCCACCATGGAATCGACCACAATTATCATATTGCTTCGTGGTCTGAAGTTTGATATGAACACTGATGATAATATTGATTTATTTATGGTAGTATACCCATTCTTTTGGATCATTTTGTATTTTTTCATTCCCTTGATGATGTTATTTTGATGCAGTTTCAGAAGCCCATTAACAGGGTGTTGATCTACTCATAATTTTTCTTATGATCCAGGCCAAACTATAGGCCAATACTGGACAAGGAGTGTTCTATGGGAATAAGTTATATGGTTTATTTCTTTAACCAAAATCCACATTATTTATAAACTACCATCATTCGCAAGATTCCAGTTTCATTTGGATTTTCCCTGAAAAATTCCTATACATTATTTATAATCATTTTTCTCATATTCTATGACACTTCATATAATTTTTATTCATGTTGTTGGAGGTTTTGGCCTCAACTTTGTCCACATCTAGAACTGTGTCTTCCTTATTAGGCCATTATTAACCTTCATTTAATTATTTAAGGCATCATTCGAGCGTGTTGGCCTCACCATGATAATATTTAGTCCTTTTTAAATAAAATTACTTTTTATTTTACAATGTCTTAAACATGTTTGTTTTATAAAAATCACCAAATTACCTTTTAAGGTAATTGTTTTCAATTTATCTAAGGAATTATTATTTGTTAAGTATATTTATAGATTTTACCGGGCCTTGCTAAATTAATATTTTGATTGAATTGTTTGCATGTCCTATCTAACATTGTCAACATATTTTCAATTTAATTGAATTAAACTAATGAATTAAAAAATTTAAATTATATATGTATTAATATAACTTTTCCCATTTCTTATAATTAATGGAACATGGTTTCATGTCTTTAATCGACCATCTCACTAGGGTATAAAGAAAATAGAATGAACCAAATAGATTTTTTATTGGCATGAGTACAACATGGAAAATTTTTATTAATGATTTATGTATATGTAACCTAAGTAATATAGACATTTTTATCTTTATTAAAATGGTCTAACATGTTCCAACCTTGGATTCCTGAGGGAATTCTTTGAGCACCCATTGGATTCCATTCATATTCAAGGTGTCAGTTCCCAAGGGAGATATCCACCTTGTAAAATTATCCTGATCTATTAGTGAATTTCTGACATGATGTTATAGGATACCTTCACTATCTCTCTATATATAAGGATTCCTCACATACACTTCTTAGATGTAGATTGATGTCTTTAGACAAGTGGCTCCCTAGATTCACCCCATTGGGACAAGTCATTCTTATCCTATGATTACCTTGGATATAATCATTGGAAATTGATAGAATATGTTATAATGGAATGACTTGAGAATTGTACCTTGGATTACACTCACACATCTTTATTTCTATACCACATGAGTTGTTATTATGAGTTTCCTGATCCATGAGGTCAGGGATACGTTGGATTAATCTTTAATGCTCTATTATTATTATTATTATTATTATTATCTATTTTGATGTTGATGACACCTTCACATGGTTTATCTACATAAATAGAAGTTAAATAAATTAATTAAATGATAACATGTTCAAACAAATTAATAGATGTGGCTTAAGAATGTATGATTTTTTTATCTCATTAATTTATATATACCTTTAAACTGCTCAGTTTAGATTCGAAAATTGTATTATATAGAAGTTGTTTTTAGTGGCCTACTAAGATTTATCTCACCCCTTATCTAGGCCTCTATTGGTACCCATAGGGATTACATGATCACATGTATAGATAAGGGAATGTATACCATCATCGTCACCTGAATTAATTTCTTAATTAAGATAGGGCTTTGCATCAGATGACCAGACCAATTCTCGGGATGCTAGATAGATTTTTGTATTTTATCCTTTTTATAGAATTTACAATACTGATTTCATACTGAATTGTATACCTTTTTCCATATTTTACATATAAATTCCACAATTATCTTTTTTATATGATAATTTTTTCATTTTTAGTTGATTATTATTTTTGTATGTTTTTTCTTACATCCTCTTCCATATTTATAATTCATAATCTGTTGTATATTAATCTATTATTATTTATCCATTATACTCAAATATGACCAGATGGAATAGTCTCCCCAACATCACATCTGTGGATCTCACCTCAACTCAGATGCCTCTAGTGTATGGGGAGGAATGCTTGAGGCCATGTGGAAAACTAGTTTTTGGGTACCTTTTAGTGGCACCCAGGGCGCGACATCACAGAGGAACTACTAAGGTATTTTTTAAAAAATAACATTATTTAAATATTATGAAGCACTAAATGATTTTAAATAATTTATGATATATTAATACCTTCACATAGCCTATATATATTTATTTATTTAATTTTAGAAAGATGTTTTTGGAAAAATATTTCTTATTTCTTGAAAAGATTACCCATATTTGAAAACATTGAAACTAATCTAATCAGTTTATTTTATAAATATCATGTTTACTTAAAAATATTTATATTATAAATAAATAGATCACTTTTAAATATTCATCATTATTTATATCAATTTGATTGATAATGAAGATTTTTTATTTGGGAAAAATAAATTTAGGATTCTTTAAAATACCCTTAGGTACAATTTAACTTCGTAATTGGTTAATCGTTAGGGACGATACAAAAAAGGAAATTAAAGGATATGATAAAGTCAAAAATTATATCAATAATAAATGATGATATTTCAATTATTTCAATGTTATATGTAACATAATAAAATTTTACTTATTTGAATGAAAAACAACAAGAATTTTAAGAATGAAGGGTGATATTTATGGTTTTTTTATTTATGTTGAAAGAATTTGAATGGAAAAATTAATATTAGGGGGGAAGAATTTAGCATAGGGTAATTGAATATATAATCCTTATAAGAAAAATAATGAAATTATTATAAAAATATTAGGAAAATATAATTCATTTATATGTGATTTTTACATTTTTTAACAAATCATTTCTTTTAAAATAAATATCATCTTTTCATTATTACATCTTGAAGAAATTTTATTAAGGAATACAACCTTATGATTTGTGTTTAAAATTTTTGTTTCATAAAAACTCTAAAATATTTTTATTTATTATCTTGATATATAATGTATAAATTGATGTCGATTTAAGATTTTTTTCATTTAAATAAATAAAATTTACTTATATTATAATTGAAATGATTTTATATTGTTGAATGATTGAGTGAATTGTTGAATAAATCAATTATTACTATTTTCTAATGAACATATCATTAATATAAATTTTATTTGGAAATAAAAATATTGTGGTACATGAAATAGTAATTAAATGAAATATAATTTCCATGGAATTATAATTATATTTATGTATTTATTGATAAGTCAAAGAGATATATATTAATTAGAGATTATATAATTATAATTATAATGAATTAAAAATTATTTTCAATATATATATTAGATGCTAAATATATTACAATGTAATGATTATTTACATCATGAAAATACACTGATAAAGAATAATTAATAGTATAATATAATATGTTTTCTATATGAATGTAATATTTTAATTAATTTTTTAATATGTAAATATTTTTCTATGTAAATTATATACATTTAATATATGATAAAATTTGGGTTGTAATTCAATCCCAAAACAACAAATGAAGGAAGTGAAAATGACTTAACTGGAACATGTTAGGAGAGCATGGATCAGAACATGAAGGATGCAGTGGATGCTTAAATTTTACATGTGTGTCAAAACACTGTGGGCTTTGAGTGAACAGAAGAACTATATAGACTTAATCATTTTTTTAATAACCCATATCCATATGTAAATGATAATGTTTTCAATCAGTAAATCTATGTAAACACCATCTAAACATGTATTATTCATATAAATTAATTTACCTGTGTGCACCACATTTTAAATACATGTCATCATCTCCCTCCATGAGATTGAAATATTTAAGAGATGATAATATAAATATATTTAAGGCCGTTAAATCATATTTTGGGCACTTATATCACGACTTTTTGATGGAGTAGAGAATGACAGTATGGAGGAAAAAACATTTAATAAAACTCTGCTTATTAACCCACACACACTAGTAATAGCTTTGAACGTACACTATAATCCACTACAGATTCAACACCCTTAAATAAACTCATTTTGAGGATTATATATAATAAAATTGGCAACAATAGATTTTTTATTTGGATAAGATATGAGTTCATTTTTAAGTGTATATATTTGTGGTCATGTGTATTCATCCACGTACCTATTTTAAATTTTAAATGTGTGAAGATAATTTATATATGATGAAAAATAATTGTGTAATTATACTACAATGGATTAATTTTATTTTATTTCCTATCAAGATCATAGTCTAAGTCGATCAAGTCTATGGTTAATGTATATCATATCAGTTCAATTAGAGAACAAAGAGTAAGAAACAAAATTTTGAAAATCATTTATTCAATGTGATTTCATGTAATATTTATAATCAATATATTATTTAATAATGTAATAAATAGTGGGGTATTCCTAGTAAATGAGGTAGGAACTTTCTTGGACGTATCAAGAGCACTAGGGAATAATTTAAGTATATCACATGTTCATAATCTCTATTTTATAATATCCAACCTTGATCCTTATTTCATTAGAATGAATTGTGGATTTTTTTATTGGATATGTTTTTAAATTAGAAGATATCTTTTTAGTAGAATAACACAATTTAATTAAAAATTTTATAATATTTATATTTTATAATTTCTATATATACCTATATTTAATATTGTTCCAAAAAAATTATGATTTTTTTTCAAGTTATCATTTTTCATTTTATAATTATTTGTTTCAGAAACTATAACTCTCTCTTCTTTTTTTAATAATTTTTTTTAATTTTAAATGACTTCAAGGATTTTTATATTTTACGTTTTACATTTACGTTTAAAATACTTAATAGAAAGGATTTTATGAGTTAATAATATTTCATAAATGACGCATAATTATTTCTTAAAGACATTTTTACTTGAGATTCAATTTGAAAATTAAATTATTTTATATCTCTATAAATTTTTCATTTAATCAGACCAGTACTTCTATTTGGTTCATTTATTTCAACTGTGTGTTTATAATAAAACAACTATTACATAGATTTCCTCAAATAGTATTAAATTTATTAATATACATTTATTTATTATGAAATTATTATTTACATCGATATTAAATATTTTCAAAATGATTCCTTAAAGAAACTACCATTGAAAAGAAATCAATAAAGAATTTTATTTCAATTTAACACATAGTCAATAAAAATAATAAAAATGGACGGGTAGTGAACTAAAACCTCAAAAAAATTGGATCCTTATATCACCATTCAATATTCTAGGACACCTCAATGATTTTTCGTGCTTGATAAAACTCATTAGATATAACTTTATAAGGAATTATTATTATTTTTCTTATAAATAAACTTTCCCATTTTAATATAATTTAATTATTTTATATGGTTTTAAATGATCCAATTTTAATTAATGAGGTTTTCATGGGTTTTAATGAATTTTTTATAAAATAACACATCTACCATTATAAATAATTATGAATTTTTTTTTTCAGAAATAACTTTTTATTTTAAAAATTTTATTGATGCATAAATGATTTTTTTACTAATTTCAAAATATTTTATTGAATAAATGACATTTAGGTAGCATTAAATCATTTTTAAAAAAGATAATTTGAATTATTTAAAAACACCTTTATTATATTTATATTTTTATCCTGTATGTTAAATTTTTTTTAATTGGTCTAGGAATGAGTGAGATAATGTATTATAGTAGTGAGTTCCATATCCGTGCAGGGATGATATAACATTAATAGAGTTAATTTTGTGAGAAAATTGTATTTCAACATTAAAAAAAGGGTATTGAAAGGTCTTGTTTTTATTTATTTAATAAATCCCAGAACAAATATTTGTTTTGGGAGTTTAGTATATTAATAAAAATCAATGATTTTATAAACATATTGGTTATGTTTCGGTCCCTTGATATTGGTGTCAAATCCAAAATGTAAATATTTTTTTTACAATAGATACTGGAGTATGATTCTTAGTGAATCACATATATGTTATTATTATTGATTTATAATGGATTAAGATGGGGGAATATTTTTTTCTCAAACTAAATAAGTGGGATGTGTAGTGGTAAATAATTTCTTTTCCTTTCATGCATATTTTTATATATTAGGTGAATATAAAAAATAATTATTAAAATGACATTATTATTATTATTAATATATTATGTATCTTTACCTTGAGAAGTTTTACCGATGATGTATATGTAGAACCACAACCCAAATGTTGTGTTGATTGATTCAAGGCTAATATTTGATACATAAATATTACTCATGGTGTAGGCCCAATGTCCATTCACAAATCACACCTAATATTTTATATGAGAAAATTTATAATTATCATAAATTTCAGATTTTATCTAAATTAACAACCTTTCTGAGTATTTTTTCACATAGAGGGTGAGGGTTCTATCCCTTTTCACATCCATGGATATTATTAGGAAAAGACCTATGGATTTAAAATTTACCTTCTTATAATCTATGTTTTATTTCTAGCATTACCATCTAAGTGTATTTGTGGATAAAAATCCTTTTAAATGATGTTATTGTTTCAGTGTATGGGTTTGACCTACCAACAATCGCATAGGTTTGTTATTCCCCCTACATTCTATATAATTTTCATGCTATGAGGTCCTCTACATGTATATTAAATTGGGTGTGTATTACCCCATATACTCATTGAGGATGATCATTCACTTATAAAGACTATATACCCTGTATGTATAGGTCCTGATAGGGCATGGGATTATTCATTGGAGCCATTATTAAACCCACCTACTCGGGTAATGGGATCATCAACCACAATTCATATGAGGTTATGAGGGTTGATTGGCATTTGATTTTTTAATTTATAACTAGTGAGGGGGCAGTACTCACTCGTCTTATGAGTTTTACTTTACCATTGTCATGAATCTATTTCATGTACTTTAATTACATAGTTAATATTAGATGTGTGGATAGTACAAATTTGTTTCAAATATATACTTCTTAATGACCTAGAGGTTCATCATTTATTGGAGATACATAGTTGGTGATTGAAATCCTGATTTTTGGTTTCTTCTGTATTCTAAACTCCTTAATTTTCTAATATGATAGGACTATCGAGGGTTATAGGACTAATGGTTTACCCATGTATTTTACACATTATAATTAATTTCATATACAATATCTATATCACTTGATTCTATAGATTCTTTAACTTTTTCATTTCACTATCTCATTTCCTCAAATGACATCCCATCTTTCCCCTTCCACTAGAAAGATGATGAGATTATCATTTCTTAATAATTTCGATGATCCTGAGGCTTTATACGGACTGATACTCACTAAGAACTAAAAATAAATTTTTTGTATCTCATCTATCTATTAATTTTCTCATAATTATTATAAAAATAATTGTGTTTTCTAACATTTCAATAAAACCTAGAATATTACAATAAATTTCATTATCAATTATTAAGTAGTCACAAAGGTTATCATCATCTATTATATTAATATCTTCAAATTTTAATCCTGAAAACCTGAACATTATTCTCCATGAATTTGGAATTAAATTTAAAAAATCAATTTTTTCCAGATATCTTTTATAATAAGATTCCTCGTTACCATTGTGTGTAACTTTTTCTAATAAAGAATCTAAGATTAATTTTTGAGATTTTACAGCCACATTAAAATTTATTCACAAATAAAAATTAATATATTATCCTTTATTAACTTATAGGAAACCAATAATTATTATATATATTTCTTTCAAAAATATGATTTATGTTAGGGAAATATCCTACTCTTCAAACTGTGATAATTCCGACAAATGAATTTTGGGACACCTTTTTTGTTTATAGATGTTATTTTATATCAATACTGAAAATTCTCATATATTTAGAGGGAATTTAGATTTTCGATGATCCCACTTGTAGAGTGTACGACTATAATACGACTGAATGGGGGTTGATTCATTAGTATATTTTACAAATTAAACATTCAATGTTAAAAATATTTCACGAGTTTAATTTAAAATCATCGCTACGAAAATTACTACCTCTCACAAAATATGAAACTAATATACCAAAGGAACAATAAAAATAGAGTTAAAAGGTTTTTGAAGATAATAATACTCTTTATAGTAATTTTTTGTCACCTGAATATTGAATTTTTTTACAATGTTTCCAAGAGGTTACTCCATGGATTGTGTCATTCATATCAATATAGAATCACACATTGTAATTTTTCTAGAGTCCCACTAGAATTAAAATAACTTCCCACTTCCCACTATAGGTAATGATCCATACCAAGAAATGATCAGTTGATTCTCTAGACCTCTCATGTGCCACATGATATAGATCTCTCTCCATGAATAAATTGGAATAATTTTTCTACTCATGTAAACTTTCATCATGGTCTCTAGTAGTTGATCTTAATAATAAGTTATTCTAATATCAAACAATCAATATAAATGATTAAATATTGCGTTATTCATAAAAATTATAAATACTCTTGTAAGTGTGAATTCATCTCAATGAAAAGACTTCATAGCTACAGACATATATTTCATATTGATCTTTCTCAATATTTTAATGCTTTAGTTTTTCAATATAGTCTAATACACAAATAGTATTTCTTACTATACATTTCATATTATATTATGGAAAAATATATTCAAAATAAATATAATGAATTTAAGTATCAAAAATTATATTTTGAAAACTCGTAGATTATTCGAATCATCAACAAACTAATCTCTTCAGAATTGATAAATATAAAATACTAATCATTTTCTCATTAAAATTATTTTAAATTTGATTCACGGTCATTCATAAGATAATATATTATTTACATAATAATTGGAACATTAATATATTATCCTTTAATCCTCCCCAAAATTAACTCTTTATTTTTTGTTGAAATCATCATATGTTCAAGGAAATATAATCCTCTATAATGTAGAACATTCTTTCTGTGGTGTGGATAACATAACAATAATCCATCACTAATAAACATCACCATAATATTAATTTTTAATTCTATAATTTAATCATCATCATATTACCTTTATTATTATATCTAAATCATGAGGATAATAGTTGTATTATCATTTGATATAATATTTTATTCACTAGAATGAATGGTTATTAAACTCGTCATTTTATACCCTATAGTTATTCAATCCTTTTATCTATTTTTCATTTGGTATTATATATCATATGGTTTCTATTTCATATGAATTTCATATTTGATGAAAAAAAATATTGTGTTGCTAATATAAATGTTTAAAACTTATCATATATAAACTTATATTATGAGAAAGATGTTTTGTACAAAGATATGTTATCATATGAAAACTTGTGTCATAAAACCTCATCTTATATAGTTTTATCACACTCAATACTTATATCATTTTAAGAACTTGTTTCCTTAAGTTATCATTCACTTCTACATTTCACATCTAAGATGGAATATAATACAATGGTCACTAAACATAATCATATAGGAAACAAATAACATTGGTGATTTCTAACCACATGTATTGCATTACATTGTAAAAAAGAATTATTTCATGTGGATTTCCAGAAATTTCCTCAATCATTTCAAAACCACTTTTGTAGATCCTTAGGAATATTACATTAAACAATCTAGAATAAAATTCCAACCCTTATAAATCATTATCCAAATATTTTACACAATTTTGTGGTATTTAAGATTTATTTCATCTTTTCCATATGATGAAATGCACTTAATTCTAACATCCATAATTTTTGGACAATCCTATCATCTAGAAATAATGTTGAAATAACATACACAATCAAAACCTCTATTAATCATGAATAATTCTTTATAAATTATCCTAATGATTGGTTTGATACTTTTTCATTTTCCAACCTTGTTCCATAAAAAATATGAACACCAATATTTTCTAATCACAAATTGAATTTTACATCTCAATGCCTTATTAATAACAAACAAACTAAATCCTTATTTTATAAATTCAAAATTTAATTTAAATTTTTTGAAAAATGATATTTTTATATTCATCATTTTATATATTAAATCTCTAGGGGAAATGAATGTTTCGTCCATATTCGTAAAAAATAGGTCGGTTCGTTAATTTTAATTTGGCCATAAAATTTCTTCGTTTTATTTTATGATTAATTCCCTTTTCATTTATGTCTTATTTTTTAATTGGTGAATTTGCTTCTAATTTAGTAGGAATATTCTATCGTATTTTCCAAACTATTTAATTTTACCATTTTTTTATTTTCATTTAAGACAATTATCTCTTCTTCTTTATGCTTCTCCCTAACTTTATATTCTGTTTTTTGACAAAATTATATTGTAAAAACATAAAATTTACTCTATGATTCACTTTTGTTTGACTTGGATGTTTTCCATTAATTATCCCCAAAAAAAGAAATTTGAATCATCTAAAATTACATGTGCTTAATTTTATTTGTGAAATTATACATTTGAAATTTCATTTCTGTTCAATTCTTTACTTCTCAAGATTTCATTTTACAATGAATTTAACACATCATCATTTCTAAAATTCGTAGATAAAGTGGGGAATAATTTGTATATTGGGTCTTATATTGTGGTATTTTATAATTTTGGAACCCAAGTGAAAATAAATATTAATAAAATTATCAATCCCTCCAAAAAAGTGTTCTTGATCTTATTTCTAGGTTTATAACTATTTGAAAGTGGACCATTATTAACATTTTATTAATAAAAATATATGTAAAATTTTTCCGTTAATATAAATATATACTCATATCAAAATAAGGACTACAACCCCCTTTATGGAGGAATATTCCTCTTTATTGAAAATTATTCCTAAGGGAAAACTCTTGATTAATTTTTTGGAGTTTGAGAAATTTTTTCCTATGAATTACTCACATGTATAGATCTTCAGCTAGAAAATTTATCTTGTTAATTTTATGTATGTTAATTAAATATATGATTCAACTATATGTATATATTATCAAAGGTTTCACTATAATATTTTTTCTCTACTATGGTTTAGTGGAAAGGACATAGGCCATTATAAAATATGTCTATTAAAAGCGAGGACAATTTTGAGGATTAGAACACTATCTGTGTTGTTCTTGAAGAAAGTCCCAAGATATATATAAAATATCATCCTAAAAATGAAAATATTATAATTTTATTCATCAAATCATTAATAATTATATTCGGATTTTACCATATTGAAAATTAATTAAAAAAATGTCCGAAAATATAAAATATTTCAATATCTAACTATAATAACATGATCCCTGATATTTACATATAAAAAAATTAAAGGTCCTAAACATGATATTTTTCACACTAAATCCATCTAATGAATGATCTTGAACAGCATGATGAAATCCTATAATTAATTTTAAAAAGTCATTATTATGTATACTATTATATGAATGAATAATATAGAGGGGAAATTGATTCATTACCTAATTTCTAAGTCAATTTATAAATAAAATACGAGAAGGGTTACTAAAAACAATTATTTTCGAAACATCCTCTGCCTAGGTCAGTCAAATATATAATGCTTATTTTGATGTCGAATTGTGTTTTCATTTAGGTTCATTGATCTCTCATTCACAATGTTTCATATTTCAAATTTATGTCTTATTTCGGGTACTGCATTTTTTTTCAACGTCAAGAATTCATGGATCTGAATATCTTGATATTGATAATTTCTGTTTGCACTAGTATTTTTTAAAAAAATTCTGGAATAAAAAAAATTTGTAGCCAATAGACTTAAAATTAATGTGACTTTTTTTCTAAAATATTATTTCTTTTACACATATACCCAACCTCATAAATTATTTGTTTTTATATTTCATTAAGATGAAAAATTTGTTTTTTTACTATTAAATAATTTTAATGAAGTATGTATGACCAAATATATGGGAAAAAATATTGTGTAATCCCTGAAAAAGAAAATTTAAATACAAAACTAAAAAAATATCAAACACAAACAATAGGTAGATGTTTTCTGTTTATGAATCGTGTGAAAAGTCAAAACGAAAATAGTGCCTGAATTAATTAAAAAAACATATAATAATTAGATAATAAATAGATATAATGTGGGAAATTTATCTATTCTAAATTGATAAATATATTTTTTTCCTTCATAAAAATTCATCAAAACAAAATAATAATGTGTAATGAAAAGAATTTGAATCAATTTATGATCAATAAATTATCAACATTGTTCTTTCAGATCACTCTAATGGATTGTTTTTTCTATTAAAATTTAATGACTGATTACTCTTTCAAAGATAAAATACACATCCTCCATTTGATATTTATGATCTTTAGTTTATCATCATCATCATCATCATTTTTATTAATAAAAAAAGAAGATGAAGAGTGCAAGTAAAGTGTCCGTAGAATTAAACATACAAGAAATGAAGAGTTGTAGAGGTCTAAAGTGATTTAAGACTAGATAATCCCTCTATAATCATGTTCTTACCTTCAAAAGGGAAGGAATGCACATATATAAAAGAAAAATTCTAAGACTATTCACTGCCATAAAGGCCATATAATCAAAAACCTTGTTCCCCTCCCTTCACATGTGTATGTACATTAGTTTATGATTGTAGGGAAATTTTTCTGGTAATTTGCATTCACACATACATATAATATTGTAAAATGGATTCTTATCAAGGATTGAAATGTCATAATAGAATCAAATGTTCACCCTATTTTTCTATTAATTCACACTCATTATAATATATAAATATTTTGGTTAAAAGTTAAGTATTTTATAATAGTGAGGAAATGAAATTAACTAATTTAAATATGTTAGTTTAGCCTCATAAAATAACACAATATTTTCAGGAATAATCATAAATAAAAAAACCAAAATTATATACATGAGAATGGATAAAAAATTCAATAAATTTCAATCAGACTCTAATAAAATAATTTTTCTACCAATGTTTTAAAGAACATGATATATAATAAGTATTATTTGATAACTAGAATAAATGAAGGAAAGTGTGAAAGAATATTGTGGTCATCTCTAACATGAGTGTCCCTCTATCCAACTCTTTCTTGCTCAAATGCCCTACTCATGATCCCCCCAACTAGATCCTTGGATATCTATGTGTTTGTCTCAATTATAAATCAAATAAATCCACCTCACAATCTAGAAAGTTTTCAAAACTATTTTTTCATATCCATTCAATCATCTCCATAAACACCATAGTTTCAGAGGAAGGAATTATACTATTCATTATTTTCCTTAATTGATCCATGTAAAAATTGATAAATATAATGTTTCCCCCACATACCAGATGATTCATCTCTATGTAATAAAAGAAATACGATTCATATATCGAATAATTGTTCATTAAGGATTCTCCAAGAAATTATAATAGATTCCATGTACTAAATTTTACCAGTTCATACCTCTTTTATTAAATTTTTTATTTTTGGAATATATAGTTTTACTATTATTAATTTTGATATTTAAGGTTTTGTATCTTTACTAGAATAAAAAGACATTAACAGTCCAATATGAGCCACAAAGGTTACTCCTAAGAACACTAAAATTTACTCTTACATGATGATGACCTGGACGAATTTCCACATAAATTTTTTAGAATAACTCTAAAGGGTCTCTCAGAACATGTTGGATTAACTATCACACAATGAAACATTAATCTTATAGAGACAGAGGACCTAGTCAAATATCTCTCTATAAGAAAAGGATGACGCTTATGATGATTAAATTAACACTGACATGGGTATTAATGACTCATCCCTAGTATAAAAAACCTTTAACTCTTACAGTGAAACGATATAAATATTACATTTAAACTACAACAAAATAATATTAAACTATTATGAAAATCAATTAAAATTAAATTAAATTAATTCGAATGATAAGAACATTTCACATTAGATTTGAATTTAATTCTTTAACTTTAACAAATGAAAATAATTTTTTTTTCAAAAAAATGATATCTAATATAAAAAATAGAAGATTGAAAATATTAAACCCAAAAAACTATTAATATAAATTAATATAAATATTACAATGAATACTAGGAAACTTTTTTGTTGTAATATATATTTATATCATATAAAACCAAAATAAACAATAAAGTGTGAAAATTTAAAAATATTCATTGAATAAATATTCAATACAAATTTTTAATGAATGAATAAAAATTAAATCTTTTGTACATTTAAAGACCAAAAATTAAAAAATATAAAAAATATCTACAAAACATGTATCCAAATAATGCCACATCAGGATACGGCCACCCTAAATGGGGCTCGTGGTGTGCGTGTGAATATTGTTTTTATTATGAAGTGGTGTACTACTAAAGAGGAAAAGATATAATATTTCCTCACCATGGTAAGGTGAATTAGTACATATTAAAATCCGAAATGATATTTTTTATATTTTTCAAAATGTTGTTTTTTAACAAACTGGTTTATTTTTGTTTCAGATGCCTTCGCTGGGGTGGGCGTGTCTATCCCGTTCAGGGACGAGGGACGCAGTTTTTGTTTCCCCGAATTCCCGCTTTCCAAAGGTGGGTGGAATCATCTCCTTATTCAGGGACATTTTCTCCTTGATCGAAGTAGGATAATTCGATGTCGGTTCTTCTTTCTGTAAATTCTTCCTCAAAACTCGTCACCTAGTCCGGGTCTCCCTCATAGACTTAAGATGTTCTTTTTGAAACTCTTCCTGGCGCCATATATTCATGGACACCATTTAATTACACTGCTTATGTGAGGACATTCCAAGGGGATAGGTTAGGGAAGCAACCTTCGGTTTGGGGAGTAGTCACGTGGGACATAACTGGTGTGTCTAGACTCTGGGGATTGGCATGTCTGTATTCTGTCCATTATTATAGGGATTATCAAGGGCATGGAAGCCCAAGTCATCCCACATCAAATGCGGGGAATCATATTCCATGGGTGTGTATCTGATGTTTTCCTCAGCTTCCCATGTTTAACATAGGGTATGCCGCAAGTTTAACTTCTGCCAGAGACAGATCAGGCTGATCAGAACACTGACTAGAGTGGATCAGATGGAGGAAACCCCTGGAGGGAACACCAATATTGGGGCCAACATGTGGGTGACGTCCCGAATGCTATTAAATGGAATGGGGAATGGAGTGGCATGATACCACTAGGATGTGGTGGCCTGGGTGAGAATCTGAATGGATGATAGAGAGTTTTATGGGGGGTGGAGAATGGGATGGAACCGTCATGAGGATGACAATAGTTTTGGGCTTGAGCCTTGAGAAGGATTCTTACGTATCCATGTGGCAAGGAATCAATGTCAAATTAGTTCATATGATGATGGCATACTGGTGATTGCGGTTTTCAATGTCTTACCACTGGATGAGGTCATAACGGCTTACCACAGGATGTGGTTTCAATGGCTTACCACTACAGTGACAATGGCTTACTGCTGAATTAAGTGACAACGACTTACCACTGAAATAGATCCATTGTTTAATGTCGTGTGGGATAGTGGTGAACTGACATTAAGGGGGTTAGAACCACTGGGTGTTGGGCTAAACCTCATGGAGGCTTCCTACGTACCCAGCCTTGGCAAGGATCAAAGACCACATATATCAGAATGGAAAATATAGTTTAACTTCATATGGGATGGGGGAAAACCGACATAAATGATGTCAGAGTGACTGGAGTGGTGGGTTTGAACCTCGTGGAGGCTTCCTATGTAGCCGGCCTCGGCAAGGGTCAAAGTCATCATAGTTCGTGAGCAGTGTGGGGCTTACACTCTAGGCTTCCCGATGAGTTTGTGGACCGACATGAAGGTGGTCGGAACCAATGGGTGGTGGGATTGAACCTCATGGTGGCTTCCTACATACCCTGCCTTGGCAAGGATCAAAGTCCATGTATTTTTGGATGGGGTGTCGGTGAACCTCCATGAAGGAGGACATGGGGTTCCATAGGTGGTGGTGGGATTGAACCTCGAGGAGGTTTCCTACGTACCCTACATCAGTAAGCATCAAAGTCCACATAATTTAGGTGAAAAAGAAGATATTGAACCAACATGAAGGGGTGTCAGGACAATTGGGTGTTGGGCATGAAAATCGGGGAGGCTTCCTACATACCTTACCTTAGCAAGGATCAAAGTCCATGTAGTTCAGGTGGTGGGTGTGGGGCTTACACTCTAGTCTGCCCAAGGTGTTGGTTAAATGATATGAAGATTGTCGGAATGACCGGGGTGTTGGGATTGAACCTCATGGAGGCTTCCTACGTAACCTGCCATGGTAAGGATCATTGTCCCTGTAGTTCGGATGGGAGTGTGGGCCTTACAATCTAGGCTACCCTAGGTAGATTTCATGGTCATTTCTCACTCTAAGACCACGTGAGTCATGCTCAGTGTGAGAAACAAGTGACAGTAGAGACCCGATGATGATGTTGATAAAGGTGCGTCCGTGGGAAGTGAACTGGGGCTTACACGTGGTTACCGGCCCAAAGAGGAAATAAGGAATATGTGCGGTAAGCATCCCCATGAGTCGGTACTTACTCCATGATGGAGGCCCGATGGCGACGAAGCGCAGCAGGAGAGGGATTTGGGACCGAAGAAAAGAGGGGCCCGGTGTCCATCCCATCCATTATTGGCCCTGGGGAGCGAAGAATAGAGGAGGAGCAGGGATACTACCTCCTATAAGAATGTTAGAGGCATACACCAAGATGGTTACCATGTCCCACACGGACAAACGCCACTCCCATAAAGAGGATATCATCCCCTGTGGAGACTAGTGGGCATCAAGAATGTCCAAGGTGGGTGTACCCCATGTGCGAGGCATGGGGCGAGGTCACAGTTTAACATCATGTACTGAGGACGAGGGTTCTTGGTAGTTTAACATCCTATAGCTCGGACGAGGTGGGTTTTCTCCACAGCCCTAGGACATACATAAATGGTACCCTCTACTCCTTGGTGCAAAGAGGGGACACGAAAGCCTTGGTGAGGGGGTGTCATGGAGCGTAACAGGCAGTGGTGTCTAAGGTACTTTGATATCACATCGTGCAAACCTTGAGGGTCGCATGGGAAAATGAATTGAAAAATAGAGGGGTTCATAGGTAGGGCCTTGTGAATCTCTGTTGTTCCGCGTGGCGGAGGGCACTTGCGAACGGGTGTGCTTCGCGAAGTGGGGTACCTTAGCCTAAGAATAGGGAAAAGGTGCATATGGTGATTTCTTCACGAAGTGGAAAGGAATTCTAGGAGCACTGCCTCGTAGAGAAAAGGTGCCCCACGAAGCAAGGGGTCGTGAAGAAATGTGCTTCATGAAGTATGGTGACCCTGCCTTAGCATGTGGATCATGTGTACATGAAGGGTTTTTCGAAAAGAATAAATGCTCCACGATTACTAGGGTCCCCTTGGGGATCCCATTCCTTTGCAAAGGCCCTTAGGCTTCATGAAAGGAATCTCTATAAGAAGAAGGGATCAAAATGAGAAAATGTGGAGGCACGTCGTGGAGAAAAATTACCTCGCACAGGTCATGGTTCGCAGAGCAGAAGGATTCTTCATGATTCAGGAGTGTGGAAGTCGAAAGGTCGGATTATCCATCCTTTGGTCTCAGGGGGAGTCTGGTATTTATAGGAAAGCGGCACTGTGAAGGGTAGCTTACGCGGTGTGAGGAGGGACTTGGTTTCTTCACGGTAGGCTCGCAAACATCAAATGAATTTGTGGAGCATCCTCCCTCCTTGCTTCGTGGCAGGTTTGCAAACATCAAATGCGTTGGTGGATAATCCCGCCTCCTTGATTCGTGGCGAGCTCACAAACATCAAATGTGTTCACAGAGCGGCCCTCCACCTTGCTTCATGGCGGCCGTGGTGGTGGGGGACTCTGTGAAATGGCCTCGCAAGACAGTCAACAGTGCCTTCATTTTGGATTCTTCTTTGTCCTGAATTTTGGCACCAAAAAATTCCCCCGCCCCATCAGACATGGAGCCGCATAGAGATCAAGGGTCGAAGTCTGAGGTTAATCGCCAAAATCCTTGGTCGTTTGCAATGCTGTCTCGTGAAGAGGGATCGCGAGGTTTATTGGGGGGATGCGCGAGCCTACCGTGCTGCGATGCACGACCCAAACAGGGCATGTCATGAAGCTTCGAAGGCCATCACCTATTAGGAGTGTGGGGATGCCATCTCTTTTTTCCTTTCCCTTCCCCACAAATTTTTCCTTTTACTTTCTCAATTCGTGAAGCTACGCGTGCTCGGAGAGTGTTCTCAGCAAATCGAGTAATCGTGGCGCACAGTGAATCCTCTACTTCATGTTTGTGCTACGCGATCCGGCGCTTGGATTCCTAGGTTGCGCTCTGGGAATAGTCTTCGCAAATGTGCTCTATGAATGAGCTTCGCGAACCAACCCAAAAATATTCCAATTTCCATAACTGAATGGCCCACCAAGAAGCTTCCCAGGGGGACCTTGCAGATGATACCCAGAGGGATGAGATGGCGAACAGTCTGGGACTAGGAGAGAAGGTCTGTAGCCCCTCAGACCATAGTTCGTTGGTGGAGCTGCTATTAGAGAGCCATAAGAACTACCCATTGTGTAAAAGGTTTTCCTTGTATGGATTTGTGCTGAGGGATGACGTATTCATCCCTAAAGTAAGTAGGAATGAGCCATCTTAGTGGTTCCGTAGCATACAATGTCAGGACCATCGGTTCAGGGTGGCCGATGGCCATGCCTGGAAGGACTTAATGCCTGTAATTTCTGACTTCTTATACAACCATCTGAACAATGTCGACAGGAAGGCATTATAGCTGGAGACATCCCCTCTTCTGTATCGAACTATCCTCAAGGCGGCGCTAGGGAACCCGAAGAAGGGGTGGTCTGAGGAATGGGACCTGCGCTTGGGAAGAAACTTCATGGATTTTTTGTCTTGGGCCTACTGGGTAGGCACCTTGTTTGAGGAGTTCGGAGTGGAGTTGAGAAGAGTGAGACTGTATGAGGCAGCTTGCGCTTCCTAGTATTACATCTACCAGCTGAAGCAGCTAGTGTCGGAGCTGTTGAGCCGATGTTCATTGGGGACCAATACCTTCCACCTACATCACAGGGAGGTTGGCATCAGCTTATGGGACGTGCATTAGACCTCGGGGGACCCAATACTGGGGGCGATGTATGAATAATTCCTCCCTCCTATGGGTGCATGGGAGGACCCAGAATTGATGTCACGTGTGGTGATGGAATTGATGGAGCTCGTGCCAGGGGAGGATAAGGAGGTGGTGAGGGATGTCCACTTCAAGAATTGGTTCAAAATGTTTCTGAACATCCCGATAGACCGTCAGTCCCCGGAGAGACCTTGAACATTCCCAAAGGGGGCCAGGAGTAAGGAACACTCATACTGCCTGCTGTTGGAGAATACCCTGTGGAAGACCTGGGGGTTTAGTGTCTACAATGAGCATCATCCAATAGTCAAGCTGGCAGCATTCATTGCCGCTCTTATCTCTGGTTGGATCCTTCCAATTTGGGATACCAACATGGGAGTTTGACCAAGCACTTTCATCATGGGGTCCACGTTGGATACAAGAGGGCGGGTCAACCTAGGAATCCCGATGCTCTCCAAGTTGTATAAGATGTTGTGGCACATCCAAGAGGGGAAGAGGCCACAGAAGATATGTGTGCCATTCCACCACTTGTATGGCTGGATAGCAGAGCACATTGGGGGATCTATGAATATCTGAACCCCATCTCTCCTCTAGGGTGAACTTCTGCCCCTCGATTCCCAACGTTGTGTGGAGTTTTCTGGCCAACCTAATTGTACCATCGGTATTAGCTTGAGTCTAGATGGTAGAAGAGTTAAACTTTCATCCATTCCCATTAATAAAGGGGGCCTTCACAGATGATGTTCGGGGAGAAGAAGAGCATCAGGCCTACATCATGGCCATTCGAGGTGGAGTCTTGGTGGCTAGGGTGGACTGTGAGCATCTATGTGAGCCATAAACCCCACACCGGATTGCAAGGAATTTCCAGTGCCTGTAGTGACTAACCCCACAGGTCTACCTAGAGGTGCGTCATGAGGAGAACCCATATGTGATGATGTAGATGTGGCTCATGTTCACACTGGTAGATGGAAAGATGCAGAATTAACTACCCCCATCGACCGCCATCCTCGGGATGGTAAAGGAATATGCCCAGAGTTGGGAGGCGTCCTACCCCGGGGAGATTCTGAAGCGGCCGACCATCCATGTTGGTGATGGTGAGCCTCCCCAGCCTTGAGGCTGAGGCCAGAATGCTGCAATGGCATCCCACAGTGGTGGGGCTACAATAGTGGCGATGCCCGCACTAGTTGATGGGGAAGCAGTGGTAGCGGATCCGGTAGTGGCAGCGGACCTGGGGGTCCCAGGAGAATAGATTAATCCGGAGTTATTGGCACCAAGAATATGTCGTAGGATTTCTAGACAGGCCCTAGGGAAACAGTTGGGCCATATTGTCATGCTGGAGAATGCTACCTTCTCGGAGTCCTGGGACTTCTAGGAAGTCAACTAGCAATTCTCCAACCCATATGAGTTATGGTATCACCTTAACCACCTCAGGATGGGCTTGCCTGGGATTGGCTCTATTAGAGCCGGTTTTGCAGTATACCTAGCAGAGGTGGATAAATACATGGCCGAACTGGAAGACTTTATCCACTCCTGGGGTGCCCTGCGACCACTAACAGACCGGTTTAGGGTGCTGTTGGATTGTATAGTCCCTCCGCAACTGTCATTTGTTGACCGGAGGGAGCACTTCCCTCTACTGGAAGAATTAGACTAGTCCTCCTGGAGAGACTAGGCCGGTAGAAGGAGTCTGTTGGAGGAGGGTGAAGTTAGTGATCGTCCCTTGTATCTCAAAGAATTCGTGGAGGCCCTTGAAGTAAAATCCCAAGTTCCTTCCTCAGGAACTACTCTTAGGTTACTCTGGATTCTTTATGAGCATCTTCACAGTGCAAGAGGACCTTGTGCATAGACCTCATTCTCGCCCCTCAGTGGGTGCTTACACGGGACCTTCAGGATCCGCACCTGTGGCTGCATCAACATCCGTGTCTGGAAGGGCTAGGACACATGAGGCGGCTCCCCCGGAGTCTCCATACCTACCAAACATATAAGGGGGACCATGTCTCAAGGTCCCGACGACATCAGCCCCAGAGCGAGACTAGAGATTTGATCTCTTTAAGTCTCTTCTACCGAATTTATGGATGCAATCCCATGACCACATTAACTGACATTCACATCCCTTTTTGGCATGTACAGTCCTTCAATTGGCCTGGGCCATCGTGGAAATGTTGGTCGGGACATCTGGTAGCACCCTTTCTAGATGCATGACAATGGTCGTGGTGGTGTACATCCAACCTGACTGAACTGCAGCGCTATCAATCACTAGCAGGGATGTTAGTTGGACTATCCCTGAGGTTATTAAAGTGGGATTCAATTATGAGCTTGAACCAAACAGTTCATTCCCCACCACATCCGATCCAATGCCAGACGTGGACTTAGTTGAGGAGTTCCTGGGGGCATTCCCTGCATACGAGCTTGCCAACCACGCCGACTGGGATGAGACGACCTCTGATGAGGAGGACAACAAAATAGTATGTCCCCGATCGTGGAGGCTAATCACGATCTTCATCAATGTCCCCCCTAGAACTATTGTTGGATGATATGGTTAGACTTCTCTCATGATTGTGTGAACTATGTGTTGGGGGAGTGGATGCCTAGTGTCCTCACATGCTCGTCTGAGATATTATGGCAGAAAAGATTCAGGAGAATGATCACGGCCTCGGTCAGGGCTGGTAGCAGAGGAAGGAGGTAAACATCAGGAGGATCCATGAGGCTGAAGATGAGGTCCAATGGCAAAAGAATCCAGTGGATGAGCACTGTACCTCTCTCAACACACAATCTGAGCTTATATTGTGATTGAAGTCCAAGCTGGCAAAATCCAATGAGGGCCTGAAGTGAGCCTTTGAGGAGATGACCTCCATCTGGGACGACGCAGATCAGGCCTAGATTGCGGCCAACGAATTGTGCCCTCTTGTTGCTGAGGAGGAGCGAGATCTAAACAGGCGGCAGCAACTTCTGGATGCCACCAGCCAGAGGGTGGCAGAGCTGATACACTCTTTTGATGAGGTCATCCCGTCCATGGGTGGAGTCAACCATCGGGTACTGTAATGATTACAAAACCTCAAACGTAGTTTCATTTTTAATTCATTGATTTCGTATCATGCATGAGTTGCATTATTACATTGGTTTATTGCATCCTCGTGACGTTCGTGGAGCATCCAGTGATAATTCCCTAAGCTCATGTGGGTCGGGCCCGATGTGAGAAACAAAGGATGACCACCTTATCACCCTATCCAAACATTGGAGTGAAAACTAGGATTCTGGAATCCAAGGTTTGAACAACCGTTCCAGATTTACAGGAGGAAATGTGAGAAACCTGACTAGATAATGAAGCTCTCAGAAAAGCTGAATTACTGTTTTCCCAGTGAGCTCTTGTGCAAGAACAGGGTAATGCCAAGGGCACTGAAATCAATCTGAAATGATGGGAATGGGAGGTGTGAATCACGATACCCATGATTCAAAAAAATTTGTGGGGTGGCGTGACAATAATTAATAACTATCGACATCATTTTAAACATAGTATTCTTATTGTATTATCTTGGAGTGGGGGTATCAATTGATGGCTGACCGCTGACCATGTTTGAAACACGGGGCCTAACTCAAAATGTAATCTATTTGTGTTCCAGAACATTGGCCCAGGACAATGGGCAAGCCATAGGCCGAGAATCCATATAGTTAGGGGGTTCCCTTAGACATGAAAGAGGACGAGGGTCCGAATAAGGGGAATGTAAAGCATGGAATGTGGAGTGATGGCTTGTTCGAATAGAATCCAACACTCTCGAAATTATTCCACTATGGTGGAAGCACATTAGACGGACACATCAGTATGATCATGAATTGTTCGTTATTTTAGATAGAGCATCTCTGGAAAGGAAGCCATCGCTTCCCAATATCATCTTGGGGGAATCCCAAACATGTTCAGGGAAAAAATTTAGTTACATGGTTCCCCACAAGGGGTCAGGTCAGGGGCCAGAAATGATGAGGAACATGATTTATGATTCCTGGGGCTGGACCCTAGGTGAAATGCCTGGGTGTCTCTTCATATCCTATGAGGATGGGAATAAATCCATACATAGTTCTAGAAACACAGTTTAACATCATGTGGGATGATAAAATGACTGGCTGCACTGGTGCACATCCTACCAAAACTACTAAGCCCACCTGAGTCATGCTCGATTTGGGAAACAAGAGGTTTTGGTGGGACTTTCCCAACACTAGAAGAAACATGTTAGCGTGAAGGGATGCTTTTTAAATTTCTGCCCAATGTTATTAACCCGTCCATGTAGCGCACCTAGATGTGCAACGAAGTAAACCTGGGTATGTTGGAATTCCCCTTGAACATGAGGAAGTGGAAATGTGTGAATCACGATGATCAAAATATGGATCACAATGATAGTGACGTGACGATTGACGGATATCTGTTGACCATGATCGAAACAGAACATCCATATAGCGTTAGCCTGGAATGGGGACATAAAAATGGGGGTCGATCGCTAAACATGTTTGAAACATGAGACCTGTCAGAAATTTTGTCCCAGATCTTTAGGGATGTTGGCCCGAAACTCTAGGTGAGCCAAGGTGGCATAATACCAGACCGTGAAGTGGGTCCCTTTGGATGTGGACGAGGATGAGGATCCAAATATCGATCTCATGGATCTTGGACATGTGATGAGGGGAATTTCCCCATGAAAATTCAACACTTTGGGCTCTTTGTCAAAATGCATCTTAATATGAAAATCAAACGTATTAGATAGAGTTTGTCAAGTCCCTTCCCATAGGGAGATCTTATCTTAAGGTCGTATAATTCGGACCATGGATGGTAGGAAATGTGGGAGACATGTGGTGGGGAAATTTATAAAACCCGAAGTGAATGGGAACCTAGGGTTCCGACTACAATGTATTCCCTGGATAGATTTTGGGTCAAGAGACCAGAAACGAGAGTTAAGCTGGACCCGATGCAATGTGCACGGACCTTCCTACGTACCCCATGATGATAGGGATCAAGATGCATGTAGTTATAAGAGGTGGAAGTGTAAGGTTGCATTTACAGAGATGAAAGGGGCTTGCGGGTGTGTCCCTCGCACAAAAATAAGCGGTATATGATTTATCTTGTTTTTCCTTTAAGGTGAGTTGTTTTTTTTGGGAAGCGACATGCCTAGGATAGAAAGTCCAAGCATCTCCACATGAATCAAGCTGTATGGAGGAATTGAAAAATGGTATGTCGTGTCACCGATACTGAACATAGTGTCCCCTTGAGTGAGGACATCACGATGCCGTTCCATTTTTCGTTGTGCGGACAGGAAGATCATGTCATAGTTTAGGGTCATTTGATGGGACCATGCATTCAATTTAATATCATATGGAAGAGAAGTAGAATAGATGATTTTATGTGGGGAATGTGCATGGTGCAATAAAGCATACCCGACACAAATTATGACATAATCTCATACCTCACAGTATGAAATTCCATGAATGGAACCTCAGGCCAAGGGGCCAAGATAGTGGTAAGGGGGTAAGGGGCAGGAGAAACGAGCTCCCAATCGAGCTGGACTTAAAGACCAGATTTCTGGGTGATCCTACGTATCCCATAAGGATGGGAATCAAGATATACGTAGTTCTCATGAAGGGGATATATTAAAAGTTATTAGTTTAAGGTCTTAGAACTCAAGAAATAGAGAAGCAAGACTATCCCATGTAATGGAGGACCTTAAACCAATCCATAAGCCTACATGAGTTGAACTCGGTGTAGGAAACAAGGGCAAATAATGTATTCTCAATACGTGAAATACAAGAAAAGGAGGAACCGGTGAAGCCCCGAGTGATTTCCTTATCGCAGCTTTTTTCCTCCTAATGTGCGGATGTGAACTAAGGAATAGTACCAAGAGTTTAAATGTTCTACTTGTACATGATGAGGTGGAGACGGATTTGAATCATGTAACAAACATTTTCGGCTTAATGGGGTTGGTGTGATGATGGAGTATGACTATTGACCATTTTCAAAACATAGCATTCATATCATGTTAGCCTGAAATGGGGACAAACAAATGAGCACCGACCGCTGACCATATTCGCAATGTGGGACATGTATTGATTTTTTTATGAAACCCTTGAGGACATTGGCATGTAATGGTAAGAGGGACCTTTGGCCTAGCATCGATGCCACTTGGGGGTCCCTTTGGTTGTGAAAGGTGATGGAAGCCCTATTGTGGGAGAACATGAAGACTGAAAAATGGGTGGAATCATGTCTGAGTAGAGTCCGACATTCCAGGAATTAAACCAGATTACCCTTAGCCACATTGGTGAATCACCGAAGTGGACCGAGGCACTCATCTTGGCAGTAGTTGATTTGAAAAGATGAGGATATCCCAAGATGATGGAAAACTCTTATGGGAAAGAGGTTCACAGTGTGGTTGTTACAAACCCGATGTGAACGAGGATATAATCCCATACCACACAGTATATCCCATTCAGTGAAGAATGCGGGCCGAGGGGCCATGATGGGGATGGACTAGAAGAAAAGATGCTTGGGTGGTCCTATGTATCCCATAAGGATGGCAATCAAGCCATACATAGTTCCAGAAGGCACATAGGGGTAAGATACCCTAATGAGGGGGGGTGTATGACACGACAAGAAACCTGGCGTGAATGAGGAAATAATCCAAATCCACACTGTACAACGCTAGATAGGATCTTGGGTCATAGACCAAAAAGGCCAAGGGGCCTGAGGATGGGCCTCAGAAGGGAAGGCCCGACTAGTGTGCAGTTTCACATCATGCAGTACGGACGAAGAGAGGAGTAAGATACCATAGACAAGGGAGCAGTACAACACGAAGAGAAACCCAACATGAATGAGGACATAATCCCATGAAACAACATACAACCCTAAATAGAAACATAGGTCGGGGCCTGAAAAGGACAAGGGGCCGGAGGCTGGGCCTCAGATGGGAATCCATACATCCTCTTGTGCAGTTACCGCCTCATCATAGCTGTTAAGCCCATGTGAGCGGTGATCAATTTGGGAAACAAGGAGCCAGTCACAGCTCTCCCTGCCATATGTAGACTAGTAGCTGGCATCACCCGAGGGGAGTTTGTCACTTGGATATACAATTGGGCAGAATTAACCACTACACTCAATGTTTGGGACATATTGGGGTGGTCCGGATGACAATGGATAGTTGTTGACCATGTTCACAACACAACATCCTTATAGTGACCTGGAATGGGAACAACAAATGAGCATCGACCGCAGACCATATATGCAACTTGGGACTTGTATTGACTTGTTGCTCGACATCCTCATGGGTGTTGGCCCGAAGCGGTAGGATAGCTCTTAGGCCTAGCATCCATTCCATTCGGGGGACCTTCTGGATGGAAAGGATAGTGGAGTCCCAATCAAAGGAGTGGGTGAAGCATAGTTGTACCCATAAATTTTAAAATCAAGCAGGGCCGTCAGTGAGGTGGACACCTCTAAAGAGTGGGACATATGGCTAGATCGAGATGAGCTCAACGTCAATTGGGGAAATGTCTTCACCCCACCATATGTTTTGACCCAAGGGGAAGATTTTGGCGTTTGGATTGGGCCAACAGATGAAATGTTCGGGCATTCTTACGTATCCCATGGGGATGGGAATTAAGTCGTATGTAGTTCTTGAAGGCCATGAAATTTAACTTCATGCGGCGAGGACATGGGAGGATTAAAGAACATAGAGTGGGCACCTGGTGTGACTGTTATAATCCTGGCATGATTGGGGATAAGGAAGCCTACACCAAATCATGCAAGGATCCTCCAAGAGAACTATAACTAGGGGGATAGTCAAAGGGAAGAGTTGGGATGGGCTCAAGACGAGGCGTTTGAGCATTCCTATGTATCCCAAGAGGATGGGAATCAAACCGTACGTTTTTCTCAAAATGAAGTTTAACGTCATGAAAGACGATGCGCAGTTTAAAGTCATGTAGGACCAGATTGTTTAAGGTCATGCAGAACCGGCATGCAGTTTAGGGTCATGCGGGACCATCCATTTTAAGGTCATGCAGGACCATTAGGCTTTGGCAATGTATTGCTTGAGGAACGTGGCATTGGTGGGAGGAGTTATATGCTCACCATCCATGGTCACCATGGAGTATGCTTTATTGGGTAAACGCTGTGGACTATGCAATGTCCTTCCCATTTGGGATCCAACGTGGTTGGCTTCCAACCAAGGATCATTGGCGAATGGAGGGCCAATACCAGGTCTCCTTACATAAAAGAGCGGAGGCAAACCTTCTTGTTGAAGGGTATAGCTATCTTTTTCTAATGCCTTTCTGGATTAGGCAGGGAATGTAGTCTATCCTCTTCATGTGCATCCAATTCAGCCAGATGAATTTTAGATACCTTATTTGGTGCCTAATGGTCATATACCACTGTACGTAATGAAGGAAACTGGATCTCGATCGGCAGGACGACCTCAGATCCATACTCTAGGGAATATAGAGTCACCTGGGTGGAATTATGTGTGGACGTCCGATAGGCCCAGATGGAATTGGGGAGATTGTTCGGACAACTCTTCTTGTTCTGACCAACCATTTTCTGCAAAATGTTAGAGAGGGTTTTGTTTGGCACCTCGATCGTTCCATTTTCCCACGTGTGATAGCGGGAGTTATGGTTGTAACAGATGTTTTACATGGCATACAATTTCCTCAGCTCGGCTTCACAGAAGTTGGTGCTATTATCGGTGAGGAAAGCATGAAGGACTCTAAACTGGTGGATGATATTGGAGCTCTTGTATTAAGTGATAGAGCTGGACTTGAATTCATTGATCTAAACTGCTTCTGTCTACTTGGAAAAGAAATATATTGCGGTTAGGATGAACCTCCACTGGCGAGCTGTCACTAGTGTGTATGGTCCCATGACATTGAACCCACATATAGTGAATGGCCAAGAGTACTTGGTAGAGTGGAGAGGTTCTGGTATCCGATGCAAGAATTTAGAATGAATATTGCACACCTGACATATCTTGGTGAACTTGATGCAGTCATAGATCATGGAGGGCCAAAAGTATCCCAAACTCCAGATCTGATGAGACAGCTTCGGCCCAAACTGGTGGGCTCCGCAGGAACCAGCATGAACCTCTTGCATGACCTGAGAAATCTCGACTCCTTGGACGCAATGGCGGAGAACACCATCGAACCCATGCTTGTAGAAGATATGTTCAAGATTTGGACCACTCCTGACGGTAAACTACAGCGTGTGGTGTCAGATTTGCTCACACACGGCCCGATCAGCCATTAGGAAACCATTTTGGAGATACTTGACAAAAGGGGCTCTCCATTCAGGGGTCACATCAACCACTATATTTGAAGAACCTAGGGGTCCTTGTATGGAGGATCTGGCGGTAAGATGGAATACTCGCAGTTCATCATCATCCTCTGGGGTGCTGGGGGGAAATGACTCTCTGGTCTGCACATGTATAATAAGATCATCCTGCTTGGGTTCTTCAAGTGATGCTACTAGGCTGGCTATGGCATCGGCTTGACCGTTCTAAGATCGAGGGACATGAGTAACATCCTGCCGCGATGAAAATCGGTCCATTAGATGGAGGGTTCACTCCAACAGTGGTTCGAGATCTAGATTTCTGACGACATATTCACCATTGATTTTCTTGATGACTAGTTTGGAATCTACTTTTCACATGAAAATGGGGTACATTGATCTGAAGGGCTAGATCGAGGCCAGTAATGAGAGCCTGATACTCTACCTCCTTGTTGGTGTAGCCTTCTGACAATAGGATTGTATACGGTCGAATGTCTTCTATTGGGGTAATAAAGACAATACCCTAGCCTACTCTATTCAGTCTGGGATCATTGAGCCTCTTGTCAGTGGGGCTCCCGGAGGCACCATCAAAGTGCATATTTTCACATGGGATAGTAGGATCTACCAAGAGGATTGCCTCGTTAGGAAAATCCAAGTCCAGGGAATGGTCAGCGGAGGTTGGATGGGCAGCAAGATAGTCTGCCAATGCCTGACCCTTGATACCTTTCTGAGGGACGAACTGGATGTCGAACTGCTTGAGGATTACTGCCCACCGTTCTAGACGGCCAGTCAACATGGGGTGTCTTGGAATGTACTTCAGCGGGTCTACCCGAGATACAAGTTGTACCTCATGGTGATACAAGTAGTGTCACAATATTTGTAATGCGAATAAAAGTGCAAGGTATCTCTTTTCTATGGGGGAGTATCTGGTCTCCGTGTCGAGGAGTATGTGGATGAGGTAGAACATACTGTTTTCCATCCCCTCATTATTCTTCTAGGAAAGAAGGGTGTCGAGGGACCGTTCAATCGCAGTCACATATAGGATCAAAGGTTTTCTAGAGATGGGTGGCATCAAGACCGTAGGCTAGAGAAGATAGTGCTTGATTTCCTCAAACGTGGTCTGGTACTCTCAGTCCCATTTGTAGGCCGGGCCTTTCTTCATGAGTCCGGAAAAGGGCCTACACTTGCTGGCGAGATTCACAATGAATTGGCGTATGTAGGCTATGTGACCTTGGAAACAATGAAGCTCCTGAATATTGCTCGAGGGAGGCATCTGGCAGATTTCCTTGATCTTTTCTTGGTCGATCTCAATACCCTGGTACCTGAAAACAAAGCCAAGAAACTTCTCTGAGGTGACCCCAAAGGCACACTTCAACGGGTTCATCTTCATGTGGTGGGAAAATAGGAAGTCGAACACTTTCTCAAGTTCCTTGAGATGATCCTGGAGCTGGCAGGGCTTTACCAGCATATCATCCACATAGCATTCCACCAATGTCCAATGGATAGTCTTGAATATATGGTGCATGGCCCACTGATAGGTGGTACCTGCATTCTTATGGCCGAAGGTAATAACTTGGTAACATAAATTAAATTGGGGGACAATGAAAGTGGTGGAATATTTAACCTCTTGGGCCATCTGGAAATAATTATATTTATAGTAACCATCCATGAAGGAGAGGTCTTGGCACCCAGTCGTAGTGTCGATCAACAATTATTTCACTAAAAGGGGAAATTCATCCTTAGGATAATGAAGGTTGAGTTCTCGAAAGTTGATTCAGACTCTAATCTATCTGCTCTTCGTCCTTAATGGAACAATGTTGTATAGACACATGGGGTACTCGACCTCCTTGACGAAGTTGGATCTGATGATCTTGTCAACTTTGGCCTTGACCATGGCACCATGATAAGCATGCATCTTTCTGGGAGGCTTCTTAAACCCAAATGATTTTTCGGGAGACAAAGGTGGATGATAGATACCTGAGGATCTAGTATTAGCATCTTGTCGTAACTCAAGGAAAACATGTCACGGTGCTGTTTATGGAAGTCTGCTACTGCTCTTCTAGGGGCATGGAGGCACTGATCAATGTGGGTCTCAGATCTGACTCACTACCAAGGTTCAATTGTAAAAATTCATCAACCCTAGATGAAACTCCTTCTTCAAGTGTGGGGGGCATCCCTCATATCCTCTTCTTCACTTGCAGAGGAGGGATTCCCAATGGTTGAAGCTTCCTCTAGGTCAGAAGAACCTAACAGGTGGTTGGTACTAGCCTGAACAGCAGTGGAGAGCATATCAAGAGATTCACGTACCGCGGAGACCATAACAATGAAGGCAGTCGATTCAATCCCATCTGGTCTTCAGCCTAAGGGGATGCACTTTATGATATCAACGTAATAGAGGCACGTTGTCCTGATATGGTTAATCCTATCCCAGTGAACGGACACGTATGACGTACTTTCGTTACCATGGGGTGGACATCCTAATATCGTACAGAGGTAGGAGGATCCGAGATCACTTCAGCCTGGTTTTTGTAGGATTACAAGGTGATTTTACACTGTCACTTGGACTAGGTAATATTCCTCCCTCTTGTACTAGATAAAACATTGAATTGCCTCATGTCGGGGTTCGTGGAAACTTGGCCACCAAACTTGGCCATCGAACTGGGTCTTCAAATAGATCTTGTCGACCGTGGTCTAATATGTCCTGTCATATCACTGTATTCATAAATTGGATGGATTTAGGTCATCTTCAGATAACCCCATCTTCTGCAGTGTTTGCCTTGGGATAAGGTTGATCCCGGAGATGGTGTCAACGAGACAGAGGCGAACCTCCACGCCATTAAATTGGTCACGGATGTACAGCGGGTAGATATGCCTCTGTATGGGAGAACCTTCATCTTCTACAGATAATGAAATGATGGCCTGACATTCGGCATTCTCAATTTTTCTAGCATGAAAGGATTCTTCAGCTGCTACCTCCATATCAAACTGTAGGGGGCTTCTTAAATCCCCAGCGAGGGCCTCGCGCATATCCCATAATAAGTGAAGGGATTCCTGGATGGAAGGCCTCACTGGTATTCCATCAAGGTGCTTGAGGACATCGAACTTCCACGCCAAGTGCGAAATTCTTCTTACAGGAGGCCGCTCTGCGATTGGAGGCATGACGGTCCCTACCGGTTGGACTGGCGGCTGGCTGGTGCTGGGCATGTTTCGTTGTTCACTAGTCAATGCCTAAGGAGTATCTTCTAGATGAGGACCAGGTGACTAAGATCGGCCTATAGCTAGGCGAGGTAGGTCGTGGCTTGGACGAGGTAACTCTTCCTGATCCTATAGCACAAATGGTGGTGGAGGTGGTCCTGACGACACCATATGAAGTGGTTGTGCGTGCTATACTCTACGTTGGACCTGTTTTCTGGTCTCAGTGGCATGCACGGCCTGACTAGAGGTTCCATATGATGCACCCCAATGACCCATATGGTCGCGGATTCACCGACGTTGGTGTTGGATGAGGACATTGGGGAGGTTCGATTGGTGTTCCTCGTTGTCTGGAGTCATATAGGGGTTTACCAACTCCATGGTATTAACTGAAGTGTATCTTTGACTATCACATGAAGAGTCATCCACCACTAGGTGGATTCTGGGAGGGATACCCAACTCAGGGGGCATGATGTCACAGAGAGTTCGGGACGACTATGGCATTGGCAGGGCGCGTTTATTTTTCTTGAGCCACTGATTCTTGCTCTTCTGGGAAGAGGTTTCCTGAGATGATGATGTGGAAGTGGTGGCTGCAACTTATGGAGGCTACATCTAATTCAGGCATTCCTGAATGATTTCATGGGGGAAAGCAACCGTGGTTCAAGCTATCCAGTCATCTTAATTCTAGGACTCGCTGTTAGAAACCTACTGCCACTTGACTTCATTGTCGCTACAGTGGTCTGGCCTTACAAAGACACTCACCACTTATGCTGGGGCTAGACCCAACCAGATTATGTTGTTATCAACCTAGTCTTGAAGCCAATTTTGAAGCCATAGCACTGATTGAGGATGTTCCCCAGAATCCGATGATAGGGGCAGTAGTTGGGGAAATCACTGAGATTCTCCTCTTCTGTCCTTCTACACTCAGGAAAGCGTACAATCCCCTGCTCTAGGGCGCTACGGATGTAATCGGGGACCTGATTCTCGCTGAATAAGTAAGTCTGATTTCTTATATCTAGAAAGGGGGCCCATGGATACTAACCCTGATGAGGAGCCTAAGGGGCCTGTCGAGGAGGTGGGCCAGGATTGTCCTGCCTAGGCAGTGGTGGCGCATTCCTTGGGGGCACTTGCAAATTCTGAGGACACTACTGAGCCGGAGGCTGCAACTGAGGAGGGGGACTTCTACGAGGCTGTAGGGATGGTGAAAATTGAAGCAATTCTAGTGGTCTGGGGGCTTCTGTTAGGGCCACCAAGGAAGGCTTGTCTCTAGAAACTCTCCTTGCTGGAATTACAGGGGGCAAAGACATGCCTAGCTGTCCTATTGCAGGGCTTCCTTCAGGTGCTGGACCCTATCAGTGAAGTCTAGAAATCCTCCAAGGTAGTTTTGGGTGATCAGATAAGGAACCAGTTCCGTCTTGTCGTTCCATACACACATCATTAGAAATTTCTCCTGATTCAGTGGCATATAAAGGGAGTATGTAGGACCCTTCCACCGGGAAATAAACTATGTGACTCACTCATCAGGCCTTTACATACACTTGAAGAGGTCTACAATGCTGGTTTTCTGGGTGGTAGAGCTGAAATGGTAGAATAATTTCCAGTGAAGGTCCTCCCAGCTGTTTACGGATCCGATGTGGAGCTCGTTGTACCAGACGAATGTCGGCCCCACTAACGTCTGAACAAAGCAGCGGAGCGTGGCAGCCTCCTGTTGCGCCAGAGTCCATAAGATGGCCCCACACCTCCTGTTGAAGTGGGCTAGGTGCTGCGGTGGGTCTCATGTCCCATTATAGGGGGAGAAGGTGGGATTTACAAAACCCAGAGGTGTCGGCATATCATCCACCAATATAGGGTACGGCTTACCATTTGGTGGGATTTCCACCTGTCGTGTTTCAAATGCCTCAAGGCGGGATATGAGCACCACCATAGGATCATCTGGTTAGGGGTCCCTATTTTGGTGGGGATCCCTATCCATGAGTTCATTTCCAGGTTCTTCAATATGGTAGATAGGCTCATCGGCTCATGGAGAAGCTGGTGGAGCGACTTGTGGGGCAGCTGGGGGAACCCGGGCAAGATTCCATGGATTAATGCACTATTTAGGAGGGTTTAGAGAGACATACCACGCCCTATTGTACTAAGATCTGACTTCATCCCTATCCACAGGAGTGGTATGATCAGGGTTTATCTAGGGGAATCTCGTCAAGGGGTAGTTGTTCCTACCCCTGTTGTACTGTCCATGGATCACTGTAGTCGGGTCACCGCTCTACAGCACATTTAACCAGGAGTTCATCGACCAACCTCTTCTGCTCAGCAATTTTATGGTGCAACATGGCCTTCTCATGGTCCTCCTCCATCTTCTTCACTGAGGTGGACGGGTTGGAGTTCTTGACAACTCTGACATGCTCCTTTCCGTTACCAGCATTCATGCAGAGTACCAATGCAACGGTGGGCGCAGGAGGCCTTGGAGGTTTCTTTGTTAATGGGTAATCCTCCTCGATGGGTCCAACTATGGTGGTACCACCTCGGGGGGGGGGGGGGGGGTAAGTCTCTATAGAGAAGCTCCATCTCTTCCTCCTCGTCCACTATATCGGCCATGTTGACCGTGAACCTTCCTAAGGCAAGTCCTCAATATTGCATAGCGAGTCAGGCTTCCACCAAATAGGACAAAAGAGGAGGGCAGCATACTACCCCCAGCAATGGATTCACACATTGGGGGGGGGGGGGGTATCCTCCTTGTTAATTTTGTGGAGTACCTTGATACTCTGAAAGCATAGTTGTTGGAGGGTTGTGCGGTGACCTGGTGGCTTGGGGCGCTGGTCCATAAGGAGTGCGGAAAACTCAACCAGATTGTATTACTCACTGATGTCTTCAAAATGTTCTTTGATCCTTGGATATACCACACACTGATGATGAATACTGAAATGTGTCGCTCAGAGGGTGTAGCTGAAACACTCAACTTCCTCCGAGGTGAGGGATTTCAATATGCGGAAGTTCAGTTCTGCCATGGGCCAGAACTTCTCAGAGAAGTGGTCCGATTCGAAGATGTTCCAGAAGCTCCTCGGATCAGTTTTAGGGTCTATCCCTTCATTACCCCACTTGTCAACTTGGGGTGGTTGTCGAACTAGTAGCGGTATTGAATCAGATTGCTGGGATGGAGGTCAGCTGGTGGAGAGTACGGAGAGCGGGCTGACTAGCCACCTATTCTTCGGTTGTCCTCCGAAGAGTGTAGCGACTTGGACACTACATCACGATAAGAGGGGATGACAGAAGATGTTCTTGGCTCAGGGTCCAGGGCTATTAGAGATATGTCGTGATGCTTCTCTCCTACCATTGATCCCCAGAATAGCTCTATGTGATCTCTTGTGGTGGTAGAAAGAACTTCCGGTGACTATGGTGGTGATTACACGAATGTAAACTATGGGGTCGCCATATTTTCATCCTCCAGAATATACATATGGAGGGAGGTGTGAATCTTGTGGACCTCTCATAATGGGAGAACCAGGATGATGTGCCTCATCCCTACCCCGGTCCTTTACTCGGATGAGCGAGGGGAGGGTTCTTGAGCTGATTCTTACTCCACTTCAGAGTTTAAAAAGAGGACCATTTTGATCATTGTCTGTGCCTTACCATGATTCTTCTTGGGGCGGTGAGGACCCACCTTCCTACCCTTGGTTGGATCCTCAAAACAGGGCTGATTTCTGATATGGGGTCCTTCGGCCGCACTGGTGCTGGGGCGGAGAGGGTTTGTACCCGAGAAAGCTGGGGTGCGAGGTGCAGTGGGACAAAGGTTGAATGGTACATAGGGAGGACCTACATGGATAGCACGAGAGCAGGAAAAACCTCCACTAGGACTGGAAGGAGCGTGGGTAGGACCTTCATTCTTGGTGTTGTTGGAGTGAGGATGGCCCTCACCCCTCTGGTTGTTGGGGCGAGGAGGACCATCACCAGCTTTGGAGAGGATGTAGGGAGGATCCCCATGTTGGAAAGATACTGGATGTTCAATGTCACTGCCCTGACGTTCAGGAGCCGGAGGAGCAACTCCATATCCAGTATAATGGGCATGGGAGAGGCTTCTATTCGGAGAATCACTACCATGGGAGAGAATTGCATTCAGATAGGTGGTAGCATATGGTGGACCTCTATGCCGATCACTGAAGCGGGGAAGGCCCACGCTCCTTGTGGTAGTGGTACTAGGAGGACCTCCGTACAGGGTGGCATCACAGCGGGTTGATTCGCGACCACCACTACACGTGCCTGTGACCAGGAGAGTCGACCCAGTCTACATGTGGGGCAATTTGGGCCTCAATCCTAGTTGGGTGTATAATCACCCCTATTTAGGGTGTGTAGGGACCTGATAATATGAATCGGTGATGGCTAAAACCACAGTAGTCATCGATGTTGACACCCCTTGGCGGGCATCCTCTTCAACTCGTACCTGATGCTGGCATCGAGACGGAAGAGCTGGGGCTGGTGGTGAATGTAAATAGCTTACCTGCTCCTCCTCCGACAAGACCATGCGGCGGCACTGACGTGGCCAGATGGGATCCCTTGATTGGAGCCCCTGGATCGGGTCTCTAACCGGGCTGGGCTGGACATCGCCTACCTCATCAGCGTAAGGCATGGAGTCATCAAAGCACTCCGGGGATAGTCTCCCGAAGTGGTTGTATATTAGGGTGGGGAGAAATGGCTCCCAGTGCGGCCCTAGAGGGCAGCGTTGACAGCGAGGAGTGGACACATCCAGATCCCTGAGGGCCATATCGTGGGTTGAGATTATTCCCTCCTCCTCATAATGACACATGAGTTCGTTAATTACCCTTCGTTGGATAACATCTGATGAGGATATAGGGTATGGGCGCCCCATGGTCTTGGATAGAGAGTCTGTTGCAGAAGTGGTGAAGCCATGCAGAGAAGATGTGCTAGATTTTCCCCTACCCCTGCCTAGAGGGGCGGGCAGTGATCTCTTTCTTGAGGTAGCAACCTGATTCTTGAAAAGCAGGGAGATGAATTCATTAGTGTTGAAAGAAAATGGAATCGACTACCAATTCCCCCAGCGACATCCCATCTTCCACGATCGGTAAGAGTGATCCACATTGACAACGTCGAAGAAAAGTATGTCCAACGTTCTATTGCCCCAACTTCTGTGGAGTTTCACGCTAGGCCCGCTATTTGCTTGGCGGGACCCGGCTCCGGATGTCTGGATCTAGTGACACGTCAATCCATTGATGTATGGAGCACTACTAATCTCTATATTGAGGAGAACAATTTCATGTCGAGTTCTCCATTTCTGTTTCCAATGCTTTCGTTGGGGCGTGCGCATCTATCCTATTCGGGGACGAGAAACACAGCTTTGTTGCCCCTCATTCCCGCTTTCCAAAGGCGGGCAACATGTGCTTTTTTTTAGTGACGTCTTGTCTATGATCAAAACTGGATGATGGGATGTAGGTTCTTCCTTCGGTGGATTCCTCCTTGGAACTCGTCACCTAGTCCTGGTCTCCCTCATAGACTTAATACGTTGTTCGTGAAACTCTTCTTGGTGCCATATCTTTATGGACAACAGTTAATTACAATGATTCTGTCAGGATATTATAAGGGGTCTAGTCAGGGATGTAACCTTCTCTTAGAGGATTAGTCTTGTGGGACATCACTGGCATGTCCGGATGCTGGGGGATTGGCGTGTATGTATTTTTTCCCTTATTATGGGGCTTCTTGAGGCCGCAAAAGCCCGAGGCATACCACATAGAATGCGTGGAATTTTATGCCATGGGAATGGATTTGAGGTTTTCTTCAGCTTTCCATGTTTAACACAAGGTATGTCTCAAGTTTAACGTCCAGTGGAGACAGATCAGGATGATCAGAACACTAACTAGAGTCGATCGGATGGATGACCCCATGGAGGGAACACCGATATTTGGGCCAACATGTGGGTGGCTTCATGAATGTTGTTAAAAAGTTTGGGGAATTGGGTGACGTGATTCCACTGGGATGTCGCAGCCCAAGTGAAAATTAGGATGGATGATGGAGAGTTCTGTGAGGGGTGTGGTTAATGGGATGGAACCATCATGGGGGTGACAATGGTTTTGTGCTTGAGATTTGAGGAGGCATCCTATGTATCCCTGTGGCAGGGAATCAATGTCCACATAGTTTATCTGATGATGGCTTACCGTCGACTAGGGTTTTCAATGGCTTACCACTGGATTAGGTCACACCGGCTTATTACTGGATGGGGTTTCAATGGATTACCGCTGCAATGAAAAAAACTTACCGTTGCATAGAGTGACAACGTTTTACCACTACTGTAACAACAGCTAACTACTGAATGAAATAAAAACACCTTATTTCTAAAATAAATCCATGGTTTAAAGTCATGTGGGATGGGGTTGAACTGACATGAAGGGGGCCAGAACCACTTGGTGTAGGGATTGAACCTCGTGGAGGCTTCCTACATACCTTGCCTTGGTAAGTATCAAAAACCACATAGTTCATAAGGGCAAATATAGTTTAAATTCATGTTGGACTGGGGTGAACCAACATAAAGAAGGTCATAGTGACTAGAGTGGTGGGATTGATCCTTGTGGAGGCTTCCTACGTACCCTACCTAAACAAGGATCAAAGTCTTTTTAGTTTGGGAGCGGTGTGGGGCTTACACTCTAGGCTACCTGATGAGTTTGGTGAACCGACGTGAATGTGGTCGGAACCAATGAGTGGTGGGATTGAACCTCGTGGAGGCTTCTTACGTACCCTACCTTGGCAAGGATCAAAGTCCACGTAGTTTGGAATGGAGTTTTGATGAACCGACATAAACGAAGTCCTGGGGTCCCATGGGTGGTGGTGGTATTGAACCTTGTGGAGGCTTCTTACATACCCTTCCTTGGAAAGGATCAAAGTCCACGTAGTTCAGGTGAAAAAAAGGATATTGAACCGACGTGAAGGGGTGTCGGTACAACTGGGTTTTGGGCATGAACCTCAGGGAGGATTATTACTTACCTTGACATAGCAAGGTTCAATTTTTACATAGTTTAGGTGGCTCGTGTGGGGCTTACACTCTAGGATGCCTGAGGTGTTGGTGAACCGACGTGAAGATGGTAGGAATAACTAGGGTGGTGGGCATGAACCTCATGGAGGCTTCCTACGTACCCTACCTCGGAAAAGATCAAATTCCCCATATTTTGGAATGGTGGTGTGGGGATTACACTCTAGGTTTCCCAACGTGGATCTCATGGTCGATGCTCACTCTAATCCCATGAGAGTGATGCTCGGTGTGAGAAACAGGAGATACTAGAGACCCAACGATCACATCACGAAAGGTGCATCTATGGGAAGTGAAGTGGCGCTTACACGTGGTTAGCGGCCTAATGAGAAAATAGGGGCTTATGCATGGTTATCGGCCCCAAGTGTCAAAACATACTTTAGGATGGAGGCCTGATGGAGAAAAAACGCCACGGTAGAGGGATTTGGGTCCGATGAAAGGAGGGGCCCTATGTCCATCCCATCCTTTTCATGCCCTGGGGACCGCAGAAGAAAGGAGGAGTAGAGATTCTGCCTCCTATTAGAATGTTAGTCATTAAACGAAGATGTTTTCCCTGTCCCCCACAGACAAATGCCACTCCCATAACAAGGATATCATCCCCTATGGAGAACAGTGGGCATGGATAATGACCAAGGTGGGGGTACCCCACGTCCGAGGAATGGGGCGAGATCACAGTTTAACGTCATGTGCTATGAATAAGGGTTCTTGGCAGTTTAACATCCTACAGCTTGGATTATGTGGGTTTCCTCTACACCCCTAGGATGTACATAACTGGTACCCTCTACTCCATGGTGCAGAGAGGGAATTGGCAAATCTGTGGTGAGGGGGTGTCAGGGAGCGAACCATCGAGGGGACCATGTTAGTGTGGCTATGTGAATAATAAATATCCATTAGTGTGCCTATGAGAATAAGAATGTGGTGATGCAACGTAATGGGTAGTGGTGTCCATGGGACTTTGAAATCACGTCGTGCAAACCTGGATGGTCACATGAGAAAAGGAATTGCCAAGCAAAGGGGTTCATAGGTAGGAGCCTTGTGAAGCTCTGTTGTTTCATGTGGAAGAGGGCACTTGCGAAGGGATGTGCTTCATGAAGTGCGGTGCCTTAGCCTAAGAATAGGGAAATGGTGCATATGGTAGGTGCTTCGTGAAGTGGAAAGGCATTTGCGGAGCACTACCTCATGGAGAAAAAGTGCCTCACGAAGCAAGGTGTCGTGAAGCAATGAGATTCGTGAAGTATAGTGATCCTGCCTTAGCATGTGGATCATGTGTACATGATGGGTGTTTCGTGATGCATAAACGCTCCGCGATGACCCAGGCCCCCTTAGGGATCCCCTTCCTTAACGAAGGCCCTTAGGATTTGTGAAAGGCATCCCTCTCGGAAGAGGGGATCAAAATGAGACAAAGGGGAAGCACTTCGCGGAGCAGAAGTACCTAGCATGGCTCATGGTTCACAGAGCAGAAGGATGCTTCACGATTCGAGAGCTGGGAAGTAGAAAGGCAGGATTGTCCATATTTTGGCCTCAGGGGGAGTCCGGTATTTTTAGGCAAGGGACACCATGAAGGGGACCATTTGCGATGCGAAGAGGGACTTGGTTGCTTCGCGGCAGGCTTGCGAACATCAAATGCGTTCATGGATCATCCTGCTTTATTTCTTCGTAGAGGGCTCGCGAAGATTTAAAGGGGGAATTCAACAAATAATATGCATTCCCTTATGAATTAATTATACAAAAGTGATGTTATTGAAAGTAAATACATGTCTATAAACTATTTAATGGTCTTAATTTTTAGTGTAGTTATTGACAGGAATTAATATTTTGAGAAGTTAAATTGGTATTTATTGAGTTTTCCCAGAACATAAAAGGGGACTCACCCTATGTAAGGAATTAATAAGAATAAACACCATTTAAGAGATGTAACAATTTATTTTATGGGTTTGTCGACATATTTTTTATGATAATCTCGTTATATTTTCTTATATATAGGAACTGTGTAAAAACAATTGGTGTCCTATTCACTATTTTTTCATGCACACTAAAAGATATAATGAGGATAGTCACATGATATCTGACAAAATGGGTTTGTCAAATTATTTCTATCATATAAAATTCTAAATTAAAGATCATTACAGGTGACCCTTAACGATAATAGGTCAAGACTCATTAATGTAATGGGAAATTTATGAAAATGAGATAAATTTTATAACAGATGCATACCCAGATTTCCCCCATATAACCCCTATAATGTTATATCTCACTCTAAATATTATTTGAGACTATAATTTTACATTATATGGTTGATTATTTTGGATTTAATCATGTTATGATGTGATATGAATTTGTTAAAGTGAATTGAAACCATTTTTAGAGTCCCTTGTTTGATAGAAACATTTATATACATGTAAAAAGTAATTTGTGAAATTCAAGAAAGATAATCTTATAGTTACGATAGTGTTTTTCTTATAAGAAATATTTGTTTTAAGAAGGAATAAAGATATTTTATTAATATAATAATGGAATATCATTATTTAATCCTCGGTCAAAACGAAATTGAGAATTATCTAAAAGAATATATGTTCAAAAATATTGATCACTATAAATTCTAAATGAAAATATTGATGAATTTTAAAATAAAAATATAAAAATCTTTAAATGAAAATTTAATTATCAAAAATGAGACAAGAATAAAAAAAGAAAAATTATTCATTGAGTTTGAGTTCTCTATCAAAAGAAAATTATAGTCCTAATTATTCATCTGATTTTAGAACTAGTTTGGAGTATGAATATGTTGTTTCATACTTAATAATAGAGATAAAATGAAAATTTTATTATAGTGAAAAAATGTAACAACATATTCTTGTCATTAAAGAAGGTGATAACATTATGAAAAATAGGAGATCCCAATTTTACAAGATAATTTGAAATAATATTAAGTCATACATGATGTGAATTATGCAATAATTGAATATTTGTACATGGATAATAATAGGGAAAAGAGTAAATATATTTCCTCTAATTTCATAAAAATAAAATGGGGAAAATAATAATGATGAAATATAAATTCTTTAACATATTTTATAGGAGATTATAAATAATGTATCCATAAATAACGAATTATTGACAAACATCACTCTTATGAAGACATATCACAAGGATAAGAAACAACATGTTTGTATACTATATAAGGTTTGATATAAATTGATTTCAATGTGGGGGAAAATGATAATAATATTAATGAATATTAGGTGAGGATAATTGCCTCAATTGAAAGATTAAAATACCTCTGAATTCATCTTCAATAATAAGAAGAAATCCAGATCATAAAACATGAAGAAAATTTTAGTTCTGTAAAAAAAATATAACAAATAGTCCATAAAAAAATTTAAATAAAATAGTACAATTATATAAGTCTTCTGTATAATATGAACACATAATTTGAATCCCAAAACACTAAATATGAAAGAATATATCCATCTATATATCTCTCAATTAAAAAGAACCCACATAAGATTTAATTCTTATAGTTATTTATTTATATGATCTAAACTCGATCACATGGAATGTTATTTTATATAGAGGAATTAATGGAATGGTTTAACTATTTTATAAAGACACTCTACCCCTATAAAATATAGATATCTATTTTATCCATGGAAAAGTATTATTTTGTTGGAAAGCAAGTTCAATTTTTTTGATTAAAAAAATGATCCCCAAAAATGATACCTCATGAACCCAAATATATTAACATGCAATAAAACTCTCAGAAGAAAATAATGAAAATCTATAAAAAATCGAAAAGATTTTCTATCTATGAGGGATTTGGAAGAATAAGAAATAAATAATCCACTAAGGAAGTATATGGAGTCCAAGATGGAACTCATGGCCATAATGGAAGAGTCCTACCTAAGTCGTCTCATTAAAAACAATAATTGGAAATAATTGAATCTTGGATCTATAATCATTTAGTGGATAATTAATTTGGATAAAAAATCCACAACCCAGGTAATATATTATGGGATACAAAAAAAGACAAATCAATTCATTAACTGTAGAAATTAGTAAGTCAAGGGATGATATAAATTATCAAAACGATGATAATGAGTGTTTGTTTGTCAAATTTCAAAAGGTATTTCATATGGAAGGATGTTGAAAAATTTTGTTAAAAGGGATGAAAAACATGAATAATGAGATGATGTGATGTAATTCCATTTACTATATCATAAAATTGAAAATAGATAGGTCAAACATGAACGGTGAGATCACCTTTAAAAATATCATTCCTCTACTTGAGTATATTATATTTATCCCTCTCCAAAAAAATTTAATACCACTAAATATTTTTCAAATAAACACATGATTAAAGTGGAGATATAAACCAAGGGATTCTATGTTCAAAAACCACATATTAACAAGATGAATGATTTTTGAATAATATTATATATTAAATCATATGAATATGAGTGCTAAATATCACATGAATCATTATATATTGAACATGGAAAATTGATTTTTTAAATTGTGATTCAAATAGTAATTGGTTTCAAGACTAAAGCTTCAGGTAATAGGAAATTTCTATAAAAAATTAATGGAAAATTAATTAATGGTGAATGAAAATGGTTTACTTCCATATATAATGTTACCATTGGTTTAATGTTGAATTTTTCACATAACACTTGGTATAAAAAAAATATTTTGTAGTATTGTCCGTCTATAATTAAAATAATTTGGAAACAACAACACATGAATTTTTAATTCATATATTTATTTTCTATAACATTTTATATCATTTGTGGCGATATATATGATGGGAAATTTACAAGGATAAAATAAATATTCCCACTTGTGGTGTCCACTTTTTAAGACTCCATAATTGGTGTCAATGCTACATTCTTAGTTGGAGTTGATATAAAAAATCAATGCTTCCTCATTATTATATATAGATAAACGAATTCTATGAATAATTAGTAAAGAATGAGTTTAAACTGGTACCAATGTGTATTTCATAATTAGTATTGGTTCATTAATTATCGTAATCCCAAAAACCAAATGCTATTATTCATCTACGATAATTTTAGTAGGTAAGTGCTTGTGATAATAAGTTTTTTGTAGAATTTAAAAATCCAAATCTACATTACAGTTTCATTTTTATTCATGAGTGACAAGGGTATCTGTGTTTTTTTCTACAAAAACTATTGTTTTATACACCAATCCTCGACCCAATAGGTTTAGAGGATTGTTTATTATATCAAGTGACAAGTGAAAAATTCACTCAATAAATATCTTAAAACAATGTGGATATAAGAGACATTTTTTTGGATATTGTTATTCCAACCATTTTTCCAATTTCGGGAATGAAAAATTTGGTAATTGATAGAGTGTTCCTTCTATAGGTTTAAGTGGATTTTTGATAAAGGGGGAGATGAAATATATATTGGAAGCTCTCACTATCATTAGATGGTGAATTTTCACCCATTAGTAACCCAAAATATATGTTAATATTAGATAGAATTCAATATTGGATAAAATTTAAAGTGTATTTACATACTATAATAAAATATATTATTCATTGAATAAGGAGAACATTTAGTCACCCATAGGAGGACATAATTCAAATTCATACTGTTATAAGGGAATAACCCTTCTGATATATTCAATTAGTTGTCGAATGATAAATTTTATTTCATTTAAAATAATGGGGAGAATTAATTACAATGTTAAGGGAAGATTTTATAGGGTATATGTATAACGTAATTTTCACTATGTCAAAAAGGATATATTTTTAAAATCCCTAAAGGGTTTTGTTTTTTATCAGTGAGGTGACTATTGACCAAAATAATTTATAGATAGAAATATATTTTTTTGACAATGAGGTTTTTACTGATAATAATATTTTATTGATAAGGTTAAATTTATTAACAATATGGTTTTTGGGATATGATTTTTTTTATTTACAAGAAGGCCCAAAAAAAGATGCGGTTTATGTATGGATGATTAATGAAAAAGTTAAATATTTCTCTATATTAGAATTGGTGATAATGAATTTTGGGTCATGGAATGGATTATGAATACTCTCTTAATATGTAAATAATTAGATAAAAGGAATTAACTATTGATTGATGGGTTGAATAAGTGATAATGGAATTTTAGTTAAAGTAAAGGGTAATGTAAGGTGTAGATCATGCCATAGAAGTTTGTGTTTTTAATGAAGATATTTGGAATGGTATATTTGAAAAGTGGAAATTTTGTGTGATTCTAGTGGTTTATTTTAAAACAAATAATGAAAAATGATGAATCCCTTTCTAGGGTTTTTTGTAATTGTCAACTAATGAATAACACAAATGATCTAGAGATGAAAAATTGATAGAATGAGATCAGAACATCATCAATATTGGTTTGGAATATTATACATTCACCTATATGAAATTACTAAACCCAAAATACAAGAAGTGGAGTTTTAAGTGGTAATGGTTATAGTGATGGTCAATATTGAACACCTTTTGAGTGAAATAACCAAAATAGATATCCATGGAGAACCACATTCGAATAGTATCCCTATTATATTCAAAATGGAAAATTATATATCACCATCCCATAGAACATAGGAAAAATATGGATCAAAACTTGAGTGTGCTGATGTATGTGGTTATAAAATTTGTTATGAATGATGAAAGAACACATTGTGGTTTTAAATTAAATAATAAATTATAAAATTGTTCTAGAACAATGAATTTTAAAGGATGATTTTCCTAGAAATATACATTCCATTTCATGGTGCTTGATAAAATTTATTTTTGTGGGATTTTTTGAATGATATTCACTGAATAATAATATTTTCATGTAAATGATGGATGAACGGTTTTTTATTATTAAAATAATCAAGGACATCATTTTTAGGAATGGATTTTAGTAAGAATAAATGTATGATTTTATTTAATTAAAGGTGTAATAATTGGGAATTATTTTCTATTTTAAATGGAGGAATAAATATTATTGATACCCAAACGTTACATAGATAAATATTAAACAATATTATAATAATATTAATTACATCATATTACAACCACCACACGAACCATAGAGGTTTTGTTTAATTAGAAAAATTCATATATAAATTATTGGTACATAAAATATCTTTATAATCTCTCAATTAGTTATTCAAAACTAGTACCCTTCTTTGTAATATCATACAGAAAAAATTTCTTCATATCCTTGGTAAATGAAAACATAAGACTATGTGAACTCAAAATATTTGTATGCGTAAGAAACATAGATACCAATTAGTGACCTTATTAAGAATACAATAAGCATAATGACCTGAGAACATGAACATAACAATTAAAATTCATAACCGAAAATACATATAACCATGATTCATTAAATAAATATTTTTAGTTCATAAGACGTAAATCATAAAGTAATCGTAGAACATATTCCATCAAAGGTTAAACTTATCATAAGATCATGTTATATTATAGTTCCATAATATGTTAAATAATCATAGTCATAGAAATATTTTTCCATGGATACCTAGAAGGATATTCCTCAAATGTTAGGTGTCAGATAACCACTCGTCTATCTTCTTCTGTATTGGGAGAACATTCTATATCACTCTTTAAAGATTGGAATAGTATATCATGTCATGTTTTAATTCATAAAATATTAATCTTTACCGATTATGTTGGATGGATAAATTATATTAATTCATTGCATAATCATAACTCATTCATATATATTTTTCAAGATCATGAAAAGAATTATCATTACATCAAATACTAATACAAAGAAAGTAAAATATGTCTCATTAATATTTCATTTTCATAATCATATACCATCTAAAGTAATAATAAAGGTAAGAACATTGAATCATATTCCCAGTAAAACATAATAAACACTAAATTTTGTTTTTACATAAGAAAATACCATTAACCGATCTCCATATCATTTCTCATGGAAAATACCATTTATTATTTTGAAATAACATATTTTTTTAAAAAATCCAAAATTTAAAAGAAAAATAATTCTTTGAAAATAAAAATTGAAACATTTAAAGGAATCATCAATTAAAATAGAATTTTTGTTAGTGAAAAAAAAATCCATTTTTTGGTTTATGTTAAAAAATACTTATATTTCATTATTGGAGAAGACATAAAATCACTTCATTTGGAAAATGAGAAGAAGATTAATTTTAAACATTTTTATATAAATACAAAAATTGGTATGTTCAAATTTTAAAAAATATTTATAATTGTAAAAAAAATTATTGAAAATATTTTAAAGAAAATATGGACATGTATGAAAATACTCCCAACCGATGAGATAAATCATGTTACTTTTCATAAAACAACCTTTTGGTCTCTCGAGTTATTAATGTGAAAAAAATTAACGGATAACATTTAATATATTGAAATAAAAAGAGTATAATAAAATACATAATATTTTGTGTAAATATTTCTTATAATTTCATCATCATGTATTTTAGCATAAACATTATGAGTAAAAAATGAGATTGTAACGTAAAACCCTCACCTCAAGTATGTATTTTTTCATAATATCTCGAAACTCTTATATAATAATTTTTTATTCATTATAATTCAATAAAAATAAAATTTAAAACCTATAATAAAATATTTTATTATGTAATAACATCATTTCACCTGATCATGAATTATATTTCATTATTATCCTCATTGTCAGTGTTCACATCTTCGTATTTCATGTATATTTAGTTCAAAATTTATGGCACTTAAACATTGATTATATTTCATTAACTTATATAATGTTAAAAATTATATAAATAACATACATATATATTTTATCCATGTTTATAACCATTCATAAAATGTAGTGATAAATTTTTTTTACATCAATATGTGGAGATGGTAGTATATATGTATGCTCGAGTGATGTGTAAATCGTTTGATAGATAGGAAAAAAATGTAATTAATAATTCAAATTTTTTGAAGAACTAATATTTAGTAAATAATATATATATATATATATTAAATACATCATAATAAATATCCTTGAAATATTGTGACGGGAAATTAATCATATCTTTATGTGGAGGGGTGTTTCACATATTTTAATGAGTGGCACTTCCATCTCTAATTTATTAGAGAATATGCAAAAAATGGTTTTTATATAATAATTATAAAATATATGTAATTTATTATAACAAGATTCAACATTTTATTATGAATACTATATTTTATAGGATTTGCAATAATAAATATAATATAAAGAGCTCAGTTAGGATTAATACCTTTTCTTTGAGAGAGCTATTTTTATTAAAAATGAATCAAATAATCATTTAGATAATGTTATGGATCATTTATTTATTGAATTTTATTATTTAATTCAAAAATGTTGTTTTCTTATTATATCCTAAGAAATTTCGGAGGAGTTTTTTTTCCTGTGCAAATCCTTGAGCTCTGGAAAAATTGGCCAAATACACAATTGTACTGTTTGGATAAACTGTTCCTCCCCGGCAGCATAGTTTGTCTGAAACTTTGCGGTTTTATACAGAAGCACCTATAGGATTAATGGTTTCCTTTAAACTATTTGCTTTATGGCACACGGTATTGCAAGAATTTCTAGTTTTTTTATATGTGGGATTTCATACATGTTACCCACAATTTGGGGAACTGTGTTCCATAACCGTGAGTAGTATATCCTTCGATTTTGGATTAAGCACGGTTTTGAAAAATAATATAGCCAAACTATGTGCTCTGTTATTTTTTTGTTAATTTACATTTTCTTCCGACATATGTTTTATGATTTTTTTGATATAGTCTCATTTGACCCATTTTTCTTGGAATTGGAATATTTCTCAAATCTATTCTAGCCTACGTCAATTTGAAGGATGATATAAAATGAGGAGTCGTATATAACCATCGAGTTAGTGGTCATATTTTTCTTACTTTTATTTTTGTTCACTTATTAATTATTTATTCATTCAATATATCATACTTTTGTAAGAATCTCTTTAATATTCATTACTTCATATAATATTGACCATTTCATCCTAATATGAACCTATGGATCCGTGTTTTGTTATTTATAGGTTGTATATACCATATATGGTCACCCAATGGGTGTTCCATTTATAATTATCCTTTTTATCCAATTAGTTCTAAATTCATGAAAATATTTTTAGCTAACATATTATATTTTATGTGAATGTTCCCCTGTAATATGGGTAATGAATGAAATACAAAGCACCTCTTAGGTTTTTGGACCTCTGGTGTTTGAAATTCCAATGTTTCCATATTCCATCTTTCCCATTCCACCTTCCCTTGACACATAATCATTAAAAATATATTTTCTATAACCAAATAAAAAATATGGGGTTGTTCTGTTAAATTTTATTTGTTATGTAGGATGGAAAATTCATTATGGGTACTTTTCTCTAAATTAATTAAATGGGTTAGATGGAAATTGATTAAGTGAAGTGGATAATTAATTATGGTTTCGTTGTATTAATAGTAATGGATTTAAATGGAATATAATTTGGATTCACTAATAATATTTATGAGATATTCTTTTATCATGTATTGAATTGTATATATAGCCATGCCTTTAATATATTTTAATTGATATTCCAAATAGGTTATGTCTTATGTACAAAATTATAAATTTTTATGCCACTTATATATATATATATGAGATTGGTAAATTAAATTAATGGGAGGTAATTCCCCAATACATTTGTAATTATAATACACCATTATAGAGGTTTTGATACGATGGTAATGAGGGTTGTGCATATAGGATAATCACACTCCTTGCATCTAGTGTTGAGTTCATGCATCTCACACAAGTGATACTATAAGGAAATTGGAAGGGTCATTCCACATTCCATTATTCGAGTGATGACATAATGGGTCCCTCATCATCCTGACCATTACATCATAATGTCTCTCATTCATATTAGGATATAGGGAAAGAACCCTTTAGTGTGAGATTATAGGCTTCTTAAACTGGTCATGGAGATTGTGATTTATTCTCATATACATTCATCACTAGTATTCCAAGTATATAGATATTACACATATTCACACACTTGGATAATATGGGTTGATTCAATATATAAATTATATATATATAAATAATTATAATATATATGTGTGTGTATATATATATATATTGACAAGGATAAAAATTTCTTCTATCATTGGGGAGAAGTAGGTAGTGTCATCAGGTGAACCTTAGAAACCTGAGAGGTCCTGTGTTTATTTCAACATAACTTTCTTATTATTTTATACCCTCACACAGTTTAGTTATGAGCATTACTCGGATTATATGTGGTCACTATTAGTGGTGCGCTACTGAGATTTTTATCTCACACTCTACTCATTCTACCTTTAGAGCCTGAGAAGACTATCTGTTTTCAAGTATGGATAAGGTAAAGTTCCCTTCTATATGTTGTTTATATGCTTATATTATAGTTGGAGCCTATGAGAAGAAGACTGAGAAAGATAATATGACTCTAGTGGAGATTCTTTTTCTCTTTTTGTTATATTTTTATAAGATGACTTTATGTTTCTTCCCCTATTACATTTTGTATATTACCAAGCCATGAATATTTTATTGACACCACTAAAGTGGATTTTCTTATATTACTCATTTTTTTAGTTTCTTTATCATCCCTTCTAATTATTTATTTAGTTAACTAAGTACGCTTCCATGGTTTAATGATTTTTCATGTTCATATTATCTATCCATTATTGATTGTAATATATTGTTTCTAATATGGTACTCTGACATGGGGGTATATTCTCCCCACTAGACCACCCGTGCACCATCACTGTTACTTGGCAGGTTCTAGCATGCGGGGAAGAAAGCATGAGGCCATTTGACCCACCAAATTTAGGCATGAGTTATGTAGACCATAGCTCAGTATTTCACAAACTAATATCAAAGTGATTCCTTTATTTCTTTACTATTTGGAGACAATAGATTATAGATTGGGAATTTATAGGGACTTGTTTATAATTTTTGATTGGGTATTATGTACCCATGTTTAGGGTAAAAGCCTATTCTCCAAAATTATAATTGATGTTATGATTTTTATTATTACTATTGAAATCAATTCACTGTTGGGTGGTGCACATGATTTAAGTTGCTATCGATATTGTCATTATAGAAATTATGATTTCTTTATTATTGATGATGAGATAAGGGATTTACATTAGGACATGAATCACTGTAGGTACTATATTATGACTATGCCATGTGTTTTTTCATGAAACATTTATTTTCATCATTCACATTCCAATTTCATATCGATTGTGCCCTGATATCTAGTGAATTATGTCTACACTTATTATAGGGAATGGAAAAAACCTAATACTTAATGTGATTTCCTTAACCAACTAGTGTTTTCATGAATAGGATAAAGCATACACCTTATGAAGTCAATTATTTCATGTAAAGTTATGGACCATAGGTCATATGAGAAAATTTTGTTCTGTTTTGGGGGAAACGGATTCCATGATTTCTTTCATAAGGAGTATGGGCCATTATGGGTCCTAAAATGGAAAAATATTTGATTCAATAATATAAAATCATTCTAATGTTTTCAAAAACTAATAGTAATACATGAAATGAAACTGAAATTAGAATATTTATTTGTATATAAACATGAAATAGAGACAGAGACTCATAATCAGCCATGGTAGTGGGTAGTGGGTTATTTATAATGTTCATATGTCATATTTTGGTCTTCTTCTACAGTGTATACATTGATTTTGATGTAGGAAAAGATATATCACTATTTCTAGAGGAATGATTTACTCATGTCCAAGTTTCATTAATAAAATCTTCTCATTTACTTGAACCTGTTCTGAGGTGCGTGTTTGGATTAATGGAATTATTCTTCCACCAAATCCTCTGTACACATGCCCTAAAAGAGGTGATGACCATGATCACGAGGAGCTGAGGTGTGAGCTGCTAGTGATACCCCTTATAAATCCACTTTTCTTCTATTTCCAGTTTCTAATGTGGGTTTTGATGCCTTGTTTCACGTGTATTTCTTACAAATGTTTCATTGGATGCAAGGTGTTGGTCAACCTACCCCGAGGAAGGTAGATTTAACTCAAGAGTTTTATTAATAACATCCTCCCACATTTTCGGGGGGATGACAGACCTTGTGCTATGGAGTCTTTGTTCAAATCAATTATATATATATTCCATAATTTTAATATGCATCTAGAGAGGAAGGTAGAGATAGAATGTTATATGATTTTTGATTCATGCAAAATGTCATATTATGTCATCACCTTGGAGGATCAACATTATGATATGGTATGGAAAGATTTTTAAACAATATTGTTTGAATAATTCATTCCCACACACTGATGGTTGACAGAGAATGTTAATTAATTAACCTAAAATATGGTAGCATGACTTTTATGGATTATTCTACTCGTTTCATAGATATTTAGTGTTTCTCTCCCTCTTTAGAGGCTGATAATCGGATTAATGCAATGTGATTTGCAGACAGGCTTCCTTATGCCTTCCGTTCATAGGTCAACATGTTCAAGTTGAATATCATTTCATCAATCATCAAACTGATGTAATTATAATGTGGAATTTGAAGGATAATGAAGGTGAGATAATATTATACTCTGTCACGAGTGTGGGGATCTTGGAAATATAATGTCTCTATGCTTAAGGGATCCAGTCGAGTGAAAAGAATACGGAACGATGAACCATATCCATCATTTTTGTAGTACTTCCCCTTCATTTCCAGGTTACCAAGAACTTGTACCTACAACTAGGTAAGGAGAAACATTAGCAACATCACATCAGGTTGGTAGTTAGAATACCATCGACCAATCATGTCGAGGTGGTGGTCGATCTGGAGGCAGTCAGACTTACGATTCTCAACGCCAGTATAGTGGGATTTCTCTATGATTTTTGTAAGTGATTATGGCTCATGGTACATGACATTTTCTTATAGTCCAGTCAATGTTTCATGATCCACACACCGACCCTTCTGTAGTTCAAGGTATTATCGTAGTTACCTCTACTTAAGTGTATACTGTATTTGACCCATGAATGTATCACTCACTAATATTAGTGGAAATAACTCAGAGTATGGGCCTCATGTTTGAACAATTTCTTGGTGTTATGAAGCTATATGCATCATTCGGTGTCTGTTCAGAGTGAATTCTCTATAGTATTTTTCCCCCTTAATATAGGTGATTACCTTTTCATGTGGAATCTGTACATCCTCAAAATAATGGGATTTGACATGATTATTGGGATATACTAGTTAGTTCCATACAAGGATAATATTTCCTTATGTCTTTGGAGGGTGAAATTTACATCAGCAGAGGAAGTAAGCATGTTCATAAGTGAGAAGGGAATCTCAGTGGATCATGAGGATGAAATGAGTAGTATAGGCTAGGTAATGTGACAACAAAGATTCTCAGTATATTCCTCAATTATCAGGTCTTACAACCAACTATCATTCTTCCTTTAGTGGATCATTTTAAGGATATATTTCCTTATGAATTATTTGGTCTACTTCATGTGCAAGAGGTAGAATTTACTATTTTTCTTGTTCTAGGAGTAGTACCAGTGATAATTCCTCCTCAATGGATTTCACTTGAGGAGCTTACTGGGCTCATGAAGCAATTGAAGGATCTGGAGCCTTAAGGATTCATATTCCCCAACACTTATCTTTGGGGTTTATCGATTCTTTTATCTATGTAAATGAATGTAACATGAAGGCTTTGAGTGGATTACCATCATTTGAACATACTCATTGTAATTAATAAGTATCCAATGAATAGAATAGACAACAACTTTGATCATCTACATGAAAATAAATGTTCTTCAAAGATATAAATATGGCCAAGATATCATCAAGCGCATATCATGAATACATATATTCCTTACACAGATTTTAGGAGCTTGTATGGTCTCAAAGAGTACCTGGTTATGTTTCCCAGACTCACAGATTCACCTGTAAATGTAATGGCTCTTATGAATCTAGATTTCTACTTGTATTTTGATTCTTTAGTGGTTGTATTTGTAGATTACATATTGGATTATTTGATATCCCCATATGAACATGAAACCTATCTGCAAATCATTTCAAATTCACTAAGAGAGCAACAAATATATGAGAATTTTACTGAATTTCACTTATGGATCAATGATGTCCTCTTTTCTTGTCACTTTATCATGAAATCATGAGTTTTAGTTGACCCGTAGAAAGTGATAAATGTACTTTACTAAGAGAATCCCAATAACATATTTCATGTATGGTGTTTTGTGGTGATTTAAAGATATTTAAAATTCTCCATCCTGTATTTATAATACCTAGAAGAAAATCTTACCATATTAATAAATAAGGGTGTAAATATTGAATGGCTAGAAGCTTTTCAAAAATCCTATCATGAGTAAAAGGGAAAGATAACATCAGTGATGATACATGTTCATCCATCTTGAGTAAAGATCTATACTATATGTTGTGACACATCATGTATCAAACTAGGAGTTGTTCTGATGTAGGATTAGTGAGTCATCAAGAATGGGTATTGTCATTTTGAGGCCTCATGAGCAGAATTACCCAATGCACAACCTCTAAATCACTATTGTATTGAATGTATTCTGTTGTCGAAGACAATATCTACTTAAAGAGAATTTGGAGGTATAAAATAATCCCAAAGGCCTCAAATATATCTTTAGATAGTTGGATCGTAATCATAGAAAACATAGGTGGGTGGACTACCTACAGTCATTTGATTCCGAGCATTCCTATACACCTAGAAAAATAAATTTTGTGGCCGATTATTTGAGCTGAAATACTTAGACATAAGATGATTGTGAATCCAGAGGAGAATGGACTATTATGGACTTATTCTTTGAGATTTGTGTCAATGGTTAGGAGTATTGTGGTAAAAATATTCTCCCATCCTTAACATTGACGTCTACTCTCTTAAAATAGGCATGGATGAGATAACTAGCTGTTCCTAAGGGACTTTTCCTAATGGATATTAACTCTGATGATGATATATCTTCTAGTTGGATTACGTATGGGAATGATACATTACTGTTCCTTGGGTGGCTATGGGTCCTATCATAAATCATAGAGGATATTATATCGGAATTCAGTGCCTCACCATAGGCATTTCACAACAACGTCACCAAAAGGTAAGGATATATATGATTCCAGCACTAGTGGTGTTGTATGAAACATGTGTTTTTTGGTTTCATCAATTAGTTTTCCACCTGTCAGTAGGTGAATGTGTAGTATTATTGTATTGAAGGGCTTCTACAGCCGGTGTGAAAAATGGGATTGTTTTTCGATTGAATTTTTGCTTGGTATAGCCAGATCACCTCGTGTCATTGATACCGAATGTGTTGTCATGGATATTTTGATAAAGGTCACGTACTTCCTACCAATGCTAGAGACCTTCCTACTAGACAAGATATGAATCTTGTAAGTAAGAGAGGTTATACATCTTAATAGTGCTAACTATTCTATAATTTTGGAAAGATATGTTCATTTAATGTAACATTTTTGTAAGGGGAACAAAGGACGTTTGGAATGCATGTACTTTTGAACATGGCCTATCACCCTTAGATAGATTGATAGAGCGAGAAAACAATTAAAGTGCTAGGGGACTTTCTTTTTTCATGTGTCCTTGAAAATATAGGTTCTTGGGTTAAGAACCTTTCTATGGTAGATTTTTTAATCAATATTTATTTTAGGCTAAAATTAAGAGGGATACTTATGAAGCCTTATATGGTAGGCCTTGATTCTTACAATTGTACTGGGTAGAGGTAACTAAATAATATGTTCTTTGGAAACATCTCATGCATGAGTCTACCAAGTAGGTCCAACTGAAAATTATGCACATGTTGATAGCTTAATCTAGATAACTGTCTTATGCCAAAAAATAATAGTGACCACTTGATTTTGAGGTCAGCTACTCGGTTTTCAATAATGTATCTCCTAGGTTGGTGAATTGATGTATTTTGAAGTAGGGTAAGCTATCACCAATATTCATTGGGCCCATAATGTTTATGAAACATATAATAATAGTGTATTACCAATTGGAACATCCGTATATATACTAGTCTATGAACTATTTATCTTATGTATCTTAGAATAGTATATACTATCTTGACCCATCACACATATTTATTCCCAATGAGGATAAGCTGAAAATGGATGATTCCCTCGAGGAATACCCATTTCATATAGTGGGTCAGAGTATAAAGACACACTAAGGAAGGTTTGTTCTTCAGGTGTGGGTGATATGGAAGCATCACAAAGTAAAGAATGAGTCTTGGGACCGTGAAGTACATATATGATTCCAATGGTTGGAATTCCTTGGTGATTACATCTCTTTAGCCTCAGAAGGCCAACTCAAGGATGAGTTTATTTAAGGAGGGTATGTTATAATGACCTGCCTTTTCAATGAAGGTACGAATGATTTTTTTCCAATTTAGTATTACCATTAGACATAGTAAATGTGTAATACAGCCCAAGGAATGCATCAGGAGCACCTGGGGAAATTTTGAATACAAGATCTCTGTATAAATGAGCTACATATAGGGATTCATGGTGTGAAGAAACCATGAAGCCAATGATGGATGGTTTATCTAAAATCATGTAGCTAAATCAAACGAACATGTTGGCCACATTATTTATCAAAAATAATGCATCCCAAGATACACAACCATGCAAGAACTACTGTTTATTTGAAAGTCTGTTTTTTATGGTTTTCAGATGGTCTGGGAAACCTTGTGACTTAACCATGCATAGGGTATCCTTCAGTTTTGTCATAAGTAATATTTGAATATAGTTTGGCCAAACTATGAAGCCAAACAATGCACATTGAAATTTTGGGTTGAATTTACTATTTCCACCCATTTATGATTTAAAACATTATCTATTCACCCATGTTCTCCTATAGCATAAAGAGGATGATTTCTCCTCCAATGAGATAAATTTCTCTCAAGGATAGGCATCAACGTAACTCCCACCTCCAGAATCTATTTCCTGATCCATTAGAATCTATGAATCCATATCATAATGATCCCTTGGTATCTAATTTTTTTTGTCTAAGTTTATCTTTACATTAATTATGCTATATTTATGTAGGCTCATATTCACCATTTTTGGATAATTGGAATGATTCTCATATCTTTTTACAACATACTTAATATCGGAGCCTAATATCGAGCAAGGATTCATATATAGCCTTAATGTAGGCGGTTATGTTGTTTTCCCTTTAAAATTAGGTTTCATAGTTATTTCATCATGCCATAAGTCTATATTTTCCAATAAAATACTTTATATTGAATTCGTCATATCAAACTAGTCATTTCAACCATGCCTGCACATGTTGATCCTTGTATTGTAATTCATTGGTTGTATGCACCCAATATGGTCACCCCATGGGTGTTCCAAGTAGATTTTTCCTTTAATCCAATTGGTTCAAAATGACTGAAATATATTTAAGTAGGAAACATGGATTTTTTTTAAAAAAATATCATGTTATATGAGTATGTAATGAAGTTTAAATCACTTATTAGGTGTTTAGACCTCTTGTTGCGGAAACTCCCAAGTAGGGAATTTCCATGTTTCCCAAACCACCTTCCCTTGACACTTATATCATAATAATGGTTCTTCCATTTCCTAATGAATTATATGGTTTGCTTATGTTAAGTGGTATTAGTTATTTAGTATTGGAAATTTAGGATGGTTTATGTTCTCTAGATGAATTGAATGTGTGAAATAGAAACTGATTAAGTAAAATGATAAATTAAAGATTGTTTCTTCATATGAATTCTAATGGTATTAAATGGAATTGAATTTATCATGACTAATGACATTCATAAGGAGTTACTAGTGTTAGGACCAAGCTGAAGGAAGAGATGGTTTGCATATATTTCCTTTTGTTGATCTTGAGGAAGTTTTCATAAAGGAAAGACACCATGAATTTATAAGAATTCAGAAGCTGGAAGTTTGATGTTCGGAACCAAGTATATTGAGCATTCACGGTATGGAGTTTGAGAAGTTCGGAATCGAGTATATTGAACATTCGGAGTCCAGATATTGGGAAGTTCGAATCCAATAATATTGAGAATTCAGAACGTAGTGTTTGAAGAATTCTGAGTCTGGAATTCGAAGTCTGGAAATTGAGATGTTTGGAACCGGGAATTTGCATATTATTGAAAGCTGGCTAATAGGAGATGTGAAGACATTAATTGTGATGATGCTTTGCTGTTTTGTAACTCTAAATTGTGAGTATATTCAAGTACTCATGATGCATGCAAACATTGGTACATGAAGACATTCTGAGAATCAGGAAGAGTTGTTCTGAGTACTGGTGAAGTCACAACGAGGAACAGAATTTGCGGAGTCTACTTCATGAACAGAATTTCTAGAGTATACTTCCTGAATAGAATCTGCGGTGTATTCTTCCTGAATAGAAGTTTGGAATTGAATTTCGGAGTCATAAGTTTGTTACCAAATGTTCGAATTCAACTTGCTGAAGAAGAAGTTCATAGCGAGAAGTTCGGAGTCAACATCCTGAACCTGATGTTCATAGCCAGAAGTGCGGAGTCATGCCGAGAACTGATGAAGTTGTACCGAGAATCAGAATGTCGTACTGAGAATTGGTGAATTCATAACAGAAATCCATACTGAGATATGATGAAGAGTCATACCATGAATTAAAATGGTGTCATGCCAAAGAAGCGGTGAAGAGTCATGCCAAGAATTGAAAGTGATGTTGGAGACTCAAGAAGAGTGGATCTAAGAAAGTGATGTCAGAGAATCAAGAAGGGTGAATCCGAGATAGTGATTCTAAGAAGACGGATGAGTGGATCTGAGAATGTGATTTCGAGAAACTTGGTCGGATCCAGAAAATACCAAAGCTCTAAATCAAGTGAAGGGGAGGAATATTTGAGAACATTCTATAAGCTTTGACAATTTCTTAATTACTCCGAGATTTTAGGAGAATTTAAGAATTGGGTGAATTTAATTGAGTGGGAAAATATTTTTGATTCCTGCCTAAGAATAATTTGGAGAACCTATAAAAGGAGATCCAGGTGCTAAGTAAGAGTACGATGAGAAAGTAGAGAGAGAAGCTCTGGTAATCTAGAGAGAGGAAGAAATGTATGGTCGACAGAGTTTCATTGCAGTTTCAATTGCAATGAGAATTTGATACTGGTTGACATCGTATTGAGTTTCTCTGATTGAAGAATTCAGGGTGAAGTATTCGGAGTGGATATTAGGAATGGGGAATCACTACTGGGTTTCACCGTATTGAGTTTTTCAGACTGAGGAAGACTCAGATTGAAGAATCAGAGTGAAGAGGAAATTCGGAGTGAAGAATTTGGAGTGGTGATTCAGAGTGAAAGTTTGGATTGAAGAATTCAGAGTGGAGATTCGGAATGGGGAATCAGTACTAGCTGTCACCACATTGAGTTTCTTATACTGAAGAATATTCAGATTGAAGAATCGGATTGAGAAAATTTGTTGTGGAGATTCGGAATGGTATGTTCGGACTGTAATTGATCTATCTTAAGTCCAAGGAGTCCTTTCCTTTCTTCTGGGTAAGGAAGTTATGATTTGTGCTGAACTTGCTTACACTTTTGTATTTGAAAGGAAGTGCAAGTAACATATGTTGTTACAAGTAAAGAGACATTGCCCTATTGTGCTAAGTGGGTGAACATGCACTGGAGTGATTTTTTCAGTGTTTCACGAGTGTAAGGGTATATCCTACTCGTTGTAATACAAGGATATTTTTCTTAGTGTACAGTATGGTGCTAGATTGTTTCCATCTATACCATGGACGTAGCTATTCTTTTTGAATAGTGAACCTTGTAAACTGATGTGTTCTTTTGGATGTGTGCTTGTTTGTTTCTCACCAGAGAATTATATCTTTAACAGGAGACGAAGTTTGTTCTCCACATTAAGGGAACATAAAAGAAGAAAATGGGGTACCACTGATTCACCCCCCCTCTCAGTGGTTCATTACTCCAGCTGTGTCCTTACAAATGGTATCAAAGTAAGGTTGCCTTTGTTTTCCTTATTGATGGAGAATCTGAATTGTGTGAACAGTAAAGGAATTCCGGTATTCGATGGGAAGAACTATCACATTTGGAAGGATATAATGCAACCATATCTCATGTTTATTATTTATGATGTTCTTTAAGCTGCAATAGTTGGGTTTCCCCCCATTGAAGACAATGTTCCACTTACACCTGCTGACAAGACATTTCTTCAGCATAATGGTAGAGCCAAGAATTCTATATTGTCTTCACTTTCTGAAAGTGAATTCTTGAGAGTAAAAGGAGTGGCCACAACCAATGTTATATGGGACCAACTAAAAAACATATACGAAGGCAATACATAAGTCAAGAAGGAAAGACACCAAATCTTGAGATTGAAGTATGAAGACATGAATATGGGAGAGCATGAATCTATTGGGGATTTCTTCACCAGGGAAAATGATATTGTTAGTACCATCAGATGACTTGGAGAAGATCTGAAAGACTCTAATGTGTAGAAAATATCTTGAGGATTCTTCCTGATAAATTCAATGCGAAGTTATATTCATTAGAAGACAGAGACTCAGAGACTCTATCTATTAATGATTTCCATAGCTCTCCCAATACTTACGAGATGTGAAGGGAAAATGCTATGAAGGGCAAGACAAAGGTTGACAGAGAATTATCTTTCAAAGCCAGGAAGAAGGAAAAGTCTAAGAAGATCTTGATTGAAGAAGACGGTGGTGACTCTGACTCAGAAAGAAAGGTATGTAAAAATCTTAATGATATTTTATCATTGTTTTCAAAAAATGTTAAAAGAGGCACAGTTAAATAAAAGGGAAAACATTCCTTGAAGTGTTTTGAATGTGGAGGCATTGGCCACTTTGCGGCTAACTATCCTCGAAGGGATAATGAAGAAGACAATGATGAAGAATAAAGAAAGCCAAGAAATTAATGGAAGAGGCAGAGTGGTAAAGGAAAGTCTGGAAGAGAAAAGAAGTTCTTCAAATCTAAGAGAAAAAGTTTTTTATCCGTAAGTGAAGAAGATAGATGAGAAAGTTGCTTATGTGGTCAATACCAGCATTAATAGGAACTTTGAAGTTTCAAGGAAACCTAAGTCCAACACTGATGAAAAACAACCCAAATTAGAGACGGCAAAATTTCAGCATAGAATTCTTGCTAACATAAGAATGGTTGGTGGGGTTGAAGAAAGAGCAAAAAAGAAGTATCAGAACAAAATCTTTAGAGGAAGGTACTCCTTCTATGGGTACTGTTGGTATTATTGTGGATTCGGGAATACATCGAAAATTTGTTGGTTCAATCAACATTATTACCACCATCCCCACAAGTTTTGAAAGGTAGGTATTTAGGGGAATCAATCTCTTCAGACGAAGAAGAGTGAAAAGGTATTCTTGAAGAATGGTGAGAAGAATGAAGTCAGGAGAGGAAATAGGTTTCAACCTATGGAAACTATTTGCAAAAGGTGTGAACAACCTGGAAATATTTCAAAAGGATGTCATGTGTTGTTACCAACTCAACAAAAAGTTCTTAATTCTTATAATATGAAGGAGAAGAAAGAAGTGAAAGAAGAAAAATCTCTTGTTGTTGAAACTTCTCTAAAAGTTACAAAGTAATAACGACCTTGGATACATGATAGTGGGTGTTCTTCACATATGATAGGATACTTGAAGTTGTTTAATAATGTGAAAATGTTTAAATTAGGCACTGTGACATTTGGAAATGATGATTATTTAAAAATCAAAGGTGTTGGATCCGCCATCATTGGGAAGGAAAAATTGAAGTCCAAGAAAACTCTGTATGTTGATGGGATGAAGCACAACATGAAGAGTGTATCAATATTGATTGATGAGGGTAAAAAATTTATCTTCAAGAAATATGGATTTTTTGTGAAATGTGAAGAAGATGGGGAGATTGTTACAAGTGGACAACGAACTAAATGAAATCTGTTTCAGGTTATAAATTCACAAAACTCTTGTTACATGAGCATAGTGGACAAAAATCAACTATGTCACAGAAGACTTGGGAACATGTGTCAGAGAAATATGATCAATTTATCTCAAGGGGATAGTGTTCAAGATATTCCATATTTTCCATGAAGAAGAGATTGGTGTATCACTACTTGTCAAAAATGAAATATTACAAGTGTTGTGCATAATAAGGTTGAAATTTGTTATAAACAACCCCTTGAACTAATACATTCTGATATATGTGGGCCGATGATAAAACAATCAACAAATGGATACAAGTACTTCATCACTTTCATTGATGATTTTACTCGCATTACATGTGTTATGTTTATGAAGCACAAATAAGATGCCCTGAAAATGATTAAATGCTTCAGAAGGAATGATGAGAAAGAATATGAGTACTCTGTGAAGAAGTTGAGAACAGATAATAGTGGTGAGTATAGAAGTGAAGAATTTGAAGACTATCTTGAGAATCATGGGATTCAGCATGAATATAGTGCACCATATACACCTCAATAATATGGGGTTCTTGAAAGGAAGAACAGAATCTTGGTGGAAATGGGAAGAAACATGTTGCTTGAACATGGACTTACTCATTACTTTTGGAGGAAAGCTACAAGTACTGCTGTTTATATTCAAAATTGATGTTTCTACAGGCCTAAATCAAAAAATACACTATATGAACTTTTATATGGCATTTCTCCAAGTATGAATCATGATAATGTTTTTCGGAGCCCATGCATTATAAATAATAAAGGTGGAAGAAGTGGAAAAATCGAGCAGAAAGGAGAAGATGGAATTTTTCATGGATATGAACTAGAAGGAAGAGGTTATAGATGCTTTAAAAAATAAACAGGAAGAATTGTGGATGCAGTTGATGTAAAAGTCATTGAAACTCTGGGAAAATATAAGCATGTCCAAACAGAAAAGGAAGATGGGGAAGATGATGTTAATGATTTTTATAAGGATGCAATGAATTGTAATCCTAATCATGATGAAGAATCAGATTCAACTATTTCAAGTGATGAGGAAGGCACATGAAAAACTTATCCAAGGATGATGAAACAAGTGAAATCTCAGAATATTATTGGTGATCAACGTCACACGGTTCAAACAAGAAGAACAAGTAATTCTATATCACATACTTCCATGTATTCCAAAGTGGAACCAAATGATGTTAAAGAAGCCTTTGAGAATTAGGAATGGGTTTAAGCCATGAATGAAGAATTAGATCAGATTGAAAATAATGACACATAGGAACTCGTACCCAAGCCTGAAAGTAAGAACATTATTGGCACCAAATGGGTCTTCCAGAACAAGTTGAATGAAGAATGTGAAGTTATTAGAAATAAAGCAAGATTGGTTTGTAAAGGCTACTCTCAGATTGAAGGAATTGACTTTGAATAAACTTCTTCTTCGGTAGCTAGATTAGAAACTATCCAAATCATTCTTGCTATTGCTGCACAACAAGGCTACATAATCATTCAAATAGATGTTAAATCTGCATTTATTAATGGTGATCTCAAAGAAGAAGTTTATATTCAGAAACCATGTGGCTTTTTTGTTGGGAAGAATGAATGTTATGTGTGCAGGTTGAGGAAAGCCTTGTATGGGAAAGTGCATGATCCAAGATCATGGTACTCCAAACTGGATACTTGCTTAAATGAGATGAACTTCAAGAAAGGAAGAGTTGATAGCAATCTGTACATCAAGGAAATCCAACATCTTTCTCTCATTGTGATTGTATATGTTGATGACATTATTCTTGCTGGGAATGATGAAAGGAGCTGTGAAAAGTTCGCAGATGAAATGAAGAATGTCTTTAAGATGGCTATATTGGGTGAAATGAGATACTTTTTTGGGTTACAAGTTTTGCAACAAAAAGAATTTATTTTTCTCTACTACGAAAATTATGCTAAGGAACTTCTTAAGAAAATTGGGATGGAAAACTAAAAACATGTATCAACTTCTATCTCAGTGGGAACGAATCTAAGAAAAGAGGATGATGGAAAATAAGTTGATCAGAAAGAATATCAAAAGATGATTGGATGATTATTATACTTGACTTTATCAAGGCCAGATATTGTTTTTATTGTTACCTTATGTGAAATATTTCTTAGTGCTCCTAAAGATTCACATCTTGTTGCTGAAAAATAATTCTCAGATACATAAAAGGCACAACAGAATTTGGAATCATGTATAGTGGCTCAAATAACATTGATTTGTTTGGCTATTCGGATGCAGATTGGGCAATAAATGTTGATGATAGATAATCCACATCTGGTGGAGTGTTCTTTATGGGAAAAAGTTTTGTTGGATGGAACTTGAAGAAGCAGAATTCTTTGACACCCAGTACAGATGAATCTGAATATGTTGATGCAACTATGGTTGCTACTAAACTTATCTAGATGAAAACACAGTTGGAATATTTTTTAGTTGAAGTGAAGTTTCCCTTGCTCTTGGTCTGTGATAATAAGAGCACAATTAATCTTACCAAAAATTCAGTCCAACATTCACGATCAAATCATATTAACATCAAATATCATTTCATCAAAGAGCATGTTGAAAAGAATGAACTGAAACATGAATGAGTTTCATCTGCTGAACAAGTTGCTTAAATTTTCACGAAACCCTTACTGAATGAATCATTCTAAAGATTGAGGTTGAACATGGGTTTTCATCCTCTTTCTCTTCAAGGCTATGGTATGTTGTTCTGTACCCTCTCTTTTCTTACCTTTGGATTATTTTTTTCAAGTGGGTGAATTTGTTTGTATGATAAATATATTGATTAAAGAGAGAGTTCTGGGTAAGCTGTGAACTCATCACTGCTTGTATATGTGAACTATTCTAACTGTTTGTTGGAGTTGTTGTAGGAAAAAACATTAAGTTTTTTGCAATATATGTATGAAGTTGAAGATGTCATTTTTCACTACCTATGGATATCATGGTTTTTATGTGAATTATTCTTGTTTCCTACAATGAGTTAGCTCACATAGGATTTTAATTATTGATAAGTAATCCATTGCTTGAAGTTACAGAGTTTGGTGATTTATGAAAACTAGGTTGACAACAAAATCCAATGGGGGGATTGTTAGGATAAATTTGAAGGAAGAGATGGTTTTCATGGATTATCTTTTGTTGATCATGAGGAAGTTTTCATAAAGTAAAGGAACCTTGAATTTCTATGAATTCGGAATCTTGAAGTTTGAAGTTTGGAACCAAGTATATTGGACATTTTGAGTCTAGAGTTTGAGAAGTTCGGAACTGATTATATTGAACATTCGGAGTCTGGAGATTGCGATGTTCAGAACCAAGAATATTGAACATTCGGAACCTAGTGTTCGATTAATTAGGATTCTGGAATTTGGACTTTGGAAATCAAGAAGTTCGGTATCGGGAATTTTCATATTCTTGAAAGCTGGCTGATAGGAGATGTGAAGACATTAATTGTGACGATGCTTTGCAGTTTTGTAACTCTAAATTGTGAGTATATTCAAGTACTCACGATTCAAGAAAACTTTGGTACGTGAAGACATTCTGAGAATCAAGAAGAGCTGTTCTGAGAACAGGTGAATTCGCAACTAGGAACAGAATTTGCAGAGTCTACTTCCTGAAAAGAATTTGTGGAGTCTACTTCTTGAACAGAGTTTGTGGAGTCTACTTACTGAATAGAAGTTCGGAATCGACTTCCGGAGTCATAAGTATGTGACCAAAAGTATGGAGTTGACTTGCTGAAGAAGAAGTTCGTAGCGAGAAGTACGAATTCAACTTCCTGAACCTGATGTCTATAACCACAAGTGCGGAGTCATGCCGAGAATTGAAGAAGTCATACCGAGAACCAGAATGTCGTACCGAGAATTGGTCAATTCATAACAAAAAGCCATACTAATAAATGATGAGGAGTCATATCAAGAATTGGAATGGTTTCATTCCGAAGTAGCAGTGATAAGTCATGCCAAGAATTTAATGTGATGCCAGAGACTCAAGAAGAGTGGATTCGAGAAAGTGATGCTGAAGAATCAAGAAGGGAGAATCTGGGAAAGTGATGCTGAGAAGACAGATGATTGGATCCAAGAATGTGATTCTATAAAACTTGGTCGAATCCAAAAAATACCAAATCTCTAAATAAAGTGAAGGGGAAGAAGATTCGAGAAGATTCTAGAAGCGTTGACAAAGTCTTAATTACTCAGAGATTTCAGGAGAAAATAAGATTTGTGTGAAATAACGTGAGGGGGAAAATATTTTAGTTTCCCGCCAAAGAATAATTTGGAGCACCTATAAAAGGAGATCCAGGTGCTAAGTAAGAGTGTGATGAGAAAGTAGAGAGTGAAGCTCTAGTAATCTAGAGAGATGAAGAAGTGTTTGGTCGACAGAGTTTCATTTCTCTTTCAATCGTAACGATAATTTGATACTGGTTGACACTGTATTGAGTTTCTCTGATTAAAGAATTCTGAGTGAAGTATTTGGAGTGGATATTTGGAAGGGGGATTCAGTACTGGATTTCACCGTATTGAGTTTCTCAGACTGAGGAATACTCTAATTGAAGAATCATAGTGAAGAGGAAATTCAGAGTGAAGAATTCTGAGTGGTGATTTGGAGTGAATGTTTAGTGTGAAGAATTCAGAGGGTAGATTTGGAAAGGGGAATCAGTATTGGCTGTCACTATATTGAGTTTCTCAGACTGAAGAAAATTTGTATTAAATAACCGGATTGGGAAAATTCGGTGTGAGGATTTTGAAAGGGATGGTCGGACTGTAATTGACTTATCTCATGTCCAAGGAGTCTTTGCCATTATTCTGGGTAAGGAAGTGAATATTTGTGATGAACATTCATACACTTGTGTATTTGAAAGGAAGTGTAGTTAACATAAGTTGTTACACGAAAAGAGACATTTCCCTATTGTTCTAAGAGGGTGCACATGCACTAGAGTGATTGTTTCACAGTTCTTCATGAGTATAAGGGTATATCTTACTAATTGTAATAAATGGATTATTTTCTTAGTGGATTGTATGGTGCCGGATTGTTTCCAACCATACAAAGGATGTAGATATTCTTATTGAATAGTGATCATTGAAAATTGTTGTGTTCTTTTAGATGTGTGCTTGTTTTCTTCTCATCAGGGAATTGTATCTTTAATATGAAAAAAAGGTTGTTCTCAACATTAAGGGAACTTAAAAGAAGAAATGATTGTTCTTCTTCTATATATATGTAGTCTTGGTAAAGGAAATATATGGTTTTAATGCCAAATTCTAGTAATAATTATAATGTATAATTATAATGTCTATGATACGATGGTATGGAGTGTTGATCATGGTCGATAATAATAATACTTAAAAGGGTTTTGAGTTCACGGTGTGTCACACCATTTATACAATAAGGATTTTGGGATGAGATACTAGGATCTTTTATTTGAGTGAATAAATGATTCCTCACTCACAATCCTGTGTATTGATTCATGATTTCACTCTTTCTTCATGTTATGTAGGTTATGTACCGTTTGGCTTGAGCTTATAGACTTGTTTGGTTGGGCAAGGACTGTTTGAGTTCTGCCTCGTTCCATCCAGCAATTGTATTCTTGGTGTATGTCCATTAGGAATTTTCTCACACTTGGTTCATAGAGGTGGATGAAATATAAGACTAGAAAATATTTATATTATTCTAATTATATATATATAGTGACATGATTAGATGCCTCTCCCGAAAATGAGCCGAAGTTGGTAGTGGAATCAGGTGTCCCTTGAAAACTTGAGTGGTATGTTTTTTATTTTATCTTGGATTTCTTATTTTGTTATACATGCACACTGTTTAGTTACAAGAACTACTAGGATTACATGTAAATACCATTATTTGTGGCCTACTAGGATTTTTATCTCACACCATTCTTGGGGTTCCCTTAGAAGATGAGAAGACTATCACCATCAGGTATGGATAAGGGTAAGAACTCTTCAATAGGTTATTGATATGATTAGATTATATTTGGAGCCTATGATCATAAGAAAGAAAATGAAAATTGGATTCTATTGGGTAATATTTTTTTACCTTTTAACATCATTATTGTGGGTGTGTTCCCAAATTTCATTTTATATATTTACTTGCCATTAATAAATTATTGACATTTCCATTGTGCCTTTTCTCATATTACTCATTTTTTATATTGTTATATTTGTTTATTTTTTATTTAAATAAGAAACTATTTACACTTATACACTTTATTTTTTCTCTCTATTACTATTATATCTCTGCTTTTGATAATTATAGGTTTTATCTATTTTGAAAATTTAATAATAGTTTATAGTGTCCCCACTATAAAACTAATAAACCCTTGCTTCTAGTTGGAAACCTCTGTCATGTAGAGAGGTGTTCTTAAGGGCATGTGACCCACCATCTTAGGGAATGGATTAAGTGGACATAGGGTCTAGATGTTACAAGACATTATGCCTTTAAATATTGGTCATGGATAAATACCATAAACAATATGATTAATATATAGAATATTAATTTTTAATAGTGGTTGTTGTCTTAGGTAAAAGGATAAAATTGTGTGAATAAAGGAGGATAATAACTTCCATTTAATATGTGGGAGGTGGAACACATGAAATTTCATAAAAGATTTAATAAGAAAATCCCACTTTTTATCTGAAACTAGCTCTAAATGTCTTTAAATTAAATATAGGATAATATATAGTGAATATATCCTCAAAAATTTATAATTGTAAAATTTTGTGTTCTATTCTAACCCTTACATATTAGTTTAACTCTCAAGTTAAATTTTTATTAACAATAACTATCTGAGAAAAATTTTACAATTTTTACTATTTATTGTGAAAAATATTAAATTTTACCTATGAAATTAAATTAATGATTATAATTCAAGATATAGAATTCATTTTATTAGATTAATTTTCTATAAGTGTTAGGATTTAATTTTAAATAATCATAACAAATATAACGAATACTAATTTTTAGAAAAATTTTATTTTTAATAATATAATTTTATTTACATTCATTTAATTACACATAAAAACATTAAATTTATGCTAAAATATATTAATGAATATATAATATAATTATTTTATTTATACCATTAATAAATAAATAATAATTTAATTTATTCTGCTAAGAACACATTGCACACATATTTTTTTTTAAAATGTTTTAAGATAAAAATGGAGCTTATAAACAATCATGTATAATTATGACTCCAATATAATTAATTATATTATTTTTAAATATAATATACTATTTTTATGTTTATATTATGTTGAAAAATAAATATCCATTAAATTTACATGATTAAATGAAATTTTATGATTATTTTGTAAATATCAGTATTTTCACTTTTCACTAAATAATAAATAATATTAAAAATATCCTAATGATTATAAAAAATATTATTGTTTTATGATTTAAAAATTAATATAAATTAAACCATAAAAACATATAACAATTATAGAAATTTACTAATATATCTATGCAAAAAATAAAATATAAAACATCTTTGGGGAAAGATTATTTTTTAAGCATCAAATGGCCCTAATAAAAATTGAGTACAAATTTATTTTACATTAATGAATAAAATTTCATTTCTTAAAAAAAATTATATATTTTTTACAGTTCAATTATTATAATTAATAACTTATGATATCATATCTTGGATGGACATAATTACAAAATCCAGGTTTATTTAGACTTGTAGTTGTTCTTAAAGTACGTTATCGAATAGGTCAAGATTTTTTCAAAGGAAATACATAAATAATATTACCATGGAAAATTATCACCCAATCCCCCAAGAAGAAATTTTCAGTAGAATTTTAAAAAATTTGATACAAATATATATTTATATATCTTCTTCATCACATCTTTAGGTTCTCATGTAGAATCCTAGCACTTCTGATTCCTCCAAATAATCTTAACATTATGAGTAATCTTGTTCCAGGGTGCCTTATCTATATGTTGAAAATTTTATACTATTTTTCCTTCATATAGAGATAATTCTATAGTAATAAAACATCATATTTTTGTACATATTAAGGACCATGTATATAATTTATGGAAATATATACATATAAAAAAACATGAACATGGGATCGGTTCAGTGAAAAAAATCCTGAGATATTAAAATATAACTAATTTTTTATAATATCAGTGGAACCAAAATATAAATAAATTTATATTTTCATATTTTGAAATATCTTATAATTATTACATAGTGAAATTCAATAGAATACCTTCTCAATAACATTGATTAACTAATCTCACCAATTGATTTTCAGTATTAATCTTATGTTGACTCTTATCTACCATGATGTTCTATTGAATGCATCTAACATTCCATTATATTTTCTAAACATACTACTATCCAAATAGCTCATATTCTCTGAATCCATACCAATATTTAATTTCATTCACCTATTTCCATAGAATTATTCATTTGGACCCATCATAATTCATGATTTAAATATATTGTTTTTAGAAAACATTAAAAGATGAAGTTTTTTATCCCACCCATATTCTAAATATATAAAATTGGATCTCAATATATCAAATAGGGTTTGAGTCATTCTATGACACTAATCATCTATCTAAGGATTCTATAAAGTATATAAAGACCAATTTAAATCCAAAGATTGCTAAGGACTTCTCTAAATCCTTGAGGTAAAGCATGAATCTTGATCATATTCAATAGAATGAGTTAGTCCTTACAACACGGAACCTATTTTAAAATATATATCCTCTAATGATGTTCAAGAAATAATTTTTTTCTAATAGTAATGAATTGTTCTAACATTGTGTGTAGTTCAACAATAACCAAAAAATCATTATAGCTTCTAGATATATTGGGGTATCTAATGCAAATTTCCATGGTGATGTTTTCCCATTTATATTATAGTAAAGTTAATGGTTTCAACCTCCACTTAGACTTATATATCTAATCCTTAACATCCTTATATACTATGAAAAGAGATATATACTCTTAGAATTCTCTCTTCATGTTTTTGCACCACAAATAAACGTTTTTATTTCTATATATCTTTGTTCTTCCATAATGTATGGAGAATAATGAGCTATGAATATCTTACAATAGATCCTTCTTCATGTATACTATTGATGTGGAACATAATTTTCTCTCTAACCTCATAAGTATATCACAATTATTGTTGAAATTATGACAATATCCCACCTAGTATTACATCTTTATATTATCCTTTTGTTCCTCTTAAATTGTTAAGTAGATAATGGGTTAAACACAAATTTTACGAAGATAATATTTATATGATTTCCTATATATTTAATGATCAATACCATAGAAAACCATAAATATTAAATATTTTGTTATCTTTATAATGGATAGTAAATAATGATTCATTCGACTCCAACCAGCATCCACCTTGTTCGTTATCCCATTGTGGAAATTTATTTAGAAGTAATTATATTTAATCAATTGTATCCATCATCTCTCGTGATTATTCACCTATATTGTGTGAATACATACCTAAATTTATTATTATTATTATATATTTTACACCATTCATAGATAATATTATTCCTCTAAATAATTAATTTATTAATTATTGCAGATAACATTAAATTAGGATCTACGTAATTTTTGTCATGAACTTCTAATTTGAATGAGGTTTAAAATATAAATTTATCTTTATAAATAAGAGAAAATACCACCATATTATTCATCAATTATTAGTATATCACAAACCCATATAGACTATATGGTAGTGGGAGTAGAGTTTCACTAACCAAACTTATCTTTAGTTCCATGAAATTGATTTCGAATTGATTATTGAATAGGAACATCACTCACTTCTGAAATAAATTTCTCCAGATATCAATGATAAATACCACATAAATGATAAATATTATGAAACAAATATAAGAAAAATATGGATATTAATCATATTGGTTATTCTGGTCCAATGTTAAATAACTTTCATCTTTGATTGATCTAGTAATATACCCTCTCTAGAGATTATATATACCAAAAAATAAATATTTTAAAACCATAATTCACACTTCATAATTTTTTTTCAAAAGATTCTCTTTCTTTAGGATTTTAAATATGATCCTCTAGTGATATTAATTATATTAATTAGTCTTCAATTATATGATAATATAAACTATAAAGAATATTAATGATATATCAGGGTTATCCCTATAGAATATATTCTATAAATCCCCTAATATGGGGGGGGGGGGGAATTTGTAATACCAAATGGATTAAATATAAATTCATAACATATATACCTAAAATGGATCACTATCTTAGGTACATTATCACTATTTACCTTCACTTAATAGTATCTGAATTGAATTTCAACCTTTTAAAATTTTTAATATCCTCATAATTGATCAACAAAATCATTATTACAGGGTATGAGATACTTATTATTTATTTTAATCTTATTAATTTATATTTATTAATAATAGTGTAACATTGATCTCTCATGGTTCTTATCAGATATAGAAATTATTCCCCATGGATACATAGTATGAAAAATGAATCACATTTCAATAATATCCTAGAGTTTTTTCTTCAGTTCGGAAAACTATGTCAACAAAATCCACTATAGAGTCAGTTAAATAGGTGCATCATCAAGTATGAGGTTTTTTGAAAACATATATAACTACATCATATTTTAACAACTGAATTTCCAATATTAATATAAAAAAGTTGACAAACCGATTAAAGGACGTTCACTATATGATAAAACTAATAACAATTTCGTATAATAATTAAAAAAATAAATTTAGAGATTAAAAAAGATCATAATAGTTCAAATTATTACAATGGAGAAAATTGAAAATAATATAACAAAAATAGGAAATTGCGGATACACTCGATCCCCCTGAATAATCACACTGACCACTAACACATTAAAAATTAAACAGAATTCATGTAACATTATATGAATTTTGATAATAAATATATATTTATCTATATATATATAACCATAAGATAATATATAAGTCAGTGAGTAATGAATGAAAGAGGATTATTTATATGAAGTGGGGAAGAATAATTACCCTTATAATTTTGAATACTAGATTAGTAATGTGACTGTTGGAATTGTAATTTGACCTTTGGAATTTTATCATAGTCATTGAAATAGTAATATGACCATTAGGAATTAAAACCTAACTATTAGAATTGTTACCCTATCTATAAAAACATAAAATAATATTTAGGAATTTTGAAAAATGAAAATATGATATATATCTATATATATATATCATGGAACAAGTAATATAATTTTTTTAAAAAAATAAATTAAGTGTTATTATTTTGATAAAAGATATATGTTTTAATTGAATAGTTATTATAAATTAATTAATTTAAAATATTTTTTTCATAAAATAAAATTTTAAATTATTATGTTTTATTTTATTGATTTTATAATTTTATCAGTCCATGCATAATTTTTCATTGGAATATAAAAGTTTCCATAATATTAAAATTTAATATTTTTTAATAGATGATAATTTTATTAAAAAATTGAATTTATCTTATTTATAAATTTCATTTTATAAAATTTATTTCATTTTTAGAATCCATTCATAAAAAAATGCATATGGATAAATTTTTTCTAAGATAGTTCATTTTTTTAATAATGAAATTTTGCAAAGTGCTATATTTAACTTTATGAGATGAATACATTAATTTTTGAGTCATTAATGATTTAAAAATCCGATGAGTTAGAATCCACATGAAACCTTTACTTTATATTTTCACAATAATAATTAGTATTGATAGTCTTCATCCAGAATAATAAACTAATGAATACAATATTCAAAAACACTCCCATCCCCCCTTGTAAATGCCACACCTCACCAAACATACACCTCACACCTTCTACACCTTAGTGCATGCAAATATTCTGCCCATATATATTCTATATCCTCAATAAAAAAATTCTAATGTTACTACTCTCATCCAAATAACATTATAACTATTCTTAAAAAGTGTTTCACGAAGAGTACATTGAAGAGAAAATATTATCAAACCCCTATTTTAAATTATTTTCTTATTCGATATTCCCCTAAAATACCCCACACAAAATATAATTACAATTATATTATCATATATATTATAAAAAATTACTATTATATGGGAATATCATCCATTCATACACCTTTATTATCCTTTTATTCTTTAAATTAAACAACTGACTATATTATGACATTTCACCACCTCTGTGGATCACAAATTTTCATTTTCCATTACTACCTTCAAGGATGGTGATGAAAATATTATAATGGATAAATTCTATGATAATATATAATTCATAACTTATTTACTATTCTTTAATGAATTTATATTCCTAATTTTAAATAAAACAAAAATAATTCTTGATGGTCTATAAAAATACCTAGATGAACTGACTGCATAAAATTAATGTTTTACTAAGTGATTCACACATATATTTGAAAAATATGGGATATTTGGAACAATTAAAATTCTTTTAAATACATAAATAAAATATAACACTTATTATTCGTTTTTATTAATATTTTACAATATAATCTGTTATGGTATACAAGTTATGTTACCTTGGAATGATGATATAACACCCATATAAAAGATAAAATATACCTCATATCTATTTGAAATGTTTATAAATGAAACTAAAAAAATTATATTAAATATTATATACATGTAATATATATTTAATTTATAAATTAATTAATCTAATTTTATTATCTTTGATGTTGACTACAACTAAAAAATGACCATAGAACAAACAATAATGTGTCTCTAAGCTATCTATTTAATTTGGTTTATGACATTTCTCTCTATAACTCAGGTTATCACTCAAAACATTAGGTTATGAATTGAATATCTATTATTTATATATTTCTCTAAAATATATTAATACCTTATTATCCAATATTTTTTGGAGGTAATATATTCTTTATGTTCATATCTCAAATTCATTATTTAAAATCAAACCTAGTTAAGGGGAACTTGTTCATCCCTTAATCCTTTTATGTATGGATAATTTAATGTTTTTATAATTAAATTAAAACCATATTTTAAAAATTATTATTATTTAAGGAAATATTAACCTCCATAATGTTTAATACTTCATTCTCATTGTAGTAATTATAAAATTTTCTTTTATTATGATTTTATGAAAGATTAGGAAACCCATATCATTACTTGAGAAAATATTATGTTTATGCCTTATTATTGATTTAATTTTTGGAATAAATAATAATTCACATTTTATGATGTTTTTTAATATATATAACATCAATTAATTGGTTAATTTTCCCCCAGGTGACATTTTGTATGGGATTAGAGGGTAGCCAAATTAAAGATGGGACTCTGTCGACCTTGTGTTGTTTTCATGGTAGTTATTAGTCATTTATTATGTTAATGGAATGGTATATGATTATTCAAATTCTTATGTTTACATTACCTTATGATAACATGTTAAATATTCTATTCTAGGAAATTATTATTCATGAGCCTTATATTTTATGGTTTTAAAATTGGTTGATTAATTCAAATATTTTTCCTTGTAATCTAGTCCACTCCATTAGATAGAATTATAGATCACCCATTTATTTTAAATATTCAAAATGTTCTCCATAGATGTTTTATGAGCATAAATATATTTTTGGGTACGTTATAAATATTAAAATATATTTTTTTTGTAATATCATATTATTGTTTTATATACCTAGTCTTCCAATGACATTCTACCTCCAAATAATTTAATTGTATTTAGTGGATATTTATGGTAAACATATTGTAATAATATTTGTAAATGATTGGATATATATAGATGTTATCATTGGATAGTATCGTAATTTTTGGAGATTATTAATTGAATAAAGTAGTGAATACCATGGGAATATGTCAATGTGTTGGATAATATCAGGAAATATTGATAAAATATAGTGAGGGTTTTTTTTAATAAATTACATCCATGTCAGGATGCTACAACTATATGTGGCTCTGGAACAATTTTATATAGAGGAATTAAATTTAAAAATGGTTCATTGCTTATAAAATAGATTTTCACTAGGTTCATGAAAAATTGTCCTTTCAACACACTAATTTTGATACTCCTTGGGCTTGTTCTTTTAAAATTCCCAAACTCTTTATGATCAATTATTAATAACGTCAATAAATTGTTAAGTTAGAGAACCATATAATAATCATTACCATGGATAAACAATATCTAAACCTTTAAAATTAAATGTTTTCTTTACATGTCATTTATAATTTATTCCATCTATGTCCATTTTTTTCCATATATATGTTTATTAGTTTAATTTATTATAATCCATATGTTTATTAGTGGTATAGTAAAATACTTTAACCCAAATCATACAGTGAAGGGTGTGATAATTACCCATTCACGACATTAATATTTCTTATATGATTGTAGTCCTACACATTACATTCTTTATTAAAATTTATGTTGAACTACTCATACACCACATCAATACATTGATGTTAAGACAACGGTGAGAACACCAAATAGATAAATTCTTTCATGGCAAGTATATAACAACTCCCAAGTCAATGTTAGTGGAAGGAACCACCCAGAAATTTTTTTCATTCTTCATTTTTTATAGTTTCATAAAATAATTTTTATGGATTGTATATCCATATATAAATATAATGTCAACTATCGAGAGAGAGAGATCACTCTCCACATCCCGAGTCATCCACTAATTTTGTTAAAGAATATGGAGGGGTATAAATCTCATTCGGAATAATCATATCAAGTGAGGATGTTATTACCTTATGACAAATAATATATATCCCAAATGATTGAGAAGGATAGAATCATGATTTCATATATTCTTTGTCATGGCCCGTCCCCTGGGGCCCATGTTGTGACTACCCCAATCTCGCCTTCCATAGGATAGGGGTTTGCGACTAGCACCGGAAAGGCATATCCCTAAAATGGGAAGGTATTGCATCAAAATCTAAACAGACACAGACAGGGAACACTACACAGAAGTATAACACTACGGAAGAAGAAAGGTACAACCCCAACTAAAAACCTTAACTAAGTGTAAAAGTAGGTATTGAATGTAAAAGGGGCCATAATACAATCCCAACTAAACAGGAAGTATAAGGAAAATGAAAAAAACAACTCTTGAGGTCACCCTCCAAGGATCCTACCTGAAGGGTAGGTACAGCTCATCACTACAGCTCTCCACATCAACTGGTCACCTCCATACACCGTTAAGTCCTAGAACCCTATGTCTCAGTCAAAGATACACGTCGTCTTCACAAGACACATCAATGTGTGGGAGATTCCTGTGAAGGGGTGAGTATAAAAATACTCGGCAGGGACCCCGAGACCCCTGAAGGTTTCTCAGAATTCCACAAAGGAATAATCAAAAAGAATGATCTCAATCACAAAGCACAAAGAAAAAAAGACAACTCACACTAGGTATATAAATTAAGTACATCAGTACAGATAATTAGTCATAATTATAGATCATCTTATTCTATCTATAGGATATGCTGATAACCCACACAAGATTGATAGATGCTAACCCTGATAAGATTTATAGTTGATGACCCACCTAGGATCACTGAGCGCTGACCCACAGAGAATCGGTAAGTGCTAACCCACAAATGATCGCTGAGTACTGACCCACACATGATCGATAGATGCTAACCCACAAAGGATTTATCGGCACTGACCCATACATGATCGATAGATGATTTCCCACACATGATTTTAGGCACTGACCCACACAGGATCACTAGCACTATCCCACACATTATCACTGGTACTGACTCACAAATGTTCATTATCCTTATCTTCAAGTCATAGTTAGCCACTGGATTCCCTCATTTAACACACTTGATTCTAGGTGGATACACTCCTTAACCCATCGATAGTACCTTTACTGCCATGATGTCCCACAAAGAAGTAACCCGAAGAACCACCATGTCATAAGGGTTCAAAAAAAACTAACAACATGTCACGGTTAGAAAGACCCAACCTGGACCGCTCGACCCAGTTTGGCTAGTCTCGGTCTGGCCAGGTGGGCCGTGGGTGCGGCCTGGCCCACAAGGTTTAGTGTGGCTAGCTTGGCGCAGCCCTCTAGGCTATAGAATCGCCCGTCCCACTGGCTAGCGCAGGGGTTTGTTCCACTGCTGAATGTCTAGGTCGTTCGGGCCCTTCAATCAACAGTTCCAGTTGGTACCGCTCCACCTAGAATGTCTATGTGGACTGATCATCTACATTCCCATAGGTGCGGGCCCGCCTTCCACCATGGCTCATAGTTGTAGCTCTTTTCAGCATCGCAACACCGTAGCGCGCCATCCAACTTCAATGAGTCTAGAAATGGTCGGCTTCCCTTATCCCCAGCGGTCCTATCATGCGCCATTGTCCCTTTGCGGCCAGGGGGAGCCGGTCACTGCCTCCTCTGGTTATCAGCGTCGTCACGCCAGTAGAGCTTCCATATGCCACCAGCGAAACTCTAGTGGTCTGAACTTCTTACCGTCTACCCCAACAGCCCTCCCAGGATGGCGCATACACTGCGTGGCCCTTGGGTTCACCTTTACACCAAATTTTTCATTCGCCCATGAAGAACACATCCAATAGTAAAATTAGCATAGGGTTAGAGACTTTTTTGTTCGGCCCAAGCCTTCCACATTGTCATTATAACATGGGAAGCAATTCAAGAATGAATAAAACTCTTCGTTAAACAACATAACTCCCTACCATGAGTACGTTGATAGATGATGTGGATGAGGAATGTGGGTCTATGTTTGAAGTGTGTTCGTTGGCATTCATTGCTCACTATATTGAATCTTCATAGGCGTTAAATCTCTATTCTACAAAGGTGGAAGACGTCTCCAAACACTTCATCAAGAATTGTCCCAGGGGATACAAAACATATGCCAACCTATTTTTTAAAAAAATAAAGGGGAGTTTAACATGTATCATAATAAATGTGGTTCATTAATTAGTTTAATTAATTGACCCATTAATCACTTGATGGTGTGATTTCATAACTAATTACAACTGACAATTAAATGATCTATCAAATCAGTGGTCTGGCCACCGTCACTCATAAGTTACAAATAAATAAATAAAATAACTCGTGGAGTTATTTTATTTTATTTATTGTAAAGCACAAATATTATATTTTTTGTCCGACCCTTTCTGGTTGAATTTATGTTTCTCCTAGGAAAATATCAACTCTAGGAATTCAACAGTGCCCTCCGTTTTTTTATTCAAGAACTGGATCAATAGATAGAAATCATCACTCACACATTTACTAAACGTACCCTAAAAATATTAAAAATTCTATTCTGGGCTCTGCGGGCATCCGAATCATGTGCCTTCAATTTTTTCAGACTTGTAAGAATCCCACATAATTCAAAAAACATCTGAAAGTTTGGTCCCTTATTTTCAACCAACCTTAGGTATTTAAATACCCGAAAGACAAAACATAACTAGGGAAATAATGGGGGTATTAAGCATTTATTTGATCCTCCCGCTCCCATGTGCTCTCTTAGAGGTTCGCATGCGACCATAGAACTCGTACCAGAGCAATTGACCACCCATGAAGGACCCTTCCCTTTCAATACTATATCTCCACCCAGAACTCTATAAACGTTTCCCCAACATCAATATCATTCTCTCCCTAGTTGATAACGTGTGATGGGTCACTGTATCCCTCTTATAACTCCAAGGGTCTCCGTCTACATTCATCATAAGACTTCTTCCAGCTTTGTGCAGTCTTCATCCACTCCTAGATAATATGTACCTTTTCAGTAGAAGCATGTACCTACTCTGTACCCATAAGTGATTAATCCTCTAGGTTTAACCATCATAGAGTTGATCTTATTGGTCACTCACACAAATCATCGAATTGTTCCATTCCAATAGTGGGGTGATAAATTTTTTTGTATGAAAAATCCATCAGTGGAAAGTGGTCCTCCCAACAACGACCAAAATCAAGGACGCAAACACGAAGCATTTCATCGAGTGTGTGTATGGCCCACTCCATCTGATCATCTGTTTTAGGATGATAGGCAGTGCTCAAGTGTAGCTGAGTCCCGAACACCTCTTGTAATCCCTTCAACAAGAAAGAAGGAAAATGAGCATCACAATCAGAGATGATCGTTGATGGAACCCTGTGAATCCACACAATCTCTTATAAGTAGAGGAATTCAAAGCCCTATATTGATACTTTCTCTTTGATGGGTTGGAAGTTGGCCGACATGTTGAGTCGGTCAACGATCACTCAGATGGAACCGTGGCCCCTAGACATATGTGGAAGTCCAGTCACGATGTCCATGGAGATACCATCCAACTTACATTTTGGAACCTAAAGTGGTTGTGAAAAGCCTGCGAGAACTGGATTCTTTTTCTTCAATTACTGATAAGTGTGGAATCATGAAATGAACTCTTCTATTGCTCTCTCTATCTCTGGCCACCAGTTATAATTTTGAAGTTCCGGGTACATCTTCTCAAATCAAGTATATACCGCCAAATGTGATGTTTGGAACTCCCTCAACACCTCCTATTATAGCATCATTGGTACCATGGTGCATCCTCTGAAAAAGTTGAAGTGCTCCCCAACTTCAATAAATATTTTAGGAGCCTGTCCTGAGGATATCTAAGCACGTTGGGTCTCATTGTCCACGTCCCTATGTTGTGCATCCCAAACTCACTGATGGAGTGGGGTGTGATAGTCATATAATAGAGGTAAGCTCCTATATCACTATCCATGAAGGATATCTGCAACATGTCTAACAGCTATGTCACCTCATTCAGCAGTTGTAGACCATACCTCCTATAAGTCTTCGAACTATTCCCTCAACTCACAAAGATCCACGGGAGCCATCTAATATTCTGGGGTAGATTTTAGTGTCATCCCAAGGTATAGGTCGATGTAAAATTCTACCCCTATATAAGGAGGTAGTCTCGAAACATCATCAGGTAAGACATCAGCATACTGGTCCACCACAACAGGATGTATCGAACTCCTCACATTCACTACTTTGAGGGTGAGGCTATCAAACTAATGAGTGATTGTCTAAACCCTCCTTCTAGTAAGTCCATCATATGCATCAATGGTTTCCTTCTCACTGGTGAAGGAAAACATGATCCCATCCCCGTGGACGGACTTCACTATGTGCCTAAAATAGTTGATCTGAGCATAGAGTGTGGATAGCCAGTCTATACCAAAGATGGCATCATACAACTCAACGCTTCTACTAAGAGATCTAATCCAAAGATCTCTCCCTCTAGAGTAAGCTCACACTACCTACACCAGTGTGTAATCATCGAATACTCTTCTATAAGAGTCTCTAAACATAAGGATCGAGCAAACAGCTCCATCAGAATCTCCGAGCATTGAACATTTGTTGTGGTAATGAAAGAGTTACTGAAACCTATGTCTATAAGAATTGCATATAGGGAGGAAGAGACATAGATCGTACCTCAAATACACTACGATGCGCTGTGGTTATAGGCCTCTGACACTTAAAGCTGATATCACCCCTATCCACCTACTCCCTAGGGTCGGGGTAGGCCACCTGGGTGTGGTGGAAGTAGAACCTCAAACCATTGTCCATTTCTTACTACAGGGCTTTCTCAGATTCCACGTCCACTACCTTGAATATAACCTTTCTCAAACCTCATTCATTGACTCAGCGTTCCCTCAACCATCTACTGATCATCCGTATGGTGGGTTGGGAAGTTGTGAGCAATGTGACCCTGCCTTCCACATGTGAAGCATAGTCTGCACCTCTGTTGAACCCCTATATCTCGTGAGCTCCACACCTCGGACCATACATCATGGGGGAACCCTTTTTAATGACTAGCTTTCTTGAACCACTATGCCATTTATCTACTACCTACTGTAGATTACACAACTACATGTCATCTGGTTGTGGCTCTAACTATCAGTGCCTTCTCAATTAGAAAGCTCTACACCCATAGGGCTCACTCAAGAACTCCAGCCTGCGTCGGGATATTGAGTGATATCATCGACGCTCTGATATCCTATTAGTGAACCTTCTCTAAGGCATGGGCCCTAAAAAAGGGTCTCGTACTAGGTCAATGGAGTAGCGAGAGAGGTCAGTTAATATTGCATAGTACTGGGCCATTGTCCGGCAGCCCTACTGTAATTGCAGCATCTCCTAAATTTGCCAAGAGTGTAGAGTCACTAGTACGTACTCCGCCCTGAAAAGGATCTTGTTGCCAAACCCATAGAGTTTCACCTCCTCATGTTTTTGGAGCCTCAACATCATCCATCTCCCTATTGTTCCCTAAAAGATGCTATCATCTAGGATCACCATCTGGTCTACTGGTGTCTCAACCAAGTAAAAAACCTATGCCACAGCCTCCAACAAGTCCCCAATCACCTGCGGGTTTGTCTCAACTCAAAACCTTAGAGGCCTATATCTCTAGAACTCGTACAATCCGCTCAGTTGGTTTGCGCAGTCTGCTAGTGGGGCTGGTGGAAACTGCTTCCCTACGGTTGTTGGTGCTTCTAGTACACCACCCAAATATGTTATCACTGTAAGAGGGCTCTGTACTAATGCCTCGTCACTTAGTGGGCTGTCATCATGATCCCTCTCTCTGGAATCCTGGAAGGATGTCAAAGCAATGACATCTTGAAAGAAACATGAGTTCCATTTTCAATAAGTTATACCTAGTGAGCTGACTCAAAGACATAAAAAACAACATTTTCAACAGACATGCAATGAGTTTTTTTGTGTACCGAGTAAGAAATCATAATCCATCATCATGGTGTATGGATACATCATCCACCGCCCCAACACAGGACTCCCTGAACTAAAACTGAATCTCAAGGTAATTAACACTATTTCTCCATTGATACATATAATATTAGTTCTTATGGCAGAAATGACCCCCTCTGATACAACTTTTTCACAACATGTCCCCGAGGGCCCATGTCGTGACTACCCCAATCCCGCATTCCATAGGATAGGGGTCGGCATTCAACACTTGAAAATCATATCCTTAAAAAGGGAATGCATTTACTCAAATCCTTTACACACACAGACAGGGCATACTGCGCACAACTATAACACAACTGAAGAAGAAAGTACAACCATAACTAAAAACCTCAACTAATTGTAAATGTAAGTACTAAAAGTAAAAGGGGCTAGAATACAAGCCCATCTAAAAAGGAAGTACATCTAAAAGGAAAAATATATCATGAGGTTTCCCACACACGATCCTACCAGAAGGGTAGGATCATCTCATCACTACGGCTCTCCACGTCATGTGGTCACCTCCATACACTGTCTAATCCTGTCTCCCTGGGTCTTAGTCAAAGTTGTCCGTCGTCTGCACAAGACACAACTTGGTTCGGGCGAAGACCGTGTATGTGTGAGTATAGTAGTACTCAGTAGGGATCTCGAGACCCCTGAAGGACTCTTAGTATTCCACAAAGTAATAAACATAAATCATGATCTCAATCACAATTCACCATGGAAAAGACAGCTCACACAAGGTATATTACATAAGTACAGAAGTTTTGATAATTAGTCGTAAAGCTGGATCATCTTATTCTATTAAGAGGCTCTAATACTGACCCACACGGGGTCGATAGATGTGGAATCACACAGGATCATTAGGCGCTAACCCACATAAGATCGTTGATTGTTGATCCACGTATGATCGATAGTTGATGACCCACACAGGATCGCTAAGGGATATCCCACAAAGGATCAATAGATGTTGACCCAAATAGGATCGCTCAGCACTGATCCACACAGAATCGATAGATGTTGACCCACACAGGATCTCTTGTCGCTGAACCATATAGAATCGCTATTACTGGCATACATTATCACTATTCTTTCTTCAAGTCACAACTATCCCCTGGATTCCCGCACTTAGCATGCTTAATTCCAGGAGGATCCTCTCCTCAAGCCATCGGTCATAAATCAATAACCACAATGTCCCACTATAAAGTAACCCAATGAATCTCCATGTCATATGGGTTCTAATGAAACTGACAGTGTGTCATTCAGACGCCCAGTCTGTTAATTATTTCCATTTTAGTACTGGGTGCCTGGTTGGGTTTGAGTCCGATACAAACTAGAAATACTGTAACATTATAAAAAACCTACGTGGAGTAACTCAAAAGGACCACCAATTACTAATGGTAACATCTCCAAAGATGGTTCATTAATTGGACGTCTCGTTTAGGAGATATGCTCATTTAAGAGATACCGGGTCGTAAGTTGTTTTGGGCCCTATCAGACCAGGTCGGACCGACCCGACCCAGACTGAAGGGGCCCGACATGGCCCAATAGACTATGGGTTTTTCCTAGAACACCCGGTGGGGCGCGTTCCACCGATCCGTATAACCATCCACCCCACTAGCTGGTGCGGGGGTCCTCTCCCCACATAATATGGTCAGCCATTCAGTACCTTCAATCAGCGGCTCCAGTTCACGCTGCTCCACCAGGACGGTTAGCTTTTCACCATGGCTCCAAGACGCAACCCTCCACCTCACGCACCGCTGCAGCGTTCTACCTAGCTCTAATGCATTTGGAAAAGGCCGGATTCCCCTTTCCATCGCAGTGCCTTTGAGCGCCCTCATCCCTTTGGGGATGAAGGGAGACGGCCGCCACCTCCTCCAGTCGTCGGCACCGCCACACCAACCGAGATTCAGAGAACCACTATTGAAGCTCTAGTGGTCTTATTTTCTTCACGTATGCACCTACGTCCCTCCCAATATGGCGCCTACACTACATGGCCCTCAGTTTTACCTTGTCGCCATATTTTCTAGTCTCCCACAAAAAACACAACCAAAAGAGAGATTGGCGGAGGGTTTGGGACTCGTTCTTTCAGCATGCACCCTCCACATAAGCATTATAACATGATATGAAATTAAAAACTACACATCTTTTAGTTAAACAAAAAAACCCCTACCTTGAATACTTTGGAAGATGGTGCGAATGAGGAATTTTGTTCCACATTCAAAGCATGTTTGTTGGCATCCATTGATCTCCATATTGAATCCTCAAAGGTGTCGAAGCACCATTCTAAGATGGTGGAATACATCACTAGAACTTTGTCATGAAGTCTTACAATGGTTCCTAAAACGTATGCCAACCTCATGTTCAAATAAAAGGAAGGGGAGTTTAACTCATCTCACAATTTTTGTGGTACGTTAATGAGTTTAATTAATTAACCGATTAATCTCTTGACAGTGTGGTAACATAAAAAAGTGTAACTGGAAATTATATGATCTGATAACCCAGAAGTCCCACCACAATCACTAATTTTTTATAAAGAAAGAAATATAAAAACTCATGGGGTTATTTTATTTTATTTTTTATAAAGTCAAAAATGTAACTTTTTAGTCTGACCCTTTCCGGTCGAATTTAAGCATCTCTTAAGCCAATCACGATGGTGGGAATTCAATAGTGCCCTCAGATTTTTAATCTGGGAATTAGTTAAAAAGATATAAATCGTCATTTTCACGTTTATTGAACGTGCTTTTAAAAAATTTAAAATTCCATTATGGGATCTCTGGGTCTTAGAATCACGTGACAAAATTTTTTGCAGACTCGTAATAATCCTAAATAATTTAAAAAATATATATGTAAATTCTGGCTCCATAAATTCTCATTGTGACTTAATATATTGATTTAATCCCTAATGTATTCTGCTGTCAAACACTTGATTTATAGGATGGTACCTCAATTGAACTTATTCATGGATCTGATCTCATATCCAATAATCCATATAGAATTTTAACCATTAACAAGGAAGAGCAACATAAATAGTTTCTATAGAATTAGTGAAATATGTTTTTTACACTGAAGTACTTCACTATGGGGTGTGACATCCCTCTTCCACTAGAATATGTATGGGTCCCCTCACCTCAACATTGAATATAATGAAATAAAAAATTCACCATAAATAACATGTATCCCTTTTATAGATTTATGAATTTTTTTATCTACTATATTGGTCATAATATTTCACTATGTTGGACAATTGATTGGGAGTTCTCACACTTCTTATTAATGGGGAACCCTTAATGGTATATAGTGAAGCATAAAATAAGGGCATATACTATATACTGATTTGAATTTAACAATTGATTACCTAAATCACAAGTCATTTGAAATTTCATAAGAAGAACTACCTAATACATGATCTAGAGTTGGTTGTAGTGATCTTCACGTTGAAAATCTTGTGGAATTACCTCTATTGGGAGAACTATGAAATATAAATTGATCATAAGAGCCTCATGTATTTATTCACAAATAATGATCCTTAGTGTGCCAGTGAAGATGGTTAGATCTAATCGAGTACTATTACTAATCAATAAATTTTAATACAAGGAAAAACATTATGTTGTAGATTCTCTAACTCGAATGGATTTGGAAGCCTTTTCAGTGATGAAATTGATAAGGATCCAATATTTGTAAACATATGAAGTATGTACATGGGAATTATAAAGGTTGAAACATCATCATTACTTTCTCAATTTATTTCTCAAACATCCCATATAGACATGATTAAAAAATCCCAGTAGGTGATGAAAAAATAAATTTGATGGTGGAAGATATAATAAAATATAAATCCTCTAAGATTAACATTGATGAAGAATGAGTTATAAGATTTAGTTCATGACAATGTGTACCATCACTTTGTAATATAAAGGAGTTGTTGAATGATTCACATAAATAAACCATATCCATCCACCTAGGGAAAATGAATATATATATATATATATATATATATATATATATATATATATATATATCTGATAGCACTATTAGTTGGAAAATATAAATAAGAAGAACAAAAAATATGCATCGATGTTTTTGGTATGTTAGTGGTTGAAGGATAATAGGAAAAAGATAAATGGGATGATGCAAACAATACATAAAACTATATGGAAATATAAAAAACATCACTATAAACTTTTTACATGGTATTCCAAAGAAATCAAGAGAAATAATTATATAAGGTTTTTCTTCAAATGATTCAAAAAGAAAACTCATTTAATCAAAATTTATGATGACTTCTCACTAAATCAACTTCCTATGATATATATCGGGGAAGTGGTGAGGATTCATGGAACATTGATAACAATTAAATTCAACTAAGGTTTGATATATACCACCATGTTCTAGAAGTGTCTCTAATGCAATAAAAATAGTTAATTAAAAATCAATATAACATATCACCACCAATTTAGTGGCAAATATATGTGAACTATCCACACACAAAAACAAATGTTCTAATCATGTATGATGTTCTTCATAGTAGAAATAGATCAAAATATTCCTCTTCATAATTTCTTGTATAATAAGAACTATCAATCTTGAATATAAATTGATCTATATGAAGACCTTTATGAGAAGAGATATAGAACAATTGCATGATGGGATGAAGTTGGTGAATATAAGATGGTAGGATATGATGTGATCATGGAAATGGTTGAAATGGTCATGACCATTCAGCATAATGCCAAGAAATCTCTATGTTAATGGAATATCTATGCTAACAATCAATAATGAGACCAAAATATTGAGGCTTGGGGAAATTTTTTCCTCCACATATATCTATATAATAGAGAGATGATATTTTGGATTAGGAAAATGTTATGTTCGAGATATATCAAGTTCCTTGAGATTCCAGATCAAATCAGGGAGGTGTCCAATCCACTACCACTCAAACATACGATTTCTCATGTTCACAATGTATTACACATATCCCTATTAAGGAGATACATACTAGATCAATAAAATGGACTTAATTCTATGGTGTTATAGGTTGAAAATTATAACATTTATGTAGAGTATTCAATAAATATTTTTGATCATAGGTATAATGTTATATGTAATTAGAAAACTCACTAAGTCAATGTAATATTGTGAAGCCATGTATATGAGGACAATACATGGGAAACTTAATGAAGGAATCAAGAAGAAGTACCCTACCATGTTCTCACAATATTATGTAAAATGAAATTTCTATTGTGAAATTTCATAAGGGGTAAAAATATATTGAATGAAAAGTTTATCAATGGAATTTATCTTCTAATTATATAAATTTGTGACACCTAATAAAGAACATAAACTACAATATAAAACAAACTATGTTTTGTTAAAATAAAAAAAAATTAATTTTTTAAAATAAAAATTCCCATATGATTAAAAATTATTATAATGAAAAAATAGAAGATTATATATCAATAATCGTAAAATTAAGATCTTTTAGATCCCCTAGAATAATCGAACTCATGTAGAGCACTAAAGAAACAAATAAAATCTTTATCATTAAATATTAATTTTCAAAATGAAAATATACATAACCTTGATATAATGTAAAATTGAATATTGAATAAATGAAATATGATATAGTTATATGCATTAACTAATTAATGTGACCATTAATATTTGAATTTTTGAATAGTAATCTGACCATTTGAATAGTAATCTAACCTTTTAAATAGTAATATGGATGTAGGAACAATAATTTTACCATTAGGATTAGAAACATGGCCAATATAATAGTTACCTCATCTATGAATATGAAAAATAATAATTTAATATTTTATAAGATAAAAATAAGATATAAATATATATATATATATCACAGTATAAGTAAATAATTTTTCAAAAAAATGATAAATTAAGAATCTATATTTTTGTAAAACATGACTATTTTAATTTGAAATTTGTAATAAATATAAGGATTTAGATTAATGTTTTCTTTCCTATAATGTATTTATAAGTTAGTATTTTGTTTAATCATAAGGATTAGATAATTTTTATAGACAACAAAAATTTTATCAAAGGGTTAGAAAATTTTTCATAATATTTAAATTGGATTTTTCTCAAATTAATAATGACTTTATTATATATTTATTTTTTATTATTTTGAAAATTATTTTCATAAAATGTATTTAATTGTAAAAATAGAATTTTCAAAAAGTGGAAGGGAAAATTTTAATTATTCTTTTAAAATATGAGATTTTTGAATAGTGACATAAGAAATAATATGATGTTCAACATTGTCTGATAAAACATGAATTTTTCAGTAATGGGTGATATAATAACCTACTATTTTGAACTAACATACTCAAATTACATTATATATTAATGATAATATATAATATTTATATTTTTGTGAAAAAACAATAGAATAATAAATATAATATTATAAATCACCCTTCTCCTCCACTGATAAGTACCACCCCTTCTCATCACACCATCTAAGCTTTAGTGATAGCAGAATTTCAACCAAAATATCTTCCAAATCCCTCCCTTACATCCTAGTTCAACTAGTATTATCTAAATAAAAATTCCAAGTGCATTATGGATTTCTTCAAGTAGAAGGCATTCAAAAGGTAATACTTCTAAACTACCATTTTTAAATTCTTTTCTTCTACAACCTTCTCCTCACCTCCCACATAAAATTTTTTATTAAAAATATATTACTATATATTTAACATAATTTTATATTTATAATTTAATGTCTCCAATCCATCCTCTTATATTCTCCTCTAATTCTATAAAAGTAACCACTATCTACTTTAAATCGATTCACCGCCTTGGTGGAAGATTAGTTTTTATTTTTCATTACTGTGTTCAAGGATGATAATAAAAATATTATTATGATCAATTAGTTATATAATTTTTATATTATATATAATTTTATCTTATAAAAATAATAATATATATACATAATATTGAATACAATGAAACCATTTTGTGATAGTTTGTAAAACTACAGAAATGTACTTACTACATAATGTTAATGTAATTACCAAGTGAATTTTCCCCATGACAGAACAAAAAAAGATAATTGGGAACCATTAAATTTATTTATGTACATGAATACCATTAAATTTCACTTATATATTTTAATTCTTATTTTACAAGAACTTCTATATTTATACCCAAGTGATCTGACCAATGAATATTGAAATTAATTACCTTTGAAAATAATAACTAAAAATTATATCTCATTGAAATGGTCATTAATTAATATAAAAGATAATATTAATTAAAATATTGATGGAAATTGTTATTAATTAATTAATTAATTAATTTAATTCCATTATATGGGATTTTAAGTGCATGTGTAGAATGAGGAGAGAATATATGATAAGAAACCTATCTGAACCGCTCTTTGGTGGGTTATAACCATTCTATCTATAACTGAATTTATTTGTCTCTTTTATCTTATAAAATGCATCTACATTTTATATACAAATATCTGAAATATATAATTATCTTAATCTCCCTTTGATTGATAGGGTAATATATTCCTTAATTTAATTTTTTAAATTCCCCATTTAAAATATTAACTATTTAAGGGGAACTTTTCTATCCCTTAATCCTTTTATGTTATTCTCATTTATAGTATTTATTCAAAATTGAAAAAAAACATTTTGATACCTATTCTTATGTACTATGATATAAATGTCCATAATATTTAAATCATTATTCAATTTAAACTCCTTAAGAAAATTAATTTACCTATGATATAAGAAAAGATTATGAAACCAATTTTTTTCCATGCGTATTTCTTAAGATTAGGAATTATGATTGGTATCTTTTTTGGAACACATAATCATGGACATGTTTTGTTGGTTGAACCTATGTATAGATAAAACTTATTATTTAATAATTTTTCCTCTTGACATTTTATCTATGGTATTTAGGAGTGAACGCCATCCATGATTGGATATTATCCACCTTGTGATGTTTTCATGAATGTTAGCATTGACTTATGATTAAGTCATGTTATATATTGTTTCCTATTTACTATGTTAGAATGATATTATGATTCCATGTAATTTTTTTATTCTAACATATTATTATTCATGATCCTTTATATTTATGATATCATGTTATTCCAACAAAATCACCTAATACTCCTTGTTATCCTTTTATCCCTTAGTTGGATATATAGCTGGACACTTTCGATTATTTATTCCCCAAGTTATCCTTTGATGTTTTGGGAGTTAAATGGGATTAAATGGGTCATTATACAGATTAAAATAATGCATTTTTATTTTTTCCATGTTTATGTTTTATGTACCTTGCCTTCCAAATACAATAGGAATCTCAATCCATTTGTTGTACATATAGAATATTTATGTATAGAATCATGAATTAATACATGTTAGAGGCTTATGTTTCTATAACATAATATCCCAATTCATAGGAATACATGGAAAATCTTCTAGACAGATATGAATAAACTATTTGACAATAAAAATATCATATATTTTTAGTTTACTCTAACCATATGTGACAAATACACCATTTAAATGTGATTCAAGACCCATGAAATACTGTAATTTTTATTGCAAATTTATATTTATCCATACAATAAAAAACAATCATACATTGATCTATAATATTAAATGTACTTACCTTATTCTATAATTGGTATGAAATATATATATTAAAAGTAAATCCATACCCAAATTAAAAAAAATTAAACTACTGGTATAATAACAATATTTATAAGAAGAACAATCCCACAAACATTAATAGATGTAGATTCCGAGATTTATAATGAGACAATCATAACATTAGGATATTTTAATACAAATTAAACATCTAATAATTGATGTTGGGAATTATCATTCATGGATACCATTCATTTTATTATGTAATTAACATGGCTAATCTAAAATAGGATAATTCAATATTTGACTGTACCTTCTACCACCTCAACATCATATTTTTACCTTTAGACCCATAAAAAATCCAAAATGGATAGAATGAAAATAATTTATAGTTAATCCGATTGATCAATCATATAATTAAATAAATATTATATCTAAATCATGACACATTATTTTCATTCTATGACTCCTTTAGTTTAACCAAGGCTATCCATTTTTACTATGTATTCAAATCCTTCCTAATGGCTCCTTTAGAAAATTTGAATTCACCCAATTATATAACATGGAAGTTTCAAGGCATGTGTGCAGTAGTTTTCCCACTCATCTTGCACTAGTGACGACCATGTTAATACCAAATCTGCCCACTTCAACATTCTTACCCATAAATATAGTTGTTCCACAACCATTTCCGCTTGATATTACCCAGATAGGGATGTCTTTCATATAAAATCCACACCTCTTTCTTGACCATAACATATGATGTTATCATATACATAGCCTTATCCTAAGGGTTATTGCTAATTTTTTCTCATCCTAGTTTAGAAAAATAATTAAAACATGCACTAATACCAACTATATAAACTCATACATTACATATATAAATATTACATCTTATTTGATGAATATTCCAAACTCATCATTGAAACCAACTAATGAACCCTAAATGTTTAGATTCATTGGAATCATAGACACATAAAAAACTGGTATATAAATTATCTACATAATATCGTACTTATTTACTCAAAACTAATACACTTCTGAGACCTATCATAAGTAATAAAATTATACATATCCAGGGGAAAATGAAATATACATTAGGGTTATATAAAATGCTAATCAAGGGTATCCAAGGGAGGTATTAGTCAATGAAATTTGTAACCAGATAATATGACTAATTGTATAAAAACCATATCATAATATTTGAAATTCATTCCCATTAATTCATATAATAATGAGCCATAACCTAAATCATGGAAATTTATAAGACATGAATTATAAAGAAATCAAATAGTGTGGCCTTGTGGTGAATATCATTATAAATAGATAATTTCAATAAAAAGTGGATGGTAGTGTGGAATAATCATAATCATAGGAATATTACGTCAAGGATACCCACCAAACTATTCACAACATCTTATGGATGGTCTAACCACTCATTTAACTTCTTCGAGCTTGTGATAACCTCAAATTTATCATCTTTTGGACATGGGATAACCATTGAGATACCTTAGTTCAAATTAAACTTAAATTTTTTCTCAATTAATTGAATGGAAATATCAAACCAACCCATCATATAATCATAATACATTTATAAATATTCTACAAGATCCTAAAATACATTATCATTACATCACATATTTACCCATAGAAAATAGAACATGTTTGATAAATAGTTTATCAACATAGTCATAAATAATATATAGACATAATAAAGATAGAAACATTAGATAATTTCTATAGAAATGAATATTAAATGCCGAATAATTTTTTTTCTTTCATAAATTTACAATATAAGAACATGAGAACATTTCATGAGGAAAATAAAATTGTAATTTAGAGATATCATACATAAAATATTATATTTTAAAATAAATATGGAAAATTTTTCTTTTAAAAGATCCATAAAAACATATAACATAATCATAAAATAAAGAAGAAGTTATGACTATGGAAAGCACATTCATGCATTTCATATTAATAAAATTCCATGAACATTTTCCCTAAAAGGTCAATAATACCTTGTTAAATATTGGAAAGATTAGTCCTTATATTAAATTATATAGAATGTCAAACATTGATAAAGTCACCTTTTTAAATATTTTGATAATATTAAAAATATTCATAAAAAATTTTATATAAATTATGGACATAGAAGATAAGATTTTGGACTAGTGAGGGGAATAAATTGTATTTTCAGTAAAATTATTACTTTGGTCACTCAAGTACTTATATATGGAATTTAAAAATAAATCAAATTGTTACATGGTGGTAGTAGACCACCCTTATGTATGAGGGATACGTTCAAAATTTATTTGATGGAGAAGTGGTGGAAAATAGTTGTTCCATACTCATTATAACAACTCTATATATTTATGATCCTATATTAATCATGTTATGAGGGATAATATTTGTTAACAAGACGTTTAAGGAAAATTAAAATTAAGAAATCATGTTTAATATTTATATCAATTCATTGAGAGAACACATTTAGATCACACCTAATTTCTTGAAACATTGGTCTTAGAAAAATAAAATAATATCTTGGATGAATGGAAATAATCTAGGATGGTTATGTAAATGGGATTATCTGAGATTAAATGGTCAAACTGTGTTAGATATAATGGAGAAATTTTACACCTTCAAATTTTGTTGGGAGGGAGACATATAGAATTTGTAAAAATATTTCAATAATATAAGGTCACAATCATATGAATATGGCTTAAAATAGACATTAATTTAAATCATGGACATTATAATGTTGAAATATCTTTTTCCAATAAGAAAAGGTAGAGTTTATGTGTAATTCCTTACTATATTTATTAGATTAACCCTTGGTAAACCGTTTTTAACTTTAACCATGGTAACAAAATGTTATAGTTTTTACAATTCACTATGCCAAAAAATTATGGTGAACCACTTAAATTTTAATAATTGTAATGAATAATATTATTTATTATGTTTTTATATATTATATTTTCATATGTGTAATAATTTAAATTTAAATAACTAAGCAAACAATAACTAAGCCCCATTTTTAGAAAAATTACCATTTAAGAATAAAATTGGACTTATCTTCATTATTTAACATATAAAAACCAAAAAATAAAGTTAAAATATATTATTTAAAATATAAATATAAATATATTATAATAATTTAATTAAAATCATTAATAAATATGGATATATTTTATTCATTTAAATACAAACATATCACTTGTTTGAAAACAGATTTTAGACTAATGTGTTCTTGAGACCCAAAACTAACTTCTAATAAAAAAAATTCTACTTGTAATTAAAATATAATTATTTATATTATTTTTAATTTATGGATTAATATTTTAATTTAATATAAAATTATAAAAAAATGGTATATTTAAACTACCTTATTTAATAAAATGAAATGGCATTTTAAAAAAAATCGATATTTTTGACTACTCATAGAAATAGTAAGTCTTTTTAGAAGAATACTTAGAATTTACATTATGGTTATATTTAATTGATTATATCTAAACCATTAACCATTTTAGAAAATAAAATTTCAAAAATTATTTTATTTTTATTATTTTTTATTGTAAAAAATGAAAGAAAACCATTTTTCATGAAAATGTAATTTTTATGAATAAAATGACTTTTTTAAAATGAAGTAATTATTTATTTAAAAATTTTCCATATATTTAATTTATTTTTAAACCATTTTAGTTTTTAATTTTTTTATTATTATGCCTTCAAATTTATTTTCTATGCCATAAAGGATTTTTATATCATTATTTATTTAGACTCAGGGTTACGTGTTAAACAAGTAATAAAATACATGATGTTGATTTCAAATATAATATATATAAAATCAAGGGGTGTTATAAGGATCCAAAAATAAATAATTTTTATCTGAAAAAATGATTGAGGGAATCATATAAAAATCATATGGGGTTATGGGTGTTTTCCAAAGCAAGATAATGATGCTAACATGTTGCTAGTTTGTGGCCTATGTTATCATATTACAAAAGGAGTATCAATGCCTGAAAAAGAGATATAAAGATGGAGATACATGAAGTTATTGAGAATTAAAATATCTATGAAAGGACTTACAATAAAGGGTTTATGAATAATAATTATAAGGAGTCGGAACTCATTGAATACTCTATGAAAGGAAGAATGGAAACGACATTGTTATACAGTGATGAAGGGAATATTGAAATTTCGATTGAAATGGGATGATGTTTTTTAGAGAATATCATGGAATTTTTCTAAGTATAAATAAGTTTAAATATATAGAGTATCTTCAAAAAAATCAATAATTTCATAAATATGTGTGATTCTATTAAAGGTACTTAAATATCAATAAACAATGTAATGGGGATCATTTATAATGAAATGAATGATAGGAAGAATCATTGGGGTAGTGTCCCCTAGAAATTTTCTTGTTATCCCAAAAATTATAAGATAGTGAGATAATGTAGTTATTGACTAATCTAACTCCCCATTTAAGATAAGTTATATTTTAGTGATCGAGTGTATTGAGACATTATTTATCGCAAGCTCATTATACTTGATCATAGTAGTGAACATGTGAAACCCATCGGTTCCCTATTTACTTATTTCCATGAAGAGAAAATAGGTGAAATAGACAATCTCATGATATATAGTGAATTGTGTTGGATTAATTTATAAATATAATATTGTAACCAGTTAATGAAACTATTTAAATCATACACTTCAGGTAAGTGAGCTATCAAAGAACTATCTAGGGATGTGGCTATTGAATTGAGAGAAAATCCATCTTCTTCCCTCTATGTCTTTAATTTTATAAAAGTATATATGAAATTCTATTTTATAAAATGTTTTATCACATATAGTTAACCAAGACTATATAAATTCCATTACTTCTCACAGGGGTATACCTATGAATTTTTACATTATTGATTTTGGGGTTCTAAATGTCTATATCCATCATGATTAGCATCCCAATTCTAGAGCTATTAATAATTCTCCTAGATTCATTAAATATTTGGATGTGTAAGATAATATTAATGAGGTGGTGTATTATATAGAACATAATTCATATATTGAATGGTTACATAATTTCATCTACATGTCACAACTTTCATGGTATCCTTTTGATAACACTTATTTTTTTTGGGAATATTTTGGTTTTGAGGAGGAATAAATATTAATGGGGAGGCTAATTGATATTTAAAGTAAATGGAATCAGTTGTTTTATGGGTGAATTATTCCATCACATTATAGCCATTTTTGTATAGTTTCTTAGTATATGTTATGTGAGAATTTTGAACATAGATACATACTCTTGATATCATGTAGTTTTGAATCATATTTTTTATGTTGATAAGGTATATTTTTTAAAATATACTAGAGTTTTTCTCTAGATTTATCATATAATATGATTTATAAATAAAAATATTCATGTTTTATATTAATCCAGAAGGGTATTTGTGTTTTTCATTCAATTTTATAACTAATTATGTATTTTATTCATGAAAATTATATTTATTTGAGATATATCTAATATATAGTGGAAATATTTTCATGGTCAGCTTTTTTTTATTTCATGGGTTTTGTACCATGCATTGAGACTCATAAACAGAAATAATGTCCTATAAATATAATTTTCCATTGTATTGAAATTAAAAAAACGAAATCCTAATAATTAGCCTATATAATAGTAGTATATTATTTTTGAGTTTCTACATCAATTTTTTTAAAATAGTGATCATGTCATAGGGAATCATTATTTATTATTGATTTAGTGAAACAAATGGACAAGGAAAATTTGGGGAGGATAATTGAGAATATGTGTCAATATGGGGATGATGGTGGTTAAATTTAAAATTTTAGACTAAAAAAACATAAAATATTAAAAATAGATGATGTATTAAATTTTGAGGATATTTTAAAATGTAATTATCTTATCAGCTTATGAATCAATGTGGTAAAATAAATGTAAGACCCATGTAAGTCATTATTTATACAATGTTGGTATCAAATAAAAATACCTTGGTAAATTATATTCTTATGTTCAGATTAACATAGTAATACCTCGATGATTTATATATTATCTTAATGGTAAAATTAATAATAAATGATAGATCTCATTTTCCTGTTCTCCACTACAACTTTGGGGTTAAATTTATGACTTCTATTACACTCACTGGGTTACTAATAAATATAATTTTATTTTCCAATTTGTAATATTAAAATAACAAAATTGATTAATAAATGGAATTAATTATTTAAATTAGAGGCTTTCCTATTTATTCTAGATCCATTATCCCTTAAATATCTACTCATAAATGATGGAATGGTTATCAATGTAGGATGAAAAAGTGACCATGCAATATGGAAAGATTGAAATTGTTAATAGTGGAAAAAAATCATAGAGTTCATGTGGTGAAATTAAGCTACCAAAAATACATAGATATCCTTTCCACAAGTATGAATTAAAAAATACAATTTTCTTCAAATGAAATTCTCAAGGCCCTCCACAAAGAAATTTTATTCAACTACCTATATCCACTTGTCACTTTTCTCCCAAAAATGAATTCCCCAAAAATGGATCCCAAAAAATTATAGTAGATTATATAATAAATATTTATATGAAAGACCACAATTTATACAATTTGATTTGGTTATTGTGGAATATAATGTGTGATATTATTTTATGTATTCACCAACTTTATGGTGAAAAGTGTTCCCAATGGTGTCAATGAACAATGTATTTTTTTTGAAATTTTTTGTACCATGAAAATCTTGGTTTGATCTCACAATATTAATTTTGGTGTATTTTAATGTATTTAACATCAACAAACAAGATAAAACATGAGAGTCATGTCGAAGGATAAATAGTAGGAGTAATAAAAAATTTTATTCAATTTTATAATAATCATTCTCATGATGGATATATGATTGAATGAAATGTATTATACAACGTCAAATATAAAAAAGTATAAATCATATATATCCCTTACTTCTCAAATGAAATATTATATTTGGTGAAAATAACTTTATCTATGTACTTAACCAATTTTAAAATATTTTCTAAATTCAATCATATAAAGATACTAATGTTTGAACTATCATTTTTTAATGATTCTTTCACTTTAAAATGAAGTATATACTCTTAAATATTATTTTAAAATATACCTCATAGATTTATAGCCTAATGTTTAATGTTATACTACACCCACCATTCATGTCATTACATATAGGCTTACTCCATGATGAGTTTACACAACTCAAATGAATGGAAAATGAAAACATAATAACTATTATTCCTAGATTGAAATCTAAATTTTTTTTTTCACCCACAATAGTAAAATATAATTCAATAAATATCATATTTAATTTATTAAATATTCAAGGTTGGGACAATTGAGGGATAATTTCAGTATAACTTCTTCATCCCATTGGTAAATCTAACCCCCCTTGAGGTGTTACTATAGCATGTTCACAATTGTTTCAGTGTTGTTTTTTCTCTATCATTGTTTATTAAACACCAAATATCTTCATCCAACTTATGATATATGGGTTGCGGCATCATTTGGGACATGTTTCTATCAAAAATACTTAAATGAAATATTTCATCTTCAACCAAAACTTTTTCAAAAAATTTTGAAAAACACATATCAGAGTAAATATTTGATCGATAAAGTCAATCAGAATTTGACCAAAATTTAAATTATATTTATGATTCATCATAATCACCCAGTCTTTATTTTTTTATCCGTAATAAAAAATTACTCATAAATAAAAAGTAAAATTGGATCTAAACATAGAAAATAATTAATCATTGATGTTAATAAAAACCCCTAAATTAATTTTCTAAAATAACACAATAAATCTAAAAAAGCGTATTTGATAATGACTCATCAATCATTCTATTTTAGCACTATTATACCCACCCCTTTACATTGTTCTACCATTGAAAATTTCCCATACCATTTATGATTTATCTCTCTTAAAAATTAATTCACTGATATATCATGTTGTGTTTGATTGGTGTAATGATCAATATCAAGTAGATGATCTTTATCCACAAGTTTATCTATCATGTCACCTATCACATAGAAGTCAACTAACAAAAATCAAGAAAAATATATATTTCAATTATATGACTATGTTTCTAGATGTGGGTGGGTGTTAAAGTAATAATTCACAATAAGGATTGAATAAGAGTAAATATATTTAATTTATAATTTATAAAATTCAATTAAGCTCAATGAATAATGTTATAAACAATTTTCTACATTAAAAGATATAATCTCAAAAAAACATAACATTTCCTTTCTCCTAAGACCAAAAAATCGAATTTCAAAATAATAAATAATTACCCACTTTAAATATCTAAATTTTACAATAATATATGGTAAAGGGATGTTGGAAATCACAAGTTTCACAACCTTGAATTTAAAAACAATATAGATCCTCAATCCCCATCATCATTCTTCTATTGAAACTAATTGTAACAGATAATAAAAGAGGGTGGTGTTAATATATGGTTTATTCCAATGTAATCTATATTTTTCATTTTTCATATTTTTCCAAAATTGTATATGATTTATTGTATATATAATAACGAAGACATAGTGACCCTTATTCTATTTACTAAAGAGATAACTCTCTTTCACATTGATTTTTTCATAATGCTCACAATGCCTCTATGAAGTCACCCAATGTCCAGTTTTAATTCCCAATAAAAACCATCTAATTATAAAAAATTAAGAGGGTAATAGTGAAAAATTATCTTCACATGTGGATTTTTAAAATATAATTCAACGTGTCTATGGGTTTTAAATTGGTAAAATATAGGGTAGTTATCAAGATAAAATGTTTTAGAAATATCAATTGAGGGGAAAACATTATTATATCATTTTAACTAACATCGTACTTTAGATAAAATAAATAGAATTATGAAATATATATTAATCCAAATAATTTATGATGAAATATGGTTGAAGGAAGAACATGAGAGAAATTATTAGAATTCATATTTGGAATAGAAACTTTGAATTTTGAATTTAATTCATAGAATAGAAAACTTTATTAATCTAATAAATGAAATTCTTTTATAATAAAAATGTAGATTAAAATTAAAATATACAATATTTTTTTGAAAAATAATTCAAAATTATAATAGCTTCAAGACTCTCAAAAAAATACTGTTAAGTATTTAGTATCAATAAGTAAATTTTACCTGGTGTTTTAATGTGAAAAAATCATTTCCCTACAACAAGTTTTTATCATAGTTTAATCATGGTACATGATATTCAAATGATATTAGGGATCACTCCCATATAAATAATTTAAAAATTATCACAAATTTTTAAAAAAAATGAAGGATATAAATATTAATTTATATTGGAAATACATAAACGAATTATAGAAAATATGAGATTTAAAATAATTTATTCCTTGCTATCTAGAGTGTTCTACATGATCCTAGGATTCATGTTATTATAATAAAATCCATATATGAGTTTGTTTTTAACATAAAACAAGTATGAATCCCACACATACATAATGGTGCGATAAAATTGAGATGAAATTGAAGTATTTTAAGAAAAATTTCAAATAATATATTTTTCAACAATATTAGGTAGGTAATTATAAGAAATATGTATTATAAATACATCGTGTCTATAAGAAAATAAATAAATGTGAAAAATAATTGTGAAGACCCAATAAAAAACATGGATTAGGTGAATGTTTTAAGAGACCTCAGTGTGCTACAAGGGATCCCCACCAAGCTACTCATTCTCTCTAAAGATGAAAGTGTAATAAATATATGAATAAAAAATCTATAATACTGGTTATCCATGAAATTAATATATAATGGGGTAATGAAAAATATAACCTCTAGACGATGGGGACTCTCCAAGGTCAGGGTAGCTCCCAAATCAAGATGGTGGGAATATTGAGGGTTCATAGTCTATGATGCTAAGATCAAGTTGATCAATATAAATCACCCAAAATCCCTTATTTTGGTATTTATCTTCAACTCGTATAGGTATGTGGGATTAGTTAGAGAATATGGATACTCCTTATATAGTATCTATTAAGGTTTCTATGGAAATTTGTGCCACATTAATGTTAGAGTGAGACTTCAAATATGATTGAATGTGTAGTGGTATGAATGGCTTAAACTAGGAGTATGCATGAAAGTCGATGAATAATCTTAGTGGAGGTGATATTTCAGAGGTATTGGTCATGAGTTCTATGATGTTGTAAATGAGGTCCTAAAATATATTATCATTCCCATTTATATATAATACTAAATGGGAAACCATGACAAAAATTCCATCCAAAAATAATGATTCACCTCATCATATTGAATGTGTCCTAGTTTCTAATATAAATGTATCCAAAATTATCTTGATGAAGACTCTATGGGATGTGAGGTGCAGTAAAATAAAATTACATTAACATAATTAGTGGTTGAATTAATAGATATGTCATTTGAAAAAAAATTACATACTATTATCCATTTAAAATTTCCCCATTTTGGAAAACTAGTGGAAAATAATCAATTAAATATTCTCAATTGAGGTTATTGGTTGGTATCAAATGTACACATTTAAATGTATTTCTAATGGGGTAATAAAATACCACACATTATAGTACATTTTTTATCATTTCTCTAGCCCTAATTTTTTTTTAGAAAAATGATGTTAAATGTTATATTTTTTCCATTTATTGTGTCTAAAATAAGAACATTCATCATTCTGGTCTATCCATACAAAAATACCATCTAAAAAAATAACTCATAATTGTTTTTGATTAATATAGTAACTCATTTTGACTGTATCATCATGTTGGACTATGGGGTTAGTGCAAAAAATATATACTTTTCTTACACATGAGCCCTAGCATTCTTGACTTCTACATTTTCATTGAACAGTGTTTGAAATAAATTATCACTATAAATTGAATGGGCAAATGTAATCATTCTAAAATAACCTATTTTAATATATCCTACCAAATTTAATCATGTTGAATTCTTCTCCAGGATCCATCATGGTTAATAAATCCTAGGTCAATTTACTAAAATCATGATCTCATACCTTAATTAAAATTTTTAAATACAAGGACTGAATGACCTATACGATATTTTTTTACATTCAAATTTCTTTCACTACCTCTATATAAATATTATGTTTAATTTCAAGTGGTTTCTTAGTTAATTTATCTGGTGGCATGAAATTATCATCTTCTATAATAGAACTGAATTTATGAGGGTTTCCTTGTTCTACATTAGAAAATAAATAATGATTTTGAGAAACAGATGTGTAATGATGATGGGAAGGTAAACTGGATAGGGATTGGGCTTAACATGATATGGGAAAGGTAAGTGAGTATAAATAACCTTTCATTAGAAAGTAGTTTGTTTTTCTAACACCCGTTCTTAAATTATAGAATACTTTTCCTTCAAGAGAAATAGTATCACAATGTACATAGCTTTATTCTAGAATATAATAAAAACTTAAATTTAAATATTTTGGAATTTAATATTATTAACAGAATATCATTCTTAAAATCATCAATTAAATGTTACCTTTTGTGGAAATTTGGGTCTCTTTATAAGAAAATTATTTTAATAAAATTGTGAAAAATACTTATTTTTATGTAAAATTGACTTTTGTTTTCAAATATTTAAAATGTACCATTTTAATTTGGATTGGTTTTAAAATTTAATGATTTTAAGAAAATTATATTTAATTCAAATAATGTCGCAAGGATCAACATCTTACCTGAATTTGATATAAAAACATTTTTTTACTAAAATTGTACTTTTTTCAATAACACTTTTTTCATCCTTATTTATGGGTTTGTTTTTTAATTCATTTCCACCACTTAAATAAATTTAATTTTTAAACATATAATTAATATATTTAATCATAATCTCCAATTTTAGTAATCATTGCACCATATTTTTTTCATTTTTAGTTTTAAATTTGAAAAAACATTATTCTCATTATAACTAATAAAAAAAGTTAAAACTAAAATGATAAAGTTAAAAATGATATAAATAAATGTTTAAATATTATTGTGTGCTCAAATATATAACATATACATTATACACTTCATATTTGATTAATTTAAGATCCATTTGGGCTAGAGTAAAATATTAATATATTTTATTCTTCTAAAAAATTCCAATTGTGTCCTCTCTATTTATAAATGGACACCACTAGTCCTCTCTTATACACACTTCTGTAGCTTTTTATTTAAGCCAATACCAAAACAAATCTGTAACACCCTGGTATTTTTTCAAAATCTAATATAAAATTATTTTTATTTTTATAGTATTTTTATTACAAAATACACTAATTTAATCACTCATTACATGCAACATTGAGTTTATCTTGCATTACATACAACACTAACTTTATCTTGTGTGAAACGCAACAAAATGTTTCAACAAATCATTCCATAGTATTTAAATATTATTATAATAGTTATCACCTAGACATTTTTATTTAAGATATATATATTATTAACTAAATTATAAAAATAAATACTTTAAACATGTATATAAAATGAATTATTTTGTAACTAATTAATTAAAAATGAATATGAACACTTGTTTAAAATAAAGGAAAAGTTTTTCTGAATAAAATTTTTTATGCACGCAAATAGATTTTTATCAAATAAATATAGAAAATAACATTTCATATTTATTTTAATGAAATATATATATTATATATTCATTTAATTTTTTATCATTTGCATATTTTGTTTTCTAATTATCTGATAACAATAAATCATCATTTAAACTTAAAACACAATTTTTTCTTAAAAAATATTTCATCGCATATTTCAAATAAATTTTTAAAATCAATTATTACCACTTTTATAAAAATAAATTTGAAAAATAAAAAAAATTGAATCTTAATTTAAATTTTATCATCGAGTTATTTTTATATAATTTTCTGGAAGATAAATTTCTCATTTAATAGTAAAATATAATATTTTTTAATATGAGTTACCATTTCTATTATTGGAGTCAAAAACATCTAGATTATTTTAATATATATTTAAAAAAATTAAATATATTTATTTATATATATATATTAATAGAATTTATTCCACAGCAATCAATTTCTTCTTTAATTTTTTTATAGATTTATTTAATGAATTTTGACATTTTCTCTTTGAAACATCATCTTCTTGTTGTATCTTTGAATTTACTTTTAATTTAAATTATATAATTTATTTGATTTTATTTTTTAAAAAAATATTATATATTTTGAATCAGAATAAATTATATTATATGATTATTTAAACATAATTTTTTACCATAATTAATATCAAAAATAAAAGAAATTATTTTTCACGGTTTAGGAAAAATGGGTTTACGAGGAGAACAAACTGAAAATATAAGGGTTCATAAGAAAACATAACATTCCAAACACTGAATTTATGGATGTATTTTGAACTTATATCTTCAATTATTTTAATTTCCCATTTTAAATCCTTAATGAACGTGAGAAACATGGGTAATCCTCTTTCTTTTCAAAAATTACATGTTTGTCACTCGACTCTAATATAATATGTCATCCCCAATCCTCTAATATTAAAAAACAAAAATATGATTGGATACCCCAATACCATCAAAAATAAATTCCATAATTCCCTCTTAAAGTCCTAGAAACCTCATTTTGTTTCCAAATTCAACCCAACCAACCTATTAGTCAAAACCAAAATAATTTGTCGAAGGAAATGGTAACATCCATAATCGAGCATTTTATTTTACTTCTTCTTCTACCAAATTTTATTATTATTAAAACATGTTTATATAATAAAATTATTATATTATATATAAATATAGGTAATAATTTTAATTTAATATCATAAATCATTATACTCTTTCATCAAATGGGATATGAAATCATCATTCCTTTGTAGTGGGACTACCACCTCACCAAACTGATACTATTAGTTTCGCATCACCAACTATCACCAAATAATATTACTATGAATTTAATATTTATATAATTTATTTCTTTTATAGTCATACCGATTTAATTTTACTACCCCATATAACTTGTTACCATCAAACCCATTGGTAAAAAGTAATGTTACTTTTATGTATGGCGCACTACCGCCTCACGAACTGATGTCATTTGTTTTTCATTTACATTTTTACTTAGATTGTAATAAGGATATATTATATGAATATATATGATAATCTTAACATAACTATACTTATGGATTTATTTTATAATATATTTCTTCTTACATTCTATTCAATAGGTGATACGACTATGTTGTTCCTATGTATAGGCGACTATCGCCCCACGAATTGATATCATTCATTTTTACCTAATGATTTTCATGGAATGTAGTTATGGTTAATTTAATTACTATATGTTTTATAAATGTTATAATAAAAAATATGTAATTTAATAATTTTATTTACCATTATTTCATTTCATCTATAAATAAAATTTAAATAAAAAACATGCGTACGTATGGGATACTATACCATGAACAATTTATTTGATTTTCAATATCATGATTTTATGGATTACACTAAATAAAAATATAATTAATATATATTATATTTATATCATGGTTAATAATATGTATATTATAGATCCACCATTAATTAATGTGTGATCAATATAAAAATCCTAACATACTTAGAAAACAAACTATTTATTACCCGAAACATGATTTTTTCATGGAATTATTGATAAAAGGATAATAAAATGTCATAAGTAAATAATATATGGTATGATAAATTTAATTATGGGTCATTAATATATGTGTAATAAACATATATTTATTATATAGGTGGTTTTAATTTATACTAACGATGTTGGGACCAAAGGTAAGGGAATTTCGCCTAACATTTTCCATTTGTGAGACACATGCCATATCCACCACCTCATTATTTTATAAGGTGTACATGTTGTACATAAATTAATTTTAGTATTATTCTCCTGATATTTAATGGGATATATATATGAATTTTAGTATCTATCTTACATCAGGTTTAAATTTCAGAAGCTACCAATGGAGTATGTGATTTCTATCCAAATTTTAATTTTTGAGAAGTATATTGTGTTATGGACCTATCTTATTTAATGAGGTTCTATAATACTCATTTTAAAAATTCATATAATAAATATAATTCTATTCAAGATATATTAAGTATCATTACATTATTATTTCAATGGGAATGTGATTTAATTTTACCAAAGTGGTTATTTTTTTATGATTCAGTCTCATCATTTGTTAGGATTTTTTATGATTATGCTTCAAATGATAAATATTATGTAAATAATATTCCACCACCATGAATTTTATTTTCATTAAATATTCCATTAATTTTTTTTACTTTTTTAAAACAAAATTTTATCAAAATTATTTTCTATTTTAAAAACTGTTTTCCAAACATAAAATGATATATGTCTCAAGAAATATTTTTGAATTATTTTTAATGAATCCATTATATGATTAAAATTTTCTTTTAATATAAATTGTTTTTTATTTTTAATTAATTTTTCTTTTTCAAAACTATTTTACAAATATCAAATGTTATTTCCCTCTAGAAATAATCCACATGATATTTTTAATTTAATTTCTTTCTAATATGACATCATTTAATGTTACTAATACTTTTATTGGGATATGACCCTAGTATACCATTATTATTATTTCTCTATATGGTTTATTTTTATGATGACAAGATATTTATGAAACCTTTTTCTATTCCATGAGTTATAACATGATAAAAATATTATGAATACCAATTCATTTTCTGTGGGATATGCTATAATTAAATGATGAAATGATTATGAAAAATATTTATTTTCCACAAGTTATAATAGGTTAAAATATTTATGAAACCCAATTCATTTAATGGGTTTTGATATGATGAATATTTTATTATCTTATGGAACTCATATGAATGTTTTTTATTATGTGATAGGTGGGACCAATATGTCCATCAAATGCATTGGGTAAAGACATATACATCATGAGTAAATGCGATATATTTAAACCCAACTACATGTATAGAATGTTATTCATTGTACATATGAAATTTTCACCATGTTATATAGAAAAAGATTATATATTGACAATACGATGCATGGAACATGATTTCATGTCCACAAGTTTGTGTGTCGACTTGGTTAGAATTCCATAAATTAATGTGAGGGTATGATTTCATGTTCTTCATTAAATGACTGATACTATTTCTATTTAATAATGTTCAAAATGTTATTATCATATGTGTAAGTAATAAATATAATACTTATTATAAGGTTATGTTCTCATGGATCAGGTTCATTGATTCTATTATGATTCATTCCTTATAAACTCTTAAAATTTTTTCGACGATTAAATTTTTTGATCTATGATATTGTGTTTGTGGTTTTAGAAGGATATTTTCATGTTCTATTACCATTATAGGTATGATATATTGATATCTTCCTTTCTTTATCATTATTGAGCATTGATCTCACCAATTCTTTAGCTTCCATTCCATAGGTTATGATGAAAGGTATTTTCTTTAATATTTGAATGAAGGGATCTAGTTATGAAGAATATAGTTAATGATGACCTATCTAACTTATGAACTATTTTTTACATTATTATCATTACAAAATGAATATATATAAATAATTATTACAGGGATCATTATGTTATGTAATGAAAATTTATCTATTAAAATGTTATATTTATGAATGATATGTATGGTTATCTATAGTTATTATCCTAAAAGTTATTATTATACATTGTAAACTAGGATGAGAAAATAATAGTAATATCCCTAAGAATATAAATAAGTATGATTCAATATATAATAATATTTTATGAATTTTTTTAAATGATAGAGCATGTGGTTTCCAAGAAATTACTACCATGTCAGTGTATTACAAGTGGATGTGTATCCTGACCATAGGTACCTCTGTGTAATAACTCTAAAAAGGGAATATAGAGATCAAGTTGATAATAAAATAGCGTATGAAAATGGGCCATTATTTACACCTTGATAGACACTCCTGGGGGATATGCCTTAGAAATTCACAAAATCTTTTTGAACCATCATGCTATATAGGAATAAATACTATGAATTAATTGGGATAATCCTAATCTTTCTTAGATTAATTTTTTTCCTTATTTAGACAAATGAGTATTAATTCTTCATCAATATATGGTTTTCTACAATTTTCAGTGTTGATGAAAGATGTTTTTCATTTTAGTCAATGGCTATAAATGCAATGAATCTGGTTAACACTAAATCTGATAGAAAATTATGTGACTTGAGAAACAAGATTGGATATTTTTTAGCAAAAATGAGATTTTCATTATGAATAATCACATATCAGGATATATGATTAAAACAATTTAACTTCAAAAACTGTCATATATTTCAAATAACGTAGAGGCATTGTTCATTGAGACCTCGGGTATTCAAGACAATGGGGAAAATAATAATATGTTTCTTATGTGTTGATAATGTGGGAAGAACCACTCTAGGGAATATGTAAAAGGAATAATAAGATGTTTTATTTGTATATAAGAAGATCTTATATTAAGTGATATAATGAGAAAAAATGAACGATTATGTTAACATGATGGATAAGAATAGTAGATTCCCTAAGGGGTCATCAATTGTTTAATTTTATAATTTTAGAAAGTGTGGGTATCATAATAATTGATGTCTTAGGGGAAATCCCATGAATATAATTTTGATGGTTGTATGAGTAATGGTTACACTACTTTTGGTGATGATACTAAATACATCATATGAAATGTATAGGCTATTCTAATAGTATATTATATGTTAAACAAGAGATAAATTATTAAATTGATGTTGGTGAATGTTAAGAAATAATTCACATGTCATATTTTTAGAAACATGTTTTACGGAATAATATGATAAGGCCTAGTTATATTTTAAGAATGAAATTTAATGATTAAAGTGTTTTAGTATGAGAATTCATGAATTATGTTATATGAACTATGAAATATTTATTGAATGTTTTGTAAATTATTTTCATAAATTATTTTCATGAATATGTTAAATTGTGATAATGACATAGAAATGTGATTTAATGTAATGGTGATATTTTATGTAAAAGATAATAATAATTGAATATAACAAATAATATGATCTGTAATTTGATAAAATAGTGTTAAAATAAATAGAGGAATGATATTGATATTTTCAATGATATGGTATTTATTACATAGGAATTTATTGGTGATATAATGAGAAAGTTGTGTATGTTATCATTGATGGAGTGTACATCATTTTTTTAATTGAATAATTTATTCAATAGTCTTTTTTATTTATGGAATAATTTTGAATTTATATTTTCAATATGTTATTATTATAATTTAGGTCATTACCACATTTCAAGAGAATATATTACCAAGGTATTCACATATTTGGTATATTCCCATTAAGTTATATATAATGATATTTGGGGAATTAATGGTATGTTTATTAAGGGAAAGTTAGAGACCATCATATTAAATATTGTATTTTTGAAGGTTAGTGAGGTAAACCATTCATTCAATTGTTTAATTTTATGTTTCATTGTTATTTTAGATATTTCTGTGTAACTTATTTATATGAATATTAATATATATTGGATAACTTGTGTTCACAATTTTGTTATGAGGACAACTTGAGATAGAACAAATAACTTATCATTATATTATAGATATTGTGGTCGATTAGTGATTCTATCACAACAATTTTATCTTTGTTTCTAGGATCATGTGATGAAGTGTAAATTGATCAAATCACCACCAAATTATGAAATGTTTCTTAAAATATAAAGGAAATATAATCTCAAGGTATGTCGGTCCCTTTGATATTCATTACCATATCTTGATGGTACCATATTATATGATGCTTCCACTAAACCTCTCTCAAGTCAACTATTTTTTCCATGTAACTCTACTAAAAATGTAGATACTTCATCATTCACATGTACTAAACTCATATATTATAATGCTGGAGGAAGAACTTCATTATGAGGAATAATCGATGAATATTATTGATCATGTAGAGAATGTTATATTAAATAATACCAATCTGAAAGTAAAAATTTTCTTGGAAAACCCCCAAATAGTATAAGTAACATGGGAACCTGATGATATAATGAGCTAAGTGTATTCTCATTTTTGGTATCAATGTGAATAATTTCAAAGGATAAATTCATTTTATAGTGGTAGAGTTCAACAACATAATAATTTAGTAAATATATTTTTTTAAAATATATTATTTCATATTTTACAATACACACAACACTGAGCTTTTTTTATGTTATAGAAAACATAATGTTTTTAATTCATTACACGAAACATGGTGTTTATCTTACGCTACACAAAACACTGTGTTTAAACAAAACATGACATGCAATTAAAATATTATCATGATATTTAATGCCAAGCTATTAGAATATATTATATGAATGGTATAAACTAAATTACAAAAAATTATGTGTTACACATTTATACAATATTATTTCATTTGTGACAATGAAATATGAAATAGAAGTAAAATCTATTTGAAAATAAATAAATATATTTTAAAAAAAAACTATTTTTATGCACACAATTGTGCATTACTGTAATAAATTAAAAAAATCACCTCCGATGAATGATTTAATTTAAATTTATACATTACATACTCAATAAATTTTTTAAAATTCTTCTAATATGCTTAGTAAGTATGAGATACTAATAAATTCAATATTACGATTCAAAAGTATAATTTAAAAAAAAATTGGGTCACATATTGTGGACTTATTTTAAAAATTATTTTTTTACCACTTATATAAAATACATTTGATTAAATAAAAATCAATTTTTAAATTTATATGTTAAAAATTTCTTTATCTTTAGCATTAATAGTTTTCTAATATGATAAATTTTTTAATAAATGCTAAAAACTAATTTTTTTTATTAAGAATTTCCTTTTTTATTTAAGCTTTAAGAAAAATCATAATTATTTCAATATGGATAATAAATCTACTAATATTTTTTTTCATTTAGATCAATTTCATATTTAATATATATATATATAAACATTTTAACCTTTTGAGCATTTTATCTCTGAAAATGATATTTCATGTCATATTTTTGGGATTATTTTTAAATTAAATTCAACAAATTTAGTGAATTGAATTTGAAAAAATGAATTCCATTTTCTGAAACATAATAATTCATATTATCTAAAGAGTTCAAATTAATTTTTTAAAATAATTAATACTAATAATATTATAAGATATTCAGCACAGTTAAGGTAAAAATGGGTTTAATGGGGGTTAAACAAAACAAATCTGGGTTGAATATTACTCAAAAGATGTATTAAACTCATTTTATGGACATATTTCAACCCGATATCTTATATTATTGACAATGGTGATTTTAATCATTATTCTAAGTTTAAAACATGGATACATATTATTCTCTTAAAAAATTACTTGTTTTTCACTCAAATCACTTATAAATGGCCACCCATTATTCTCTCATATGAATATATATGAGACCAGATTTTTGTCCAATACCATCCCAAAAAACCTCATCAATTACCTAATAACAACCAATGGTAATTATTTTGGTCATAAATCCAACCACACAATCCTCTTGGTGCAACACAAAAGATATTTTCCAATGAAGAGGTATCTTACCTAACCGAGAATTTCATTTTATTTCTTCCTCCACATATTCCATTCTTATTAAACAATGAAGATATAAAAACCTCTTTATATTAAATATAATTATATGTTACTTTGTTAATGGAATTAAATAAGTCCCTCTTCTATTTCCTTGAATGGTATACATTATAATTATTCATGTGTATGACAAAATACCCCCTCTCAAACCAATGTTATTCATTTCATATCCCCACCTATCATATAAGAATGTAATAACGTATTTAATAATTATAAATTATATTTATTATATTGTTATAAATATTTAACCATAAAAAATCTATCTTCTAACCTCCAAACTCATTGCAAAAAAATGTTGCTCGTGCATATAGAAGACTACCACATGGAGAACTGATGTGATATGTTTTTAATTTTCATTTTAAATGGATGGTAATAATGGCAGATTAAATGAATAAATATTATGTTTATGATATATATATACCCCATGAATTATTATATCACATATTTCTTATTTCATTCTATTCTGTGGGCTATACAATATTGTTGTTCATGTGTACGATGGACTACCCCCTCAAGAAGTGATGTGATTAATCTTTCACTAACACATTACATGGAATGTAATTATGGTAAATTTAATAAATATATGTGATATATATTTAATTAAAATATACTATAATGGAAATATATTATTTACCTTTCATTGTTTTCATTCATCATGAAAATTGAAACATCGTTCGTGAATACATACGATCTATTGTCCACATAAACAGTGTTTAACATTTTCTATATCTAAATTTAATGGATTAATATAAATAAATATATTATGAAAATATAATATATTTATATCTTGGTTAAAATTCTCATATTATGGAACCATGATCAATGTAAAGGGGTAAAAAAAAAAAAATAAAACAAACTCAAAAATCAATGTAATTATTACCCGAAAAATGATTTTAACATGGAATTATTGGTAAATAGATAATAAAAGTTGGTAATTAAAACATATATTATACGAATCATATGAGTATGGTTCTATAAAATATTTATAATAAATGTAAATTTATTTATACAGTAGACTCAAACATATACGAAAGAATTTTGAACCTAAGGTTTGTGATCTCCATCTCTCTTTTTTACTTCTTTGAGACACATTCCATATGAACCACCTATTTATTTCTTGTGGGGTCCATATTTAAAAAGGATTTATTTTATTATTATTCACCTAAGAATTATAAGTATTTAAATATCTATTTTATTATAACTATTTCATGGGGTTTATTGTTTTAGTGGTACCAAATCAGTAAGATATTTTTTTCCCAAATTTCATTATTTTAGACACAGGTTTTGTAATTTTCGGATCTAATTTTATGTTGAGTATATACTACCCCTTCGACATTTTATGTCATAAATATCCTTATATTCATGATATTTGAATATTAATTTAATATTTTTATTTTGTTGTGCTTACGATTCAATGTTACCAAGGTTCTAATGGTTGTGTGATATAATCTCATCATTTATACAGATTGTTTATGGTTATGCTTCCAATGATGAAATATTATGATATATTATGAGGTCTTAAGTAGGGTTCCACTAATCGGTTCCCCAATCTAGTCAACTAGATGTCTTGAATAGCACATCCCCATATTTCATATGTTATCAACAAGTAGTGAAGTTCTAATATTCATTGTGGGAAGACTATAACGACTTTATCAGAGTCATATTCTAGCAGAAATAAAACCGAAAAAAAATGATATAACCTTTAACAGAAAAATGACACTATAACATGATAACAAAAATATGAAATGCACTATCTAAAACTGAATAGTATATATTTCATGCCACATATCTGTCAAGTGTAAATATACAAGACCCAAAACAAATAAACACATCAACAAATCACATTTGGGTCATGACACTAAATCTAGTTCCCTAATCCATTATCCATCTGGACTAGGCCTATAACACAGTGACATTTCCCTTAACCTATCACGCAACAATGAAATCTGTTTGGGTACAGATCAGGCAGCCTCAGTAGGGTGTTATTAAAACTCAGTAGTCTAATCCCAGTGATGTATAAATTTATATCCAGTTTACAACATTGTATGATGTTATATAAATAATAATGTATAAGAAATAAATTAAATAATTTACATTTATTCAGTTAATATTTATTAGACCAAATAACACATAGGATCTTATGGACACCCAGACTATCAATACCTAATTCATTCGGTGCTATAGTCCAAACTGTGTCAATTAATCAATTCCAAACCTCAATAATCTCTATAATATTTTGAAGCCGCAATCCCGACCCCACACTCATATTTAAAACAATCACTATGGTATTTTGATGTAGCAGACCCTATCCCACACTCATTTATCAATTTATCATTATGCGCTTTTGATGTAGTAGAATGTGCCCCATATGTCACGAACCATCCCTCGGGGCCCGTGTCGTGACTACCCTAAGCCCACCATCCATTGGCTAGGGGCTAGCAAATAGCACCAAAGGTGTATTCCCAAAAACTAGGAAGGAATTCCCTTTATAAACTGTAACACACACAACCAATCACACAACAAGATATGAATTCAAGTAAACTGAATAGTAGACAGAGTAAATACACAATGTTAAAGAAGCCATAATACAATCCCCGCAGTGAAGTACAAGAAACTGAAATACAATACAACTGAATAAAGAGAAAGATAGCTACTAGATCGTCCTTTAAGGATCCTACCTGAATGGTAGATACAGATCGCCTCATCAGCACTCCACATCCTCCTGGCTCCTCTGCATACTGACACACCGTATGGTCCACCTTTGAGCACCATCTAGTCCTGGTACTCCTAGCCCCAGTTAGTTCTATCTGTCATCTACACCAAACACAATGTGCTGCAGGAATAGCCCGTGTAGGGGTGAGTATAACAATACTTAGTAGGGACCTCGAGACCCTCAAGGTCACACAAAATCCACAAAGGGTAATCCCCAATGTATGAAGTCAAATGTCAACCCTACATAGGTATATTCTGATACGTATACCTATGTAATCAAGAATACTCATCTCAATCATGAGGAAAAACATGGTCCATCCCAAAATCCCAAATCTAAACTATTCCACAAAGGAAGGAAACCCACAAAGGCACGTACCACACAGGTATGCCACACAGAAGAATACCCCCAAGGTATTACCATGAAGGAAAGTACCACACAGGTACTAACTCATCTCACACCTAGTATAGCTTCAGTACAATAGTAGAGATGATTAGATGTAACTACTGAATCATTATAATCTATAAAGAAGCTGGCCCACAGAGTATATAAATGATTTGACACATACAGGTTCTCTAGGTGCTGACCCACACAGGATCGCTAAGAGATGACCCACACATTATCGCTAGGTGTTGAACCACACAGGATCATTAAGAGCTAACCCACACAAGATCTCTAGGTGCTGACCCACACAGGATCGCTAGGAGCTGACCCACATAGGATCACTAGGAGTGGACCCACATAGGATCACTAGGAGCTGACACACACAAGATCGCTTGGCGATGACCCACAGAGGTTTGCTAAGATCTGACCCACATAGGATCTCTTGGAGCTAACCCACACAATATCTCTAGATGCATACCGACACAGGATCTCTCTTCATTCTTCTCGTCATAGCTAACTACTTGGTTCCCACACTAATCATTCTCATCTCTGGGAGGATCCCCTAAACAACTCATTGGTCGATACTCCAACTACTACGATGTTTTACAAGGAAGTATCCCAAAGGACCGCAATGTCATAAGGGTCTCAATGTAATAGATAGTGTATCGTTCGGATGCCTGGTATGTGAGTTATTATCTTTTTGGTCCCATGGGCCTGATTTGATTCTTCCTCAATCCAAAATGATTGTTCCCCAACTTTATTGAAAACACAAGGGGATTATACAAAAGGGATCATCTTTATCCACGGTTTCTGGTGCCGCTAACAGTTCGTCAAATGGACGTCTGAAGCCAAAGTTATAGACCAAGTAAAGTATAAGGTTATATTTGGTCCGGGTCCGGTCCGAGTTGGTCCGACCAACCTAGCCCGACCAAGCCTGGGTCGACCAGATTCGGGTCGGCCCAGCAGGCTGTGGGGGTGTCGTGAGGGTGCAAGGTGGCTTGACCATGGGGGTGTCGCAGGGGCTAGAGGGGGATAAGCCCGGCCTGATGCAGAGACCGTGGGTCGACTCGGTCGGGGTGGCTCGGTCGGGAGGGTGGAGGCTACGGAGCGGCTCAGACAGGGCAACTCGGCCGGGAGGGTAGTGGTCGTGGAAAGCGCGGCAGGGCCGTGGACAGCGGAGCTGCAGGGTGGCGCGGTTGGGTCGTGGATGGAGGTGATGGGTTGGGTGGAGAGGTCATGGGCGGCGGCTCAGTCGCGAACGACATCTCCGGCTCGGGCGGTAGCTCGGTCACAGGGCACAGAGCTCTTGGACAGTGGAGCCGTGGGGTGGTGGGGAATTATGTCTTCACTGATGGCTATTTTAGTCGGCCTCAATTATCATTTGTCATTGTGGTGTAAGCCACATTCAACCATCGTGAGGAACACAATAAGGAAGAACGGATGAGGGGTCGGGCCATGTTTGTTTGGCCCGCCCCCTCTACGTTAGAGCAGTAGCAAGTGGTTCCCCATTTTTGAATCTAGAATGTATATCGAATATATTTAAGAACTTCAACCCCACAACCTTTTTGAATCACTATTCTATACCCTGCAAAAGAATAATTAGATGGGAAAACATGGGAACTAAAACTCTACCTTGGATTCTTCGTTGGCGTTGGCGCGAGAAGGAAGTCAAATAAGGATAAGATAGTTACAATGATAATCACATCCAAAACCACATTTTGATATTGGGCTCGCTCATCGTTCTCTTCCTTGATTTCTGAAATATTTTCTCTGATGGTGTTCTTCGTTGGAGAAGTATAATCCATCCAATATTTCAACTCTCCCAATTCCACCAAATTGCAACGTATCCAACAAGTGATATGATTCCCCAAATTTATTGTTGACTTAGTTTAAGAGGGATCCACTTAATTAATTGATGAGGTTGGCCCAAAATTAATTAGGTGGGGGTGTCCCTATTAAATTGGGGGAAGTTTAAAAGGCTTCCCCACACATATGAGGGAGTTCAAGAGGTTTTTAGCCTAGGGTGGTCCCCACCACCATAACCTCTCATGGGATGTTTTGGCTTAGTGGTACCTACCTCTATAGCCTCTCATGGGAGGTTTTAGTTCATGTGGTCCCCACATCTGAAATATCCACATGGGAGTTTCAAAAGAAAAATAAAAATAATATGTTACACCATTTTATATTATTTATTCTTTCATGAATCAGTGAAAAACTAACTTCCACCCTCGACCTACTACGGTCGAGGTGAAGGTCTCCTTAAGTGAATACCAGCATTGTAAGTTCAACAGTGCCCTTAGATTTCAATTCTGAGCACTGTTACAAAAGATATAAAAAACCCACTCATAAGTCTCCGAACATACTCGAAGAAAATTTCATAAATTTATTCCTGGCACACCGTGCCTCAGAATCATTCGCCATCAATTTTAACAGACTTGTAAAATTCCCATTTAATTAAAAAAAATTACTTGGAATTTTTGGGTCTTTACTTTCTCCCCACCTCAGGTCTTTACGTCCCCATAAGCCACAACTCAAACTAAGGGAACAATTGGGGGTATTGTGTACGCATCTGAGCCTCCCCCTCCCATGTGCTCTCCTTGATGTTCTCGTGCTGCCAGCGAACGTGCACCAGTGGTATCGACCATCCACAAAGGAAATTATCCCGTCGAACCTCAATCTCTACTGAAACCACTATAAATGGAATCACGTCGTCAAAGTCTAGATCCCCATGGTCGATGATGTGAGAAGGGTCATGCACATGTCTTCCTAGCTGGGATATGTGGATGATGGTGTGCACCCGATGCAATTCAGGTGGAAGGGCTAAGTGGTAAGGCACCTCACCAACTCTTCTGAGGAACTAAAATGGTCCAATTAACCTTGGATATAAATTTCCACCTCAGACAAATCTCTATAAACCTCGTCTAGGTGAGACCCATATAAAGATGTGGTCACCATCCTCAAACTCTAGAGGTCTCCATATCCTGTCAGCGTAAGACTTTTTCCTAATCTATACAGTCTTCATCCACTCCGGGATGATCTGAACTTTCTCAATGGTAGCTCGTACCATCTCTGGTCCCACTAGTGCTGACTCCTTATGTCAGTCCAAAACAATGTTGATCTGCAAGGTCGCCCGTACAATGCCTCGAAAGGTGACATCCCAATGGCTGAGTGATATCTATTGTTGTATTCAAACTCTACCAAAGGAAATCAATCCTCCCGAATGAGACTGAAGTTTAGGACACAGGAATTCAGCAAGTCCCCTAGGGTCTAAAATGGTCCACTCAGTCTGGCCATCCATCTGAGGATGGAAGGCAGTTCTCAAATGAAGATGCGTCCCGAAAGCCTCCTGCAACCCCTTCCATAGACGGGAAGTAAAACATGCATCCCAATCAGAGAAATTCATCGAGGATACTCCATTTAACCACAAAATATATTGAACATAGAGGCTTCCCAATATCTCTACTAAACCCTACTCTTTGATCAATAGGAAGTGGGCCGTCATGGTGAGTCGGTCGATGATCACCCAAATCAAATCATGTCCCCAGGATGTATATGGATGTCCTATCACGAAGTCAATGGATATCCCATAACACTTCCACTCTGGAACCTCTAATGGTTGAATAAATCCTGCTGGTACCTGGTGTTCTACCTTCACATGTAGAAAAATGAGGCATCAAGAGACAAACTCTACTAATGATTTCTTCATTCCCGGCCACCAATGCTATCGTCGGAGGTCCTGGTACATCTTCACCACTCTGTGATGTACCGATTGAGAGGATGTGTTGAACCCTCTCAACACTTTCTCCCGAAGTGAAATTGGTACCATGGTACATCCTCTAAAGATAATTATGTGCACACCACCTTCAAGAAATCCATCATGTTCCTGACCTGTAGAAATATAAGAACATCGCACCTCGCAGTCAGCGTACCCACGCTTCGCCTCCCTAAATTGCTGAATATGAGAGGGAGTGACAGTAAAATACTGTAGAAAAACATCTCCATATCGATCCATAAATGATATCTGCAATGTAACTAGCTACTGTATCTCCACACCTTTCAGTTGTATACCATACATTCTGCTGAGTGCATCTGCAACATCATTCCCCTTCCCAAGGGTATAGACTATCTCTAAGTCATAGTCCTGGAGGAAATCAAGAGATCATTGTTGTCCCAGGTTCAGGTCTTTTTGAATGAAGATATACCTGAGACTCTTGTGATCATAATATACTGTAAAACGCTCTCTCATCAAGTAATGTCGACACATCTTCAAGGTAAAGACCACTGCTGCTAACTCCATGTCATGGGTAGCATAGTTCTTCCCATGTTGCCTTAGTTGTCGTGAACCATAAGCGATAACTACTCACTCCTACATTAAGACACATCCGAGTCTGGTCCCTGATGTGTCGCAGTAGACTACATACCCTACACATTCTTCTAGAAGCCTCAAGATGTGGTCACTAGTCAGCCTCTGCCTCAGCTCTTGAAAAATCTACTAGAATCTCTCTAACCAACCCCAGGAAACTCCATACCTCCGTCACACTCCTCGGTGGCTCCCAAGCAAGTACCACCTCAATATTCACTGGATCCACTGCAACTCTAGCATCCGATATGACATGTCCCAGAAATTGAACCTCTCGAATCCAGAACGGGCACTTCAATAGCTTAACAAAAATATGGTTCTCTTAGAGTGTATCTAGTACTACCCAAAAATGATAAGCATGGTCCTCCTCTATATTTGAGTAGACCAGAATATCTTCAATGAAGAGTACAACAAAGCGATCAAGGGATGGTTGAAAGATCTTGTTCATGGCCCATGAACACTATTAGAGAATCGGTCACACAGAATAGAATGACCAAAAACTAATAATGTTTGTACCGAAATCTGAAAGCCGTATTTTTCGCATCCTTATCTCGCACTCTGAGTTAGTGATAGCCTGATCTGAGGTATATCTTCGAGAACCATTGTGATCCCTTCAACTGATCAATGAGATCATCAATCCTCAAAAGCGGCTACTTGTTCTTCACAGTCACCTGATTCAGGAACCGATTGTCAACACAATGCCTCAAGCTCCCATCCACCTTCTTGGTGATCAAAATTTGGTCTGTCCAAGGTGAAACCCTGGGCCGAATGATTTCCATTCCCTAAAAGTCCTCTAGTTGTATCCACAACTCACAAAGCTCTGCGGGAGCCATCAGATATACTGGTGTGGATATTAGTGACATACTGAGGTAAAATTCAATGTAAAATTCCACCTCTCTGCGAGAAGGTAGACCTGAAACATCATCAGGGAAGGAATCTACATACTGGTCCACCAATATAGGATAACTTGGACTCTCTACATCAACTACTCTGACAGTAAGGCTATCCAAATAATGAGTGATTGGCTATAATTTTCTCTGGCTAAGTCCATCATGTGCTGAAAAGTCTCCCTTCTCACTGGTGAAGGTAAACCTAGTCCCATCCATGTGGGAACACTTCACATTGCACCTAATACATTCAATCTAATCATGGACTATAGATAACGAGTCCATACCCAAGATGACGTCGTAAGGCCTCGACGCCGCTACTTTGAGATCCCATCCAAAGCTCTCGCCTTCTAAAGTAAGCTCACACTACCGATACTAGTGTGTAATGGTCGAATACGCTCCTGTAGGTTTCTTTAGTTTTAAGGATACATCCAATAGCTCCATGTCAATCTTCGAGCTCCAAACAAGGGTAGTGGAAATAAAATAATGAATGAACCTATGTCCATACGTACTACAGCTAAGGTGGAGCAGACACAGATCATACCTCATAGCATTTTTAGAGCATCGTGATCATAGGACTCAGCTGCTTGGAGCTGGTCTCTCCCCTATCCACCTGCTCCCTGTGGTTGGGGTGGACCTCCTGGAGGTGGTGGTGGTAACATCTCGAATCGTCACCCATTTTCAGCTGAATGGCCATCTCCTCTTCCACATCCGCATACTCCCTAGGGACCTCCTCGGTCGAATCTATGCCTCTTCTTAGGCAGACCTTCGACCACCTGCTGATCATCCATATGGAGGGATGGATAGTAATGATCCATGTGGACCTACCCACCACACGTGTAACACTATATGCTCCTAGCATGACTGGATCTTTCTCGGGTGCCCCACACAACTGACCTTGAATTATGCGGTCATCCACTTGTAGGTCTGGTCCTCTTGGACCACTATTTCATTTTTCTGCTTCCAGTTATAGAAGACTCCACTATGTGACGACTAGTGGTAGGTCTCACTACTGGTGAATTCTCAGCATGGAAACTCTGCACTAAGAGGGATCTATCTAACACCCCCGCCTGCGTCGGGATGCTGAGTGAGATCATCTAAGACATGATCTATCTTCTCAGCCCCTGATCGATGGTCTAGGACCTGAAGAATTGGTCCTGCACCATATCAGTATATTATCATGAGAGGTTAGTGAACCTCATTGAGTACTAATCCATAGTCATGTTTCCCTGTTGAAGATGAAGTATCTCATGAATGTTTACTGTGCAAAGAGTCGTTGGGACAAATTCTGCCCGAAACAGGCTCTCAAAGTCTGGCTAGAGAAGTGTCACCTCTTTGTGAACATATAGTATCAAGCTCCAAAATCTACCTATTGCTGTCTGTAGAATGCTGATGGTAGGGATCACAATTAAATCAGCTGGTGTCCCTACCAGTCGAAAGAATCTCACTACAGCTTCCAAACAATCCTCAGCTACCTGTGGGTCCGTCTCTCCCCTGAACCTGGGTGGCCTCTACTACTAGAACACATGCAACATGCTCAATTAGTGTTTACCCTCTACTACTGGGGCTGGTGGCATCGGTGGCCCAACGGGTAATGGTATCGTCGGTTCCTCTGCTGGTGCCTCTACTGGAAGAGGGCCCTACACCGAGGCCTCATCGCTCAGTGCGCTATCAGTGCATGCTAGTCTTGGAACCCTAGATGGCTATCTGCGTGGAGGAATCCTGGAAAGAAACAGGGGTGCCATGGTCAATAAGTAATGTATGGTGAGCTGACTCAAATAGTTTACCATAAATATTCTGGAAAACACACATGCAATCAGTGTTTTCATGCATTGAGTCAGAAATTAGATGTCAGGATCCTGGTGTATGGATACATCGGCCACCGCACCAATAGTGGATTCCCTAAACTGATAACCACTCTCATAACACTTAACACTATTTCCGTTAAAAGAAATATCAGAGTCCTATGTTCTAGGGTAGAACTGAATCCTCTGAAAAAAAAATTCATGACCCATCCCCTGGGGCAGGTGTCGTAACTACCCCAAGCCCGCCTTCCAGAGGCTTGGGGCTCGTGACTAGAATCAAAGGTGTATTCCCTAAAACTGGTAAGGCATTGCCATTATAACCTATAACACACACAACCAAGCACATAGCAAGATACGAACTCATGTAAACTGAATAGTAAATAGATTGACTACAGTAAGTAAAAGGTGCCATAATACAAGCCCAACTGTAATATATAAGAAACTAAAATATAATAGAACTGAAGAATGAGAAAGATAGCTAATGGGTCATCCTATGAGGTTACTACCTGAAGGGTAGGTACAGATCACTTCCTCAGCACTCCATGTCCTCCCGTCTCCTATGCGTACAGACACGCCATATGGTCCACCTCCGGGAACCATCCAGTCATGGTACTCTCAACCTCAATCAGCGTTGTCCGTCGTCTCCACCAAACACAATGCGGTGTGGGCATAGCCCTTGTAGGGGTGAGAATAATGATACTCAGTAGGGGCCCCGAGACCTTCAATGACTCCTAAAATCCACAAAGGATTAACTTCAAAGTATTATTTCAATTTTCAACCCTACTTAGTTATATGCCCATACATATACCTAATTTATCAAGAATACCATTCTCAATCATGAGGAAACACAGGATCCAACCCAAAATCCAAAAGCTCAACAGTTCCACAAATGAAGGAAAACCAAAAAGGAAAGTACCACAAAAGTATGCGACACATAATGATACCACCATGATATTACAAAGAAGTAGAGTTCCACACATGTAGAAACTCATCTCACCCGAGATATAACTTAAGTACAGTATTAGAGAGGATTAGATGTAACTACTGAATCATCTTACTCGGTAAAGAATCTGACCCACACAAGATCACTAGGAGCTGACCCACACAGGATCACTAGGCGATGACCTAAATAGTATCGCTAGGAGCTGACCCACATAGGATCGCTAAGTGATAACCCACAAAGGTCCTCTAAGAGCTCACCACACATGATCTCTAGGTGGTGACCCAGACAGTATCTCTTGGAGAAGACCCACATTGGATCTATAGGAGCTGACCCACACAAGATCTCTAGGAGCTAACCCACGTATGATATCTAGGAGATGACCCACACATGATCTCTAGGAGATGACCCACATAGGATCTCTAGGAGCTGACCCGCACATATCTCTAGGAGATAACCCCCACAAGATCCCTAGATGTTGACCCACATAGGATCGCTCTTTGTTTTTCCCATCACAGCTTGCTACTGGGTTCCCGCACTAATCCTGCTCGTCTCCAGGAAGATCCACTCCATAAGTAACTGGTTGATAATCCATCTTCTATGATGTTCTATGATTAAGTTTCCCAAAGGAACACCATGTAATCAGGGTTTCAATGTAACAGACAGTGCATCATTCAGATGCTTATTCTAGGAGTTATTATCCTTTTTGTCCTGAGGGCCCGATTCGATTCGTGCTCGATCCAAACCGACTATTCCCCAACATTATCCAAAACTATAGTGGGGTATAACAAAGGGTCCTTTTCACTCCAAGTTTTCTAGAACCGCTGACCCTTCATCAAATGGGCGTTCGGTGCTAATGTTATGGCCCATGTAATGTGTAGGGTTGTCTCTGGTCCGGGTTTGATCCTACTCCATCGGACCGACCCAGCCCGACCTGTTGGGAGGCCCGACCTACTGGGTCCGGCCCGACATCTTAGTGGGCCATGAGGTCGTGGGGATGCAGCAAGGGTGCAGGGAAGCTCAGCCACGGGGGTGCCATGAGGGCGCGAGGCGGCTCGGCCCGGCTCGGGGCGGAGGCCGTGGGACGGATCAGTCTGGGCGGCTTGGCCGGGAGGGCGGAGGCCACAGAACGGCTCAGCCGGGGTGGTTCAGCTAGGAGGGCGGAGTCTGTGGGATGGCTCATCCAGGGCCACTTGGTCATGAGGGCGGGCGGCGCGGCAGGGCCATGGATGGCGGAGCCATGAGGCGGTACGATGGGGGTGCGGACGGCGGTGGCATCTTGGGGGGGCAAGGCCGCGGGCTGTGGCTCGACTGCGAACGGCGGAAGCCGCTCTGCCGTGGGTCGTGAAGGGTGCGGACGGTGGCGGCGGCTCAAGCGGCAACTCGGCCACATAGAGCGGAGGTCGAGGATGATGGATACGAAGGGCGGCGGGGCGTCGTGTCTTCACCGGCTGCTAGTTGAGTCGGCCTCTCTCTTTGTTCATCGTCATGGTGTAAGCCACCTTCTTCCATCGCAAAGAACACAATAATGAAGAACGACGGAGGGGTCGGTCCATGCTTGTTTGGAATGCCCCTCCTCGTTAGAGCGGTAGCAAGTGGTTCACCATTTTTGAGTCAATAATGTGTATGGAAGATATTTAAGAACATCAGTCCTGACAACCTTCATCAATCACTATTCCCAAGCCCACAAAAAAATTAGAAGGGAAGAAAATGGGAACTAAATCCATACCTCGGATTGTTCATGGATGTTGGTGTGAGAAGGATGTCAAAGAAAGAAAAGAGAGTGCCAACGATCGTCTCTTCCGAAACCACGCTTCAAGGTCGGGCTCGCTCATCATCCTCTTCCCAGATTTCCGAAGAACGATCTTTGATGGCGTTCTTCATTTGAGAAGTTTAATCCTCTTATTTTTTCTCCTCTCCCAATTCCACCAAATTTGTAATGTTTCCAACAAGTGATATGTTTCCGCAATTTAATTTTTGACATATTTTAAGTTATCTCAACCTAATTAATTGATGAGGTTGGCACAAAAATAATTGGGGGAGGGGGGGGGGTGGAACCATTAAAGTGGGGGAAGTTTAAAAGGCTTCCCCACACTTATGGGGGAGTTCAAGAGGTTTTTATCCTTGGGTGTTCCCCACCACCATAACCTTTCATGGGAGGTTTAGGCTCGGTGTTCCCCATAACCATAGCCTCTCATATGACGTTTTAGTTCAGGTAGTCCCCACTTGTGAAATATTCACATGGGAGTTTCAAAATAAAAATAAAAAATTGTTACACCATTTTCTTTTATTTGTTCCTTAATGAATAAGTGAAAAACTAACTTCCACCCTTGACAGACTGTAGTCAAGGGGAAGTTCTCCTTAAGTGAATACCAGCGCTGTGAGTTCAATGGTTCCCTCGAATTTCAATTCCGAGCAAAGGTTCAAAAGTTATAAAAACCTGCTCGTACGTTTACTTAACATACCTGAAGAAATGTTCTGAAATTAATTCCTGGAACACCAGGCCTTGAAATCACGCAACATTAAATTTCTCAGACTTGTAAAATTCCCATTTAATTTAAAAAAATTCACAGAATTTCCAGGTCTTCACACCATACATAAATATCACACAATCACATGTATCCCAACATAACACGTATCATAATATGGCATTAATAAAGGTTAATAATCCATGATTCTCTAATCTCATTTCAAAATAAAAATTGCCATTAATTAATTCAATAATTAATTAAGCCACATAATCCAATTTAAAAACCAAAAAAAGTTAAATTATTTAACTAAAAAATTATGTAATCCAATTTAATTAATTTCATATCTATAATAACTCTCCAAATTTAAACAGAATCGTCAACCATATGATGACTAACGAGATCATGTATCAAATTTTAGAAAAAGATAACATATCATGATCCATCATGCCTAGATCTAGATATAATACAAACATGTGTAAACATCCCTTTAGAGAACATGGTAATAAGGGGAAAAAGGGATTAAAGAACATTTGATAAGAACCTATTACTAGGAGGTGTTCATATCTTTAATTTGGGATTAAAATCATTGAGTATTGATGTTTTAAGGGCTTGAAATCCATCCAAGATCCTTTTAAAATGAGAGTAATGTATTGTGGGCTGATATAGGGAATTTGGGGTGTATAATATGGGGTTTCAAGCATTTTTAAATAATGTTCATGGGATTAATATTATTTATCCACGGTTTTGTACTCGGGGAAAATAGTTTCCCACAATTGTGTGTCTAACAGTGAGCCTCCCCTTAGGGAGTTGAAAGCTTACTACAATAAATGAACATGGTTCGATAAACGGTGCACTGAACATGTGAATCCCCTCCTTTTGGGATTACAGGGTTTTCTGGTCTCAGTGCACAGTTTGGGAAAATTGTGGGACAACTGTTCACTTCACCACTTCCTTACAATTTTCAAAAAAATTCTCACAAACTCACCCAAGGTAAAACCCAAACAAAATATACTAAAAACAAGGTAATATAATATATATATATATAAAGGATCTTTAAACGCCTCCATAAATGCTCAAGATCTTAAAATATCTCCACCTTATAATAGATCATCCCTGAGTTGAACTCTTAATCATCTAAAGGATTTCTAGTAAAAAAGATTAGGCCATTGAGCCTATATATCAACTTTTCATTCCCATACAACCTCCTGAACATGCCCATATTTCCAAAACAATATAACTATTGGAATAACCTTTCCCCACAATACATTCTCACAATGATCCAATATAAGTATATGAATCTCCTCAAAGGATGCATCGGTCTCATGCTAAAAAACATCCTCATCGATCACATGTTCTGGGTAGGCGTGATAATACAAAATTTTTGACACAAGGAAAACTTCATCCATTGTATTATATTAGTGGGGAAGGTAAAATCAGATTTCCACCATCATGATTCTCTCCAAAAACTAAAACGGTCCAACAAACATGGGAACTAACTTGTACTGTCTCAATATTATATGGTCACCCAATACAGTTGACACCTGAAGGAATACACAATCACCCTGTGCAAACCGTAGAGTTTATCAATTTCTAGAAGCATAGAACTAATATATATTATTATCTCTATACATATGGTTCAAAATCAACTAAACATTATCTGACATTTACTGCATGAGACTCTGTCCCAACAACTCTGACTCCTTGGCTCCCATTTTCCATAGAGGTGATCTACATAACCTACTATAAATAGAATAATATTATTCTATATGAATAGTTTTATGATAATTGTTCTTATAGGTGACGTCCACCAAAGATAGGTTCTTCCACTAACTTTCACCAAATTCAATAACACATGCTTGTTGCATATAATAAACAGCTTGTATCATAATCACAAAATTCTCTTTATATATGGGTGGAACTTTGTACCCTATAAAACCTATGTATCAAGTGAACTCTATAAGCCCCACTAGAATCATGAATTAAAGAACAAGTCTCATTCTAAAACAATAGGCTTTCAAACCTCATTCAGATGGACTATCTATTGAATGTATAAGTCTTCCAAATGATCTAATCAAAAAGTATTCTATACTAGAAATAAATGCACTTCCTTTTTCAAATAGTAAATAATCACATAAATAGCTTCATTCTTAGGATATATACTTGGGAAACCCACCAAAAAATAAAAGGTGACGTCATACAACTTTCAATCTCGAATGGGAAATAGTAATATTAAACCACAAGGTCATTGATGATAGACCTTCACCTATTAAAAATTATATCAATATTTAATTTAACTATCTATCTAATTCTTCATGCCTAGACACCAAATCATTAATCATAGGTATGAGTACATTTTGGTAAAAAGTGGATCCACCGCCCACTTCGAGACATGAAATTCACACATCAGATCCTCTCCAATGATCATAGGAATAACAAACGAACTCCTGAAATAGATGATCTAATACTCATCAATGGTCCATTCTAAATGTATCTCCCCACCTTAAATTATTACCACAAGGAAAAATATTCTTGATCCTCATACTACATATCCTCGATTTTTCTCAAAAGTGTATGCTCTATTGAAACTAATACGTATTTCATCTTCTTTTGAATCTCTTAAACTGAAACTTGCATCTCATCAAGTGAAATATAAACCATCATCTCACAACTAGACTCTTGAAATACCTGAGTATGAGTTTTCATTCTTAGAGTGTCAACTACATGGTTTCCCTTTCCATGTGTATGTACCTGCTCAAAATGAAATTCTTGAATATACTCAAGCCACCACCAGTGGAGGAGTATCAATTCTCGAAGTTAAGAGATATACTTTAAGATGTTTTGATCAGTATACAAATTAAAATTCCCACCCAATAGATAATTATTTCAATACATCAAATCATGGACAACTAAACCCAACTCCTAGTCATTCATAGTGTAGTTCCATTAATTTGAATTCGACATTTGAGACCTGTACACTAGAAATCAATCTTCATACATTAACACTAATCTAATTCTTATCCTATAAATGTCACAAAACATTATATACTCGTCCCCTAACTTTGGTAAGATCAATATTGATTTCATTTTAAAGTACTTATTCAAATCCTAGAAGGAATAATCACATGCTTCAAACCATTCAAATTTAAATACCTTTTTGGAAAATTCCAAAATTGGTGATTCTAAATTGGAAAATTCCTGGATTAACCTCTGTTAACAATCATACAACCCTAGAAATCTATGCATATCAATAAAATTCTTGGGATTCTCCCCAGAAAAAATTGCATATACCTTATCTGGGTCCATTGACACTTCTTATTCCCAGATTATGTGTCCTAATAAGTGTACACAATTAATCTGAAATGGAAACTTATTATATTTTTTTATGTCCATTTCTGTCTCAAGATACTCAGGATGATTTTGGGATGATATTCATGATCGTTAGAAGTATTTTAGTACCCCATGATTTTATCCAGGGAAAAAAACCCAAAAGGATAAACGTACCGAAATTAGAAAGTGTTCATCAAGTCCATAAACACTACTAGTGTGTTTGTTAGCCCAAAAAACATCACATAGAACTCATAAAGGCCATACATAATTTTAAAAGTAGTCATCAATATTTCATAATTTTTAACTATCATATGTTATTTCCCCCAATATAATTTGTATATTTGATAAAACAAATTCTCCCCTTAACTGGTAAAAATGATCATTGATATGAAAAAGAGGATGATGATTCGTCAGAGGCATCTGGTTGAACTTCTATTAATCATTTCACAAGCGCAAGGTTCTATACTCCTTCTTTTCAAAAAAGATCAGAGAACCCTTAAATTACTTACTAGGATGGATAAAACCCTTATCCATCAACTCCTCTAGATGAGTCTTGATATATTTATGTAATGTCATTTCCATTCTATATGGTGGAATAAATCTAGATTAACCCCTAGAATGACCTCAATAGTAAATTCCACATCTCTCTCATGTGGAATCCCTATAAATTCATTATAAAACACATCATGAAACCTATACACTATTGGTGTAAAGAAATCATGCATAAGACCTACATAATCAATAAAATGACTTGAAACCTATGTTATAAGATCCCCTAGATTCATGAAAATTGTCCCTCCACTACTCACCAGGATGTTCCATTCTCTATGGTTAACATATTTTTCACCTTTAAGATATGAAAAATTCAATATCATATGGTAAAGATCTATGTGATCTTTTTATGATACTAACAATTATATAAGAATAATTAGTTTAAACAATGAAATATAATGGATTTAGAGATCCCAAATAAAACGACATTCTCCAACCATGAGGTAACATTGTTTACACAAATAGATGTCTCTAAATGAAACTACTAAAGGTTTACCAATCATCATAACCCCTGCTAAAAACCCCACTTCCAGGATGAATCCATTTGTATGTATTGTTGATATAAATTAATGAGATTCACCAGTATCAAATAAGTCACTAGCTATAGAGTAACCCACAGGAATTGTACCTCTAATTGTTAGTGGTCCAACCTCGCTATCGATTAGAGTAGGTTGAACGACATGAAATTGTCCCAGTACTCTTCCATGTGACATTGTCTGATGACCTAGAGCTACACAACTCTAATGATATAGCCATTATTTCCAAGAATCACTTCATCCACTCCCTCTGCATCCATGGCTAGTATTACACCAACAACATGTATGATATGGTGTTCAAGATCTCCTTACCACACTCTTATTCTTTATTGATCCTCCATAACTTCCTATCTATCGTGGGATCCTTTAGAATATATGAATATGTCCTGTATTTCCAAATCCATAACAATATAGTAGTTTTCATGTGAATTTTATAGGGATGTTCATTGTCCTACCACAATAGTGATGGATCACTTGAGCAAGGTCTGGTGTAACGGACCCCTCCCCCTTTCTACTCATCCTATTATCACCCAACTCAAATTATCATAGCGACGCTTCCTTCTCCCATATTTCATCCCAATTGACCTTAAAAAAGAAACAACGTATCCTCCATAGAAATCCTCCTTTAGGTTCCCCTCAGATATATGATCCTGATTCATGCCATCTGAAAACATCATCAGCCTTAAAATAATCACCTAGGAGGTTATTTCAAATTTGATCATATCCTAAAACTTCTAAGTCATCATATCTTTATCACCTAAAAAAATATATAAAATATTTCAAAATATGTAAATTATCCATCATTTTCCATCATGGGCATACCCCCTAAGTCTACCTAATGAACTCAACTACTCTCTCATGAATCTGCATCTCTAGATAAATGTACTCCAAGAACTTCTCAAAAAATTCTTCCATTACATACTATATTCATACCTAATCTGAGCCTGAACAAAAAACCATGATTTCAATAAACATAGTAGCATAAAAACATCCAACTAGATCCCCTTATACTAAAAAGTCTTTTGTAGTCATGTATATTCATAATAGACTCAATTGAGAACCTTATTACCTTAGTTCCACCATATTAGGAAAAAATCAAAGGATATTATAACTAAAACTCCAATGCAAGATTATACATGATTTTTAAATACCACCCATGGTATATCTCTATATACTGTATGAAGCAAGTAAACTTCTCTAGGATCTGCTATCATCCCTCCACACCCAACAATATCAGTTCCTATGATTTTATCACTGGAGGTTCATTTTCAGTAATATATTTTTCTCATATTTTCAACAATAATTTTCAGGGAAGTATATATCAACAATTCCAAAAACAATTCTTATGACAGATAATAAACCTTATCTTATGGATATAATAGGGATTCATAATATCCATGATAATTATTTTCCCCAAACCATGCCATGTTATCAAAACTGAGGTAGTATCACAACACTTCACCATCCTATATATAGGTCATGGTTAAAAAAGTGTGAAATCATTCTCATTATACAATTTTATCCCATAGAAACCCATTTATTTACATATTTTATCAATTTACAACAATAAAGTTCACATTATGAACCATTTTAAATTCAAGTACCTAGAAAACGAAAAACAATACAACACGAAAACTTGCCTAAAACAAGCTTTTCCATGTGTACCTAAAAATTATGTGTGTCAGAAAATATACATGAGTTGCTAGACTAGTCTATGTATACTCAATTATCAAGTCATTCTGAGAATTATTTCAAACTGAATAAAAACATTAAAACAATAATCACATCACACAACAAGTGAATCACCTAATATGTAATAACATCCAATTGTAACTTCAAATATGAATAACAATAATCTTACCATGGGCACCTGGGTTTTCCCTCATACATGGGTTAGCTACTCCCATAAACGATCCCATAACCAAGGATTTCCTATTTTGATTCCCCTATATACCTTTCCCACATAGAGTGAAATAATAAAATAAAACTAAATTTTACACTAATTCAAATATTTACCATCCCCACAAGGGAACCACACATCGGTCCCCCTAACTTGGTCCTCTACATGACCTCAATTGTTCCCCCATATGTCGAAGGATGCTGACTAAGAGTGAGGGTATAATATAGATTGTGGAGAGACAATACCCTTTTTATCAAAGTAATACCATATTGGAAAATAAACAGAATAACCAAATAATATAACATTTAAAAAAATAATACTATTATAAATTGATGACAAAAATCTAAAATACCATACCCCAAATTAAATAGTGGATATGCACTAAAAATTATGTGGAATGTTTCGATTGGAAAGGAACAAAATTAATAAATATAATGAAAACTCCCAAATGGGTCCCAATAAAAATGTTGGTTCCTTCATCCATGGTCCATCCCAACTCATCCATCTAATATAGTCCCCCTTCTCTAAACCTTCCTTACAACCATGAAATCCCTTGGGGTACCAATTAGGAATCCTGAGTAGGGTGTTTGTACAACTCATTTGGCCCCCAAAAACAACATCTCAAATATTATCTATTCAAGAATAGTGTGCAATATTTTATAAAGAATAATATAGATGTAATAATATAAACAATTTACAGTTATTCATTTTTTCTTTATTTAATAACTTAGATTTTTTGTTCTTGTGGACACCTGAACTCTCAATACCCTTGACAGAGTCTGAACCATATAACAACATAAATTAAAATTTCATTATATCACATCCTATTTCATTATCTATTTCATTTCATTTCCAAATATGACCAATTAGAACCACATCCCAATTCCTAATCATGAGCATAGAACATCATGTCTAATAGGTAGTATGTATTTACAATCCCAGTCCCTATCCTAAAACTTAATATTAAAAGTTGGATTTTAATGTAGTAGTTCATATCTAACATTCAATTATCAAACCACCTCTATGGGCTTTTTATGTAGCATACCATGTCCCGCACTCATTTTTCAATTTGTCACCATGGACTTCTGATGCAGTAGACCATGTACTATAGACAAATATCACACAATAACATGTATCACAATATCACATGTATAACAATATAACCTCAATTAAGATTATTCAACATCAATCATCAAATCAAATTTCACAAAAAAATCATTAAATTATTTCAAATATTAATTAATCCAATTCAACCAAATGAATAACCAAAACAATTAGGATTAATTAATCGATCAGTTAATTAATCCAAATTCAATTAATTGCATAGCCAAAAATAATCCCATTAATTTATTCATCAAAAGTTTAATAAAATCAAACAATATAAATATCCTTATATATAATTAAATAGTTATTTATTCCAACTCAATAAATTATTTAGCCATAAAAATTTCAAATTAATTAATTCATCAATTAATAAAGCAAATTTCATCAATCTAAATATCCTTAATTTCAAAATCCCCTAATTAATTAATTAAAAAAAGTAATTTATTTAATTTCAGAAACTAAATTTCTAATCATCCAATAAAAAAAATACAATTAAATACACATAATTGGAAACAAGACTTTGAGATTGGAATAATAGACCACCTACCTCAAGATCATTGAACCACTCGCCAATCAAAAAATCTCAGAATTGAAATGGAAAGGTCAAACCCACAATGAAAAATTATATGACGCATAAAATCCTAGAAAAATGTTTAAATGGATAATGATCCATCGATAAAAGATCTATATCTAATACCAATAAGCCCAAACATTCCATCAAAGGAAGGAAGATTATGTGAAAGATGGAAGAAACCATGAGGGGTAATAATATCAATCCATTTCTGGTGCTGATCTTCATTTTAGGATTTGAATTATCGAGAAGGAAGACTGTAATTGCTTTTAATCCATATGGGATCCTCAGAAATGAGAGAATCTAATAATGGGTCAAGGAAGGGATTTTAGTGATATATGGTTGTATTTTAGGAATGTTTTTAATTATTTTATGTGGGTGAAATTACAATAATCTCGATTACCCATAACCAAGTGACTAATTGTAAACATTCTCCTAGGGAGTTGTATAGTTACATCTAGAACAGTGCATAGTTTAAGAAACTACATTCTAACAATGTGAATCCCATCAGTTTAGGTTCACATGGGTTTCTAGTATGGGCACATAGTTTGGGGAAACATCATGCCAACCATGAACTTCCCCAATTTCTTTCAAATTTCACAATTGTTCACCCAAATGGGCCCAAGTTAAAACCATAAAAAATCTCAAAAGTACAAAAAAAAATATTTATAAATGGTCTAGATACACCTCTAGAAAATGTAGGCACCTTATATCAATCATTCTATAACTTCATAATTTTTATTCTCCTCTAGTTCTATCATGATAATAAATTTTTTCCATTCATTTTCATATATTTATTTACATAATAGATCCAAAACCTATTTTAATAATTATAATATTTATTTATCTATTTTTTCAAAAAAAACGTTTTTCTTATATATATTTATTTTAATAAAATATTTTAAAATTGTTTTAACTTTATCTGAAATATTTATTTAAGAAATTTTCAAAACAATTTGACCTTTTAACAATGTGTTTTAAAAGGAAAATTATTTTCTTCTAAAAAACATGTACCATAGGTATATTTCTGAAAATGTGTATTAAAACATTATTTTAACATATACGACATGATTATAATTTTTCACTATAATAGACATTATTTTTTATACATCCTTTTTACATAGTAAATGTTATTTTAAATGAAAAAAATTGTTATATTATTTCAGTTTTTAAATTTTTTTTGAAAGTGAAAATTATTTCCTCAAGAAATGTTTTAATTTTTTCTTAATCTTTCATTATATATTTACAATGTTATTTTAAATGACCAATATTTTAAAAAAATTTAATAAATTTTTAGTCTTTAAATGTTATTTTCGAAGAAGATCTGTTATTTTCCACAAGAAATGTTCTTTATGATATTTTAAAATATTTTATCAACTAACATGACATCCTTTTATAGTAGTTGATATTTCATAAAGATATAATTCAAGGATACAATTCTTATTCTTTATCATTATTTTATATATTTATGGTGAATTTTTTTATGAAAACTACACCTATTTAGCAAGTAATACAACGAAAGAATGATTAATAAACAGTATACTTTTACCATGGGTTATACTATGATTAAATGATAATAATATGTTTTAAAATAGTTCTTTTCTACGGGTAATGCTATGATGAAATATTTTTGAAACCCATTTCGTTTCTAGTGTTCTAATATGATGAATATTTTTTGAACTCTTGTAATATATAGGAAACTATTTTAATCATGTGATGTGTGGGAACTATATATCCCTCCAATGAATTGGGTGAAAATGGACATCGTTTTAGTAAATATGATTTATATGATCTTCATTACATTTTCCCAATGTTATGTGTTACCCAAATTGAATTTTCACTATTATGAATGGAAATGATTACACATTCACAGTGTTATGCCCAAACCTAGATTTCATGTCTATAAGTTTATGGGTGGACCTGGATTCATGACCAAAAGTTTATTTTTGGGCGTTATTTTTATGTCATTAACTTAATGAGTGAACATGTTTATATTTATACTTATTCCCAATTTTATTATCTTATCTCTACTCTAAAAATATATATATATTTACATTTTTATTCTCTAATATATCTTGTTATTGTATTCTACAATAATTAATGTTTTATGGACAACAAACATTTATTTCATTGCACAATTATATAATCTATGATATGAATTCTATGAATTTAAAATTTTATTCTCATGTTCTCACAACCTTAAACTAATGATCCGTTGATATATCCCCTACATACCCTAAATGAGCATATAACATCACCATTTTTATGTTTTATTTCTATGGGTTATGATGAAAGGTATTATGTATGATATTTATAATAAAGGAGATATTTATGAAGAACATTGATGGAGGTGACATAACTCACTCATGGACCAATTTTTTAAGTGCCGATTTTTCTAATGACACTCGACCTAAACAATTATGGAAAGAGTAATTATGTATTTTAGTGAATATTAATCTAAAAATATTTAATTTTTATGTGTATGAAGTTTTTTCCATTAAAAAATAACTTCTGATAATATCCCCATTTGAACTGAAGGCTTTGGTTTGATAAAAATATCAACCTTATAAGGCATCAATTTTAACCTAAAGGAGGTTATCCAAATAAGAGGTATAACACTCAATAAACTATTCTCATTTTATTTATTCATATACGTCATTCAATTTTGGGATAACCATGATGAAAAAAATTATCTACCATATATTTAAAAATAATTATTTTTATGGAACAAACTTTGTTCATCTTCTTCACCATAAAATAGGAAATGATGGTTGTGTTAATTTCTACATGCATACAATAGTCTTATGTAGTGATTGTTTTTTCCTTCACCACCATTCATGGATGGTTATTATAATCGATATAATTTTATACAGGTTATTCATGATTTTATTATTATTCATAAAATATAATATATCATTTACCTTCTCAAAATTTCACCCATTAAAAATGATAATGTCTCCTAAACATACGTCTGGACTATCACATCCATGAATTTATATGATTCATTATTTATATTTTACTTCCAAAAATGACACTGAATATGCTTATAAATAATATATATGATATTTAATCCATTATTATATATCACAAGATGATAGAACCATGTGAATGATGAAACAACTAAAACTACCAATTAGAATCCTTCATGGGAAAAATTAAACATTAAACACCTAGAAACAAATATTTTATTATGGAATGTAGTAAACATGTTTTGAAATTTTATAAGATGATAATAGATGATATTTTATGTATTTATATATTTCTATTATATAATTGAAATAAATTATTATTTTTATACCCGATATTTAAATCGGTTACAAAGAAAGTTATACTCTCGGTTATCGTTTATTTCAAAATATCATCTTTATTCAAGTCTGTTTATGTTTATATTTTTTATTTGTATAATTATATGATATTTATTTATTAACTACGATATTTATTCTTCTATTGTAGTTATTTATAGAAATAACATGTTTTAATTCAAGTTTCCTCTATCTAACAAGTCAAAATTCTAAAATAATTTTTTAAGGAAAACCAATATTTATTTTAATTTGGTTGTGAATAGTTTTATTCACAGTAAATATTTTATTAAAAATATATTCGAGAATATTTCTATAATTATCTAATAATTTATAAAATATTTTCTTCCCATGTTTTCATTTCGATAATAATGTTTATAATTAATATTCTAGTCATTTTATGAATGAGGCACTGTTTTATAAATTGTGATAATAAAATCATTATTTTAGAACACACCAAATGAATAGTGATTATTGCCACCATAACCCATATTTGGATTTAAAATTCCTTTAATATTTTTTACTGTTATTTAAAATTATATGTTTTCTCCGATTATATTTTATTTTTTATTTTTTCATATATTATTTCAAAATGAAATGATTTTTTGTTTTCAAGAAATATCCATGTGATCATTCAAAAGCCTTTTCATCTTTATCCAAACCCTTTAATTAATATTGGGGTTTAATAAGGACAATACATATTAATACCATCCCACAAATTTATTTGGATTAATTATTATAATTTTTATTGGGTAAAGTAGATAAATTATTCATTATAGTATATATACAACATAAAGTTTTTGATTATTAAGGCATGTTGAAGAAGTTAAATTGTTTGGTTATTTGAGAAATGAATTTGAATTAATATGTAATGGTTGGTTCCTAGTATTGAAATGAATCTCGATTCATTATTAGGTCTCATAAGGAAATAAAATTTTGGTTATTTGGTATATTCTTTACACATTTATGTGTGATGTATTTCCGTAATGACTCAATTATATTTTTATGATGTTTACAAGTAAAAAATTCTATAACTTTAAAATTAGTTATTAATTTCCATGGGATTATTGAAATTATTATGATATTAATGGATAAGATACAAGATCATGTGATTATTTATATGGAATTATTTTATCATCACTTATTACCTTGATATTTTTTCTAACAAATTTATTTTATGGTGAATTTTATTTCATCCCTTCCCTTATATATCATCTAAGGTGACCCTTTTATTTTGATTCGATCCACCAAGATTTTTTGAAGTTTACTTGGATTTATATTAAAGGATTTTATGTATGTAATTAGATGTTTATAGAATAAAATAAAATAAAATATTTTATTTTATTAAATATAATGTGATTTTCATGCATGTATATTGTTTTACAAGGCTGCTAAACTATTTAGTCCATACATAGGTGAGAGAATGTATAGTGTTCAAATATAAAAATGTAACCACTACATCTAGCCTAATAGAGTCGGGGTTGTTACAGTTTGGATGGTAAAGAATTATATTTTTTGTTCGGTTTTCATTTTCAATTAATGATTGTTCTTGGGATTGTTATTGGATATGCAATGTGAATTTCAGTCCGAGGGTGGGGATAAAGTGGAAAAGGGTAATGGGATGAGAGGTGGAAGGAATTACTCTACACCGGATGGATAGATTGGAATGGGATGAAAAGGGTAGTAATATAGTTCATGAAGGTTTTTTATAGAAATCAGAGAAGAGAGTGATGGATTAGAATAATAGTAATGGGTTGAAAACTAATATAAATGGTAATGGAAAAGGGTATAAAAAGTCTTATATGAGGAAAATGAAATTTCTTTAAAAACAAAGGTCGTTATACCTCATTAAACCATAAATTATGTAGGGGTTATAAAGGTAGAGATTTTGGTAGATGATATTATTTGTGAATATAATTGGAGGGAATAATATAATCTTCTAAATTTTAAACATATATATTAATCGAAAATCAGTTTGTTGCAGAATGATCTTATATGTTACCATGTGGTTCCTGCTGGGGAATTTTGGATTTCCAATTATCATAAATATTTTTATTTGTGATAATACACTTTAGTGTGTCCTTATGTTGACTAATATATAACAGATACATCATGAGATGTTACCTATTGTTTTTTGTCACAATTTTTCTACAAAATTTGGTACACATATACTTGATTTTTTCCACATATGTTTTCTAAAATATCGGCATTCCTTATGCCATGAAAATTAAGACATTCTATAAGGTATGAAAAATTATGTACTTATTATAAAATAAATAATTACATTTCTATTATATCATTTCAATTTTTTGGTGGAACGTAGCATAGTGAATTACCAGGGATGAGATACTCAAAAAAGGAGATAAAAAGGTTACGAACATATTATTAGCTTGAAATCAATCTCATAATATTTTTTTTGGGTTGTGAAAGAAAATGTAGAATGGCCCATGTTTCAAATTTTTTCATGAGGGATGTGAGGCATGTTGCATTGATAATATAAAAGTCACCTTGTATTTCTTCCAATTCCATATGTTTCCTCTCTTACTCAACTTCACCATTACATTATCTCTATCATATTGTAGCTTAGTTATCCATGCCTTTGGAAATTCACTTCACTCCTATGGACAATATTACCCACTTCCATCATACAAGTACTTCTTCCATTATTTTCTATTTTAGGGATGTTTTAAATAACCATTCATTAGTAAATAGGGAAATATTTTCATCTAAACATGATAACTATATCACTCTAATGTCTTATACTATATAACTCAAAAAATCAATAAAAATAGATTAATATCCTATGTAGCATCTCATACATCATATTATTTCTCTAAAAAGATTTATATCTAGAAATCCTCAAATACAATTGATAAAAATGTAACTCCCAATTTTAAATTTTTCAATATTATACTTGACATGATTTCAAATAAAAATTTAGTGTAGATCTCCATCTTTTTGAAGCCCAACATATCATCATGTGAATGCTTGTATGGTAATGAAAATTACCAACTATGTTATCATAGCTTCCCTATAAAACAATTAAAGAACATAATTAAATAAAATATTTTTCCCCCAAATTTACTTATTTCTTCATCATGTGTGAGTGATTAAAAATCCTCATATTTTCTTTTAAAATATTATCACTTCATTAATCATCCCATAGAATTTCATTTCTCTCATCAAACTCTAGAAATATCTTTCTTAAATATTTATCCTCCCTATACTTAATATCCTTAACATCCTAAAATGATTTTTTTGAAATACCCACTAGAAGGTGTCATGGACTCCTATTAGTTTTTCCAAGTATAATTTGAATTTATATTCAATGATTTGTGTTTTTATTATTAAAAAATAGTATAGCGATACTAATATAAGTTTTATGAATTCCTGAGTTGGAATTGGATTTAATGATAAACAAATACATACATGTCTATGAGGATGGGTGAGTTGTGTGCTTATACATGGAAAAAGGAATATGAGATTTCTTGATTCATAGGATAACAAAGCTGTAAAGATTCAAGGGATTCAAATTTTTGATAAATATAGTTCTTTAATTGTTATAAAACAATATATGTGTATTTCTTATTTTTTAGGATCCCATTGAATGATTAAAAGTGGCCTGGAATTTATAAGATTGATGTAAGAATTTTGAGTGCTGGGAATTGAATTTCACGAATCCATGAATTCTTATGAGTCGGAATATTTCATATGACTTAACAGGGAATTTAATTTTAAATTTTGATTTCATGATGACTTCATATAGTGTTATATGACTTATTACTTTTTATGAATTCAATTGGTTCTTTTTTAGATGTTGAATGACTCGTATGACTTTGGGGAAAGATAATGAAATATAAAAATTAATTCCATATAACATCGTGAAATTTTAATATGAAAACACAAGTAATTAGAAATTATATTTCCCAAAAATTTGAAAAAGGAATGTATAATACATTTTTTAAATTTCCCAAATATATAAGATATTTAAAATCTCAATGGATATTTGGGCCAATTCCATATAAATTTATTCAATTATTCTAATGTTTTAACAAATTTAAATGGAAATTATCCATCATGTAAGAAAATTTTCTTCTGTATTGTAAAATTTATCTATGAAGTGGATAATTGGATAGAATATAATAAATTTTAAGTTCTCTTCTACTATTTAAGTGTAATATAATTAATCTAGGTAAAGGTGAATACTATGTACGAATTTTTTTAGATAATAAGAAATATTAAAAACCTATACTATATTTTTCTCCTCGTATAATATTCACATATAAATAAATATCTTAAGAAATTATAAATAATAGTTACCTTTTATATTAATATAAAATATTTGGAATATTAATAATAAAAATTATTAAAAAAAATTCTATGTTGAACATCATGGATCAACAATCATGATCATACACATTTCCAATGATCCAAGATAATATCGAATGAAATCTAGTAAAGGGGGATAATTGAGTGTTTGAGATTATCCATATTGATTAAATGACAAAAAACATCCAATATAATGTTTATTTGTAAATTTATAATGAAGACATACCCATAAGGATTTAGAATTGTTTAATATAATTAATTTTATAGAGAACTCGTAAGAAGAAATTCAAGATCCCTTGAAAGATTTAAATGAGTTTTAATTTATAATGACAAGACTGGGATCGTTAGAATATTTTTTTTATTTTAAGATCATCAGAATTTTGAGATCCCAAAATATCCTCATTTGGAATATGAAAGATAATTTTCTTGATATATTCTATATAAAACTACACAAGTATCAAAGAATAGAATGAATTTTCATACTATTATTTATATCAATAACATCATGAGAGATAATTACAAAAACATTGATACACACATTTATTGATGATAAAATCATGTGTAAGTCATGAAGGTATTTTTTAAATGAAGAAGACTTGATTCCAACCTATGGAAAATAAATTTAACGAACAGGGTCATTAAAAAATCTGATGGAAGTTTGGAGACTAGCAATTTTCATCACCCTCATTTTATGGTAATTATATTGAAAATGTTATACATAGGTGAGCCAAATTATATACACTCAAGGAGGAAGGCCGTATAAATTTTTATGAAGAAAAATATTACAAAAAAGGGTGTATTTATATTTTCGATCATTTATAATAGTAGTAATTTTGAAGATGAATACTCTCATGTGTGAATTAGTATCAGGAACACAATGTGTCTCTATATTGATTTGAATTTTATGGTTCTTATAGTAATAAAAACTTGGTGATATATAAATTAAAATGTGATTGGTGTGTCAAATCAATATTGTAAAGGAGTAAGATCTTATACAAAGACTTTTAAATCCTTATCATCCTTTTTTTCTTTTAAAAATATTTTTTTGATTTATAGTGATATAATCTCTATAGTTTGGCTTGAGACCTTTACATGTGATATAGGTTAGTTCAAAAGTGTGTAAATCATAATAATGAAAGAGAAATTATATTATCCCATACCCCTTGTAGTGATTCAATTAGAATAGGGAACAAAAATTTGTATCATAAGATAAGTTCCCCTCTGTGTGATTTCTAAGGATCCTGATGATTTAGAATATAAATTATATAAAAATTAGGCGTCTTTACACTTTTTATTGAAGTAAATATGATGTCTAATGGAATATTATACTACCCTACCTCTTACCACTTAGCTTATAAGTTAGATATCATTTAGTAGTGGGTCTTCCTCAAATACTATAATCTAGTATGACACTTTTTTAAAAGAGAAACATATAGAATGATGGTAAGGATCAAAATTATATTTTATTGTGTATTTTAGAAAGGGTGTATAACCAATATTGTGATATAAAACTACTAAGTAAAATAAATAAAATTTCAGAAGTATTAATGAAAAAAATAAATATTAGGGAAGTCATACATTAATTCTAGTGGTGTAGATTTTGAGACCTAATTATATCTAATGATTTTACTATTGAGTATTACATAAGAAGTGTAACTGATATTGTGAGTACTGTTCAGGGTTTTTGTGAGAACATAGATGATAAAACTATTTTCAAAATGATTATGGTGGATTTTCAATATATATATTATCCAAAAGTTTCATAATTAGAATATAGGGAGTATTTTTCATTTGATGGTAATCAAAACATTCTAAAAGATAATTAATAAAAGATATTCCCATATTTAAAACAAAAGATAATATAAGATACATATTTTTTTTGATTATAAAAAAAGTCAAAGAATATAAATTTAAAAAAAAGTTATTATGATGGTGAGAAATTTAAAGAATACTTCAATAAAAAAGTCACTTCAATCAAAAGGGTTTTTAAAGGGAAGGTGGTATGGAAATTGTAAACATGAACAAACTTTTTACAACTACAATGGTATTTAACACATTTCTATGAATTTCTATAAAAGAAAACTATTTTTCAAGAATTTGATGAGGGGGATTTAATGTCTAAATATATATATATATAGAGAACAATTATCAGAAAAATAATAATAATTAGAATTATAGAATATAAAAAAAGACTCTAAAAAACTCAAGATTCATTGTAAGGCTTATATATTTGGAAGAAATTAGTTTTCACATATCATGAAGTGATGATGACAAAGATATGACTAAACTGGAATTGTTACTGGTTGGAATAAAGGATTGAGAATACAAACATATCATGAAATAAAAGGGAAAACTATGGAAAGAGAACAAGAATGAGGTTATTGAAGATAAGAATATGCCAAAAATGAAATGACTTAAATTTATTTGAATAATAATAAAAGATTTTAGTTGGATGATCTTGATAACATGGTAACTTGTATTGTAGAGAAACATGATCAAAATGTGGAAGATTTTTCTAAGAAGAAAAATATATATGTATCTTCTCACGACATATTAATTGAAAATATATAAAACTTGTCAATGTAATCAAATGTGAATAGAGAAACATCAAAAGAAGGTGATAAAATTTCTTCCAAAATACCATATACATATATACGTAATATATCTAAAAAATATAGTATTTATAATAGTGAAGGTATAAAAAATTGAAAATAACCTATCTAGTCTAAGAATATATTCTATGAGAAATTATCCAAATAAAATAAAGGGAATATCAGAATAAGGATATCATTTTTCATAATGTAAAATAAGGACCAATATGAATCAAATTAACCACAAAAATTATATAATGATATATTCTCATTGTGGAATAAAAATTTCCATAGTATTTTAATGGTTTTGTTGAAGGTGTACAAATAAAGCCTACTCTCTCTAGTATAATAAGTAATTTTCATGGTAAATTCATGCACCAAGGGGGTTTTGGTAAGAAATTGAGGAAAAAATCTATGTTGAAAGATTATTTGACTAAAAATGTACCAAATCTACTAACTAGGAATAGATTTGAATATTTTGAAACGATTTGTGGAAAATGAAAGAAAGGATGTCTTAATGATATGCAGTGCATGGTCATCATACCTAGAAAACATCTTTATGAATAGAAAGAAGAATAAAATAAAAAATATGAATTTAAGATAAGACAATCAAAAAACAAAGAAATGAAAATTCAAAGGGATCTAAGAATGTAAGATGAGAATAATAAATTGTAAGGACTCACTAGTAGGAGATAATTATATGAAAATAGAGAGAACTCAGATAAATGAAAAAGATGGATGAAAATAAGTAGTTAAACCTTAGATGTTGTCAATAATTAAAAATTTTACACTGAAACTAGTAGGAAAATGTAAGATAAACTATAAAAATATTTGGATTATCAATTCATGGGATATAAGATTGTATAAAAATTAAATCATCTAATTAATGGAGAATAAATATGGAGTTTTAGGAAAATTGAAATGAAAATTACTTTAAATCTGATATGAAAATAATACATCACACTACTAATAAGTTATAGATGATTACATGAGTTTAAAACAAGTTAAAATTGTTCATTGGAAAATAATTTTTTAGTTTACAAGAAATGGAAATCTAGGGATGAGATAAAAGTCTAAGCCTCAGGGATACTTTTGAGGAATATATAGGTCCTTTATTATTCCATAAAATTTTATATTTACTAAAATTTTGGGAATTAAAAGAGGTTATTGAATATTGAATTTTATAGAGAGAAAAGGTTGAATTCTTCATATTATTTTATATATACCATGGTAAGGTTAGGTTTAATTCATCCCTTGAATAGAGAAGGTATATTTTATTTTTCATATAATAAATCCATAAATTCTAGAAAGTTCTACGAAACTATAGGAAGAGTTTTTTTATCAAAATTTCAAATCATTTTAAATATTTTTGCGGAGATAGAATGTTGATTGATAAAAATATTAGAAAATATGGTTTCATCTGATTTTTAATTATATGTTTTTATGTGTTTTTTGATATGTGTTAATTATATATTTTTTTCATAATGAAACTATTTAAGCATCCCATAAAATAATTTTTTGGATATTATGTCACATTAATGGAATATATTGGACAATATATATGATCCTAGTTATATAAATCTGGTATTATTCACAATTTTTTATGAATACTTATAGTAGTATAAATAAAATCTATTTTCAAAGAGAATTAGGTGATGCCATCATTTTCACGTGGGGATAATAAATGTTATCTTGATCTAGAAAATTAAGAAAGAGAAAAACGATGACCTCTATTTTTTCATTTACATTTTCATTAATTATGTGGGGGAATCAATTAATTATTTATTTCAACATAATATCATTTTCTTATTATAGGTATTAATGAAAAATCAATAATAGTGAATGATGTTTCAATGTAAGAATTTTATTTATTTTCATTGACTCTATATTTCATCAAATAACGATTCATATATTGATTCTTAGATGATTTTAATAGATTCATGAGTTTGAATAGTATATAATACATGATTATGAATCCATGTTAATGAGACTGAGTGAGACACTATTATTTATATGGTAAATGTAAGGTGATATTTTATTTTACTTGAAATAACTATCCAGATAAATTCACTATAGCTTAATTTTTTCTGACAATAAATCTATTATTCATGGAAATAAAGGCATGTGTAGGTGGATAATAGTGCACTGGACTACTATTATTTGTTAATGTGTGTTTTAGATGACTGATAATCAATTTAAATGATTAAAATAGACTTATAATTATTATAAGTAAAGTCTAGATTTTGTGTCTTGAAGTATGAATTTCAATGTTTAATGGATTTTTGTGACTTGGAGTACTTTTTATGAATTTTAATGGAACTATATATCACATTGTGATTTATAAATTACTTTATATTGTTTTTTCAAAACATCATGTATGAATTCATCGTGTATTTTTATATAATTTCAATCTGTCTTATGACTTTGAGCTATGATAGAAAAATGGAAAATCCACTTTATAGGACATAAATACATTTTTTAATGAATCCAAATTCCATATATAATTATGTTTTTCTAGAAATTACTAAAAATTTATTATCCTAAACATATGTTATTTAGGAATATTAATAGAGATCTGAATCCCCATAGTCAATTTATTCTAGCGCATAATATATTTCTTCTATGGATCAAAAGTTATTGGAAATAATAAATTTAATTATCCTACTCATAAGAGATGTTTATGGAATATAGGAAATTTAATCTATATGATATATAATTTACCATTATGTAAGAAATTTTGATCTATTGTGTGATAATTTATTTTTTTGAAGTAATTCATTGGAAAATTTCATATGGTGTATTGCATTTAGGTAGGGAATAAGATTTTTTTGACTATCTAGATGATATTTATCTAATTTTATCATATAATAAATTAGTTAAATTTCAAAAAAAATGATTTAAACTCTTTCTAATTAAAATGTAAATTATATGGAATCTTCAGAATAAATTTAGTAAATAAAAAATGAAATAAAATTAGAAAATTATGTTATGATGATCTTCTGGGATAAAAAATTGGGATCATTCATGTGAATCATGGTACATTGGAATATTGAATTAGAACCAATTAAGGGATAAACCATTTAGTATGAGATGACTAAACACTACTAAAATGAGGACTACACCAGAATAATGGGGTTCCATGACAAAAATTTTAATGATTCCATACATGTTGTGAATTTACTCTATATAATGAAACATATTTTATAGAAAATTTCAATAGGGGGAAACACCTAATACTTTGGATATATAAATTAGTTGGAGTGGTTAGTGAAAATTTATGATCTAGTAAATTATTCTAAATGAGGTGATCAACTTTATATGAATATCGTAGGTTTTTTTTATTTTGAATATGGAAGATCTTTTTAATGAAATTTTGAAAATATAATAAAAATGGTATCATAGAAAAAATGGTTTTAATCACATTGATAAATATTTTGAACACTATGCAAGATAATTCTTTAGGGAGTGATAAACCACTATATTGAACATAAAATATTGAGTGTTATATTGAGATATATTTTATTATAGAATAAGACTCGTTACATGATTATTCAAAAGTTATTTTTATTAATATATCATTTTTAAGATCTAAAGTGTGTTTTGAGAGTAGTGTTCCTAATAATTTTCATTTCAATCTAAATGTATAGTATGTTTTTTACACATGAAATCCAGATATTACAATCACATGGAGGAAGAAAATTTCATGTTTTGTCAATGAAATCATCACTATAAGAAAGAGTTATATATATTTTAGACCATTCGTTGTAGTGGTTACTGTGAATCTATAACTCTATTATGTGACTAATGAGCTAGAAAATATTGTGACTCTATGTTTCTACTATCATTTTCTTGCATATAGTTATAACCAATCATAGATATACTATATAAAATGGGATTGGATCATCTAACAAATCATGAAAATTAGTGTTTTTTAACAAGTTAAATACTTTTTTTTACTTTCATGGGATTTCATATGAATTCTTGCAAGTTAGTGTGAGATAAATTCATTATGGTGGATGTATAATATTACCTGTAACATAGTTTGGGTTAAATATATCTACACATAAAAAGAGAAACAGTTCACAGATTAACCCTCTCTCCATTTTATTAATCAAATTTGTTCTTGGAACAACATAAAAACACCAACTTAAATATATATTACCAAAATAATGTCTTTTAGACTTGTAGATATCTCAAAAAATAGAAATTTTCCATAACCAATCATTTTTACATTAATTAATGGTCTTTTAAAAAATTATACTTATCTCTCTATTTGAAGGTTCCATATACCCACTTATTTAGGGATTATAAAGGTGGATAATGTTATAAAAAACTATAAATTTATTTCACATTTTTCTCAAGAAATGATTATAAATATAACTTCCATGATCATGAATTAGTTTCTTAAAAACCGAATATAAAATAATTATGTTCTTGTTAAAAAATGTGGAAACCACTTTCAAAAAATTGGTTGTAGTGGTTGTTACTTCAACCCAGATCAAAATACATTCTACACACACCATATGTATGAGTAGTTGAAGGATAAGTTCTATGGTCTCCTGATTTCAATCCCATTTACACCAAAACATACACTTATTGGATCATTTATTGTGTCATTTTGTCTCTTTTTTCAATGTTACATATGTATTGATATTGGTCGCATGAAACCATGATTCTTTTTTCTTCCTAGTGTAGAGATGTTTAAAAACCATATAGTAATATTTTATCGATAGTCTGTTGATTTCCATTTTTTCACTTAGTTAACGAAGAGTGAAGAAATCTCGTACACATTTAATTTCACTCCTTTGAAAATATACACAAATCCACCTATATCTAAACTAATTCAATGGTAATGTATCTTCCCATAAATAAATATGGATGTCATGTGAAAATATTTTATTATACTAGTAAGATAGTTGTGAGAAAATGGTATCAGTTTTAATATAATATTGTATTTATGTTAACCTTGGTTTAGAAGTGAGTTCTAATGAAAATTTTGTTCATCCAAGAACATTTCTTAAATCACAAATTATTCCAATACATAGAAAAATATAAACATGATCATTTAAATATGTATTGGAATTATTTTAACTAACATACTTTTATATATAACATCTATCTAAAACTCTTTATTTAAATGACTCCACTAAAAATTTAGGGTTTCTCTTCCTTAATCATTAAAAAAATACATCTACAATTTATGATCACTATGGAAAAAAAACATTGTAGAGATCACTGTATTCTCTAAACTTATCAAAACTAAAACACTACCCAAATTTATATATTCTACAGGGGAGTGTATTTGAGATGGCATTATTTAAAAGTTAGTTTGGAGGATAAATTTTTTATAAATTTATCATTATTAAATCAAATTATTACTCTTAACAAAAAAAATCTAACAACATATATTAAATATATTAGAAATTCCTAATTTTGTGGTAGCATCATTGGGCTAGTGATTAACCATGTATTCAATTCCCTGATTTACTCATTTTTGTTCTTGTCATATCAAAATTCTAAATATTATGCTTAAATAAGAGTTAGGGGTTGATCTTTTTTTCTAATAGTATTGAAAAATCTGTTTTGAAAATTGAAATTTTCTAGAAAACATAAAATTCCCTTCATTTTGTGTTATTATTCCGACGTCATTATCAAAATTATTTTTTCAATATCACCCAAAATTTATTCTTTTGAGAATTTTCGGGATATTATATTGCCATATAATACCATGAATTACGTTTATACCTATTTTTAAGTGGAATATCTCTTCACGCCACTCAGTCACAATGACAATATAATTCAACAATACATAGAATTATAACATGTAGGCCAAAAATATCATCAATGAAAACATCAAGGAAATCAAACACTATAATATGAAATATATGATTTCATATCCAGAAAATTGTGATGGGTATATTACACATGTCATTGTACATGTATATGAGGGTGAATGTTCTATTATGTAATTTTCCAGTTATCTTTTCTGAGTCCACAGATGCAATGGGTATTTAGATATTCCTCGAATAACCATACAAAAAATAGTATAATTTTTTCCCTGCAAGCCTCTCAAAAACATTATCCATGATTGTAAATAAAAAATGATAATACCTGGCTTCATTATTTAATTTCATAGAACTAAAAAAATTTCTTTCATATCACGGTTCGATTGAATATTTTCTCATAGTCAATTTTTACCATTATCATTTCTCATTTCCATGGGGAAAACATGATTTGGATTTTTGATTTGTTTTTTAGAATAGATGAGATGTTTTTAGTATCAAGTAACTTCAACACAATATTTTTAACAAACTACTTAAAATAGGAGAAAAAATCGTTTATGATTTCTGTGTTTTCATCTTCCCTTGTTTTACTCTTAATATTTTCATTAAAATGATGGGTTTGAGGCCTTCAATGATTGTGATTCTTGATGTGATCACCTTCATCTTTTGTTCTCAGCTATATCCAATAATTTATCTTTTTATTTTGAGTGATTTTCATTATCAATTGCTAGAATTTCCTATCCTTTCCCATTTAATTTGTATCACAGATTTCTTTGGAGTTTCATTAACAATATCCTTGGTTATTTAATTATATAAGGAGTTAATTTAAGAAAATTATCCCACTAAGGTTGTTATAAATCATTAAGTTATTCATTTCTCTCCATCTCTCCACTGAATTCATCCTCTTGATAAAACCCTTCTTTAGTAAATAAAATCATCCTTTTCATTTTTTGTCTCTAACAATCAGTTATCTTACTTTATGGTGGGGATTAGTTATGGTTCAATTATTCAACTCTATATTTTCTATATTTTTATATCAAATTGAACAAAATATTCTCCAACTCAAAAAATAAAAAATCTATAATTTAGTTCAATTATTATATAACCAATAGAATGAAAATAGAATTTATGAATAATTAAAAGAACACCATTATCCATAACTTTACAAATAGAAAATAATTGTAAAAGATGAAAATTCCCACCTTCAATAAGGAATCTTCAACAATGCCACTAGAATATATCATTGATATATTTAATATCATTAATGAAACCCTTATTGGTTTATTATTTCTGAACCGAATATTTTATAATGAATTCAGTGGTATATTGGTTAAACTAACCCATACAAAAAAGATTTATCTGCCAATGGTGCAAGATCATTTTGGGAATGGAATAAGGAAATTACTAGGATACAAAATTCATAGTGATATATTATATTATAAAACTACCTACAATTATTTAATTAATGAATTCATAACCACTTCCTCGAATTTAGTTTTATTCAAAAAAATATCCTTGAATAACATTCCATGTGCTAACATTTGTTAAATAACCTCACTGAATTGAAACTTAATATGATTATTTATTAATATCTCTAAAATTTTCATAAATTTATCATCCATATTCCACGGGAACATCCTCTTAAAATGTAATATATATATTTTAATGCTGAATATAATGATTCTTTACTAACATTTCCACATTGTACAATTACAAGGTTCCATATATTGGTTTTTCCGTCATCTCTTCATTCATCTCGATCAATTTTTACAATTTATTATCATTGAAACTATAATTTATATATAATATTAATAATTATTTTACTGAAAATATTATCCAATTTATTGAATTATTTAACTCACCGACACTATTTTTAACTCTACATTTCCTAAAAAATCATTTGGTGAACACTTAGTTTACTTTTTGTAAAGATGTCCTAATAGAGACTCTAAATATTCGAACAACTAATGGCCATATATTAAGTAGTTCTCGTGGTAATAAATATTAATCTTGATATGGCTATGGAATTAGTTATTTTTTTATATACATTGTCGCCTGCAACTTATAAGATGGATGTACTTTACTAAATTTTAGCTGAAAATACAAATTCATTTGATAAAGTTACATTGAGGTGGTTTAAAATTGATTAAATATGGGTTTGTGTGGTTTCTATCCTTTATAGAAAACTATCGAACCTTCTATAAAAATGTAATTCTTCCCTCCTTTTTATCTTTATTCCATAACATGATCGATCATCATACCTTTTTTAATATCTTTTTTAGTACGTTTAACGCTGGTTATATCTAAATATCTTTACCTCTCCGATAAGAGTGTCCTAAAATATTATATGAAATTACTATAAGAGATGGAGTCTTCAATACATTTCGATAGAAAATAACTGTAAAGGCATGAAGATTACACCTTGATTATAGATATCCAAATAGATCTATAACATTTTGAAAATGTATTCTGTCACCCTATGGAACTTGTTTGTATCATCCATCTGATTTATGCCACTATTAGGAGGTTCCCTCTCTCATTTCAAATATTAAATATCATCTGGTAGATCATCCATAACATATTTATCTTCAGTGCCCTGTTAATTCTAATAAAAGATATATTTCTATACGGTTACATTTAGTCCATCAACATTATCCAAGTTTATTCTTATTATCCTCTTCCAAATATATTTTTTATTCCACCAAGTCTTTTATGGGATTCTAGTTCTTCCCTTTTTGATCAGTAATTGTACCTATGAAATATATTGATTTTGAGGTTTAATTCAAGGGGTATAAGAAATTTCAATATGACTAATTGGTTTCATTGGGGGTATCTGAAGAACATAAATTCTACAATAAAATACAAACATTCTTTCATGTAAAAGTGAAAATATGTTAATATAGAAATAAAAAAATAATGTATTGAAATAATGAATAAATATATGACTCATTTTCAAGTTATCTGATAGGTTCCCTATAAATATAATAAAAACTTTTATATTCCCCCATGTTTATAACCTCTTAAGGGGAATATTCATTTTTTAAAATTTTTACTCATTATATAAAAATCACTAGACTACACAATTGTATAATATTGATCTTGAGTCCCAATATCTAGCCACTAAAGAAGAAGGAATCCTCACTAATGTAATCTTGATTATTTATTCATATAGTGAAAAATATATTCATGGAAACGATAGAAAAACATAATTAAGAACATTTTTTAAAACTAGGATGATAGTGGATATAAGATAAATATTGAATTGACAACAATATAAAACTATGTATAGTGATAGTGGTTGGATTTCTTGCCATATTTTTAATATTATGATTTACCTACCTTATGAATAAACATGGGAAATTAATTATCAGACTCAAAATAAATTTATTCCAATTAGTTTATAACAATTATAAATACATATTTATATTAATTTCATGTGGATTATGTAACATTGTAAGACGTAGACTAATTACTTTTAATATGAATGTTGAAAAATCATAATTTGTTATTGGGATTGTATCCCCTCTATCCTCTATCACAATCATTTTGATCCGTTAATTTCCCAAACTCTTACTAAGTGACTATCATATAATATTCAATTAGTATCAATTCAATATTATTCTAAGAAAAGTGATTGATAATCTAAATTAATAATTTATGTTAAATCCTAATTCTATTACCCTCAATTCACCATCCCCTAAGGGGTTTCTCACTCATGAAGGAATATTCAATCATCTTCAAGGAAATAGTAAACTGGAAGGGTAAATTTAGAGTAATAATTGAAATAAAAAATGAGGAAATAATAATGTGGTTTTAGGAAATTGAACTACCATAACACATTGAAATCAAATCAATGATAATGATTTTAAACCCTCAATGTACTTTATAAGAAATGCTCTAGTCCCTCCTTGGAAGTCTTCTGTATTACAGGCTTCATCATCTAGGATCCGTTATCGGAAAATTAATTCTCCAAAACTAGATCAAACAATAGTCTTATAACTTATAGAATAAATATGTTTATATTTGAAATAGGCCGGACCATAGAGATTATGGTGTGGCTTAAAAAATCCTTGACATTAAACAATGTAGGGACCATCTTCTAGACGAAAATGGGTCACTATGATGTGAATAAAAAATAAAATCTTTTAAATTTTAATGTTCCATAAAGATCGAAGGATTATTATTTGAGACATAGACATATTTCTAAAAATATTTCAACATCTGAGAATAAGTTTTGATGTAAGAGTGATACTACAATGTGATGGTCAGAAGAACAAATTTTGATGTTCTACCATTTCACCACCATACATTCCATATTGGATCTCTTTTTTCATAAAATTAACTATACCCCTTCAAATAGTAAATAGGTAAATCAATTATTTCCCTAATCAATTTATGGTACCATTATGCTTAAAGGATTTTCACTTTTGTGTAGAATTTTACATCTTCCCAATATTCAATGGCTTCACTCATACTGTCATCATTGTGCTTATCTCAAGATTAAATAATTTTTCATTAAATATTATAGAAATGGATAGTATCATATATATCATCCTTGATGTTTTTTAATATCTTCACACTTTAAACTTTTGTATCATACTTCTCCCATAATTCATAATGTGGTCTTCAAGATTCTATCATGATGTAATCACACAACCCTAACTATTGTAAAAGTAAAAAATATTAAATAACAACTTGGATTAGTGTATTTCTATTTTAATTATCCTCAAATTGAAAATACTAATTTCATAAGTATTTGTCTGAATTCCATATGTTTACATTGATTTATTTATAATATGACACACAACAACACTACTCCACTACTAAATTTTCAAATAAAAAACCAACATATAGATTATAGGTGTGGTCCCATTAGAATCATCATTATTGTTTCTTTAAAATATATCGATAAATTCCTCTTATATTTTATCACGTCATGATATTAGGGGTATGGGTTGAGTTGGATCATTTAATTTTAAATATACTCCAAATCCCCCAAATCATGTTAAATCTAAAATTTTTTATACATCCTTTAAAAACATAAATATGATATTTTTTGTTTTGTTGGGAATAAAAAATAGTGTCCCCACTACTATGACCATGTGTGACTAATATATTGTTTTTATAAGATAGGATGTATTCATAATCATTTTAGTTGTATTATAGGGTGTTACATTACACCTTGAAGGGTTTTCTTATGAAAATAAAGTACATAAAAAGGTTTTGTGTGCCTTTGGTGCGATTGTTTTTTTATTAAATCACAATATATGGGATTTCAGCATGGGGATTTGTGATTAATCATGAAGGGATTATCCATGAAATATTATTGTTTCCATTCTTAGTTAGGTAATATTGTTTCGTTCTATACTAGTCCAAGGTTTTGTTTAGAGGATACCATGTTTGAGTAAGGGTTGAATTATTTTGAGTAGTGATATATTGGTGATTGAGTGTTGTGTTTTGGTGATGAGTGATGTATCATGGTATTCCTTAGTAGAATATATTTTGAACTATTTTGACCCTGTGAGATTTATAGAGATCACAACATGATTTCAAGAGGTTCATCTAGGCTTCCTTTATTATGTCCCAAACGTGGTCCTTGAAACATGTATTTATATCCACAAATTTTTTAAGTAAATTCTATAAATTATCTTTTTAATTATATTCCATTAATCTTCATTAGTACTATAGGTGGATTATTTCCCTTTTAGGGTGTTTTTTCATCTCTTTAAGGATTTTCAGTCTTAACCATCAGTGTTCTGTCTATTGTGTTCGATGTTAATATTATATCAATTTTTTATATTTTTATCCTGTTTAATCATATAAAAAAATTATTTATAAGAATTTATTGTACATTTTTCTTTGATAGTGGTCACTTTCATGATGGGTAATTTCCATCTATTGGTTTTCTATGGCAGTCAAGAATATTTTGGTTTTATTAATTATCATATCATTCTCATTATTTTTCTTTTATTATTGAAGCTTTATTTATGGAAAGGGATTTATAAATTCTATTTTTTATTTTCTATTTTAATGTAAAATTTCAATAATTAACTTTATTTATAACAATTGATTGCATTGACTGGATTATGATAATCAAACAGACTTAGGTAAAGTAATGTTGTCGTATAACAAGCTTTTTTTACATTCCATTCATATTATTTCCCACAATGATTGATGTTTGTATGAAGGTTTATATTGTGATTCATTATTAATATTGACATATTATTGTATAATATAAATTTTTAGAGAAAATATATATTTTTAATGTATAAATAGAATGAATATTTGTAAATTACAAATATTTGTTTCTCTAGTGTTTTTTCTTCTTCTTAAAGATTATATGGGTACAATAAGATTATTTTTTAAGATGGTTTTATTTATATAATGTAATTGTTTTTTATTATTTGAATTACAATTTTAATAACCTACGTAATAATATAATAAATAATTTTCAAATTTATTAATATGAATTAAATAGGTTTATTATTTATACATATATTATGTAATTTTTAAATCAAAAAAACAAATACCTAAAACTAAAGTATTTTCACAAAAGTTTTCATTTAAAAGTTTAATTTATATATATTAGTAATTGAATTTGAAAATAAGAATATCCTTTTTTATGAAAATAATAAAATTTAAATATAGTGAATTTTTATTATTTTTGGAAAACATTATTTTTTCAGTGACAGGTTGAAAAATACATAGTTTAGTAAAAAAAATTGTTTCAATAATTTATGTCTTTTATAAGTGTAAAAAAAATTTAATAGGATTCAATGTAACAAAAGTATTTTATATTTATATTTAATCCACTTAATTACTTTTCAATCATTGTTATATTATTTTGCATTAAAATGTTGTGTCTCAAATTAAAAATTGTTTTTTCTAAAAATTGTATTTAAATGCATTATGATTCTCCATTTGCATTAAAAACAATCTCTTATTTGACTGATTTAAATTAAATTTATGTATTTTTTATCATAAAATATTAATACAGTTTCATTCAATGATTCTTTTTGGTCATATAGTTGGTATAAAATCATCTATTTCTCAAAGAATACTCATCTTGAAAACATTCTTTTCCATCATGTCTTTGAGGCATGTTTTAATGTAAAATTTTCCACCACGGAGAATTGAATATTCTAATATTTATTTAATATTTTATTCAGAATAATTTATATTTTATAATAAGGTAAAAATAATGTTTTTTATCAAAATGTATAGTGAAAATACCAAATATTAATTACCACGGTTAAGGTAAAAATTTATTTACTAATGGGATAAAATAAAACGATAATAGTTGAAATACCCTAAAAGCTTATCTAGGATCTATTTTGTGAACATATTTATAACATACACTTATATTTTAAATAATTTACTATCAGTGTTTCCTTGTTATATGAAAAAAACGTGGGTGTAATTCATTCATTTCAAAATTTATAGGTGTGCCACCTACCTCACTTATAAAAGGACCCCCCATCTCCTCTTATCTTTACATATTCATACCCCATTTTTTGAATAAAACATACCCAAATCACATCCCAAATTCCATCCTATAATATTATAAAACTTATATTGGGATAAATGTGAAACAATTATTTCTATTTGTGAAATCCAAAGGTCTATACTAGAAAAAATAAGTAACATTCTTCAACAATCATTTTTTTTATTTCACTCTACACTACCTTAAATTATTTTCAAACATTAATTATAAAAAAATAAAATTATATTATATATAATTTTTTTATATTATTTCAATATAATAACCAAAATACTTCTCTTATTCCATCAAATAGTTTATTTATTCATCATTAATTTATATGGAAGACTATTGTCTTGTGAACCGATGTTATTTGTTTTTTCATTACAGAGTCTCAAATTTGGGTAGGATAATAGATATAAGGTTTATAAATGATATTTATTACATAATTATAAATATAGTTTCATTTTTTCATATATATAACTTTTTTGAATTCAATTATTTAGGATATATAACAATGTCTATTAGTTTTAGAGAAGATTTCTACCTCATGAAGCAATAACATTCATTTTCACTAAATCTTACATAGAACAAAATAATGGTAATGATAATTAATATATGTTATATACATGACATTATTATCATATTAATTAAATTTTTTTATTATTAATATTGAAAATATCAGTTTATTTCTTTCCTTTTCACCCAATAAAAAAGTAATAACGTCTTTCTTGTATATGTGGACTACCACCATCATGAAGCGATATGACTCCCTATTCATAACAACAACACAAAGATAATTTATTTAATTATATTTAAATAAATATAGTTAGATATATATATATATATTATAATTATGTTAAAATAAAATATTACTTACCTTATTTCCATAATTATTTTTTAGAACAATGGAAACGTCAGTCATACATATATAAGACTTACTATCTCCATGATTTTAATGTACTTCATTTTTAAAAACTATCATCAAAGATTAATCATAAATTTATAGTTTATATACAAATATTATCAATATTTCATGGTTATTTCTCTGAATATGTTTAAATAATAACCCCTTTGACAATAGTGGACCTACGAAAGTCATTTATGACACATTAGCAATATATGTTCAGAACATATGACACAAAATTAATTGATTAAGTACATGTATGTATGATAGAGATAAGTAAAATAAAAGTCATAATAAACTTCAAAAAAATTTATCATAAAATTAAATAACCAATAATCATTTATTATTTTAGAAGATAAAGAAATAGATGAAAATTCATACTCAATGTAAGAAACATTATATAAATTTCAATTTATTGATCCATATTTCAATGTTATGCACCTACATTCTTTTAAAACATGTATATATCGCCCAACTGACATATTATATTTTAAATTTCTCTATTTTAATGGTATTAAATGTTTTCTATAGTGTTATTATTTCATGGTGATAAGAATTCAAATATTATTAATTTAAAAATGGATATTTATTTAAAAAACATATTCTAATATCTTCCATAGAACACTTACTTTTCAATGTACATGTTTTTAAAATGATTCTATAAATGTTTTTTTGGAGGTAAAAAATTTGTGACTTTTATTTGTAGTTTATTTTAAATTATTTTCATTGTTTTCAGATGTAATAATTAAAGATGTTTTATTAAGAACATTTTTTAATTTGGAAATAAGAATACTCTATTCTTAATGTACATGATGAAAACGAACTTTATGTCACTGTGAAAATTATTTTATTTCAAGACTCTTTCCATGATTTCTAGTATTATTTAATGAAAACCCCAGATTTCCTTTGTTTGGTATGTTTGATTTTAAAACGTATTTGTAATATAATTTTTATTTTTACATCCAAAAAATATTTCTAAACTAGTTTAGAAGATAATTTATAATTTTTCATTTGAGTATTATACTAAAACATATCAATATATAAAATCGTATTTTTAATGGTTCTATAAGGTTTCTATGAGATGATGTCCCAGGGTACCAAAATTATTTTACTATAATTGATAATGAATTTTCCAATAATTAATTTATATTAAAAAGGTAATATAAAATGATGTTTTGAAAATAATTATCATTCCCTTAGAAGGTAAAAATATATGTTTTTTAGAAAATTAATTTTCCCAGGTTTTCTTATTTTTCATAGAACAAATGGTTTTCTTCTATATATGTCTATTACTAATATATTTAAACACATACCACATTTTAAAACAAATCATATGATATAAGGATGGTTAATGAAAATTAAATGGTATAGATGAAATTCATGAAGAGTTTTCATGAAAAGAAATCATGTTTCATTTAAAGTATTTACATAGAAGAATAAATAGATACTCATTTAAAGTGTCCATTTTGTATTATATGGTATGATATTTATTATTCTTGACGTGATTATCTAAAAATATATTCCTAAAAGGTTACTAAAATATAGTAGAATGTATTCATGACATAAAACACTATATAACATAATGATTAAGTTTGTTTCTCTACATTTGGTATCATATGCCAGTTTAATCAACATTAGGGGTTAGTATAATGTTAATTAAATTCCCTTGAAAGATATTACATTATGGTTAACTCCAAGTAATATAGAATTTTAATATTACCAGGTTTGTTCTTTTAAAATATATCTATTCATAATGGTTTTCAATATAGGAAATAGGGAAGCAATAGTTGGAAGAAAATTAGAGGAAAATATCATTCCAAATATACATCTTATGATGCTTAGAATTTGAATAAAGCAGTTTGTTACATTGATGGATCAGTTAAAATAATCTATATGAAGTGGTCGTATCATTTCATGAGATAAAACCTCTTTTTAAAGACGTAACTTTTCTATTAGTAATCATTTCATGAAGAAACATCTGCTATCTTTTTGTGGATCATATGACCCTATGATAGTTCAAGGATGGATCATTTCTCTAGAGAAGATATTTTATGTCATGGGATGTTCGAAAAGTTAAATATACCTTTTTAAATTTATCATTTTGAAAGTGAATCTAATCAATAGTGGTCTTTTTTATAATAATACGGGAGAGAAAGATGATCATGATTCCATGGAATGGGAAATATTTATGAATATTTTCAATGAGAAATATTTACATATGGTTATTCAACTATGGATGGAAATACATTTCCTAGAAATAAGATAAAAAGATAAAAATTTTGTGGTCACATATGAATAAAATTTTATAGTAATTATCAACTACATTAATTATTCTGTTAGATATATTGGTAGTAAAATAATAAGATTTTACCCATGACTAAAACAAATTTTATAAAGACATTTGGAATCATGATATTTTGAAACCAATGAGAAAGGTGTTCATTATCTTGAAAAAACACGATAAGTGGTTTTCTAACACTAATGTGCCTTGTGATTATGAATGTAAGATGTGGTCTGGATGGATTGATTTGGTAACTATATTAAAAATAAATATGGAGGTAATAAAATTATATTCTCATTTATTGGTAAGTGTGCTAAAAAAACATTGTAGAATTTACTATGAAGTTAGGGAAGTGTTATTAATGTGGAGTTTTTTTTAATTTAGACCATGATTATAAGGGAAAGAAAAATATTGAATCAAGGAATGGGGTTATTGATGGACATATAATATTGAGATGTATTGGATTCAATAACATGTGACATAATGAAAATTTATTCCCAAAGCTAGTAACTAAAGATGAAAGTCATCAAAATTGAATGAAAAAGGGCGTGGAAAAATATTTTTCAACTACTAAGGATAATGATGGGCCTTCAAATGAATTTGTGATGGGTATGTCACCTATGTATTCAAAATATAAAAATACCATGGTTAACTATGGGTTATTCAATTATATCATTTTCAGGAAAAGTTTAATTAAATCTCAAATATCACCTCATTATTGTTAGATAAATTGTTTGGTAAAACTCTAGGTTGTATTATTAAATACACTATGATTTATTTTAATCATCTTCTTGTTATTTGTGGCATGGTATTTATTTTAAATAATGATTGATTAATCATAGTAGAGTATGATATCATTATTTTCATGGATTAGTTTTCATTTTATAATGATAATATATATTGATGTTCCAAAACTGTTTTATTCAATGATTTCATGTCTTCTATATAAAAACAAGAAGATGCTAATTTTGTTACATATGAAAGATAAATTTATATAGATGATGTTATTAAAAAGAAAGAAATTGGAAAATTAGTGATTTTATACTAGTTAATGATCACATTCAAGTTTGTTAGGATTATTTTTATGCTATTATTCCTAATTGGGTGGATCAATTTTCTGTTGACTTAGTTCCAGATTAAATGTATATTTATAAATAACCATATCTAATGGCACAAATGGATCATTTCTAAATTAAAATGAAATTTCATGAATTTTTAAAAAAGAGGTTTCATTCCACCTATCTCTTCTCCATGGGGTTCCCAAAATATTTTTTAAAAAAAATATTGATTATAAAATGAGACATTTCATTGTCTATAAATCTTTGAATAACATTACTGTCAAGAACAGGTGGCCTTTTCATCATATCAATGATTTATTTGATCATCTCCAAGGGGAACTGTATTTTTAAAGGCTGACATGAGGTAGGGATACCATTTTTTTAACTAAATGAGGGAGACACTCTGATGACTATGCCTCTGTCTACATATGGGTACGATGAAATTTTAATTATTCTGTTTGGGTTTTTTGATCCTCATAAAGTATTAATGGTCCTTATAAAGAGTTTTTTTCATGAGTTCTTATAAAAGTTTTTGGTTTTGTTTCTTGATGATATTTTGGTATATTATAAATTTCAGTGGGAATAAAAATTAATCATAATTATTATTTTCAACACCTTATAAAAAAATAAAAATATGTGAAATTTATTAATGTTGAATTTTCATTTCAACAAATTTATTTCCTTTGATATATTTTTTCTAATGATGGAAAAATTATAAGCCATACTAAAATAAATATTGTTTATGAATTTCCAAAAATCACAAATGTCACACAAAATCATTTATTCATTTAATTAGTGGTTAATACCAATGGTTTGGTAAAAACAGTACTTAGTTTTCAGGCCCATGGAAGAAAGATAATTTGAAATGGAAATTACTCATTTGGATAAAAGAATTTGATGATTTTTTCTCATAACTAAAATGAATATTGGAGAATTTTTATGATTGTGCCTTACTTCATGAAATGTATAGTTTTTCATTTGTAGTGATACTAATTTAAAATGAATTGGATGGGTCCAAATGTATAATGGTCAGGTAATTTCTTATGCTTCACTACATCTGAAAACTCCAGAGATAAACAACCCCAAACATGATCTAAAAATAGATGTTATGTATTGTGTTTTAATAAATTGGTTCAATGAAATCTATAAAGTAATGTGTGAAATATTACTGATCACAAAATTTTGAAGTATATATTCACTCAAAATAATTAAACATGATTTGTAGAATATCGATGGAATAGATAAATGATTACTATTTCATGATTCATTACCATCATTGAAAGGATTATAATGTGGTTGATGATTTATGTTGAAAAATATGGCCATGTTAACTATGTTATTTTCGGAATATGACCCTCTAGTTAATGACTTCATAAATTTTTAATTATAAGTTATATAAGAAGGTATATAATATATTTTGGGTATTATTAATGTCGGATTTTTTAGATAGAATTAATCAATAATAAAATAAGTATAAATATTTGTAGAAAATGGTTGAGTACATTAATATTGTAAGGTCCCATAGTTTGATATTGATGAAGAAGGTTTTTTATGATTTAGAAAATGATTATGTGTTCCTTGGTTTTCATATTTAAAGAAATAGTTATTGTGTGAAGCTCATAGTTCCCCATTTCCCATTAATTCAAGCACCACTGTGATGTAAAATGACTGTTGGGAGTATTACTAGCTGGATAGAATTAAAAGGAGATATTGTTGACTTTACAATGGACTGTTTGAATTTTCAGAAGCATACATAATAACTATAATTACTAAAGTGGAGGCTTCAATTTTTTATAATTTTGGCGTGGAAGTAAGAAAAATTGTCTATGGATTTCATGGTTATATTTCCAAAGACTTCTCAATGTAATTAAGTTATTTGGATACTATTAATTTATTAACTAAATATTCATATTTTCTTTTGATTCAAGATTAAATACATTTAGTTCATATTTTTCAACTCTATCTATTTTTAATAGTCATGACACATGGAGTTTCTCTATCCATTTTATGATACCATTATAAGAGGTTCACATATTAATTTTTGGAAAATACTTCCGATGTCATTGGGAAATGAAATAAATTTTAGTACATCTTTGTGTCAACAATGTGAATGAAAGTTTGAGTGAACAATTAAGACCCTGAAATATATTATTCATTATTATTTAATTTAGTACTTATGATGTTGGGATCAAAATATATATTTGGTTAAGTTTTATTATAAAAAATGTTTAAATTCTATTATACATATTGAAAACAATTGAGATATTATATTAGAATAGGTACAGAAAACTATAATTTTGCAATGGTTTTTGAGAAAGGATGTTTATAGGACAACATTTAGTATATGAATTAGTCAAGAATGTGTATTTTATTTTGCAATATATGATGACATTTCAAAGTATAAAGAAAATTCATATAAAAACTATAGGAACAATCTTTCATTTAAATCTGTTAATCATATCAATCTCAAAGTATATCTAGGGAAAAGTGTTTTTCATATTTTTAATTATGGGAATCTATCTCCATGGTTCATTAGAAAGTATTAAATTCTATATTAATTTGGATAATTTTCCTACCATGTTTCTTTACCTCCTTCTTATTCCATGTACATAATTTATTTCATGTTTCGATGTTATAAAAATAGACGATGCATTTATAACTTTTTTTTGAGTTCTAAAGTGGTTATTTTGGAAGTAAATAATCTTAATTTGGAATATATAGTAAATATTTTGGATAGTATATAGAAATGTTTTTTAGAGTATGGTGATTATCTAAGTTAAGGTTTTATGGGAAACCCATATTGTTGAAGTGGTAAAAAGGGAATGCAAAAATACCATGGGGGAAAGACATCCCCACTGGGGTAATAATTGAACAATGTTACGAGGATAAAATTTTAAAAAGGGTGGAAGAAATTGATAACCCATGTAATGAGGGAATCAATCACTTTCATATTTATTAATATGAATTAGATAGTTATATTAGTTATTCAAATATAAAGTAATTTTAAATGAAAATAAAAATAGTTTTAACAAAACTCTTTTTGTAAGACATTTTTTAAGAGTTTAACTAATAAATTTTAAAATATGATTTTGAATAAATGAATAAAATTTCAAATCATAATATAAAAATTTACCTGTGGTTAAATTTTAAAATTTTTAGGAAAAATTTTATTTTTCACTAAATAGTAAAAATATAGCTTTTAAAAAAATATTTCCTTTCACTAATATTATTTTTAAAAAGAAACAACATGTTTTGGAAATTATTATAAGAAACATTAGTATTAATTTTATATTTTAAATACACATAATTACATTTTAATATTATTTATATTTTCTATTAGTATATTTTTGCCTGTGGGTTTAAAAATATGTTTATCTCAAAACTGTTTTAAAATACATAATTCTAATCCTTATTAATAAATTAAAATAAAACTAGTTGGGGGTATTTAAAATTAAAATTTTAGATTATATATCATTAAATATTAATTAAATTTGATACATTTTTTCATTATTAGTCACTTTGTTTATATAAAAACATCTTTCACAAAAAAAATCTACTTGAAAATTCACTTTTTCATCACATCTGCTGGTATTGTTTTAAATTAAATAAATATATATATATATATATTAATTAAGTTTTGTAAATTAGATTCCATATAGTTATTAATAATAATAAATATATGGTTAAAATCATATGACATAAACTGAATTGGTTATTCACTTTTTATTAAAAGGTTAAAATGTAAAATAAAATTAATAAAAAAGTAAAAATTATTCTCACAAAAATATATAATTAACATATGTTTCTTATAATTTAATTTAAAAATATGCATGAAAATTCAAACACAATGTGAGGGAATTTCTTGAAAATATCCTTTTAATGATACATATTATGATGTTATGCACCTATATTCTTTTTAGAGGCGTATATATATCCCATTTTATATGTTATTTCATGAATATCTTTACTCTCATGTAATTTAATGTTTTATTAAATGTTATTCATTCACAGGTCTTATGATTCAAATACTTTAAAAGTAATAATGGATTGTACTTTATAAAAAATAATCTTTTAATGTTTTACATTATACTCTTCCTTTTCCATATCCAGGTTTTTAAAACTATTTTAAGAATGTTTTCATATACGTAAATATTTATAAAATATATTTTATTTATCTTTTTATTTTATTTTTATTTATTTTCAAAAGGAGTATTTTATGTGTTTAATACAGAACATTTTTTCAAACTACAAAAGGAATGTTCTGTTCTAAACGTAAATAAAAAACTATCTTTTATAACACCATTCCTTTTTTGGGATTTCTAGATTCCATTAAATTCATTCGTGTTTTCATTAGTAAAAAACACATCTTTCCTTTTTTTTTATAAAATTTTTTCTTAATGAAATTTTTATTTTTATATCCAAAAGTGGTTTTAATTTGATTTTAGAGGTGTTTATCAATTATTTTTGGGTGAAAAGTGAAAGAATAAAAATTTTATACATGTTTTGGCTCTTTGAAATTATAAAAAATGGGTTCACCTTGATAACACTGGGTGTGCCTGTTATATCTTATATGATAGGTGCTTCCTAATAATTTTCCAATTTATTAGTTTAGAACATTTTTTCCGTATAATTATATTATAAGTTTCCCATATAGTTATTCTAAATATTAAGCGTATTATAATGGTTCTATAAACTTTTCTATGATATTATTTCTCTTGGTACTTACATGAATTTTTATTAATCTTAATTAGAAGTCATGGAAATAATTTTCAGTAAAGAGTACATATAAATTATCTTTTTAAAAGAAATATAATTGTTTTTCTTGCTAAAAAATGTTATGTTTTTATGAAAAGTTGTTCATGGAATTTCATATTTTCACTGGAATAATTGTTTTCTTCAATTTATGTACCTCGCTAATATTTCATTTCTCAAAACATGTATTTAAAAAGTTTTTTCACAGAATTTAATTCTGTGTAATTGAATGAAAGAAGAGATTTTGAATGTCGTAAAGTGATTTCCTTAAAATAAAACATTTTTTCTATTAAGAAATATTCATGGATGTAAAATTCATAATTGATCAAAGGTTTATATTTTTAATTTACTTTTTCTTAATCTAAGAATTATTACTTAATAATTTATAACTATAAAACTAAAAATACCATCAAATATAAATGAATTGTTGACTTAATATTCAATATTATATAATGTTTAAGGTTGTCTCCTTATAATGATGGTTTTTCCGTTTTATTGGGAAAACAATTTATATCCATTATAATGACCATGTGTGGTTCATAGAATATAATAATGGTTGGGGATATTGTAGTGTGGTTGATGTTGCTATAGTATAGAGATGATAGTGTGGTTTTCCAAAGGTTATCAACCTATAAATATGGAATGATTATAAATGAATAAAATTAATGGTGGGAAATGGTTGTGTTTATATGAAATATGGTTAAAAAATAATCTATAATAAATATTTTATAAATGATCTATGTTAAAATAAATTTTAAATTTTGGAAAATAATTTTTTAAATAACACAATAGTGGATTGAATTAAAATTTGGCTTATTAAATCTAGTTAAACAATTAAATTTGTATAATATGATAAAAAAATTGAATCTAAAATGATTTTTTTCAGGGTTATTGTGTGGTATATTTGGTCTAGTTTTTTTTCTATAGGCTGCAATGAATTTTTATATGAATTAGAAGTGGTTTGGAGATTGTTTTTGTGATATACATGTTGAGTTATATTGATAATCTATAGGATTGGAATGTGTGTTATATATATCTAATATAGTTAATATTATATTATATACATAATCACATAATACTAGTAACTATACCGATTTAGATATATATATTTATGTTTTGTCTGTTTTCTATGAAATCATTTATGAAAGTGATATGGATAGGTGAAAACCCCACATTCTATTCTCTTATTATAGATGTGGTATAATATATGATAGGATGATGTTATATTATTTGGTGATGTTGAAATAGAATGTTTATGTTGTTATAATATTTGTGTGTATGGTAGATAGTGTGAGGTTATTTTTTGATAGTATTTTGTGATATAGTTATGCGGTTCACGGATAAGTGGAAATTAAAGTGACTGGGACACCAAGAGGTATGTTGTTAGGGCGTGAGTGTGACTAGTTGAGCGAGGAAGTTGATATAAGAAACCACCTTATTATATTCTATTGATTTATCTTGTTTCTATATATGTGTGTGGATTTGGTGAGCTATCACTATGAGAATGGTTGAAATATGACTCTATATAGGTGAAGAGTTGATTTCTCTATACCACCGCAGACCCACAATCCCAAGCTTGGTGCCTAAAACACATACATTACATAATATATTTGATAACAACTATAGATTTTGGGATATTTATATCACTTTTAATTATATTTAAAAATATATTACATTCCATACATTCTCAGGATAAATTTTTATTAGAGAAATAGATAATTAGGATAAAAAAACTACCAAAACTCATGTATTTATCAACTAATAAAACTTTTTACCACTATATAAGAAACTACTTATCAATAAAAATTATTCATTATCCTAAAAAAATCTCCAAAAAATCATTCAAGATATACTTATCATGTGTAATAATTTTCTTAATAATCAAGGTAAATTTAAAAGTAATATGGGGTGAGCTATAATTCATAGTAAGGTAAACATACAATTGAGGAAATCATGTCATAAATAGGAAATAAATATCACGGTATGAATAGATAACCAAAAGTAAATTCATAATAGAATGAAACTGAATGTGTTAAATATTATTGGATAATAATGTAAATAAATAGATCAAATGGATATTAATTACATGTTCTATTATGATTAAATACATTATATTATAGAACTAATTTAATACCATTAACCGACACATCATGATCTTGTTTTCAAGGCCCTGGGTTTAAGAAATTTAATCTTCTAGACATGTGTACAGAAAAATACCAAAACATGATTATCTCATGTGACATTCTGATTCATCTATGGGATTTATAATTGGGGCCTTTGGTCAAAAATTTATTATTTCCAATTCATTCATCATGTGATATAATGACTATATAATATGTAATAAATTATTCTAATAATCAGTAATATTGTAATTATAGTGATAAAAATAACAATATTTTGTGACATATCAGTAAATGGGATAACATTATCATATCCAATTCAAATTAAAAAGATGATTTTTAATGAATACATTGTTAAAATTTCCATGTAATCAATATAAAACTATATTTGAATAAAAATATATGCATTTTCTATAGTTAAAAAATCAATATATTGAATAGAATTTATTTCAATTATCCCTAAATATAAAACAATATTGAATAATGGTGAACATTTAATTCACTAATTTCCCAATTCATTCCACCAATGGAATCTAGGTGAATATAATTCAATAAAAGTAATATAAAATGGTATTTATAATGAAATTGAATGAGAAGGAATGTGAGGTCTATTCACAATGAAGTATTAGAAAATACAAGGGTTGTGATGAATCATATTGTCGATAGAAAAGAACATTAAATAATATATCCATAAAAATAAGGTTGATGGTTTCAAAAATAATAACAATATATAATTATTACAGAAGGAATCATATAACATAAATCCAATAAGTGAAAAAATATGTGAATATAAAAACAATGGTGTGAACACATAAAAGTGGATTTAAAATAATAAAAATTAACGTTAACCAAAAATAAAAATTTGTATGTCACATTACAAATAAAAATTTAGAAAGGTAAATTAAAATATTTTGAAATTTTTTAATTTTTATAGAACCTACAAGAATGGATCCCTAAAAATAATGAAATATTTATATATGAAAGGTAAATCCAAATATAAAACAATTTATGATGGAAGAAAAGGAAACTTTTATAAAGAATGAAAATTATTTTTTTGAAAATATATATTGTAATACTATGTATTGTATTGAAAAATTATTTTTCAAAAAAAATTGAAAATTCCATATAATGAAACATTACGGTGGTGGAATTCATTCTTGGAATAAAAATGTATAAGATAAAACATTTTTGGTCAAAGGAAGGATATTTAAGCTTACAATTTCTATTACTGGAAACATTCTACATGAAGAATATAATACTATAAAATGGTAATATGTGGAAAATATGTAAAAAATTATTTAATTTTTCATAATTAAATAAAATAAAAGAATATACCCAGTTATATAGATGTGTTCTATGGAATAATAAATATTCAATAATGGAAAATTGAGTATCCAAAAAAATCATATTCCAGGGGTAACACCAGATCCAAATACAATTTGAAGAAAAGAACATGATTAGGATTAATATATATAAATAATTACATGAAAATAAATTATAAAAAAATCAATGTGATGTTAAATTGACATAACTTCATACAAAGGAAACATGGTGTATAACATGAAAGATACATCAATGAATCTAAATTTAAAAAAAGATAAACACTTTCCTCTTAGCTGAAATTCCCGGAATATACTTTTCCATCATTTATGAAAAAAATTATATAATAAATATTTAATTAATATCCATAATCATATATATATATATCAGTTTATAAAACAAATTTATAAATTTTCCATACAATTATATTATATGGTTATTATCTATTTTTGATATTATTTGTGTGTAATATGGGTATTTTTTTATCAAATTACATAATATTGTGTTATTATTTATTATTTCCTCGGAATTATTCATTAAAATAACATAATTTTTAATATATATTATGTCTTTTAATTATTAATAATATAATAATTTCATTATAATGGTGTTCTGGTTCCGATTATTAATGTTGAATATGGGAAAGAGTATGTTTCGATGATTCTTAACGAACAAATGGCATTTTATTAAATAATCAGTCAAAATTATATTTGACCATTATAAAACCAAAACTAAAAAAATATTTACTTATTTATATCAAGTATTAATATAAATTGTAAGGGCTTAGATCTATCTTGTGTGACCCTTTACGTTTTCCCAAATCTCGTGGTCCTCGGAGGAGGCCTAGAGGAGGAATAGAGGTTTTCAGAAGCTAAAATCTAGAAGAATTGAGAATTAACAACATGTAAAAGTTTAGTGTAATGAATGTGAGGTTATCATATTATGTATTTTTGGTTGACTGGTTTCTTCACAATGTGAAAAAAATAATTATTAACTAGTGTGAGGTGATGTGTTTTTGGATAGACATAAAAACTCGATTTTTCAATGAGGTGAAAAGGTTTCACATTGTGAAAATCCTTTGTAATTTTCACCATTATAAGATGAAATGACTCAAGTTTTATTAAAACTTAGGTATTAATTACAACCCCTAGGTGAATCATAATGATTTCATTGTGAATTTATAAATGAATTCAATAGTGTTTAATCTCAGCTTTCCATCTTCAATCCAAAAATATCTGAGGTATGTTCAAAATCTTCTCTTAGGGTCACACAACTAAACTCATCCCGATTATCCTTTAAATTTTACAGTGTTTTAATATAATAATTATAGTTATGTTTTATTGTATAATTTTTGGTGTGGTTTTGGTGCATCAAACATGGATTGATGTAATTATTAAGGGGAGGGTTGATCAGGATCTATGATGATTTTTTCATTCTCGAGTGAGGAATGATGATACCATTGAGGTAGAGGATTCATTTCATATCCAAGTTATTTATTTCAAATCATAAAGTTATCAAGATTAATCCCATTTTATTGAAATGGAATCAACCTAATAATTGTTAAATTGGTTTAATAATTAATTTGTTATAGTGATCACATACTGTTTCTTTCTACCATGATATCGGTTTAGTAAAGAACATAATGCTTGAATTAATTGATTGATTTTCATACGAATTGAAGAAGAGGCATGCTTGAATCTGGTTTTATTTATTATTTTCTAGTAATTGAAATTGATGTTATCTGTATTCAAAATTGAATTATTTTTATTCCATGTATTAATGGAATTGTTAATGAATTTGAAGAATTATAATTCATTTCGAAAAAAATTATAATACTGAAAAAGCATGTTAGTGAAAATTATACTTCTATAAGTTTATTGAAAGTGGTTTGAATGCTAAGATCATATATTTCTTTTTAATATCCAATTATATATTGATACCTTAGGTTTTAGATATTTTTAATCTAAGAATAATGAATAAATTAATTCAATATGTAAGAAGAAATATTTGAGAATTAAATAAAATTAGCAGGTCCTTACTTCCAGGTCAGCTTGATAAGGATGAGTTCCATGAGTTTGGATCCCCTATATGTCATTTATGTGTGATATTGGATGCCTTATTTTTTGGAATAGATATTTCATTTAATGTAATTTTTTCTACTTATTTTTATATTTTCTTTGGTTTTTATCTTCCTTTTACAATGTGTTATGATCCTATTATGGCTGATCCTAGTATGCTAATGTGATATGTGGGTGGGGAGGCGCAAATGATTTGGTTTCAATTGATGATTGTGATGGAGTGATGCAATAGGATGTAAATTTGGTTGTCAGGGATGCAAAAATTGATGATGAAATAGGATAAATATGGTCTTACCCATAGATGTGATGCTGCGAGTTTGGATTCTCTCTTTTGAATCTTCATAATGGATGATGGTTGGGATTCTAATTTTATTTACATACCATTCCACACAACTTGAGGTAGATTTATGTTCTCGGTTTTATGTTTCTTCATTATGGAAGATTATTTTTTTTCCTAGTGTACATTTTTTATGGAATTTATTAATAAGGAATAAATAATTCTCTACCTATGGGGTTGGTTTTGATGAAATTAAAATTATTTAAAGATGTAAAATTTGATTAACCATGGACATGGTTTGGATTATGGCTAGAGGGCATGGAATTTATGTTGGTAGTAAATTAGTGTATATTTAAGTAATTACCATGGTTAATTTTATTTTTGAAAAATTAATTATTAAATGGAAATGATAAAAGAAACAATTAATTAATGTAACCCTTTAAATTCTTAATTTCACATTGGAAACCTTGTCTCTAGTAGTGGAAGTAATATTTTGAAGCATCAATAGCTAATATGATATTAGTACAAGGTTATTAATATAATGTGGCTATGAAATATATTTTATCTTGTATATTACTTCATTTTACAAGTTTCCACGCCCATGTTAGTTTGGGAGACAGTCACCTTGTTGACTTTCAGATGGTGTTTTCCCCAACATCAAGGAGGGCAGATGGATGGAAGTTTACCCCTACCCCCACTCTCTTCTCAGAGTAGTTACTAGAGATTGTATGCATGATGTTTAGTTTCCCCATATATGTGTGTAGACGTATTTTAGGTATTGTGGTTATTCACCCACATTTATCAATAGATATAGTATCCAAAGTATTATTAGAATTATAATGTGTATAATCTATGACGGCAATAGGTACTTACTCAGTGTATGGGCTGTGATGTCTTTAAATATAATATATGGTGTACAACACAGGTCAAAAGGATTGTGGTGGATTCTAAAAACTACATGTTTAATATATACGATTATGTGATATGGGATGATTTGGTGATTTTATGCACGATGTGCAGATTGTGACCCCCACTACTTGTGTGTTTGTGCTGGCTTATTTCGGATAGAGATGACATAATACGTGCGATGTTGGGGAAGAGAGAAAAACCAATTATGAAGTGGAGGTGGGTTTTCCTTGGTGATTATTTATTATATTATAGTCTCTCTAATATGTGATACATGGTGATATTTATCCAGGGAGATTCTGGGAACATGGTATACCTTTTTATATGATGAGTTAGTTTAACTGCTCTTCATTACGATTTTCCAGGATTTCATTGTCTTTTTCATGAGAGGATTCATGAGAGATCCAAATAATAATACTATTTTTATGACCGTACAAATACATAATCGTTTACTCATTTACTCTATAGTAGGTCCTGGATTTAGATGGACATTACATGCTCATTATTTTGAAGGATCTATTTGGGCTTCATGGTTGTTTTTTTATTTATCTTTCAGTACTTGTAATTTTCCTTATATTTATTATAGTACTTGTAACTTCATTATATATTTTTCTAATTAGGTTTTTATAGTTTTATCTATATTTTCTCTCTCTTATTTATGTTCTCTTAGAGGGAAGTTCCACTGATATGTGTGTTTATTATGTCCTCGGTACTAGTTTCCAACTCCAAGACTAATGGAGGTGGGACTATGGAAGTCACCAAATCCATTCTATCATTTCTAGCTTGGTAGTGGTACACATTCATGGGAGGGGGTCTTGATAGTGTGTAATCAATGGTTTAGACATAGGGATAGTATGAAGTTTGGATTTTTTACATCGGCAAGATTACATGGTCTGGTAGGGAAACATTTTCAGCTAAGTTTAAAGAGTGATGTAAACATTATAGACCTGGTGAGACACATGTATTTAGGTCACCATGGGATCTGATTCACGGAACATTAGTTTTACTATTTCTTGTAAATAAATTTATACTTATTTCAGGATTTAGACCTATGAATGGATCATACATAATTATTTTTTCACAAGTTTTTGAAATGGGTAAACCATGTGATAGTTTTTTACCTAAAAAGGACAATAATATAATTAACTAATTAATGTAAATTTTTCAATATTATATTTTTAGTAACCCTAATAGTTTTTCATTTGTGAAAGAGGGTCCTTAGGATGACTTCCTGACCTGGTTTTCACTAAATCTATTTAGTAGTATGTGCCAACAAATCACCATATAGTGGAGGTTAGTGATGATGATCATTATATGAGGAAACTTAGAGAGTTTTAGTTTTAGAGTCTATAGAAGTTTGAAGGATCTATTTTAAAATCATTTATAGAAAATAGGTTAGATGATATTCGGATTGATTTAAGTTCAATCCATTCTTTTAAAGAGTATTGGTTTTCATTGTCTCTTACGATTTTGATATAATAGCGAGGTATTGTTTGTTCTGGTTCCATGGGGATTTTAAGGAGAATGTAATCTCGTGGGAGATGTTCCTGACTAGTTACATGAATAGGTCCTTTCAACAACAACAAATTTTTCTACTATCCAAGAGTTCCTTACCATTTAATAGGGATATCCAACATGATATAGTTTGGGATCAGTTTCAGGACCCTTCTGTGATATTCATTAGACCTACTGATGGTGGGGGAGGCCAGGGAGATAAAATTTGAGAAAAATATTCCATTACAGGATCCTATTCCAGGAAACCCCATTTACGGTGAATATGTATCTTGTGATATTGGAATATGTGTAGGTTATTGTGGGTATTTCATTCAAAACCATATTTTCATCAGAGGTTAGTCTTTATGATTCATCATGAAGTAGACCAATTTTCCAAGGATCCTATTTCCATTTAAAAACAAGGTTTTATTTAATAATTGTTAGGTTATATACCTTAACATATTAATTATTTACATGTGGAAGATATCAAACCTATAACAAGGGATTATATGTATGTTTATCTAGTGGAGGTTGAGGTCATCAGTGGTGATAGTTCCTTACCTTTCTAAATTGTTACTGAGTGAAAGGTGTTCCACTTCAATTTCCTCTTTCATGGTAGCTTCAGCTAAGATAAAATCAATAGGTTGTTCAAATTTGGGATCAGCATGATATTATGTGATATGTATATTATAGACACCAAATTATCTATTTCCTTAGATAAAAATGTGTGGTCATGGAATTTTTTGTCAACATGATCATAGTGTCTGTTGAGTATGTCATGGTCATCTTTATGCTTTATCATTTCTGGTACATAGTGAACAAGATATCATTCAAGTTACCATTTTGTTCTTTTCTCTATGGGTTCATACTTTGTTTTATATAGGATTGACACAATACTTTGTATCACCTACCCTCATCTATGCTTTGGGACTTGAGGGATATAGGATTTTGGTTCCCTGAGGATTTACTCTACCAATGAGAGGTAGAGCAGTCTTGTGTGAAGTATGTAGAGATTGTGAGATTGTATTGGAGAGGAACCACTCTTTGTAATGTTTCAAAAATTTATAAATAAAGCTATATGACTTTATCCTTAGCGTATATTTCTTTTATTCTACACAAGATATCATGTATTTTATTAGGATTCAGGTTGTATTTTATGATTCTAATGGAGAATCAGAAGTGTTTATTAGCGAGAGAGACCCATAGGTGGCTCATACGCAAGTTTCCTCCTTTTCGTCCATGATGGTTGAGCTAATGTTGATTTATTCATAAGTGCATCAATCAATACTTACTATTATTATAAAATAGTACCTTTACATCTTTCTATAAGAGTTTGTAGCATTAACCCCTCAATGGGATATCGAGTTTGAGATCAAGCTATAGCCATGCATATAACCTATCTCAATGACTCAGTACTATATGGGTCTTTCTATTTTTTTTTGAGAAATGAATGTTCATTTTGATGATATGTTTTATTGAGGTTTTGTGCATCCAAGTGTGTCACCTTTTGTTGTACCATTTTTGTTAGTGAAGAATGATAAGGGAAGATTATATATTGGTATCTATTATCATGATTAAAATAAAGTAAAATTTGATAACCCCTATCCTCTACCACAGATTGATGATTTATTTGATCAAATTTTGGAAACAAGTTGGTTCTAGAAAATTTTTTACAGTTAGAATATTATTAGATATAGGTGAAAGATGTGGATATTCCAGATAACACATTTTCTAATCTTCATTGTCATATTCAGTTCATTCTAATTTAATTTTGAGTAATTAATGCTCATTTCATATTAACGAGGTTGATGAATGAAGTGTTTCGAGAGTTCTTAAAATATTATTTGGTGATTTTCATCTATAAAATCCTTTTTTACATCTTGTCTTCGAAGGGGAATAAAGAGAATCTTCATACCATTTTTGGAGTTCATTTTCATGATAATCTTCTCAAAAAGTTCTCAATGTGTGATTTTTTGGCTTGTGAAGTATGTTTCATTGGGAATTTTGTGTCTTAGTAGGGAGTATCTCTAGATACTAAGATGATAGAGGTTGTTTTTTTCATGTATATCCTCCAACATAGTGGAAGAAATGTATTTTTCCCTTGGTTTGATTCTTAGGGAGTCACAATAGTGTGAAGGATGGTATATGGGATTGTGATTCATAGATGTGCACTTAGTATACTAAGTTATTTTATATTAAGATCTTATATTATTACATTACATATTTTATGAATATTGACCTTCTTGTTTTGTGATATCATTCCCTCTTTTTTTGTATTGGTAACCTTACTCTCATTTGATAGGTATCTCCCCTAAGAGAGTGTTTACGAGCTGTATGTTTCTATTGTGTGGCACTTTGATGATCCTTTTGAAGAGTTGGTTAGGCTATTTTTATGGTGATATCCATGAGTGGTATATAATGGGGTGTCTATTCAGATTTTACCCTTTTTTATTTTTTCTATAGGTTTCGTTTTTTTTGTCAGGGATAAAAATATATTTATATTTCTCTAATGTAAGGATATAAATACTTATAGTCTGACTCTTTCTATGTTTCTAAATACTGACATGCTCTGAAGAGGCCTAGAGAAGTTCTAGAGGTATCCTCATTCTATAAGGTATTAGAAGGGAGAATTCACGATGTATATGGGTTTCATGTCATGAATGTGAAGTTCATGGCTTATATAAGTTTGGTTCATGAGGTGATTCAAAATTTGAAAAAAATTGAGATTAAATGCAATGCAGTGATTTGTTTTTTGTGACACATAGAAGCATGATACTTTCAGGATGATAAAAAAATTTCATTCTATGAATATCCACTATATAGTATGCCTTTATAAGTTAGAAACCCTCATGTATTCTCAAACAATGTGTATTGATCTTGAATTCATAGTGACCCTTAGTGATCTCGATAATTGTTCTGGAATCCCTTTTATAGGGATTAATCTGGGACTTTCAGTTTCGATTCATGGTGATCCTAGGTATGTTCAAAATATTCACTTGTGGTTCTTCAATTTGGATCCTCTAACTTCTTCATTACATGTGATGGAGGATTATCTCCATCATTCTCAGAATTTTTTCTTAATTATTTATTAGTGAGGCTTGGTGTGGAATCCATGGAAGTATATATCATATAAAAGTGCAGTTATCAGGATCAAATACCTTTTTCTATTCTCCAGCGAAGAACATTAAAACCCTTGAGTTAGTGGATTAATTAATTCTCTAATATATATAATAAAAATCCTAATGTTAGTATGGTTTATCCCATTAGATGGAAATTCATTTCAACAAATAATTATTAAACTATATTAAATTTAATTAGGGACAAGGATCACATTCTATTTCATTCTACAATGATAACAGTAAACCTCATGATTTTCTAGATACAATTATATATATGTTATAAAAATTACCATGTATTATTATGATATCAATTATCATGTTTTTATATAAATTGATAAATAATATAGAGGAATAATTATCTAATTAATTGGATATTGAATTAAAAAAGTGGACTGTTAAAATCATGTATTTCTTATAATTCAATGGTAATAATGGTTTTGGAAATGTTCTTATTTAGATAAATTTGTTCTTCCATGTTTTATTAGAATTATTAAATATTGTGAAGAATGATAATTCTTATTTAAAATGTTCAAAAAATGGATATAGATGTTAATAATCATGGTTCTTCTCTAAGTATTTTGAAACTGGTTTTGATTCTGAGATATTGTTTCCTTTCTGATATCTTATTATATATTAATTTCTTAGGATTACCATATATGGAACAAATGAATAATTATTCAATTAATTCATGATATAATAATAACTAGTTGTGAGATAAGTATACATTATAGGTCCTAACATTCCCATCTTCTTAATAAGGTCAAGTGCATTGACATTGGATCTATGAGAGCTCATTTATATATGATGTCTGAATTACTTTTTCAGGGACTAGATTTACCTATGATATATTCTTGTTTGTATGAATAAAACATTATAATGTTCTTTTTTTCATGCTCACTTTGTGATGTGTTATGATTTGTGGATGGCTAAGGTCAGGAGGGATGAAGCGATTTGTCGGTCTGGAGTCCTGGTAGATGTAGTTGCAATTGATGCATGTGATGGAGAGATGCTTGAGGATATGAATTTGTTATTTAAGAGAGTATCTAATGATTATATAACTATTTGAATCTAGTTATACCCATTATTTTTATAATGAGTTCTAGTATTCTCACTTATGAATTTTGTTAATTGTAGATGGTCAGTTTTATTGCTTTATCTACATTCATTACCCAATTACTTGAGGAAGCATTATATTTTTCATTGAATTTTTCTTCTTTTTGGTAGATTAGTATAATTTTTATAGATCAAATATTTTATTTAATTATTATACTAATGAATAAATAATTCATAACCCATTGGTTTCAGGTTCATGGAATTAAAATTGTGAAAATATGTTAATTTTTTTAAATTATGGACTCAATTTTAATTATTCTTAGAGGGAATGTACCTTTTGTTGTTTTTTAATAAATGTATATAAAAATAAAATTAATCTTTATTTAAGTTTATATAAATTATATAAACAAATTAAAATTTAAAAAATAATTATTTAATGTAGCTCTCAAAAAGTTGTGTTCATATGGGATATCTAATTACTATAAGTGGCTGTCGGCTGTCCAAAAATTGATAGGTGATGTTGATATTAGGACTAAGTTATTACAATTATCTGGTACTGAGATATATTATATCATTTGTGTTTTGACATTTCATATGTTTACTCACCCATTTTAGTTAATCCAGCTGTCACCCAGTAAACTATAGGAGGGTGTTTTCCCCCAACATCCCGATTGGAGGATGGAAGGATGACAGCCCACTCTTTCCCTTCTACCTTCTTTTGGTAGTTAATTTTAATAGTATTAATGGAGGTTATATTATGCATATATTTGTTTAGAGGGATTTCGTGTTTTGTGGTTATTCACACACATGTAAACCCAAATATTGTATCCAAAGTATTATTATAGGTATGATGTGTATCGGTTTTGATGGATTGAGGTACAAACTCACTGTATGTGCTATGATGGATTCAGGTATAATAATGGATGTATGATACACATCATACGATCTATCATGGATTCTTATATGTACATGGTTACTATATATGATTATGTGATTCTGTGGTGCAAAATGTGTATTTTGTGATTATGTGACCACGTGTCTTCAGTCTGGATTATTCTCGAGAGTGATATATTAGTACGTCCGATGTTTTGGAAGAGTGGAAAACCAGCGGGGAAGAAATAATGAGGACCCCTGAATGTTTCATTGTTATATTATATTCTCTCTGGTATATGATATTTGGTTATATTTGTCCACTGTTACGGTGGGAACGTAGTATAACTCTTTAAGGGAGGATTTAGTCTTACTATTGTTTACTTTTCTTAACTGTGTTTACATTATCATTTACATGATAGAATCCTTAAAGGATCCTACTCATTATACTATTATTCTCCCCATATGTATATATAAACATTCTTTCATGATAGGTAGAGAATATTGGTTTTTGGGATGGATATTACTAGCTCGTGGTTTTTGAGTTGTTGTTTGGGCTTGATGGTTATTGTCATCATTGTCTTTTGGTAATTTATTTCTTAATTATTGTGATGGTGATATATAAAATAATGTCTTTTACATGTTATTTATATATATATTTTTTATTCTATTTTTATCGGTATTTCTTTCTAATCTACCTCATTCATATGTTATCTTATAGGGTAATTCCTCTCATGTGTCAATCGATTTACCCTCACTGAAAGTGCCAACCAAAGGCCTACTAGAGCTGAGACACTGGCAGTATCCATCTCAATTCTATCATTTATATCCTAGTAATTATACTAATTATTGTGATTATTAATGTTATAAATTAAATTTACGTAGTCATATATGATATAAATTTATTTCAATTTTAATTTATGTGGCTAAAAAATCCCAAACAAGATCATAGGATAATTAAGTCTAGATTATGAAGAGATTTTTTTATAATATAATTAAAATCTAAGAAAAATTATATTATTTAATGTTTACTAGTTTGGAAAAAGGAAATCAAAAAAAATAATGAGATAAATATATCTTATACGTAGATAATTCATAATATGGAGAAATCATTTTTTTACCTTAGAATTCATTTTTAGACGGTTTAATTTACCATGATTTTTTTATTTCAATTATTTTTTATATATTTTCCAATTTGGATTTATAAAAACATAAAAATTTCAAAAAAAATACATTAAACCAAATTTCATGACCATCCTTGTCACGAATTGATAAAAACATAAAAATGAAATCAATCAATCCATGAAGCTGGTTGTTTACATGTACTCAAAGATGATGATTTTATTTTTAAATGATATAGGGAAATGAAGAATATTTTTTTCATCATAAAATAATAATTACACTTAAATTTGATATAAATATTAAATTATATATTAGGAACATCCTTTTAAGGAAGTGATGAAAAACACAACATGGTGTGTTGTGGAGCATGTTGTCCGCACAGTACATGAATAGTGATTTCATTTTTATTAATAAAAATAGTAAACATGGATAATTAATATACCAAAATAATAATAACATGACATTATAGTAATTACATTTATGTAATCATTTTAATATGGATTAATTCAATTTGAGGAAGAATAAGTGCACAAAAATAAATATAAATGGGGAAGGATCTGTTAAAAATTTGAATTTCACTTATTTTATTATCTGATTTGAAAAGGGTGAGAAGCCTTTTAGGGATGGTATATTTAGAATAGTATAACTATATGATGGTGTTAATGAATATTTAAGATGGTTAGAGAGATATTTTGGGAAAATATAAGTGCTTTTTTTGTGAGGGGAATTGAGGAGAGGAGTTCCCCTTTTATATGTTAAAAGGGGAGGCATTTTTTAACATAACTAAATATTTTTTAAAATGGAGAGTCACTAAAAATTATAGTAACTCAAAAATTGTGAAATAAGGGGGTGGAGAATAGATAAGATTGATCAGGGATTAAACCACCAACTCTAATATAAGATTTAAAAAATTTCTTCACCTCAAAATTATACCGATTTATATCGCTTGATTTTTTCTAAAGAAACTGGTTTTTACAAAGATAATTTTCTCCTTTATAATTGAAAATATATTGGTATATATTATATAAATTTTTCTAATGATTTGAAATTTTAATTTTTTTTAATCGCATAAAAATATAAAGATAATTATTATTATTTAAAATAATAAATAAAATATGTATTAATTTTTTAAAATATAACTAAATATGTAAAATTTCAAATATGAGATTATAAATTTAAAAAATACATATTCAAAAGTCTAATCTAACTTATAAAATATGTAGTTGTTATTAAAAAGGGATTCATTAATTTATAACTCATACATATATATTCTTAATATCATAAATTTCATGATATTTTTAATAACTATATTTGTAATGACCCTGACCCTCATGACCCCTTCCTTTGCCAATAATTGGAACGACCGATCGGTGCAACCGATCGGTGAGACCGATCGGCGTGACCGATTAGTGTCACCCAGCCATGGCAGGTTTTTCTTCTGCAGCCTCCCTTGTAACCCCACTTTTAGGCCTTTTTAACTTTTAGAAGAGTTCTCAGGCCGTTTTAAGCCCATAATTAATATCTAAAAATCAAATAAACCTCCCTACTAAATAACAATTAATACAGTCGTGTGGGGTGTCCCAATCGCGTGGTCAACCAACGATCCCGCTCCTTATGCCGTTTCTCTCTGTATCTTAACCATCCGGGAGTGCTGTATCTCAGCCCTTATCAGCCTTTATAACCTAAAGTCTTATCCCTATGTTTCCTTTTCTCAATCATCTTACTCGGAGTACCCTTCCTACTGATGAGTTGTACCCCTATTATGAGGTTTTACTTCTGCGTTCCTTGGAGTTTCTGCCACTCCTGTTTTCCAGTTTCCCCGCGAGGACTTAACATAGATCCTTGATCGTCAGGTAGGGGTTTCACCTTAGTCTCTCCTTTCTGTGTATCTTGCGGGTTGGGTACACTACTATATCTATAGAATTGTATGAACTAAAGTTTAATGAAGATAATTAACAGATTCTAAATAATGAAGGGGATGGGTGTTATCGATGATGATGCTCTGTTTTTCACCTATTTCATGATTATTTGTTTCTGAATTGTGTGGGATTACGCCTACTTAAAATCATTGTCGTTGGTGGTCTTTCTATGTGCATTAATAAACCCTTACCCCTTGTGATGTTTAAATGGCTTTTATTTTGGTTGTGAACCTTTTTTGTTGTGTAAGGGAAATTGGTTAATTACGTATATTCGGCAAAATAAATTAGAAGCACCAGGATCAAATAATTTTCTATGATAACCTCGGTTTAAGAGCATTGGAATTGAAATCATGGAGTGTGATAAATCTTTTAAATCTGAAAATACATGCATGGGTCTGCTTGGTATTGGTGGTGGTGGTTTGGTTGATTTCCCTTCACGGGCTGTTGCGGGTGACCTTATGGCTTTCTTGGATGGGGGCTTAGATTGATGGGGTGATATGGGTGGGGATGGGATCCCCTATTGTTATACTTTGATGCTGTATGATTACAGTTCTTATATTACGAATTGGGGTGGGATCCTCTGTTGTTGAGAAACCATTGGCTCATGGATTTTGAGGACATGGGGTTGCATCTTGGGGTTTTCTTTGGTTCCAGTACTTCGAGGGATCTCACTTATCCCTTTGTTGTAGTTACTTTACAAGAGAACATGGTGTGAATGCTTAAATTGTTGTTGGTTGGATTCTTTCCTTGTCTTGTGCTTATGCTTACTAGTTTTCTAATTAGGTGCATAAACTTATTTTAACATTATTAATGAACATTAAAGTAAGGATAGAACATGTGGATTTGGTTTGGTGTGAGTTGTGACTTGGGCATGGGTTTTGTTATCTCCTCTTATGAATGAATTGTAAGGATAGTGTTCTTTAGGCTGGATGAAGAAAATCCTAGATTGGGTGAGTGCTTGATACCTATACATTTACTTGTAGTTTTGGTGTTTCTTATTCGCGCCCCACCCAAGTTGAGAACTTATTATCGAACACCCCCACTTCATGGGGGAGGGTGTTTTTTCCAACACTCCTATGAGTGTTTGGTTATTAGCTCCTTTTCTGCTCTCTTTCCCTAATAGCCCAAGACTCTCCGGGCAGGCTAGGATGGCCTGAAGTCCATTTTTAGCCCATGAATCTTCGGGCAGGGAAGTGTGGTGGTTGGCCCAGGAGTGTGCGGCCAGGTGGTTTCCCAAGTATCTTCGGGATGAGGCCCAGGTGTCTTCGGTCGTGGCAGTAGTTCTTCAAGCCCAGTTGTCTCTAGGAGAGGAAATGGTTGTTCAGGCCTAGGTGGTTGTGGGTGTGGTTACGTGTTACAGTTGTTGTCCAGGTGTCTGTTGGCGGGTTAGCGGTTTTGGATCAAGTTTTTTTGGGTGGGATGTGTGTTTGTGACCTAGGTGTGTGAGGGTGGGTGTGGCAGTGGGACTGCAGGGAGAATTTCGGGATTGGTTCGATGTGTAGGATGTCTTCAATAACCCGTGGGAAAGTGGCGCGGGGTACCCAAACATCGATTTGTTATTACTATACATTACTTTTGATTTTCATTATTTGGGGAGTGTTCCTCAGAGAGGCTTGGGTGGTTAGTTTCCTTGTTAGGTGCTGAGTTATCTCTTTCCCCACTTGTGCATGAGAGTCTTTGGTCTTTCCCTACTGAGTATACTTGTATGCTCTCCCTACGTATATAAAACTGCTTTCAGGTTTCCAGGAGAACTTTGGGGATCGTGCTAGACCGTACTAGCTCAGACCTTGTGGAAGACCATTGTAGTTGTTGTTGTTCTTTCTTTTTGTTATTTTTCTTTGTATTCTCCTTATACTTTGTGGATTTTACTTTTGTAACATGCATTGGGAATGGTTCTTGGGTTTACTTTCACCTCCATCTTTGGTGTTGTGGGATTTACTATCTTATCTCTCGATCCTATTAAAATAAAAAGGGTAATGCCTTCCATTTATTGTGTAATTCTATACCCTTGGTGCTGGTCTCCACTCCATGACCTATTGAAGGCAGGTATCGGGGGTCATTATCTCTCCTTCAACTTAAAAAAGGAAGGGCCTTACAATATGCAGACCCTTCCTACCTTTTGGTGAAGGTGGGTCGTGACAGAATGGTATCAAAGGTGCAGGTTGAGAGATAGGATGGAGTCTGGAGTTAGGAATTTTGAGGATTGCATGAGATGTTAGGGAAATAGTGTTCGGTGACATTGGTACATTAATTAGGCCAGGTAAGACCGGCTAGGACACAAGATTTTATGGCCCCCCACGATCCGATGTAAGGACTCTGGACCTACCGAACGACCAAGTGAGGATACACAAGTTGTAGGTCAGAGACCATAGGAAAGGTACATGCATCATAATGACTTGTGTTCTAGTGTTTTTGGGTGTTTTGAGGAATCAAAAATAAATAATGAAGTCAAATAAAACGTAAGTACAATATTCTACACTACTTGGGTTTAGGAATTCCTTGTCTACCTTTCAGCTATGGCACCCAGGAGATGGCCATGAGTTGTACGAGCGATCGATTCCCAAGAGGTTGACATGGCTGATCGGCAGAGGGATGATCGAGAAGAGGAGGTCGACCAGTTGCAGAAGACACTTCGGGCCTTCCAGTGACAGACCCCTGAGAAGTACGAGGGCAGCACCTCTGACATGAAGTCAGAGGCTGACAAGAGGAGATGGTGATATCCTTCAGCCTGATCAGGGCTCGAATGAGTACTGGGTTCCTCTGGCCATCATCCAGATGCGGGGAGTGGCGTGTAAGTGGAGGACACATTACTTGGGAGAGTGGATAGAGGCTAGGGTGGCATGGGCTGATTTCGAGAAGGAGTTCCGGGCAGAATTCCACTCTTCTACGATGAAGGTAGAAAAGAGGCAGGAGCTACTCTCCCTCTAGTAGGGGAGCATGTCGGTAAGGGATATGGGGATCAAGTTCATGGATCTCCTCTGCCTTTCTCCAGACCTCTTTCCGGATGGGGAGTCTCATGCGAGACATTTAGAGGAGGCGCTCCGACCTTCCCTCCAGTACGTCGTTACCCCCTTCACCTTGCCGACATACTTGGAGGTCCAGAAGAAGGCAGAGGTGGTAGAGAGGATGCACACACTGGTCGTTGTGTCACGAGATGGGATTAAGCTTGACCCATCAAAGGGAAAGGTCGTCAGCACCAGACCTCCAGCATTGGGACCCTCTAGGTTCCGACCAGTAGGGAGCAGGCCGCAGTAGTTCCAGTTCCGGTTCCCTGGTCCTCGCCCCTTCCCATCGAGCCCAGGACCAAGGTGCTTTGTCTGCAGGATCCATGGACATCTCCGGAATCAGTGCTCGGACCATGTGTAGTATGGCAGTGGTGGAAAATCCCAACACCCTCCCCAGCAGTAGCTTCTAGCTAGGCCCCTTCAGCAGAAGAAGCAGGGGTAGCAAGCTTTCGCTCCTCCGAGGGTAGACGTTGTAGGGGGAGGTTGACCTCAGGGTGCTCCTCAGGAACCTTTACCAGGGCTTGGTCAAGGAGGGAACTGACAGCTAAGGGGTAGAGGCGCTGGGCGTGGACAGTTGGATGCCGCAGAGCCAGCAGTTCCAGCGGGACCAGAGGTTGTTCGAGGTACGATCAGTTTGTTTAGTACCCTTGCTTACTCCTTGTTCGATACCGGAGCTTCGGACTCCTTTTTTGCACTTGGTCTGGCCCATGCTCTGGGTCTGGATGCCGAGAGACTTCCAGTACCCCTGCTGCTGATCACACCAGTCGGATGTCAGACCGACTTGTTATATGTTTATAGAGGTTGGAGGCTGATGATAGGGCCACATCAGTTGTCAGGGATCTACTACTACTACTGATACAGCAATACGATGTCATCCTAAGCATCGACTAGTTTATCTCTATGTGTGCCATCATCGACTGCTTTGGAGGAAGGGTTGTGTTCTCTGACCTGGGTGGCAAACATGTTACATTCACAGGTGAGCGGAGTGGCCAGAAGGGCAGCAGGCGAGAGAAACCCCTCCTCTCCATGTTAGTCGAGCTGTCAGTAGAGTCAGTGGATGCTGAAATGGTGGAAGTACCAGAAATCGACAGTGCGTTTACGGATTTCTTCCCTAAGGAGGTGACGACTCTACCCCCTCGAAGTGATATCGAGTTTGGGATAGACTTGTAGCCCGGTACTCATCCTATTTCGATGTCTCCCAACTGGATGGCACCAACAGAGCTACGAGAGTTGTGGATTCATATCGACTATCTGATGAAGAAGGGTTTTGTTCGACTGAGTGTGTCACTGTGGGGTGCTCCAGTCTAGTTCGCAAAGAAGACAGATTGTGGTCTTAGGTTTTGCAATGAACACAGGAGGCTGAATCAGGTAACGGTCATGAATCGCTACCATCTTCCAAGGATAGACGATTTTTTCGACCATCTGAAAGGGTGGGATGGTTCTCGAAGATCGACATGTGGTCTAGATATCACCTATTGAGGGTGAAGGAGGGAGACATCTCGAAGACAGCCTTTAGATGCAGATATGGGCACTTCGAGTTTGTATTCATGCCTTTTGGAGTCACGAACACCCCGGATCTATTCATGGGACTTATGAACACCATCTTCCGAGATTACCTGGATCGGTTCGTAGTTGTGTTCATCGACGACATCCTGATCTATTCAATATCAGAGGAGGACCACGTAGATAATATGAAGGCGGTTTTAGAGGTCCTCCGACAGCACCAGCTCTATGAGAAGTTGTCTAAATGCAAGTTCTGGACACGAGAAGTACACTTCCTTGGGCACATGGTGTTAGAACAGGGGGTAGTAGTAGACCCATCAAAGGTTGAGTCGGTTGTTTCTTGAGCAGCACTGAAGAATGTGGCAGAGGTATGTAGTTTCATCAGGCTGGCAGGTTACTATCAGAGGTTTGTACCCAACTTCTCCCAAGATGTAGCACCTTTGACATCCTTGACCAAGAAGGACCAGGTATTTGTATGGAGTGAGCAGTGTAAGGCAGCCTTCAGCTATCTGAAGGAGAAATTGGTTAGTTCCCTAGTGCTGAGACTACAAGAAGAAGGGGCGGCGTATGAGGTGTTCTATGATGCTTCAGGGCAGGTCCTCAGATGTGTGTTGATGCATCGACAAGGGGTGATCTCTTATGGGTATATTCATCTACGCTCTCATGAGCATAATTATGCCACCCACGATCGGGATCTTGCAGCGGTCGTTTTCGCACTAAAGTTGTGGTGGCATTACCTCATCATAGAACGCTTTGTGGTCTTCACGGATAACAAAATATCGAGGTATATCGTCTCCCATTGGGACCTAAACCTACGGAAGTAAAGGTGGATGGAGTTCCTCAAGGATTACGATTTTGAGATTTCCTACACCTCAGGGAAATGAAACATGGTGGCTGATTCCTTGAGCAGGAATTCACAGAGGGATGAGGCCTGAGATTCAGCGGACACATGGAGGGTTATGGAGGAGTTAGCTTCCCTTCACCTGGATGCAAGGATGTGTAGTGGTAGAGGTTTCCAATATCATATGATAGCACTTTCTTCTCTATTACGTCAGGTGGAGGAGTCTCAATGGGGAGACTCAGAGTGCGAAGTGATGTGTGACTGAGTTGACCAGGGCAATGCATCGGAAGGGTGGATGGATGATGGTCAGAATCGGATGCTTTTCTGAGTAAAGTTGTTTGTTACAGAGGTGATGTGTGGCCATGTACTTAGTGTGTTCCACAACTCATCCCTAGTAGTGCAACCGGGAGTTTCCAAGATGTACAAGGGTCTGAAGAGATAGTTTTGGTGGCTCGGAGTAAAGTGAGCAGTGGCAGAGTTTGTGGCCACCTGCCTAGTGTGTCATCAAGTTTAGGATGAACACCGTGATCCAAGAGGGTTGTTGCAACCTTTAGATGTCCCCGAGTGGATGTGGGAGGACATCTCGATGGATTTCGTCATGGGACTGCCCAAAGTGCAAGGAGCCTGCGATGCCATCTCAGTAGTAGTGGACTGGTTAATGAAGTCGGCTCACATCCTGGCGATTAAGGAGTCAAGTGGAGTGGACGCTCTAGCATGGAAGTATGTGGACGAGGTAGTGAAGTTGCATGGAGTTCCGAGTTCCATAGTCTCGAACAGGGATGCACATTTTACCTCACGAGTCTGGAGGGGATTGCATCATTCTTTTGGCACCTGACTACGTCTTAGCACTGCTTTCTACCCCCAGACATATGGGCAGATAGATCACACAATCCAAACCTTGGAGGATATGTTGCGGGCATGTATTCTGGACTTTGGGGGATCATGGGAGCTACACTTTCCTCTGGTAGAGTTCGCCTACAATAATATCCATCACTCTTCTATTGGCATGACTCCATTTGAAGCTCTATATGGAAGGTCGTGTCGCTCACCCGTGTGATGGACTGAGGTTGGTGGAGCGGGTGTTCTTGGCTCGGAGGTGGTGCAGATCATGACAGAGAAGGTTCAGCTTATACGAGAGAGGATGAAGGCAACTTTGGACCGGAAGAAGTCATATGCCAATGATAGGAGGAGACCCTTGGAGTTTGAGGTTAGGGACCATGTATTCTTGAAGGTCTCCCCTCAGTGTGGACAGTGGAGGTTTGGCAGATGAAGTATGCTTTCTCCCAGGTTCATCAGGCCCTTCTAAGTGTTGCGACGGGTCAGTGAAGTGGCTTTTCAGCTAGCGCTACCACCACCGCTGCTGAGGATACATGATGTATTCCATGTGTCCCAGCTCCAACGATATCTGCATGACGATTCACATGTCCTCGACTAGGGAGGGCTATGTATCAAAGACGATGAAACCTTCATAGAATGACTGATCAAGATTATGGATCTTAAGGTGAAAGTAATTCGTTGGCAAACCATTCCCTTGGTTCGTGTGTTATGGAGACATGTTTGGCTTGAGGAAAGTACCTGGGAGAGGGAAGCACAGATGTGTTCCCAATACCCCCAAGAGTTTTTGAGTTTTGTCATGTTTTTTCAATACTTGTTTTCTGTGTAATGCTTACATTGTCAGCTATGGATGTGTAGTTTACTTTTCTATGGATTTTTGTGTGATGTGTCCTAAAGAATGGGGAGGGGAGGACCTGATCCCTAGTTAAGACGCATTAAACCAGATGCACCTAAACTCGTGCGGGCAAGTCAGTGTCGCCCAAAGAGGATAGTATCTTAACACGGAGGAAGGGAAACCCCTCTCCACCTGAACCAGAAGGTTTGTCCCTTTTGTTTTGTGTGCAATGAGTAAGGAGTGGTATGGGGTTTGTGTCTGTTCATAAGATAATATGCTCCTATATTGGAGAGGTTCACTCCTGAGAGGTATCTTCCCAGGTGGTTGTTCAGATCCCCCCTCCCTCCATGTGTGGTTTTGATTCTCGAGGGCGAGAATGGTTTGAGAGGTATTTGATATAATGACCCAGACCCTCATGATCCATTCCTTTTCCAATTATTGACGCGCTCGATCAGTGAGACCGATCGGCGCGACCGATCGGCACAACCAAAGGGTGAGACCGATCGACGTGACCGATCGGTGTCACCCTGCTGTGGCAGGATTTTCTTCTACAGCCTCCCCTGTTACCCCACTTTTAGGACTTTTTAACTTTTTGAAGCATTTTAAGGCTGTTTTAAGCCCATAATTTATATCAAAAAAATAAACCTCCCTAATAAATAACAATTAATCTAGTCGTGTGGGGTGTCCCAGCCATGTGGTCAACCCACAATCCTGCTCCTTACGCAGTTTGTCTCTGTATCGTAACCGTCCGGGAGTGCTGTATCTCAGCCCTTATAAGCATTTATAACCTAAAGTCTTATCCCTATGTTTCCTTTTCTCGATCATCCTGCTCAGAGTACCCTTCCTCCCGATGAGCCATACCCCTGTTTCGAGGTTTTACTTTCACGTTCCGTGGAGTTCCCGCCACTCCTGTTTTCCAGTTTTCATGCGAGGACTAAATGTAGATCCTTGATCATCATGTAGGTGATTCACCGAAGTCTCTCTTTTCTATATATCTTTTTGGGTGGTTACGCTACTGTATCTGTAGAATTGGATGAACCAAACTTTAATGAAGATAATAAACAGATTCTAAAAAATGAAGGGGATGGGTGTGATCGATGATGTTGATATGTTTTTCTCCTCTTACATGATTAATGGTTTCTGAATTGTGTTGGCTAACGCTTACTAAAAATCATGGTTGTTGGTGGTCTTTCTATGTGCAATAATAAACCCTGACCCCTTATGATGATTAAATGGGTTGTATTTTGGTTGTAAACCCTTTTTGTTGTGCAAGTGAAATTGGTTAATTACATATATTCAACTAAATAAATTAGAAGCACCAGGATCAACTCCTTTTCAATGATAACCTTGGTTTAAGCCTAGTAGAATTGAAATCATGGAGTGTGTTAAATATTTTAAATCTGAAAATACCTGCATGGGCCTGCCTGGTATTGGTGGTGGTGGTTTGGTTGATTTACCTTCATGGGATGTTGCGGGTGACCTTATAGCTTTCTTGGATGGGGGCTTAGATTGATGGGGCGATGCGGGTGGGCATGGGATCCCCTATTGTTATACTTTGAGGTTGTATGATTACTCCGCTTATATCATAAATTGGGGTGGGATCCTCTGTTGTTGAGAACCTATTGGCTCATGTATTTTGAGGACATGGGCTGTATCTTGGGTTTTTCATTAGTTCCAGTACTTCGAGGGATCTCACTTATCCCTTTGTTTTTGTGACTTTACATGAGAACCAGGTGCGAATGCTTAAATAGTTGTTGGGTGTATTCTTTCCTTGGCTTGTGCTTATGATTACTGGTTGCCTCTGTAGGTGCAGAAACTTATTTAAACATTATTAATGATCCCGAAATCAAGGATGGAAGATGGTGATTTGGTTTGGTGTGATTTGTGACTTGGGAATGGTTGATGTTCTCTTCTCTTATGAATGAATAGTAAGGATAGTGTTCTTTAGGCTGGCTGAAGAAAAAACTAGATTGGGTGAGTGATTTTTACCTATACATATACTTGTAGTTTTTTTGTTTCTTATTCGCGCCCCACCCATGTTGAGAACTTAGTGTCGAAAACCCCCATTTAATTGGGGTGTGTATTTTTTCACACACTCCTATGAGTGGCTAGTTATTAGCTTATTTTCTGCTCCCTTTCCTGAATAGCCCAAGACTCTTCGAGCAGGCTGTGATGGCCTGAAGTCCTTTATTAGCCCAAGAATCTTTGGGCAACTTAGTGTAATGTTTGGCCCAGGTGTGTGCAGTCAGGTGGGTTCCCAAGTATCTTCGGGATGAGGCCCAGGTGTATTTGGGCGTGGTAGCTGTTGTTCTTGCCTAGGTGGTTGCGAGAATGGTTACTTGTGATAGTTGTGGCCAAGGTGTTTGCGGGCGGGTTAGTGGTTTTGGACCAGGTGTTTGTGGGCGGGATCTGTGGTTGTGGCTCAGGTGTGTGCAGGTGGGTATGGCAGTGGGACTGTGGTGAGAATGGTGGGATTAGTTCAATGTGTAGGATGTCTTCAATAACCAGTGGGAAAGTGGCGCGGGGTACCCAAACATCGATGTTCAATTACTATGAATTACTTATGATTTGCGTTTTTTGTGGAGTGTGCCTTGGTGAGGATTGGGTGGTTAGTTTACTTGTTAGGTGCTTAGTTATCTCTTTTCTCACAGGGTATTAGTATGCCTCCCAACTTCTGCACGAGAGTCATTGGTTTTTCCCTACTGAGTATACTTTTATGCTCACCCTACGTATATAAAACTACTTTCAGGTTTCCAGGAGGACTTCGGGGATCGTGCTGGACCGTACTAGCTCAGACCTTGTGGCAGATCATCGCAATTGCTGTTGTTCTTTATTGTTGGTATTTTTCTTTGTAGTCTCTTTATACTTTGTTGATTTGACTTTTGTAACATGCATTAGGAATGGTTCTTGGCTTTACTTTCACCTCCAGATTTGGTGTTGTGGGATTTACTATCTTATATCCCGATCCTATTAAAAGAAAAAGGGTAAAGCCATCCATTTATTGTGTAATTCTATACCCTTGGTGCTAGTCGATACTCTGGGACCTATTGAAGGCTGGTTTCGGGGGTCATTATCTCTCCTACAACTTAAAGACAGAAGGTCATGGAAATCTGGTGACCCTTCCCTCCTTTTGGTGGAGGTGGGTCGTGACAATATTGACCCTAATTCACTAACAAAACATTATAGAAAACACCAAAATATTTTGAATTATTTTTCTTAATCTAAAAATTATGCTCATTTTTTCAAATGATGTATCTAATTTTTTATATTTAAATATTTAAATAAAATCATAAAATGTAATCAAAAATGGTTTAAATAGAAAAATAGAAAATTTTATACTAATAAATATTTATTCTTCTTTCACATTAATTTCTAATTAATTTTGTTTAATTATATTACTAATATCATTAATATATCTTTAAACTAATTAATCATGTTATGAATAATTTTATTAAATAAAAACACAATTTTATAAATATAAATTTTTATTCATATAATATTTTATTCATTCTTTAGCTATACTAAATGAATTTGATTTTTATTTGAAGTAGCATTTATTTATTTTATATGCATATTTGTTAGTGTGGTGACTACTATTCATACCCACTAATTGCACTATTATGTTTTAATGGTCATATTTAATAGTTATATTTTTACCTTCATATATCTCAGTTTTCTTTTTAACATCAAATTTTCTTATGAAACATTTTATCAAACATATTATTTCATTAAGAAAAATATATAGTGAAATCTAGGGTCATTAACTACACTATTTACATAGTGAGGTTTGTGTATGCCTCTTCATCAATTACATGAGAGATATAAGGGAGGATCATGTTCATCATTTTTAAATGCTCACCTGTATATTTTTTGTCATATTTTTATTGATTAGTATGATGGATTGGGTGATTAGACAATACACTAAAAGCTCATGAGGTTTTGATTTCAAGATTTGGGTTTTTTGGAAAGAAATATACCACTGTATTTATTAAGATTCTTCATTTTATATAAAAAGTTACAAGAAATGTGAGATTTTTTTTAATATCATTTTATTTGAAGTTAATTAGTGGCTTCATTCTCTACCCTTGTGATTTTTCATTGTTATATCTCAGATATGCGTGTTTGAAACACATAGTAATAATCACAAAATTGTGGAATATTTGAGGTAGTCTTTGGGTGTCCCATTTATATTCACATAGTGATGTCCCAAACCCACATACGAGTAAAATGGTTGTCAGACCGGTCGGTCACAAGACCACAAATATGCCTTCCCTTACACCAGAGTATTATTTCTATCAACGCGGGTCTAAGACAATGATAGTTGGAAGACTATACCCTCATTATCAAAGTAGCACAGTGGTATATCAAAATTTAAATAATTAAAAACAATGAAAGTGGTAATAAAATAAAGATAGAGAAGTATAGGAATAATAAAAACAATGGAATATAAATGTTTCCCAACAACAATCTAAACTTTTTCATGCATGTCCATATGATAACATATAACAAAAATAGTATACATATAGTAGATGATCTAGAAAACTATAAAAATTGAACAAAAGATTGAAAAAATCTCCATGGGATAACTCCATGAGCATCCGTAGCTCCAGCTCAGTCCTATGCTCCGGACTCCCATGTTCTCAAAAAATAACACATGCAATATTCAATGGTCCTCTGAACATGAAGATCTACTCGGGTACCCTAGTGAAATGGCGGCCTTGTTAGGGTGTGAGATATAATCTTAGTATAATTAATCCAATAGTTTCTAGACCCTTCCATTTCATGAAATATATATAAGAAGCGTTCTATATTATGTAAATGAAATGAATAAATAAATAATTAAATTAACCCATTGGTCTGGGTTCCTCTTGGACCCCCCCAACTACCAGCTTGACCTAAGCCAGTGAGTCTATACCAAAAGACCCTAAAATGGTAAATAGATAGAGATAATATATGAGAATTTATAATTTCCCCAAGATTATGTTTTTTCTTGGAAGTAACATTTTAAATTTTATAATACCAGGTTATTAATTATCGTTTAAAATGATCATTTATCATTTTCTTAATTCAATTTCGAAAACTACATTACATGATGTAATGTGATAGTATATTCCCCTCAATGTCAATACATTAGTACTTTACATGTATTTCTTTAAATTAATGGTTCATAAACACTACCATGGAGTCAGTCTATGGTGACCCAAGGATAAAGTCCAATTTCTCACTACAATAATAGAGTGAAAAGTCATTTACTATCCCCTGAGTCCAGAATTAGTGTCACACATAACTGGCCGAGTCTCACTGAAGGCATGTTACTACCATCTTGCTTTCAATCCCATCCAAAGGGTCTCTCAAAGGGAAAAAATTTCACTCTTGTAGAGGTAAAATAGATAAAACACGGCAATCTCATCCCAAGTATAGTTGGTGTAACACTCAACGTGTTCACTAAGTATTAGAAATTCTAACAGAAAGAAATGATGGTATGTCTATGGTTTTTATAAGTTAGAACCCCTTTTTTCACCCTTGAAACTAAGGTGAAATCATCTTACATGGATATCATTCAAAAAATACTAAATTTATGTTTATTCCATATAACTCAAAAAATTATAAAATATAAAGCATTTGGTACTACCACATCAAGGGAAACTTCATTTAATAAATTAAGACACCTCTGTATCTCAAATATGTCACTTCCCAATAACTAGAATTAATGAATAAGAAAACTATAAAGAAACAACCCAAGTATGGTTTGATATATAATATTTATAGAATTACCCAAAAAATATTTTAAAATAAGTTCTCTATTAAAAGCATATAAAAGTTACTTTATAAAAATATTGATTTTTAAGTGAAATGATGTGTTTATTATTATCTTTTGATTTAAACAATATAAATGATGAAAAAATAAATATTATATTTAAAATAATATATATAATTAATATCACTCACTAATTTTAACTAGTTTAATTTTTTTTGGATTAAATAGATTTGTGAGCATAAAAATAGTTTTCTATAAAAACATTCTCTTTATATTCCATTGGTTCTTACATCCATTTCCAATTTATTTATAACCAATGAATTCCGTTTATATTTTGTAGTAACAATGTATTTTTTCATATAGTTAATAAAATTAATAAAAAATAATTTAATATCTATTTTATATCTTATCATGTCAAATAATAATATTTTATTAATATATCATTGGTCTGTAAAACCTGGTCTTGTGTGTAATGTATACTTTTTAATAATGTCATTGCTTCATGGGATGTAATATAAATGAATGCCTTCTTCATTTAAAGAAATAAAATTTGATAAATATACTTTAAATTATTAAATATATAATAAATTATCTAGGTACAATATTTTCTTACATTCTTGGTGTTGCAGGTCATACATGCTAGTGAATATAATGTTTTTAATTTAGATTTTTTAGGTCTTACATTCTCCCCACATAAATTAAATTCTATATTTGAAATTTAAATGTGATCTTGGTAATATGTTTTTTGATATTTTCTATATTGAAATCCCACTACATGATGCATCAAATAAATTAAAGACTACGTAGAGAAATCATTAAATTTAAAATCAAACTAAAATCATGTACAGTAGTTGAAGATAATATTTTCAAAGTATACACTAGAATATGAATCTCAAAGACTCCAATGAGAAATCCAAAGCTCCAAACAAACCCCATACACCAACTCCACAAAACAAACCAACTATCATGTGTTGCTACTAGATATGTGTGATAATTTACACTTCCCTATGTCTCAAAAAACAATATATGCAAAAGAACCAATGTTCCAAAGAAAATGTGAGAAATAAAACTCAATGGGATTTCCCCGAATGACTTTCATACTCATTCAACAAAGACAAGATAGGTTAGCACATTTACATATAACAATTTAAATAAAAAAAATTCTACAAACAGTTTATATTAGGATATAATCAAGATGCATAGTAAAACAATTCTTTTAAAAAATTAGTGGATTTTGATGATGATGATGTTCTTGATAAACCTATAACATATAAGAATTACCATTTATTATTGGAACATATATATGAGCATGATGGCCAATTCCATTCATTGAATACATTAATGTACGGAGAGTGGATTGTATAGATACAAATATGTGTTCATCGGGTTATGGCCATGATATAACTGGTTGTTGAATACCCAAGGCATTTCTTGGATTCAAGTTATTTTGTTAATTCAATTATATATGGTTATAGGTATAATTATAGACATGGGATTCATATGCAATGTAGGATGGAGTCAAAGTGTTGGAATCAGGCTTGGGTTTGCATTGATGGGATATGAGGGTGGGATAGATATATGGGGATATGGTTCTTTGGAGGGAGTATGATGAGATATTTGTCCAGTTAAGGATTCAACTATAGAGTAACACTATGATTCAAGTTCAAACATTAGTGTGTGTGTGTGTTGGATTATCATAGGTTTCCTTCAAGAGTTAAGGCATCGACATTAGTTGGTAATTTTGTTGTGTGATAGTGGTTTAATCAAATTATTATTATTAATTTATACCCAAAGTATGTTTGACTAATATTTTTACATTTATTTGGGTGCAGTGAGACTGGAGTCACAGTGAGTGGGTTCTTGGACCATTGAGAATATGTTTATTGTAATTTATTCTAATCGTAGGTAACATGATGGATCATAATGAACCATTAAAATAAGAATCTTATGGTGGGGATACATATGTTACTTATAAATAATTAATTAATGACATCATTGTGTCTTGAGATAAATTAGTGAGGGTTTATTTCATCTAGAGGTTTTTTTAATTATGATCATTAGTTGATCTGATTTTGATAAATAATGTGTCTTAGGTTCATAATTTCACTCTATAAAATCCATTTTAATTTTTGTGTAATTCTTGACCAGATATTTATTGGTTTATGGATGGTAAAGGTTGGTTTTGAATGACTTAAGTCCTATGCTGATTCTTGTGGATGATAACTGTTATTTTGGGGAGGTTTTAAACACTTTCATTGGTAAATTTTTAAAAATTCATGGTGAATTTTAAATTTGGATTACTAGAAAAATGTTTCTATGAGAACTGGGGGTCATATTGAATTATTGGTGTTTTTAGCATCTCAAGGAGATGGTTTTGGTATGAATAAAATGTACCATAAATTGGCCAAGTTCTCGAGTGGAATTTTGAGAAAAGGTGGGTGAACTTGTAGTGACATTTTTTGAATGTATGCTGCCATGGGATAGACTATGATGTGGGGGACCACATAGTTGAGAGTTAAATGATCGATCAAGAGGGGGTTTGGTGTGGTAATTTAATTGGTGCTTGGAATATATACAAATATAAATGGAGATAAACATGGAGTGGATATGCGATGGTCCCTCCTCACTTGGAATTGTAATCAAGAGGGGACATTGTGAAAACAGTGTGGGAAATGACTCGATGTGGGGGATAGTTATTCATTCTAGTTGGGAATGGATCCCTATGGTGGACCACTAAAAAATGGTGGTTGGTAGGTTCCAAAACATATTTCATATAGTTTTTCCACCTCGAAAATTTTAAAATAGGGATAAACACAATTTTCCCCAAATGGTTTTTAGTTATTTTGTCCCCTTTCGCCTTACATGGTTCTACGTGGGTCTTCCAAACTCCTTCACTAGTTTCTCAAATCAATATTTAAATTTTATGGTTTCTAAGAAATTTATTGTGAATTTTATAGAGATTCGAGGTGTGATTTCCCTTCTTATTCCATCTTATTTTTTCCTTTTTCCTTCTTCTAATATTGTGTGACTAGGTTATGGCTTCAAAAATATTTACATTAGAGTATGGCTAAAAGAATTTGATATGGTGTGATTTGTTTTTGTTATTGGTAAAGGATATACTATGATAATGAACAGACTCAATTTCTCTATGTATTATTTAATGTATATCAATCAATGAATTTAATGGACTTATTTCAATTAATTAAGTGATTTATCTCAATTGAGGAGTTTCCAATAATTAGTATTTTTCCTAGAATGATGTTAGGAATTTCTTAAAAACCTTCTATGTTGGTTGGGTTTCAGTTTCAATGATATGAAGTCTCTTGATTAATTATTATGCATTAATGCATGTTTTGATTAATTGGAAAATTATTTTAAATTTTATTATAATTAATTATTTTTTGATTATTTTGATTGAGTTAGGGCCTTTTTTTTAAAATTGATAGTTGTGTATGGATTATCATGGATCAGAATATCTAAATTTTTGTTAAAGTAAATAAGTCACGTTTGTGGAAAGTGGTCACTATGAATTTCCTTATAGTAATAATGGATGTTACTTATGAAACATCTCATATGAAGTCTCTCTAATCAGGGGTTTTGAACATCCAAAATTTTATACAATTAATAAAATATATTGAATTTGAGTGGGGGGAATGAAAAATGAGAAATGGTCATGTTATACCCTTGTTCACTAGCTTATTTCCCCAATCACTGATTGTTGAGACCTTGGTTATTTTTTATTTCTTGAGACTCATAGAACCCGATAGGGTTGCAGTTAGATATTGTAAGCATAGTGGACCATATAAAAGGATATCTGTTGACACCCAATTAGAGGGATGATATGGGATAGGAAGGAGTAGTTGAACTAGTTAGAACCTTTAAATTACATAGAACTTCTTAGTTACATGATATGAGCATGGGGTGAGTGTTCCCCCACACTTGATATTTGAGAACCCTGGTAGGTTCAAAAAGTGTAATTTTTTGATAGGGTGGGTGTGTAAGGATATAAAACGTGAAGACTTGAGTATTGGGAGGGGCTTTATAAAATCTTCAACAATTTATTCCAGTTTGGATTATATGAAATGACCTAGACACACTTACCCCAGAGTTGGTGTATAATTTATTACATCGGTACTAGATACAAGCAATCGCTTCCCAAAAAACAAAATAGTTAAAAAGTTTTGAAAAAACAAATTAATACATGATAAACATTTTACAATAGAGTTACAATATAAAACATAAAAAAATAAAAAACTTGGAATTCATGAAATCCATTCATAGAAATCTTCTTCATATCCTGTGGAAAGGAAACCAAATAAGTGTGTGGTCAAATGATCAATAAGGTTTTCATAAAGTGTAAAATATCTTGATTAAATATAGAATAATGAATATGTCAGTAAAAATAATTTAAAAAACAATATATTTAATCTATAAATTGAGGTTGAAATTAGCCACAATAATTATGGAAATTTTTGTTACTAAATAAACTTTTAATTTATTCAACAAATTGAGAATGAAATTAATCCATATATAATACTAATAGAAAATTATCATGGAAAATAATAATAAATTAATTCTAAATTAATTTGAACATGATTATTGCATGTTATTGTCATATACATCAGGATACTTAAACTCTCAATAACTTCCACTAGTCATTTTAAAAACATGGGTAAAAATCCATTTAATTTGGCCATCAGATTTGTCTCATGAGACTCGTAGATGAATTTCAGGTCTATATAATGTTGTGAGCTATCTATCACTGAATTGACCAATATTTTCCCAAATATCAAATAATTCATTAAATTAATTAATGATATTCCTATTTAATAAACATCTAAATTGAAAAAATAATTTTGAATATCAATATTTCCATAATAAATCCTATAACATTCATAATAAATCAACTTATATAAAAAAATTACGGTTTAGAAAATAATAATATCCAAAATAAAAATTATATTGATATTTTATAGAATAAAATTTACTAATGAATATTTATCTCAATGGGGAAGTATGTGCACCACATAAAAATAAATATGTGTGTAATTTAATGTAAATCCCAATGGAATTAAAATTGAGGTGATATATTTTACCTCATTCTTACATTTAGTTCAGATCTCATTAACTTCATGTATATTGTTTGAAAGAATTTCAATAACTTATAAAAAACCATATTAATCTTTATTATGTCATATATGGTTCATTTATAACATCTTAGTACATGTTTGCTAACAATAATCCATTATAACTATTTCTTTATGTTAATTGGCTTGTTTTTTCATTCATATTTGATCATAAATCTTCTGGATATTAAACATAAAATATAGTTGCATCATATCCAAAATGATATTATTGTTATAATTTTTATTTTTCATTATATATATCATTATAACCATTAAATAAAACAGTACATAAAAAATAAACCACATCACTTCATGGAGACAGTACGTTGTTTGTACACACAAGCAATTATACTACTTCTTAATGGGTGTAGGGTAACGAATTGGTTGATGTCGTAATTTTAAATAATTAATATTATTTAATATATACGAGATATAATCACTAACTTTATCCCTATTATGATACATGTATATTTTATAGTAAAAACAAGTCACATCACTTTGTGAGGTGGTAGTCCGCCATACACACGGGCGACATTATCATATTTTAATAGAAATTTGGAGTAAGAAGGTATATGTGGTATTATAATTTCATAAGTATAATTATATCATAAATATGAAATATAAAATTTTCATATATATTTAAATATAACCAACCATAAGAGGTATTGATGGAGAATGATTTATGTCGGTATGTGAGGCGGTAGACCCCTATACAACTTCTCGAAAATTTAGTTTCCCATTTGATTGACAAGGATATGGATATAGGTTAATAAAATAGAATAATTCCATATTTGTATGTATTTGATAATTATTTTCTTATATCGTACTTGTTCATACATAATAAATGGTTGTAATATAATAAAGAAAGTGAATGTTCTTATTTAGGGAAATTACATTATCTTAGAGAAACCACCTTTGGATATACTCATAAGGACACAAGGGGTGGTATTTTAGGAATACCAAAACCACTAGAATGTGTTTAGGAATGTTAGGGATAGATTTTTGAAGGGTTTGGTTAATCAAAATGTCTTAATATGTCTGATGAAGTGAGGGAGGGCGTGCAACGAAGCCCGTGGGCCGCTAGCCTAACGAACTTTGCCACGCCCGAGCACAACCATCTAAAAGATAGTAGAACCCCATCCAATGGAAGATAAGAGGGCCCAACCACTTTATGTCCTAGATCAGTTATTGAAGGAATTATACTATTCCTGATGAGTATTTAAATGGCCTCCCCCAAAACTCGATCATGTGACCAAAGGCTTTACAACCAATGGGGAAGCTTTACGAGTACCACTGGGCCGATGACTCAGAGGTACTCGTAATGCTTCCCGGTTGGTTGTTAACCCTCTAGTCATGGTATTGAGTTGTGGGTAGGTTATTTAAATCATCTTCATCTAGGGATAGTTCCTTTCATGTGTTATATATTCCTAAAAGAGGCATGGTCATATTATCTAGTGGGAGGGGGTCGGCTACCTACTAGAGGGTTATGCTGAGTTGTGGGCGAATTCGTTGGGGTATCAGCCCACTGGGTTCGTTAGATGGAGTTTATTTTTATAATTGAGTAGGAGTATAATTTTTTAAAATACCCAAAACTATTTAATAATGGGAAATTTATCTTTCATAAAATGAAAAAAATTAAAAAATAATGTTATATAGGGATTAAAAGCTAGATTCAAACCTCCACTAAAGAAATATAAAAATTTTATAAATATATTTTTCTTTTATCCTATATGTTTAATTACTTGTAGCATTTTCACCCTTGATATATAATTTTTATCCTTGGTAATTAATCATTTAAGATAAAAATAAAATGGTCCATATTAGATAATTTTTAAATAAAGATTCTAAATATTAAATAAAATATATCAATTACAAATTCATAGTGTGTGGAAAGAAATTAGCCCAGAAGAACATTTTAATTTGAAATAATTGTCTCAACCAGCACAGTGATAATTAATTTTTTAATGTTTTTACTAATAATTATGAAAAAAAATTAGGTATAAATTATTACATAATTTTAATTAATATAATCCAAAATATGGATATGAATTTATAAAATTAAACTCACATAACTGGAAAAAATCAATTTAAAATAAGCCCAGAAAACATGTTGAAAATTTATTTCTCAGAAAATACAGTTTCCAGAAATAAGATGATATTATATTACCTATATTACTAATAATAATCATCAGATGTATTTAAATTCATATAATTAGATATATAAAATATTTATTTCAATTAAATCATTCATTGATAAATATTATTTTATTTTATTTAAATGGACAACCATTATGTATTTTAAACAAAAAAATTGAGAAAAATTGCCATGACCCGTCCCTCGAGGCCTGTGTCATGACTACTCAAATCCCACCTTCCATAGGCTAGTGGTTGGAGACTAGGGCTGGAAAGACATATCCCCATGACCCATCCCCTGAGGGCTATGTCATGACTACCCCAATCCTACCTTCTATAGGCTAGGGGCTTGGCATAGTCACGGCACGGGCCCTGGGGGACGGGTCGTGACAAAAATAAAAAAAAGTGGAAAATTTTTCCTTCTTCCACCAAATAGTATTATATTTGTTTCTATAAAATTTATAGTTAATAAATATTTAATTATATATGCTATTACACATTACTATAAATAAAAGTGGGAATATTTCAATACTTCATTTTATATTTTTTGTAAAAGATTATTCCAATGGAAAATGTTAAAACATTTTTCTAGAATTATTTTTAGAAAGAAGGTGAAAAATTATATTCATCCTTTCAAATTAGAAATTTTTCCATGAAATATTAAAATAATAGTATATTATATTTTTTCATAATATAATGCGGACTTACTATAATCAACGCTCAACATTGTGTGTATCATAAGCTATCAAATATATTAAATTTATTCAAAATGAAACAATATCATAAAGTCTCTATGTGTTACATTATTCCCTAGAACAAAATTTTCTTCTATGAAATATCTATATATAATGTTATAAAAAAGTTATTTCTCCATTATAACATTCTCTGTTACCCAGGATGCATTCTATATTTTATGATTTATCCCAAGTACTATTACTAGTTGAGTCATTATATTCCTTAATATTTCTTATCTGGTATCAATAATTAGGATCAGATATTTATAGAAAGATATATAAAATCCATTTTCTATTTCATTAGTGAAGATATAATGTTTTGGATCTAGAATGAACATGCATAACAATGATATACGTAACATATCACTTACTTGAGAAAGAATTGGTGGAATTTCTATTAAGTAAGGAACCACTCCAATCTTTTTCTAAAACCTGAATGGGTCTGAGTTTTTAGGGATTAGTTTTCCCTTTATACCAAACTATATGTCCCCATTACTTATAGATAACTTTTAAAAAAATGATCCCCAACGTGAAATTCAATAAAAAAATCTCTTAATAGTGGTAAGAAAAATTCCCACATTGATCTTAATTAATATGAGCCTAAATACTCTTTCCTTTTTTGTTGTATCTTTATCAAGTTATGGGCCTAAAAGTTTCCTTTCAATGACTTCATCCCATCAAGGGGAATTATGAAATATCTTGAAATATAATTTATCATAATTATCTATTTTATTATGTCTCAACCCATCCCTCGGGGCCCATTCCATGACTACCCCAAACCCGCCTTCGATAGGGCAGGGGATGGTGACTAGCACCCAAGGTGTAAATCCCTATACTGGGAAGAAATTTCCTTTAAAACATGAAAATGAAAACAATAGAGTACGATCTGGAAGAAAAACACTATGTAAAACTGTATAAAAGGAGAACTGAAAGTAGACGGGCTGGAATACAAGCCCAACAGGAAAAGTACAAGAAATTGAAAGTACAACTAAAGAAAGGAAAAATTGTCACTAGATCGTCCACCAGGATGTCCTACCAAAAGGGTAGGTACAAAAAGCCTCCAAAGTACTTCACATCTGTCTGTCTCATTTGTGTACCGTTTCTCCGTGTGGTCCACCTCCAAGTATCGTCCAGTCCTGCCCACTCAGCCTCAGTCAACGCTGTACATCGTCTGCAACCAACACAATGAGGTGTGGGAAATGTCCATGTAAGGGTGAGTATAAATATACTTAGTAGGGACCCTAAGACCCTAAAGGTGTCACAAAATCCAAAAAAGTTAAACCAAAATGTATGAAATCAATAGATAACCCCACTTAGGTATATTCCTATATATATACCTAAGTTATGTATTAATCCATCTCAAACATGAGGTAAAATCAAAAGTTACTGACTCAGCTCAACCAGGATTTTTGTTCACATTATCGAATCCTCGTCTACTGTATAACTCCTCCTCTATCGAGTACAATGGTCCTGCCATGACACCAAGGAACTTCCCACTAACCTTGGACTGCTGAGGTACTCCTCCTGTCGAGTACTACGGGTCTGCTGCGGCACCAAGGCGCTCCCCATCGTGGGTCTCCCGCATCACCAAGGTGCTCCGCCTCATAGCCTGCTAGGTTAATCATCATGTAGAGTACTGTGGGTCTGTCATGACACCATGGTGCTCCCCACTATGGGTCTACAGTGACACCATGGTGCTCCCTGTAGGGCTAGTAGAATCACTCAGAGTCAAAACAGTCAGCATTCGTCAGGTCTCAGCCAGGTACGAGGTCTCTGCACTCTGCTCTCTCATCACCGGAAAGATACTTTACACAAGCTACTGGTCGATACTTCAACTTTCATGAAGTACCACAAGCAAGTATCTCAAAGGTCCACCATGTCATAGGGGTTTCAACGCAACAGACGGTTCATAAATCAGATGCCTGATCTGTGAGTTATTAGTCTTTTTATCCTGAGGGCCCGGTTGGATTCATGTATGATCCAACATGACTGTATCTCAACTATACCCTGAAATCTGGTGGCGTATACTCAAAGGGAACATCTCTCTTCAAGATTACCAGTTCCACAGATGGTTTGTCAAACGAAAATCCGGTGCCAATGTTTTGGCCAAAAGTAAATGATAGGGGTGGTTGTGGGCCTGGGTTCGGACAGAACCAGTCATACCAACCCGGTCCAACCCTGTCTGGGCCAATCCGGTCTAGGTCAACCCGGTCAGACAAGCTGGGTCTGGCCCGATCCATTGGGTGGGCCAGCCTGTTAGGTTTGGCCTATGTCTGTTGGGCCCAGCCCAGTAGACCGTATGGGCGGTTTGGCCCGGGCTCGGGGCCAATTCGGCTCGGAGCGTCACGAGGGTGTGGCCCGGTGGAGCTCAGCCCGGAGGGCACGGCCCGGTATGGCTCGGTCAGGAGGGCACGGTTCGGTCGGTACGGCCTGGGCAATGCGAGCGGGGCCAGGATGCCAGCTTAGCTAGAAGACCGCAAGGGGGCCGGTTCGCAGGAGGCACGCGGGGCACATGCGGAGGCCGGCAGGCGGCTATCTTGGGGTGGCGTGTGCAGAGGCTGGAAGGGTGGCCAGTTTGGGGTGGCACGCGCGGAGGCTGGTTGGGCAGGTGGGTCGCAGCTCGGTCTGGCGGGTCGTGGCCAGGCGGGGCATGGCCAGGCGGGGAACGGTAAGGCAGGGCTTGCGGGAGGCGTGGGGTTTGGCCAGGGAAGCCTGCGGCAGTGCAGGCTGCGGTAGCTCAGCAGGTTTTCCGGGGGACGACGTGGCTAGGTCGGCTCAGCCGTAGGGTGGCGGTTTGGGGTGGCACGGTTCACGGAGGCCACGGGTATTGCGGCTTCTGTCGTCTTTTCCTTCATCATTCTTTCGCCTCATCACCATGCCGAAGAAACTTCACAAAGTGGTCAGTGGAGGGATTCCGACCATGTTAGTTTTACTTGCACCCTCTGCATTTAGTGGTGATAACAATTGGTTCCAGAAAGAAGAATAGATTTGAACTACAATTATTCCTACAATCCTCAGCAACAATTCCTTTCATTCGAAGGAGAGAAAAGGAAAGTATAAGTAAACAAAACAACCCCCTATCTTTAATCTCCGGGCATCATTCATTGATGGAGTCACGGAAAGTAGACGAAGAGAATGGTCATTCTTCGCGTCCACTGCACTCTTCCAATCCCGAGCTGCGTTGGCTTGTGGAAGTCGCTCCACATCGGTAGGTGTCTGGGGAAGAAGTCGAAGAAGGATCATCACCGACATTCTTCATTGGAAGAATGCATTCTTTGTTGTAAGATGAGGATCCTCATTGAGAGAATTCTCTTCAATTACCCAAGTACAATCGTTGTTCCATATAATATATTAGTTAATCTATTATTTTGTTGGCACAAATTCAAAAGGGTGAATTAAATTAAAAGGCTCCACCTCATTAATTCACATGTGTTGGCAGCAATTAATTGGGTAGGTGGTACCAATTAAATTAAGGGAAGGTCAAGAGGCTCTCCCTAATTAATGAGTGAGAGTTGAGAGGTTATACTCTCCTCCTATTAATTGGGTTCGGGTGGTCCCCACCCCTATTTTTCAAATGGGAGGTTATGTGATCTTGGGTGGTCCCCACGTCGTAACCTCTCGTAGGAGGTTATGTTTGGGTGGACCCCACCACCATAACATCTCATGGGAGGTTAAGGTGTGTTGGTCCTACCTTCAACTCCCATAAGACGTATTAACCACCAACACTCACATAATGGCTCAAATAAAATAAAGTGTAGCTCACTTTATTTTATATTTTTTCTACGAAAACACAAAAACTAACTTCAATTATCGACTCACTATCATCGAAGTGAAAGTCTTATTAATTGAATATTGGCACTATGAGTTCAAATATGCCCTTAAATTTCAATTCTTAGCATCGGTTATAAATTTACAAAAAAACCCTCTCATACATTTACTGAACGTACAAGAACAAAAATCCAGAAATTGATCCCGGGCACACCGGGCCTTTGAATCAACCACTGTAAATTTTCGTGGACTCATAAAATTCCCATGTATAAAAAAATTCCACGGAATTTCCAGGTCTTTACATTCTCTCCACCTCCGGGATTTACGTCCCCATAAGCTACAACTCGAACTATGGGAACAAGTGTGGGTACTGAGCACGCATCTGATCCTCCTGCTACCTTGTGCTCTCCGAGAGGTTCCCATGCTGCCGGCGTACACGCAACAGAGGTATCCACCATCCACGTAGGACCTTATCTTGTTTATCCTAAATCTCTGTTGGAACCTCCATGAATGTCTCCCCATCATCGATGTCCAGCTCTCCATGGTCAATGATGTGAGAAGGATCGTGCACATATCTCCTCTGGTGAGATATATGGAACTGGTCGTGCACCCACTGAAACTGAGGTGGAAGAGGCATGCGGTAAGCCACCTAACTTACTATTCTAAGGACTTGGACTGGTCTGATAAATCTTGGAGATAACTTTCTGCCTTGCCCAAATCATCATATACCTCGTCGGGTTGAGACCCGTAGAAAGACGTGGTCACCATCCTTGAACTCCAGAGGTATCTATCTCCTATCAGCATACAACTTCTTCTTACTCTGTACAGTCTTCATCCCCTCCTGGATGATCTTCACTTTCTCTATGGTAGCCCATACCATCTCTGGTCCCACCAGTGCTAACTCCCCTGGGTCTGCCCAGCATAAGGGTGATCTGTATGGTCACCCATACAACGCCTCGAAAGGTTCCATCCCAATGCTGTACTAATAGTTGTTGTTGTAGGAAAACTCCACCAAAGGTATGTGATCATCTCAGTTATGACCGAATTCGAGGACACATGCACAGAGCATGTCCTCGAGAGTCTGAATGGTCTACTCAATATGGCCATCCATTTGAGGATAGAAGGAGGTGGTCAGACGAAGCTGCATCCTGAAATCCTCCTGAAACCCCTTCCATAGCTGGGATGTAAACTGCGTGTCATTATCGGAGAAAATAGAATAAGGTACTCCATGTAGCCGCAAAATCACTTTCATATAGAGGTGTCCCAATCTCTCTATTGAGCCCTTCTCTCTAATCGGTAGCAAGTGGGCTGACTTGGTGATTCGGTTGACAATCACCCAAATTGAGTCGTGACCCCTGGATGTACGTGGAAGTCCCATCACGAAGTCCATGGATATACCATCCCACTTCCACTCTGGGACCTCTAAAGGATGAACCATGCCTGCTGGCACCTGGTGCTCCACCTTCACATGCTGACAAGTGAGGCATCAAGATACAGACTCTAATATTGCCTTCATCATACTTGGCCACCAGTGCTATCGTCGAAGGTCCTGGTACATCTTCGCCACTCCTGGATGTACCGCTATTGGGGATGTGTGGAAGTCCCTCAACACTTCATCCTGAAGTGACACTGACAGCATATTACGTCCTCTGAAGAGAATGACGTGCTCCCCACATTCAAAAAATCCATCAGGTACCTACCCTGTGGATAACTGAGCACGTCGTGTCTCATAGTTAGTGTCTCCATGCTGCACCTCCCTGACTCGCTAAAGAAGCGAGGGAGTGACTGTAAGAGATTGCATAAATGCTTCTCCATATCTATCCACAAAGGATATCTGTAAAGCGTCAAGATGCTCTTTTGCTTCACCTAGTAGTTGTATACCAGGTCTCCTGCTGAGTGAATCTGCTACAACATTCATGTTTCCAATAGTATAGACTATCTCAAAGTCATAGTCCTGAGGAACTCAAGCCTTCGCTACTGTCTCAGGTTTAGGTCTTTCTAATAGAAGATATACCTGAGACTCATGTGATCGAATTATATAGTAAAATGTTCACCCATCAGATATTGTCACCACATCTTCAAGGAGAAGACCACTGCTGATAACTCTAGTTCATGGGTAGTGTAGTTCTGCTCATGATATCTTAGCTGCCGAGAAACTTTTGTGATCATAGCTCGCTCCTACATCAGGACGCACCTCTGTCTAGTACCTGATGCGTCGTAGTAGACTACGTACCCTACACCTTCCTCTTAAAGCCTCAAGATGGGGTCACTTTTCAGCCTCTACCTCACCTTATGAACTCTCTGATGGCATCTCTCTGTTGACACAAAGGGTTTCCCCTTATTTGTTAAGGCTGATAGTGGTTCTGAAACACTTGAGAAATCTAGAACGAACCTCTGGTAGTAACCAACCAAACCCAGGAAACTTCGTACCTATGTCACACTTCTGGGTGGCTCCCAAGAATGTACTGCCTCAATCTTCGCAGGATCCACTGAAACTCCAGCCTTCGAGATGACATGACCCTGAAAGTGAACCTCTCAGATCTAAAACTAGTACTAAAAGAGCTTAACATAAATGTGGTACTCTCAGAGTGTGTCGAGTACTACCTGAAAATGGTAGGCATGCTCCTCCTCAGTAGTCAAGTATATCAGAATGTCATCGATGAAGACTACAAAAAAGTGATTGGGGTATGGCTGAATGATCATATTGATGAGTCCCATGAACACTATTGGTGCTTTTTTTACACCAAAGGGAATAACCAAGAACTCATAGTGGTCGTACCGACACCTAAAGGTCGTCTTCTATACATCCTCATCTCGAATACTGAGATGGTGATAGCCTGATCTGAGGTCTATCTTTAAGAACCACTGTGCTCCCTTCAGCTGATCAAAAAGGGCGTCTATCCTCAGAAGTGGGTACTTGTTCTTCATGATCCCCTGGTTTAGGAGACGGTAGTTGACAGAAAGCCTCAAGCTCCAATCCACGTTCTTGGTGAATAGAATTGGGGCTTTCATGGGAGAAACAATGGGCCAGATGAATCCTATTTCTTGCAAGTCCTCTATCTGAACCATCATCTCGGGAAGCTCCACTGGAGCCATCTGATATGCTGGGGTAGATATCGGTGTCTTACTAGGGTATATGAAACATCCCAGGTAAATTAAGAATAATACATATTTCATATTTATTAATATTTGTGAATTAAATATTAATTTTACTTTAATGGGGTTTCTATGTTCGATAGTTTACATGATACGCAACAACTGGTTTCTTTGAAATCTTACATTGCACACTAATAATATAATATTGTTATTTTAAATGGTATTTAAATCCTAGCTGTTATATTTTCAAGAATCAATTTAAATAACTAAATTGTGAATATACCTATTTGATAGATGTATTTACTTTTATCCAATAATGAGTTAGAGGCTTAAAATGTGAATGAATAAAATTTTAAGCATAATTTATAATAAAGGGCCTATTTATCCTCTTTTAATGGAGAACCATTTTTAAATATAGATTTGGTCACTTTAATACATTCTATATGACCAAATAAATTCCTTCTTTAGAATGGGGACATCAAAATTTACTTTGTTTATATTTTTGGAATTTTTCTGAGAAAGTTCATTTTTATTGAATAGTGAAAATATTGTATTTTAATTCAAAACTATGTTTTAATCTAATTTATTTTTATGGTTATATTATATTTTTAATAATATTTAAATTTTAATTTGAATATATATTTTACCATTTAATCCAATTATGGTCATTGAATTAATTTTCACTTTGAAATTGGACATAAACAACTGTTGATCTTTTGATAGTTATTGTTTCTTAAAAACACGATATTTGTTTTAACAACGAGAATTAATTTTAAAATTAATTAATGACACTTTTCTGTTTTTAATTTGAAAAAATAAAAATCATTTTTGAATTTGGAATATCAAATATAGCTTAGGATGAATTTTTGGTATTTTTCTAAAAAAACATCAATTTTTTATGAATAGTGAAACCACATAGTAGTAGTTAAAAAACCAACTTTTTCATTTAAATGAAATTTTACCACTTCTGAAAATTGAATTTCAAAATTCCGACATACATGTTTGTTATCAAGAAGTAAAATTTTGTTCAATAAGATTAAAATAATTTTTGACTAATAGTAACTTTTGACTTTTATTTACCACGGTTAAAGTTAAATAGGGTAATTCAAGGTTAAATGAATATTATAATAATTCAAAATTACCTTAACAATTATCCAAACCTTATTGGATGAGTAATTTACGACCATGGGCATCTTTGGGTCGATTTTGGTACCCCATTGAGCCACATGGGCATGATAATGACAATTTATATTAATTAACCTAAAGTAAAGGCAAAAATGACAAAAGCAAAAATATTTTAGTAAATTAATTTTTCGAAGGGGTTATATAAATTATCATTTCGACTATAAATATTCATTAGAAACATAAAAATATTTCCTAAATCATGGTATTTTTTTAATTTCCAGACATCAAATAAATAAAATTATTCCTAACACAATAATGATGCAGTATTTATCTCTTTAATAAATGATTTAAATAAATAAGATTATAATGATTACAATATTATCCAAAAAATGTCCAATTCGGATTGGATGATTTTATTTCGACCATTAGTCATCTTATAGTCATCTTTAATTATTTTTGGATCATTATAAAATTTTTATAATTATATAATTAAATAATAGTTTCACACTTTCCTAAAGAGCCCTTCCTCCCCCTTATAAAAGGAGACCACTGCTAACCAATTCGTCACACCTCTAAAGCCATTTGGCTCATCCAACCTCCACCCAATTAAGCTCCCAAAATTACTATACTCCCTCTAGAAACCTCAACTTAGGCATTAGGCACTTAAATAAGTCCTTTTTCTTCAAACCAAAGGGAGTTACCCAAATTAAAGGTAACAGTTTCTCTTAAATTGTTTTCATTTATTTTACTTCTACAACCCCTAAACTCTTTTTATTACTTTATTTTGTATCAAAATCTTTATCCTAAATATACTAGGATGTTTTTATGAGAAGTATTATAACTACACATACACACACCTCCATCTAATGGGTGAAGAACATAATGTTTCTGTGGATGGAAAACTAACGCCTCACGAAATGATGATTGTTCAATTACCTCTTACTGCCACTCATGGTGGCCATTATGATGGAACTGTATTCATATATGATATATATTATGTTTATGTTTTCTTTATTCTTCTGTAATTCCCCATTATATCAAGACATTATGGTTTCCAAAGTTGGTAAATACGATAATCTCATTTGAGGAAGTGCAGACTACCGCCCCCTCAAAGTGATCTGATTCATTAATGCCTTATGTGGGATGTATAAAGGATGTAGTTAAGGATATTTTATGTTATATTATACTGTAATTATAATATACCTATGTATGATTATGTTTTATATCCATTAAAAGAATAAATAGAAATGAAAATAGCATTCATGCGTATGTACGGCTTACCGTCTCCATGAACGGTGCATTTCCTTTCTTACATCCAAATGTTATGTACAATTATAAATACATATATATACTAGATATATATGATATATATGATATCTAAATAATTAATATAATTCTAGATATAATGGACTATTGACCACATGGACAACTTATAAATATAAGGTGTTTATTATTGACTCAAGTACCAAATATCGACCAAACGAACGTTATTAACATAAATGATTACACAATGTTTATAACATGGTTATAAGTGATATAAAAGTAATAATAAACTTGAAAAACGTTCTTAAGAAACTATAAATTAACACTAGTTTATTATTCAGGAGATTATATAGCGATCGAGTCATGTCGGACACGAGGTAAAGGACTTCACCTCAATCTCCTTTCATTGAGGAATAATTTGTTTTAATACAAGACTTTCTTTTATATGTTGTATAAACTCCCTTGACTTTTAAAAGGGAATCTTTTTCAAAAAATTGTTTTACTAAACGACAAAAATGATTATTTCTTTTAACGTAAGTAGTGACAATGACCTTTTCCGCCGTTGCGAGTATTATTTGATCTTTGGCATCCTCCACAAGCCGTAATGTTTTTAAAATAAAATAAATACCATATAATCATTTATGTATTTTTCTATTGAAAATGGTTTTGATAATGGATTTGTTATGTTAATATTTTTAAGTGATATATTGTGATTGAAATGTGGAAATTTTTTCTTTCCTTTATATTTGTTATCATTCTTATGATTTTATAACGGTACATGCACATTTGACAGGTGGTTACGTGATAAACCAAATGACAGGTGGTGTCATGAATACCAGGATGGGTGGTTACGTTATAACCTCCAATGCATTGGGTATGGAAGCTGCCCGTGTGACTATTCTATTAGTGATATGTGTGGAATTCGACCATATAGTTATTCCATTTTTGTATGATTATGTCCCAAGTAACCTTTATATGTTATGTGTTCTTAATATGGGTTTTATGGTAATCTTTTGGTTACAAAAGGGTAAGTGATGATCTTTTATTCAGTGAAAAGTATTTACTACTTCATAAAGGTGAAAAGTATTATTTATGTTAAAGTATTCATATTTTACTTGTTGTTTTGAAAAACTAACAGTTTTCCTTCTTTGTGTATCCCTTTCTGAGATTTTTATGCTCATCCCAAGATTTTGAAATTTTTTCACATGACATAATTTATAATAGGTTCAAGGATGGGATCAAGGGAAAGTCATGTCATCTTAAACATGGAACTTGACATGACTCTCTTTTTTTAAGAGTTCGTGTTTTATGAAAAAAATGGAAATTGAGTAGAAGTGTCTGCTTTGTAATATTTTGAAATGTAATAGTTATGTCCTAATTCTCTTAAACTCTAAACCTAAAAAGATCATCAATGTGAATTATTCATTTAATTCAATATTATGAACGGTTTAAGGCTGGGTCCTTATAGATGGTATCAGAGGTCAGTTTAGAAAACTTTAGGATTTAGGGTATTCTTAAATTAATGTCCCTAAATTAATTTATGGTAATATTTAAATGATATAGAATTTACAGATTACCATGTTTCTTCGCCTAAGATATTTCTTTGTGAAGAACAGTTTTTTGTAGAGTAAATAGAAAATCAATTCTAGGAAGGCATACAGAGGGAAATAACCTTCCAAAGCAGCATCATGAGAAGGCAGAATCAGAGTTGAACAGTTTGTTGCAGTGAAGGATCAGTTGATTCAGGTGATAAATTTCAGTTGTGTGTATTGATGATATTTAGGATTATTCCAAAATTAAAGAGGAATGTGAAATTCATTTAAGGGTTTTCTAGCATACCTTAATAGAAATGAAACATTATGGGAAATTCATAATGTGTGACTTTTGGTTACAAAAAATTTCTTTCCTTTGTCACATTGTTTCAAATAATGGCATACTGTAGATCCTGATAAAACCAAAGTTGTTGAAGAATGGATAAGACCCACAAATATAACTGAGATTCATAGTTTTCTTGGTTTGGCAGGTTATTACCGGAGGTTTTTTGAAAATTTTGCACGGTTATCTAGTCCAATTACTAAGTTAACTCGAAAAGGCATTATGTTCATCTGGACAAAAGAATGTGATGATTTTTTTCAGGAAATGAAAATAATATTGGTGAATGCTCTAGTTTTGGCACTGCCATCCAGAAATGGTGAGTTCGTTATCTATAGTGATGATTCATTGAAAGGATTGGGTTGTGTACTAATGCATAATGATTAGGTAATTACTTATAATCCACGATAATTGAAACCACATGAGTTTAATTACCCTACTCATGATTTGGAATTATCTTCTGTTGTTTTTTCTCTAAAAATTTGGAGGCATCATTTGTATGGGTTGAAGTGTGAAATATATACTAATCACAAAATTTTGAAGTATATATTCACTTAGAAAGAATTAAACATGATATAGAGGAGATGGTTGGAATTAATCAAGGATTATGATTACACGATCCGTTAACATCCGGGAAAATAAAATAAAGTGGATGATGCTTTGAGTCGAAAAAGTAATGCATTATTAACTATGCTACGTTTAAAACAAGATCCTTTGGTTTTAGATTTGATAATCTTTGGCAAAGAAGTAGTTTGTGCAATAAATTCTTCTATTTTGTATCAGGTGTTAGGGAGATCATCTCTATGAGACAGAATAAAGAAAACACAGAAAGAAGATAGTGAGTTGTAGAAAAAGGTAGAGTTGGTTCAGAAGGGTATGTTGCATGATTTTAATCTTGATAATGATTGTGTATTGAGGTTTGGAAAGAGAAAATGTGTGTTTTCTGATTCATGGTTGAAGAATGATTTGTTATGTGAAGCTCATAGTTCTCTATTTTCAGTTAATCATGGAAGTGCTATTATATATAGAGATCTTCAGGAGTATTACTGGTGGGATGGAATGAAAAAAGATATTGTTGATTTTACTGTGAAGTGTTTGACTTGTCATCAGGTTAAAGAAGAGTGGAAGTTACCAAAAGGGATTTTTGAGACATTACCAGTGCCAGAGTGGAAATGGGAAAATATATCCATGGACTTTGTTGTGGGATTGCCGAAGACATCTCAAGTTAATAATGAAATATGGATTATTTTTGATCGATTGACTAAATCTGCTCATTTCATTCCTATTCGAGATACTATGTCTCTAGATCAACGTTCTCGGTTGAATGTTAAAGAGGTAGTCAGGTTGCATGGGGTTCTTCTCTCCATTCATTCTGATTGTTATCCAAGGTTTACTTCTAACTTTTGGAAAGGCCTTCAGAAGTATTTGGGTACTGAATTAAATTTTAGTACATCTTTTCACCCACAATCAGATGGGAAATCAAAACTAAAAATTCAAACATTAGAGGATATGATAAGTGGTTTCTCGATGGATTATCAGGGAAGTTTAGACCAACATATTTCTTTGGTTGAATTTTCTTATAATAACAGTTTTCATTCCAGTATACAGATGTCACCATTTGAGTCATTCTATGGAAAGCATTGTCAAACTTCAGATTTTTGGGATGATGTAGGTGAAAGGAAGCTGATGGGACCAAAATTGGTAGAAGAGATGGATGATAAAGTTCAGTTGATTCAGAAGCACATGAGAACAGCTCATAGCAGACAAAAAAGTTATGTGGATAACTAGATAAAGGATCTTTCCTTTGAGGTAGGTGATTATGTATTTCTCAATGTTTCTCCATGGAAAAGTGTTATGAGTTTTGGTAAGAAGGGAAAGTTGAGTCTGAGGTTCTTTGGAACTTATTAAATTCTGGTGAAAGTTGGATCAGTTGGGTACAGAGTGTCTTTAACTACATGTTTATCCTAGTTACAAAATGTTTTTCATGTTTTGATGTTGAGAAATTATATGCCATATCCATCTCAAGTTTTGAGCCCAGAGGTAGTTCAGTTGGAAGAGAATCTCTATTATGAAGAACAACTAGTCCAGATTTTTTGATCGTAGAGAGCAAGTGTTGCGGAATAAGGTAATTCACCAAGTAAAGGTTATGTGGAAAAACCATATGTTCAAAGGGGAAATGTGGGAATCTGAAAATGCTATGAGGGATAAATACCCCCAATTATTTCGATAAATGAATAAAAATTACGAGGATGCAATTTCCAAAAGGGGGAAGGATTTAATATCCCAGGTTAATGAATAATAAGACATAATTCATGTTAATTATTATTTTTGAATTTAATATTAACTTTACTTTGATGGGGTTTCTATTTCAGATAGCGTACTCGATACGTAGTAATGAGTTTCTTTGAAATCTAACGTTGCATGCTGATAATATAATATTATTCTTTTAAATGGTAGTTAAATCATAGTTGTTTTATTGGACGGAATGAATAGAAATAACTAAAATGTGGTTATACATGTTTTTTAGATGTATTTACTTTTATCCAATAAAGAGTTAGAGGCTTAAATGTGAATGAATCTAATTTAAAGCATAATTTACATTAAAAGGCGGATTTATCACCTTTTAATGGAAAACCCTTTTTAAATATAGTTTTGGTCACTTTAATACATTTTATATGACCAAATAAAACCCTTATTTAGAATAGGGACATCAAAATTTACTTTGTGTAAATTTTTGGAATTTTTCTGAGAAAGTTCATTTTTTATTGAATAGTGAAAATATTGTATTTTAATTCAAAACTATTTTTTAATATAATTTATTTTTATGGTTATATTATCTTTTTAATTGGTTTTAAAGTGTAATTAGAATATATTTTTACCATTTAATCTAATTTTGGTCATTGGAATTAATTTCACTTTGAAATTGGACATAAACAAGTGTCAATGTTTTGATAGTTATTGTTTCTTAAAAACACAATATTTGTTTTAACAACGTGAACTAATTTTAAAATTAATTAATGACAATTTTATGTTTTGAATTTGGACAAATTAACATCATTTTTGAATTAGGAATATAAAATATAGCTTAGGCTGAATTTTTGGTATTTTTCTAAAAAACTTCAATTTCTGATTAATAGTGAAACCACTTAGTAGTAGTTAAAAAATGACTTTATCATTTAAATGAAATTTAGCAATTCTGTGAATTGAATTTAAAAAATCCTACCTACATGGTTGTTTCATGAAGTAAAATTTGGTTCAATAAGATCAAAATAATTTTTCGTGAATAGTAACTTTTGACTTTTATTTACAGCGGTTAATGGTAAATATAGTAATTCAAGGTTAAAAGAATATTATAATAATTCAAAATTACATTAAAACTTGTCCTAACCTTATTGGTTGAGTCATTTATGACCATGGTCATCTTTGGGTCGATTCTGGGACCCCATTGATCCACTTGGGCGTGATAATGACAATTTAGATTAATTAACTTAAAGTAAAGGAAAAAATTCCAAAAGCAAAAATCTTTTAGTAAATTAATTTTTAGAAAGGGTTATATAAATTATCATTTAGGCTATAAATATTAATTATAAATATAAAAATATATCCTACATCATGGTATTTTCTTATAATTTTTAGACATCAAATAAATTAAATTACTCCTGACACAATAATGATGCAGTATTTATCTATTTAATAAATGATTTAAATAAATAAAATTATAGTGATTACAATATTGTCCAAAACTTGTCCAATTCAGATTGGATGATTTTATTTCGACCATGAGTCATCTTATCTTCATCTTTAATGATTTATGGGCCATTAGAAACCGGATATAATTATATAATAAAATAATACTTTCACACTTTCCTAAAGAGCCCCTCCTCCCCCTTATAAAAGGAGACCACTTCTAACCAATTCGTCACACCTCTAAAGCCATTTTTCTCATCCAACATCTTCCCAATTAAGTTCCCTACATCCCAATCCGACCTCTAGAAGCCTTACCTTAGTCAGTAGGCACTTCAAGAATTCCTTTTGGTTCAAACCAAAGGGAGTTACCCAAATTAAAGGTAACCATTTCTCTTAAATTGTTTTCTTTTCTTTTACTTATCCAACCCCTAAACTATTTGTATTACTTATTCTTGTAACAACACCAGTATCCTCAATATACTAGGATTTTGTTATGAGAAGGATTCAAACTACACATACACACACCTCCATCTAATGGGTGAAGAATATAATGTTTCTATGGCTGGAAAATTAACGCCTCAAAAACCGATGATTGTTCAATTACCTCTTACCGCCTCTCATGGTTTATATTTTGATGGAATTGTATTTATATATTATATATATAATGTTTATTATTTCTTTATGCTTCTGTACTTCTTAATTATGTCAACCCTTTATGGTTTCCATAATGGGTAAATATGATAATCACATTTGAGGAAGTGTGGACTACCGCCCACTCAAAGTGATTTGATTTGTTAATGCCTTATGTGGGATGTATAAAGGTTGGAGTTAATGATATTATATATGATATTATACTGGAATTATAATATACCTATTGATCATTATTTTTTATATCCATTAAAATAATAAATAGAAATGAAATTAGCGTTCATACGTATATACGGCTTACCGTCTCCATGAACGGTGCATTTCATTTATTATCTCCAAATGTTATGTACTATTATAAATACATGTATAAACTGGATATATATGATATATATGATATCTAAATAATGAATATCATTCTGTATATAATGGACTATTGACCAAATTGAAAACTTGTAAATATAAGGTGTTCATTATTGACTCAAGTACCAAATATCGACAAAACGAATGTTATTAACTTAAATGATTACAAAATGTTTATAAGATGGTAATAAGTGATATAAAAGTAATAATAAACATGAAAAAAATTCTTAAGAAACTAGAAACTAACTCTAGTTTATTATTCAGGAGATTAAAGAGTGATCGAGTCAAGTCGTACATGACGTAAGGGACTTTGTCTCAATCTCCATTCATTGAGGAATATTTTGTTTTAATACAAGAATCTATTTTATACGCTGTATAAACACCCTTGACTTTTCAAAGGGAATATTTTTATACAAATAATTTTTCTAAATGACAAAAATGATTGTTCCATTTAATGTAAGCGGTGACAATGACCTTTTCCGCCGCCGTGAGTATTATTTGATCTTTGGCATCCTCAACAAGCCGTAATGTTTTCAAAAGAAAATAAATACCATATACTCTTTTATGTATTTTGGTATTGAAAATGGTTTTGATAATGGATTTGTTATGTCAATATATTTAAGTGATATATTGTGATTGAAATGGGGAAATGTTTTCTTTCCTTTATATTTGTTTTCATTCTTATGATTTTATAATGGTACTTGGACATTTGACGGGTGGTTATGTGATAAACCAAATGACAGATGGTGTTGTGAATTCCAGGACAGGTGGTTACGTTATAACCTATATTGCATTGGGTATGGAAGTCAGCTGTATGGTTATTCCATTAGTGATATGTGTGGAAGTAGATCGTATGGTTATTCCATTTATGTAAGTTTTGGTCCCAAGGTACCTTTATATGTTATGTGTTCTTAATATGGGTTTATGGTAATATTTTGGTTACAAAAGGGTAAGTAATGATCTTTTATTCAGTGTAGAGTATTTACTACATCATAAAGGTGAAAAGTATTACTTATGTTAAAGTATTCATCTTTTACTTGTTGTTTTGAAAAACTAACAGTTTTCTTTATTTTTGTATCCTTTACTGAGCTTTTTATGCACATCCCATGATTTTTAAATGTTTTTAACAAGACATAATGCGGAATAGGGTCAAGGATGGGATCAATGAAAAATTCTTGTTTTCTTAAACATGTAACTAGACATGACACTTTTTTTAAGAGTTTATATTTTATGAAAAAATTGAAATTCAGTAGAAGTGTCTACTTTGTAATATTTTGAGATGTAATAGTAATGTCCTAATTCTCTAAAACTCTAAACCTGAAAAGATCCTTAATGTGAATTATTCATTTAATTCAATATTATTAATGGTTTAAGGCCGGGTCCTTATAGTATAGGTCAATGTAGAAGTCCACCTCTCTACAAGGAGGTATACTTGGGACATTATCATGGAAAACAGCCGTGTAGTGATCCACCACTATAGGATTAGTCAGTCTCTCCACACCAACTTATCTGAGGGTAATAAAATTCAATTGATGAGTGATCGGTTGCACCCTCCTCCGGGTAAGTTTATCTTGTGTTGCAAAGGTCCCCTTCTCTCCGGTGAAGGTAAACCTAGTCCCATATGTGCAGACACATCCCACATTTCACCTATTAAAGTCAATCTGAGCATGGACTGTAGATAACCAGTCCATACCCAAGATGTCACTGTAAGGCCTCGACGCCATGACGAGGAGATCATATTCGATGCTCTCTCCTCCTAGAGTAAGCTCACAGAGTCAGAACTAGTGTGTAATCGTCGAGTCTGCTCCCGTAATAGTCTCTATCCATAAGGATTGAGCCAATGGATCTCTCGGAATCTCCGATCTCCGAACGAGTGTAGTGGAAATGAAAGAGTGACTGGAACTTGTTTCTATAAGAACTTCAGCTAAGGTGGAATATACACAGATCGTACCTCAAATCATCTCTGGAGCACCATGATCATAATCCTCAGCTACCTAGAGCTGAGCTCTCGCCTTTCTACATTCTCCCTACAGTCGGGGTGGTCCTCTTGGTGGTGGTGGTGGCAACCCCTTGTAATGTCTCCCACCGCCAGCTACACGAACAGCTCCTCTTCCACATCCACCTACTCCCTACGGACTGCCTCGATCAAATATTTTTCTCTGCCTGGGCAGTCCTTCTATAGTCTTATGATCATCTGAATGGCGGGTTGGATAGTCACGAGCGATGTGACCATGCCTGCCGCATGTGAAGCACTACCCAATCATGGAATGTGTGTCTCTACCCTGGGTGACCCACACAACCGATCTTGAGTCATGTAGTCGTCCACTCGTGGGTCTGGTCTCCTTGGAACTCTACGAAATTTGTCTACTGCCAGCTATATAAGACTCCGCAGCATGTCGACTAGTGGTGGATCTTGCTTCTGGAGACTACTCAGTAAAGAAACTATCCACCAGGAGGGCTCTCTCTAGCACCCCCGCCTACGTCGGGATGTTGAGTGAGATCATCGGAGCTATGATCACCCATCTGATCCCCAACTAGAAGTTCTGAGACCTGAGGAATGGGTCCCAAACCATATATGTTGATTATCACGAGAGTTCGGTGAACCTCACTGAGTACTGAGAAAGAATCAAGATGCCATGTTGTAGATTAAGTAGCTTTTGTATCTGTACTGTGCAAAGAGTCACTGGGACAAACTCTGCCTGAAACAGGTTCTTGATGTCTTCCCAGAGTAGCGTCATCTCATCATGCACCTGGAGCATCAGGCTCCACCACCTACATGTTTCTACCTATAGAAGGTTGGTAGTAAGAATCACCATAAAGTTGGTTGGTGTCCTTACTAGTCTAAAGACTCTCACCACAGCCTCCAGCCAATCCTCAGCTACATGTGGGTGTGCATCTCCCCTAAACCTGGGAGACCTTTGGTTCTAGAACTCATAAAGCGACCTCAAGTGGCGTGCATCGTCTGCTTATAGGGCTGGTTGCATCGGTGTCCCAACGGGTAGTGGTACCGCTGGTGCCTCCACTAGAAGAGGGACCTGCACCGAGGCCTCATCGCTCGGTGAGCTATCTTTGCGTATGACTCTTGGGGCTCTAACTAGTCATCCATAGGGAGGCATCCTGAAAGAAACAGATAAAACACGGTAAAAATACAATACCTGATGATCTGACCTAGTTGAGCTGACTTAAAGAAAACATTTAAAAATAGACACGCAATCAGTGTTTTTTTGCACTGAGTCAGAAATCAGAAGTTAGGGCCCTAGTGTATGGATACGTCAACCGGAGCACCAACATTGGATTACATGAACTGAAAACCACACATAGAACCCTCAACACTACTACATCATATAAAATATCATGTTCATATGTTTTGCAGTATAATCGACTTCTCTAATATCAATTTTTCACTACTCGTCCCTCGTGGCCTTTACCGTGACTACCCCAAGCCCGCCTTCCATAGGCCAGGGGTTGTCGACTAACACCAATGGAATAAATCCCTAAACTGGGAAGGCATTTCCTTTAAAACCTGATAACTTACACAACAGAGTATGAGCTGGAAGAAAAACACTATGTAAAACTGTATATAAAGAGTCTTGATGGTAGAGGGTCTGGAATACAATCCCAAGAGGAAAAGTACAAGAAACTGAAAGTATAACTGAAGAAAGGAAAAAATACTGTTGGATCATCCACCGGGAAGTCCTACCTAAAGGGTAGGTATAGAAAGCCTCCAAAGCACTCCATGTTCACCCATCTCCTCTGTGTACCATTAGTCCATCTGATCTACCTCCGGGTACCATCTAGTCCATCCCACTCAGCCTCGGTCAGCATTGTCCGTCGTCTGCAACAAACACAACGAGGTGTGGGAATATACCGTGCAGGGGTTAGTATAATGATACTCACTAGGGACCTTGAGACCTTCAAGGTCTCACAAAATCCAACAAGGATAAACCAAAAAGTATGAAATCAACATATAAACCAACTTAGGTATATACTCAGACATATACCTACGTTATCAATTAATCCATCTCAAACATGAGGTAAACCCAAAAGTTAATGACTCATCTCAACCAGGATTTTTGTTCACATTATCGAAACCTTGGCTACTGTAGAACTCCACCTCTATCGAGTATAGTGGGTCTTCCTCAACACCAAGGTGCTTCCCACTATCCTTGGACTGCTGAGGTACTCCTCCTGTTGAGTACCGTGGGTCTGCTATGTCACCAAGGTGCTCCACAACATGGTTCTTCTGCGTCACCAAGGCGCTCCCCCTTGTAGCCTGCTGAGGTACTCATCATGTCGAGTATCATGGGTATGTCGCATCCCCAAGGCGGTCCCCACTATAGGTATTCCACGACACCAAGGTGGTCCCCACTACAGGTCTTCCGTGACACCATGGCACTCCCCGCTGGGCTAGTACAATCACTCTGAGTCAAAACGGTAAGCAGTTGTCAGGTCGGAGCCAGCTACATGGTCTCCGCACTCTTCTCACTCGTCACCCGAAGGATCCACTTCACGAGCTACTATTTGATACTCCAAATATAAATAAGTACTTCAATGAAGTATCACAAATTTCCTCCACGTCAGAGGGGTCTCAACGCAACAAACGGCGCATCAATTTGACGCTCGGTCTGTGAGTTATTAACCATTCTGTCCTGGGGGCCCGGTTGGATTCATGTATGATCCAACATGAACGTATCTCAACTATATCTCGAACATCAGTGGGGTATACACAAATGGACCGTCTCTCTTCATGATTACCATCTCCTTTGATGGTTCTTCAAATGAATTTCTGGTGCCAATGTTATAGCAAAAAGTAAAGTAATGGGGTGGTAGTGGGCCCGGGTCTGGTTCGACCCGGTCGGGCCGACCCAGTCCGACCCCATCTGGGCGGACCCGGTCTAGGTCGACCCGGTCAGACTAGTTGGGTCTGGCCTAGCCCATTTAGTGGGCCATCCGATTAGGTTTGGCCCGGGTTCGCTGGGCCCATCCCAGTAGACCGCGTGGGCGGCTCGGCCTAGGCTCAGGGGAAGTTCAGCCCATAGCGGCGTATGGGTGTTGCTCAGGGTGGCTTCACCTGGAGGGCCCGGTGTGGCTAGTTTGCATAGGGAACCGTGAGGGGGGCCATGATGCCGGCTCGGCTGGGAGGCTACAAGGGGTTCGGTTCGAGGTAGGCGCGCGGGGGGTGGGTGGAGGCCGGTAGGCGGCCGACTCGGGGTGGCACATGCGGAGGCCAATAGGGAGGCCGGTTCAGGATGGAGCGCACGGAGGCCTGTAGGGCAGCCTGGGGCGGCTCGGTCGGGCGGGTCGCAGCTAGGTGGGGCGTGGCCAGGAGGGGCATGCGGGAGGCATGGGGTTTGTCCGGGGAAGCCGGGGGTGGTGCAGGTCAGGGATCTCAGCCGGTTCTCTAGTGGATGGCACGACAAGGGCAGCTCCACCGGAGGGCTGCTCTTCGGGGTTGCGCGGTTCGTGGAGGCCGCTGGTAGCATGGCCTTGGTTATAGCTGCCTTTTTCATTCTGTCACCTCATCATCATGCCGATGAAATGTCACAAAGTGATCGGCGGAGGGAGCTGGGCCATTTTAGTTTGTCCTTCACCCTCCGCGATTAGGGTTGAAAATAATTGGTTCAACAAAGAGGAAGAGAGTTGAACTTCAATTATTCTGATAATCCTCTACAACAATTCCTTTCTTTCGAAGGAGATAAAAGGAAAAAAGAATTACACAAAACAACCCCTACCTTTAATCATCGGGCATCATTCGTTGACGGAGTCACAGAAAGTAGATAAAGAGAATCGTCGTTCGTCGCGTCCACCGCACGCTTCCATTCCCAAGCTGTGTCGGCTCATCGAAGTCACTCCTTGTCGGTAGGTGTCTAGGGAAGAAGTTGAAGAATTATCTTCGTCGGAATTCTTCATTGGAAGAACATGTTCTTCATTGGAAGATAAGGTTCCTCGTTGATATCTTTCTCTTCAATCACCCAAGTGAAATGGTTGTGACAAATAATAGATTAGTTAATCTATTATTTGATTGGTATAAATTCAAATGGGGGAATTAAATTAAAAGGATCTACCTCATTAATTCACGTGTGTTGGCACAAATTATTTGGGGAGTTGGCACCATTTAAATTAAGGGATGGTCAATAGGATCTCCCTCATTAATGAGGGAGAGTTGAGAGGTTATACTCTCCTCCCATTAATATGGGTTGGGTGGTCCCCACCCCTATTATTCAAATGGAAGGTTATGTGGTCTCGGGTGGTCCCCACATCATAACCTCTCGCGGGAGGTTATGTTTGGGTGGGACCCACCACCATAACCTCTCATGGGAGGTTAAGGTGCGGTGGTCCCACCTTCAACTCCCATGAGGAGGTTTTAACCACCAACACTAACATGGTGGCTCAAATAAAATAAAGTGTAGCTCACTTTATTTTATTATTTTTACAAGAAAAACAAAAAACTAGCTTATATTATCGACTCACTGTCGTCGAAGTGAAAGTCTTCTTAAGTGAATACCGGTGCTGCAAGTTCAACGGTACCCTCAGATTTCAATTCTGAGCACCAGTTCAAAAGTTATAAAAAACACGCTCGTACATTTACTGAACGTACCCGAAAAAAACTTCAGAAATTGATTCCAAGAACTCCGGGCCTCAGAATAAAGCACCTTAAATTTTTGTGGGCTTGTAAAATTCCCATGTATTTAAAAAATATTCCAAGGAATTTCCATGTCTTTAAAGAATACATGAATTGAAGCAGTAATTATAGTCAAACTCTAATAATGGTAAATATTTATCATGCATAACTTGAATATGAAGTAATCACAACCTCCAAATGTATTCAAAAGTATGAATAATCCTTTTAAACATTCCATCAGTTTGAGAATGGTCAGAAGTGATCAAATGAATCTCATTATTAATTTACTTCTTAATAATTTTTAAAAATTTCTATGTGAATTATAGATACCAATCATACACAATTAAAACACATATTACATGAGGTTTTATAAAATTTTTAATATGGATCTGTTCATGTAAAATTAGAGTTTAATAATATATTATATCCATTAAATGTGTATATTTGGTTAGTTGGTAAGTAATAATTCATACTGCATCATTACTTCTAGAATCTTAGGTAATATTGTGATGAATTCCATAGCAATATCATCCTATGTTTTCTTAAGAAAATTAAGCGGTTGTAGGAAACCTATATAATGATATATCTTAGCCTTTACCTATTTAAACCCCATGTATCTTGATATATACCCATTAATATCCCTCTTCATGTCATCCAACAAAAACAATGTACTCAAATACAAATACATCTTGTCCTACAATGGTTTATAAGGGAATTAAAACTATGATCTACATTGAACAATTACCTCTTCAGATTAGGTATATAAGTAATACATATTCTCTTTCAAATTTTATGAATATAATCTTCGCAAATGGAATTTACATATTTTCACACATTCATAGATTTATCTTTCTTAATAATGTTCTCATCATAAAATTGAGAACATTTTATATTCTCTAATAAATGTGGTTTCTCAATCATTTGAAAAAGTATTTACACCTGACCTTCCTTCATTATCTTAATATCCATATTTACTGTATTGATTAATTTGGATCCCTCTCTATTTTAATTTTTTCCAGGAGACTAATATCATTCTTTATAAAAAATATGAACATTATTTTCCTTCCCTTGGTTGTATTTTATAGAGAAATCATAATTTTTGAGTAGTTTGATCTAACTCATAGGCCTTATATTAATCTATTTATATGAAAATATTATTTTGGTCTCCTATGTAATGTCTATATCTCATATATATCACCATGGAGAAAATGTCTCTATTTCTTCAAAAAATAGATATCATCTACTATATCTAGATCATGGGATGGATAATTTTTGTAAGATTCTTTAACTACATTTATTCATATGAAATATCTTTATCAATTTTTATAAGGAAAAAATTAATTCTCTTCTTGGGTGCATCTATATTTATCCCAAATCAATCAAATCCTGATGGAAAAGTCAAAATTCGAGCATTAAATTATCTCCTCTTCAATTATTCAAAAACTTCTTCACATTCCATCGTTTATATGACCATAGATCCTTTATGCGTAATCTTGGTAAAATGTTTTTCCAAATAAGAAATTTTTTGAAAAAAATTCTTACAGTATCATTTCACACCAATAAAATTGGATACATCAATTATTTTTGTTGGTGTAGCCTATTCTTGGACCACCATTTTCTTTATAGGATCAACTAAGATCCCAAACCTAAAGATAATATGGCCATGAAAGAAATTTTATTTTATCTAGTGATCACAATTACTAAATCTCTCATATTAATATTTTCTTCCAAGAGTAACAAGAATGATCAAATGGGGATTCTCATCCTCCAAATAGATTTTAGAATACACAAACATATCTCTAATAAAGACCATAACAAATTCCTCAAGATATTTCACTAATTATCTGTTATTTAGGTCAATAAAAATTGAGTGGTCATAAGATAATCCAAATAAAATTACTTTAAAATTTTATTTCCATGCCGCTTTCATAATGTTGAATTTGTAATGTATTCCTCAATTACTAGAAATTTATACAACTCAAAATTAAAATCAATCCACAAAATTATTAATCCCAATGAATTAGATTGAATAAGTCTTCATTATGAGGAATAAAATAATTTTTTATTATCCTAATTGAATATATTTTCATGTAACAAATTCACTACATCATGTATGAATCGTTATTTTTATCAAGTTAAATATGGGTTCCCCACGGTGAAACACTATAGAGAATAAATCCCTTTCCACACAACTCCTCTAGTTGTTTGTTAAACTCCATTATTTCCATAATTTCTCTTTGATAGGGAATATTTGATATAGTTCTTCGATAACATATTAAATAAATTAAAAACTCACCTTCACACTCTTGTGGATATCCATTTAATTCCTTGGGAATGATATTAATGTAATCTTGTACAATAGGTACATAATTGATTTGAATATTAAATTTTTCATCCCATGAATTTATCTTTACTTCGTCCACTATAATCTCATTCAGTAGAGCTACTGTGGGTGGATCTTTACATTTCATAGTTGATGAAGCCTCTAATATAGATATAAGGAATTCTGAATTATCATTATGAATCATAATTTCCTTCTTCTTAAAATAAATTTATACCCCATATTTTGAAAGCCAGACCATAACAATGGGTATATTGAATTCAACCATAAGAATGATAATAATATTATTTCATGGAGAATGTTTATGTTTCATAATTGGGACTCCCTAAAACTTCATAGTTTCAGAGGGCCTTACACTATATGGTTTTACAAAGAATTAATTTCTTTATATACTCCTTAAATATCGAAATTTCTTGAAAAACATTGGAAATATAAAAGAGTTTGAGGATCATGAATGACAAGAAGAATTATCTAAATTTGAGGCTATGATTAAATTACCTTCCATCACATATTTAGGTACTTCCACCTCATTTATAGTGATTTAATGTGATTATTCTTCTTCAATATCCTATTTTGTGTAAGTTCCCTCAATGAAAGGGTATTTGGTTTGAATAATTCCCCATATATTTATCATTAAATCAATGGATATTAGTGTTTTTATTTTTACCTTTCCATTATTTATCCTCATGAACCTTATCTCCTCACTTATAATTGAATCTTACTCTCCTAAATAATTTCTTAGAGTGATTATTTGTATAGTTTTTATAATATTTTAATTAATTCATTATCTTCTTCTTCTTTGATTAATTCCATTATTCTTGTTTCTCACTGGACATCTTATTTTCTTTATTTCTCATAAAAAATAGTATCTAAAAATATCTTCTCTATTTTTTATGGAAAATAAAACTATTTTAACATATGATGAATTTTTTTAGAGACCAATGACCTTCAGAGACATGAATTAATTTCTTTTAATAAACAATCAGTATTTCATTATATATTGCATCTGTAATACTTAGTATACCAGGATAGTATTGTAAAGGTATCCTCGTACTAAATTACACTTTATTCATCCTTTTTCTTCCTGTTATGGATCATTCCCTGGATTTCATTTTTTCTCATGAGGGAAAAACTTATTGAAAACGAATTTTTAATATCTCTCAATTCCACATGTTCTAATACTTCTTCCTTGATAGTTTTTTGGATCAAAGGCTACTATTGATTAGTATAACCCTTGAGATAGTATACTAACAATATAAGATTTCAAATTTCATAACATACATGACAAAGAAATATACTTTTAAGGGAAATAATTAATTTATCAGTTACTACTAAATTAGTTGTTCTACTAAATGATAGGGGATTATATTCAATGAAGTGATCCAATCTAAGAGAATTATTTTGTAGAATAAAAATTTTCTCCATTCAGGCATGGTTTCTTATCATAAAATGATTATGCTTCCGTAATATATCTATGGTCATCTCCATTCCAATACCATTTGCGTAATTACCCTTCTTGATTATAGGCATCATTACTAAACAATGGAATATAATGAATTATATTATAAAATTATTATTTTAAAATCATAATCTATATATTTAAATATGATTTAAGACATAACATAAATTTTAAATTAATAATTGTTAATCTATAATTCATTATCTTGGTTTCTGGGAGAATTATATCATATCGTCTGTAATAGATTATAATTAAATATGTGAATTAACCAAATGATATTCCTAGAGAGTGTCAAAAGAGGTTAATAGTAAGGCCTCTTATCATATACTAGGTAACTCTAAAGTCAATATTGATATTCCTTTTTCATATTTATTACTCCCAGTATATATCAATTCTAGAACTAAATCCACTTGTAGTATTCAAACAGGGATGTATATCGAAGTAATCCTCATAATCTATTACATACGAAAACTATCATGATATTTTCCTATAATTTAACATATCATAAAAATATTTTGTAAGTATATATTTCACAATATATGTGTAAAAAATCAAGGTCCTAAGGATTCTACTAAACTCACTCTAATACCAACTATAACAACCCGGACTCCAGTAACCTGGGTCAGTGTCTACTTTATTACATATTCACAGATAAAATGGTCAAATTTCAATGGTATGATAATTTTGTAATCATGGAGATCAAAATACATATATAATAACCATAGTATATTGTGGATAAAAAATAAATCATAATAAAAGAAAAATATTGGAATTCTTGAAACTATTTTAAAGAAATATTCATCAAATCAAGGGAAAATAAAAAAATGTGACCTCAAATTTTTAGTAAAGTTTAATAAAATTGAAAGCTTTCATGATTAGAAAATTAATTATTGAAAAGAAAAGGTAAATTAATAAAAAACATCCCATTTTAATAAAAAAATCAATTATAAAATTAGACGTAATCAATATGACATGTTAAATAACCAATCCACTAGCCATTAAATTTATAAACTGAGAAGGAAATGCATCCATTGATAATACTAGTAAAAAATATCATTGATAATAATAATAACTAAATTATCAATGAATAAAATTCTTAATAATGTTTTTTCATGATATCAAGCATCATGATACCTCTACAACCAAGACAGGTCACAAGATAGTTTAGAAAAAACTGTTAAAAATGCTATTAATTTGGTCACCTTATTTTTCTCATGAGACCTATCGATGCACCTAGGGGATATATAATTCAAGGACCCACCTATAATTGCCTGTTAAAATAATTCCTTATATATAAAATAATCTTTTCATTCATAAATAATAGACAATGTCAATAATTTTCCATATTGAATGAAGAATACTAAATTTTAACATTTCCTTAGACAATCATCTAACATTCATAATAAAACAACACATGTATAAATGGTTTATGGTTTATAAAATAATAATATTCACAATAAATATAATGTGAATATTTAATATCAATGTAATTTAAAATTATCTCAAATGGTTATTATGAACACTATATAAAAATCAATTGGTGCATAAGGTAAAATAAGCCCCAATAGAGTGAAAATTTTGACAAAATCCCTTATCTAATGCATATCATCAGTTGAATAAGATATAACTTCTTATATAGTGGTATAAAACATGTTATTGACTAAACATAAAACAATATTAATATTTATAATATCATATATGATCATTTTATAACATCTAATCATCAATTTATTAACAATCTATCATTATCACTATTTTTATAGTGTTAATTACCTTTCTTTCACATGCATGTTTTGTAATGATAGATAGTTTCTTGGAACCATAGATATAGTTCAATAATCAAAAGAATTATATTAAAGCTATATATAGTATATTTTTTATTATATATATCTTAATAACCATTCATGATGATTGGATATAGATAATCATTCAAATTGCATCATGGAGATGGTAAGACATACATATGCACGACCAATGATATAATTTATTAATGGTTGGAAGGGTAAGAAAGTGGGTGAAATATTAAATTTAAATAATTAATATCATTCAATATATATCATATATTTTCATTAAATTTTTCCTTATTAGCTCCCTAGTAAATCATATGTGAACAATGAGTCACATTACTTTATGAGGTTTTAGTTCACCATACACATGAGTGGAATTATCATATTTTAAATTAAATTAATGTAAAAAGTTTTATTTGATATTATATATAAAAAATTTACAATAGTATCATAAATATAATATATTAAAATTGAATCCCAAAATATATACAATTGTGATAGGCATTGATGGAAAACAAGTTACATCGAATCATGAGGTGGTAGTTTTCCATAAAATTGATTGACAATGTTGTTTCCCATTTTATGGAAGATGAGATAGATATAAATTATTAGAATAATATAATAATATCAATTTATATTTTATATGATGATTTTTTAATATTTTTTTCGTTAAGAAATTTTTTATGTTTGTGAATGAAGAAAGAAAAATAATGAACTTTTTTAAGATGATCACCTTTACTTTGAGAAACCTCCTTTATATCCACTCTTAAAGACCTAGGGTTGGTCATTGTTAATATCTTTAACTATATAATATGTGTAATGATGTTTTTAATATATTGTTTTAGGCTTTTTTATTAATATCAATTTATTTGTTTGAAAAAGTGACGGAGTCGGTGTCCTTTTATAGTTGAAGAAGACTTTCATTATTGTATATACCCAAAATAATTCAACAATGGGAATTAAATATCAACTACACTGCCTCAAAGTTTATTTACTTTTAACTTTTTAGTTTTCACATCGGTAACTAGTTTTATATCCTAGGTAATTAATCCTTTAAGACTAAAAAATAATCCTTATTATATAATTGTAACATAGTGATTCTAAATATTAATTAAAATGTATTAAATAAAAATTATACATTTTATAAATTTTTATTATAACATAATCTAATGTAATGCAACAAAACCTCATTTTAAACTTAACCACATTAATTAATTTTTTAATGTTTTTACTAGTCATTATGAAAAAATAATAAGTTGAAATTGTTACCTATTTTTATTATTTTAATTAAAAATATTTAATATATTTTACTATATTAAAATGACATAATTGGAGAAGAAATTATTTTAAATTAAACTCCAAAACATCTCAAAAAAATGGGTTTTGAATGAATGTATCCACCAAGAATACCATGAACTTATATAACTATATGACTGATAATAATCATTAGATAGATTTAAATTCATACTCTTATATATAAAATATATTAATTTAATTAACATAATTAATCATTTAGTGTTATTTTAATTAATTTAAAAGGGCATTCATTATGTCTCCTTAGGAAAAAACACTTTCTAGAAAGAATAATAACTTTTCTGAAAATACCTTTTCACCTCCAAATGTTAATTTTGATTATTTCTATAAAATTTATATTAATTAAAATTTTAATTACAAATAAATTTCATATTATTATAAATAAAAAGGTGAGTAGAAAATAAGTAAATTTTTTATTTTTCATAAAATCATATTTCAAATAGAAAAATACACAATATAAATCTAGACATATTTTGACCAATTAAGATAAAATTTAATATTCATCCTCTAAAATTACAATTTATATGAAATTAAATTTTAAAATGTGAAAAGTATTATAGTTTTAATAAAATTTAATGTTCACTCACTATAATTGAGACTCTAAGTTGCGTGTATCGCTTGCTATTAAAGAGATTGAATTTATTAAAAAGGTAGTATATCATAAAGTATCAGGGTGTTACATTATCTTATGGTTCCACTTAAGTCATGAAATGATTTTGATAATGTTGAAAAAATTTAGGCCCTCTAATTAATATATTATAACCCACGGTTGTGAATTTATTTAAGTAACATGTAAATGGTCTTCATGTGGGATGATACAATGGGACCCTAGTGGAAACCTCAATGATACATTGTCCATAGAGAGGGTTTATGTATAGGAAACGATAGTAATGATTGTGGGTGTCCTCTAAAAAATATAATCCACTATATATACTTGATATGGAATTAGTGATGATGATGTTCCATGAACCTGAGAGTCCAATCATTGATTTTTTGGATAGTTTCATACAGATGGTCAATCCATCGAGATACATTATACAAAATGATTTTAGTCTCACACAATACCCTCCAATGTAATTTATACATGGTTATTGATTCCATAGATATGATAATTTGATACAGTGTTACAATTGTTTAGAATAAGATATAAATTCTTAATGGATTTTTTTGGCAAGATATATTTTCCACCAATTGTATATAAAAATTTTATTTCATAGTCGAAAACCGAGGATCTTTTAAATTTTAGTTTCCTATAAAATAGTAAATAATATGTCAAAAATAAAATCCTTATTCTTATAAACTTGAAAGGTTTCACAATAGGTTCATCCGAAGTACATTTACTACATATAATAACCTGGGGACATACATCAAATGAAATGGTTGGCATAAGGGAATGTAAGTGAAAGCATGGGAAATAGTTTACATGAATTAATGATAAATTTTGATAAGAACAGGAGGGATATCATAAAGAAATGAGAAAATAAAAAATATTAATATCATAATAAAAATAACATGAATCATAACATGTAATTGTGGATAAAACATATAAATGAGACATTCATATTAATATAACCATGGTTTTTCATGGAGGTGTAATAAAAATAACCAAGGTTATTCACCAAGGTATCATAAATAGGTTATCTATAGAGTCTAAATTATTTACCTGACACATAGAGTGGTATCAAGGTGAACCCATCACATGTCATAATTTACATATTATCCACATATATCATAAAAAAATCTTTAATAAATAACCCACAAATAATAAAAGAAAAAGGGTTTCATATCAAAATCATGTAGTTTTAAAACTAATTTAGAAACACGGTCCTTATGTCATTCTTTACCCAAAGAAATAAAATTTGATTTTTATGTATGTAAATCCCAGAATCAAAAAAATAATTTTTAAATCCTGGTGAATACCACACCAAAAAATTCGGTATTCACCCAAAAAAATAAAAGATAATTTCATAAAGACAAGCGAAAAAGTTTGATAATTAAAATTAGTGAAAAAACTGGAATAAATAAAATTTTTAGAAAAGATTAAAAAGAGATAGGAAAGGGTATCCCATTAATAAAATAATATTAATATATTAAAGGGATGAAATAAATTTTACTGCATAAATTGTTTAGGAAATTTGAAAAAATACCACATAAATTGAGAACTTGAATAGAAAAGAGAGATATAGATTTCTCGTTCCATGAAGTATAATTCCTAAAATATGAGGATTAAGACATTTTGGGCTTTAGGATATCTTGGGATTACTCCATATAAGGTAAAACTATCATTGATCCATGGAGGAATAAATTTTACTGAACGGAAGTTGATAAATGTGTATTTATTTATATGAACAGAGTTGGATTTTTTTATCAATTTCTAAATTCAGGTTTCGGACACCTAGGCAGTGGTAAATTGAAAACCATGCTTATTACCTTATAATTTTCCATTTTTATTAGTCATTTGGTACATATTTTATGTTTTCTTAATCCACAATATTCAACCATCCTTTTATATTACTTATTTACTCAAATAAATATAAATTTTACTGAAAATAACTTCATTAATTTTGAAATTTCTATTTTAGAATTTGTAATCAAAAGTATAAATTTAGATGCTGATGTAAATCTTTTAAAATAATTGATATTAAAAAAATAAAATATTTTAGGTCTTTTTTGGGGTTAATTAGTTATTACATAATTATAACATAATTATGATGTCATTAAACAAACCTAAAAACTCATAATACATTTTTACTATTCACTAAACAAATTAGAAACATCTCATAAATTCACCCTTAACAAACTTAGATGTTCGGATTTAAAAAATGATTTATAATTTTTTATAATTAATCTCTAAATAATTCAATTTTATCTTTTAAATATAAAAACCCATATTTATTAAAAATAATAGCTAATTAAAAATGAATAGTAAAATTTATGACACGTGAAAAAACAAATTTATTTCATAATTTATATTTAAATAAAAGTTTTTTTATCTTAAAATATCTTTAAAATAATTATTATTCATAAAATATAATTTTATTATTATTATTTATGCATTTTATTGAAATTACAATTTCGAACTAGTTGTGTTTGAAAATCAATATATAAAATTATTTCTCAATTTTATTATGCAACACTATTATTAAAATGGAATTCAAAGAACACCAATTTTCTATGTAATGGAATTACACTTTAAGTAACAAGGGCCTATAAATGTAACCCTTATTAAACCCATTTATTCCCTAAGATTCAGCTTTATGATGGTGGTAGTTTCATGGTGTTCCTCACTAACATCGACCAAGTTGTAATCTCCACTTACATGAACTACTCCCATTGGTGATTCCCTTCATGATTCAGTTGTTGAATCCTAGAATGGGCTGTCTCAAGTGTGATCCTGAGTTATGATACATCCCCCTAGTTCTAATATATATTTTAAATGGAACGACTCAACTACTTGAGTCCATCGAATATTCATTCGGTATCAATTATCATTTGCCCAAATTTTATTTCCAAACACTAATTATAAAATTTAATATATTATCAAGACAATAGTTCTTAATGGTTATTTTATAAAATGGTCATAATTGAAAAATGTTCGTATAAATTTCAAAACCAAATGCTCACATGTCCCTTTATATTCCCTTCATCTTTAAAGATATATGGTTATGTTGTGTATAAAATAATATAACACACATTTTCAAGAAACAATTATCCTTCAAAAAAAATTGGTCATTATAGTAAATAACTAAATTAGACATGGACAATGTTTTTTTTCTCATAGAGTATGCCCTATATCAATGGGATGGATGTCTATCTGGGGAGAGGAACACCCCTGGTTCTTGGTGACATATTCTCACCATGGAAAACCCTAGCTTCATATGTAGTTTTCTTGAAAGGTTATTCCTGGGATCATGGTGGTGGATTCATAAAAGGGGAGAAAAGAACCCCTATATTGAAATTGTGGTATTGGTCACCATAGTTATGAGACAATCTTAGATACATAATATCACTAGAAAAAGTTACTTTACGATGATCCTAGGATTCACGTTATAACTAGTGGATCTACAATGGTTATTTATTTATGGCTCCACATGGTTTATTTATTCATAAAAAATATCACAAGTGTATATTTCATTTAATTGTAATGTATTGTTCTAGAATTATTATTCCCTAGAGATTTGTACTCATGCCCTACTCAGGTGCTCATGGTAGGTGGGTACTCAAGTAAAATTCACTATTTATTGCTTTATGTTGGGTAGGGAGTGAATTTTAAAGACTGGGTTTATAGCTCTAGAGAAGATAGGATATTATATGATGTATTTATCTGAGAAATAAATAGAGCCTTTTATATTTTATTTTATTTATTTGATTAATATAATCATCCTATTAGGTTATCTATGTTGGAATGGTTCCAAAACAATGAGTCTATAAGGATGGTATTCTTCTATATTTTATTTTGATTTAGTATGTTATGGTAAATTTTTATCTAAACTATATTTTATGAACGGTGTTCACTCATTTTTATAGTATTTTGAACTCTGATATGGGGGGTGGCATAGTCTCCCCCACAATGACTCCATGAAGACTAACTATGAGTAGAAAGCCTTTATAAAATTGAGAGGCATGCTTGATATTCCAGTGATTACTCTTCTAGTCCAGGAACCACCATGTAGTCATGGCCTATGAGAAGATGTTACGTACACTATTCTTCTCACACACATTATTATTTCATCCAAAAATCAAGTGCATCTATTAATCATTTTCATCCCACACCTTTATAATGAATTATTGGTTTGACAACTATATATATTTTCACCAATTTAGAATACTTCCAATTATTATCGGGTTTAGTCTTCAATATTGTTTTTCCCATTAAAATTATATAGTATATTGTTATATACCTTATCTTACTCTAATTTCAACATAAAACAAAATAATTCAATTTTTTTTAATGATTAATGGTCTTCACACAAACTCAATTTTCATAGTAGTAAATTTAGTCAGCTTATTCACATTTTCCTATAAAAACCAATATTCATGGACTCTACTATTTATTTTTTTATATTCACATACAACTCACTAAATTTCTTATTATTCTTTCATCATATTCCCTTCTTTTTTTTCTATTGTATTTTATAAAAATATTTCAGTATTTCTTCTTCATTATATTTTACATACAACATATCTTCATGTTGAGATGTAGTGTTAGATCTCTTATCTTCAATACTCAACATTATTGTTAAATTATGTCTAGTATTATTTGTTAATCCTCTCTTGAAATGTGAAAATACTATCTTAGGAATGATTTTTCCAAAATATTACACATTTTATTTATTCATGATACTATTTGAACACCATAACTCAGATCTCTATATTTCTTAGCATTTTAAAAATAACATTAAAATATCGATCTTCATAACTTCCTGCCAAAGAAACTACCTCCCAGATTGTATGAATCTGCATAGAGACATCTATAATTTTAAAGGCTTTCTCATGTTCCCTCAAATAAATATATTTTTATATATGCATTTAAAGTAATTCATGCAAGAATGATATTTATAGTATATTACAAATATGTTACTTTACCATTTGTGTCTCAATAATCATCAATTACTCATTATTTTTAAATCATGGAAATCTTAATCTTATATCCATTAAAATATATATTCATTTATTCTTCACATTATTATACATTCAGGTATACAACACTAATAGTTTGGGCTTCCACACCTTGTGGTGTATATATCTCCATGATAACTTCTTCTTTTATCAAAAACCCGATTAAACAGTTATAATATTATCATTATATTTTTTCATTAAAAAACATCTCACGAGACAAATTATGAATTAATCCCATTTTATATAATAAATAAATTCTATAAATCACTTCAAAACATTAAGTAAATTTTTTCATATATAGATTATGGTTATGTATCCTGAAATTCTCACTTTCATATAGAATGATGTTAATAAAGAATCCAATTCAAGTTCATGCAACCCATATGATGTATACATAGGTATACCATAACATTTTTCATAGTATATATCTACCCATACAAACCTTTACATGGGTATAGAATCTATCCAGTTAACTATTCATATAATATATCATACATAATTTTACTTTTTCATGTGTAATATATCTTAATGGTTACCACTATATAGATAGATGATATTCAATGTTACCCTTCCGTGGCAGAAAATTTAACGTTATGTATTCAGTAAAAATTCTAAACGACATTAACATACTATATAAAACCTCTATATTTCCATTAAATGTGAATATGGGTTAACATTATTTGAGTTATTCTACTTCTGGTTTACCATTACTCCATGCATCAACTCAACATAATACATACCTTTAGTTAGTAGTCTCATTACCATTATGTAGCATCCTATAAAACTTATTTATAGTTATGTGAATCATTTTTTATACATCTGATGCATATGAAGGATCAAAAACAAAATAAATTACATCTAGAGTATTTGAAAATATTTTCATATTTATTCCAACCTCTTAAAACATGATCCCAATCACCTTCTATTCTCATTATGAATTACCCAAGAGACTTTAAATATTAAAAGCAACCATTTCCTTTAATGTGAAATATATCACCATATTTTTTGAAAAAATCAATTCACATTTTCATATAAATAATTAAAAAATATCAAAATCCAACTTCCAATATGTACCTCAAAAATTAATTCCCATAAAATATAATGACAAAATTCTTGGCATCATCCATACAACATTCTTGAGTTATCCTTCTGATCATCCAATATATTTTTCATTTCAATTCATCTACAAAAAATATTGAAAAATATAACAAGGAAATATCATGATCATCGATACAAAAATAAATCACCTAAATGATGGTATTAATTATCTCCCCCTTTAAATTTATTTTCAATACCCATATAAAATGATGATTCAATATGCATTCTCACTTAACATAAATTTTTAACTTCATTATATCCCAATTTTACATCAATCTATTCATTTTAGTTTCTATACCACTTGTTGAAAAACAAAATCTTAAGGGATTTTATAATTTTAATCATTAAAATTACCATCATCCATAATCCTCTAGTCTACTTGATCCATTATCAGTTAATAAAAGAAGAGGGATTTGTTTATACATTAACGATATTCCCTATAAATTAACATCCTACAAAATAAATAGAGGAATCTGAAATTTTTTATAGAGATATTCAATTTTTATTAGACTATGATAATTTATGATGTCAATTAATATAAAAATTTCTCATTAAATAGATCAACCAAATTTTTTCCCAACTCTACTTGAAATCAAAATTTTTAAAATTAAATGAAATTAATTTATTCAACATCCTCATAAATTCTAAATCCTTCTCCACTTATATCATTATTTAATAAAATTTCTCCACTTTAAAATTGTGATTATATTTTAGTAAATAGGAGATGGAATTATAAAAATAATTATACAATGAAACATTATTTAATAACTTTTTAGAACAAATTTATTTTCATGAAATAATAATACATAATTATTCATACATCTATAATTTTCTCCCCCTCAATGAGATTTTCCCCATGATCTTCACAATGGTCGATCTCTTTTAGAGAGAAATCATGTGAAGTTTTATTTTCATAATACACCAAAATTTATCTTCTTCATGTGATTATACTAAAATTAAAACATCCACATATTCAGGGAATATTATCACCTTTAACACATATTATTTTAAATAAAAAATGGGGAGATCAACCTAGATGGTATCACACAAAATTTAACTTTTTTAAAAATGATCCCTATATCATATTTTTCATAAAACATTGAGATAACAATATTATATCACAACATCATTATCATGGATATATTATATGTGACAGTATATCCATGACTAATATAGAAGATTCAATCATCATATTTTTTATAAATTACTTACATTTTGATCAATCCAATGTGATTGATTATTTAAATCTATTTTGTATTAACTTCATTATTTTCTTCTCAAATTCACCTCCTATGATATTAGTTCAAAATTAGTTCCCTATATTGATAAAACAAAAACTAAATTCTCAATGGTAATGTAATATGTTGGATCTTCATACTTCACAATGTGAATAGTAAGGATGAGAGGATTTCCTCAACCAATTTTCACCTTTTTCTAATATTCAATAATTTTAAATTTGTTTCTACATCTGAGTATGATTTTGAAAATTTATATTACTTCAAATAGTCCATTTATTTATGTGAGATACTTATCCTTTGTTTATTCATAAAGAAAAATGAATCTTCAAATTTAATATGAATTATTTTATTAACTTCTCTAATAAATCCAAATTTTTTAGCTTACCTTTTTTAGATTGAAATCATTATTACATATCCCACAAAAAACGTATTAAACACTTGATTTTCCATATTTTGTAAACCCCTCATGATATTTGACTTATTCATAAAGAGTTTCTTATTTGAATTTTCTTCATTTTTTTCATTTTCCTCTTTAAACATTCTTTCATTATCCAAATTTTCTCTCAAAATAACTAAAATATATATTTTTTTGTATTTTGAGACTTACTTGATTCTCTACTTAGAATATTATATTCTAATTTATTCCTATAAATTAAATTATATGTATCAATATTCCAAAAAAATCTAGGTTTATTACCCAAAAATAAATCAACAACCTTCTTTGGAATCTTCTAGGGTATATAAAAATTTGAGTTTCATTCATCAAAATTTCTACAGATGGAATATTACTCAAGAAATGTGTTCTTCTATAATTAATTTCATTTCTTATATAATAATATGAGTATTAATAACTATTGTGACCACCACCCTGGAAATCGTTATTTAAATCTTTAACAACTTTGAATTTGTTTATAGGACATAAATTTCTTTTTACCAAATGAGGGTGTGTCTACCTCACTATATTTTTCCCATTTGAAATGGAATTTCATTAAACATCATAATTTAAATTATAGTAACAAAAATCCACTGTATTGTACCCAATCCTATTATTGTTCCAAATAAGTCTTAATATATTGAGATCTTCTCTACGAACCTTCTAACTATATATATTTTACATCTTATTGTTTCTAGGATGTCTCCAACATTTGTTTCTCACATATGTTGACCACGACACTTACAAATACTTCTATGTATCATAGTTATTATGGTATGTTTGTCTACATTAATGGTTTTGAATTTAAACCAACACTATGTATATTAAAATATTTTGAAAAAGTTTAACAAAAATGTTTGGATGGTTATTATTTCTTGGTTTCTACTTGATATTGATCATTGGATAACGCAATGATCCACTTTACATCTAATGGATGGCCTTATACACTAGAATCCTCCATAATAAAGGTAGTGGAAATAATATTTCTCCCATTATGTTCTATTGAAGACATATCTAGACTTGTCTTCATACTTTAATATTTTATATAATGATTATAACACTATATATAAAAAATAATTTTTTAATTTTCAATGACCTAAAATATATATTTACATTATTTATTAATTCCTTCAATACCCATATCAGATAATTTGAATAATTTTTATAATAGTTTTCCCATATTCATAATTTTCGTAACCTCAATATCTATTTGAGAATTATTGATATAAAAATAATTTTTGAATTATTGAAGGAAATTGTAAAATAATTTAGTTGAATAATCATTTTCATGTCTATTATTGAGGCAATATTAATCAAATTTAGAGTATCTCTCTTTAAGAACCTAATTCATATCTTCTTTAATATAAATAATTTTTATTAGTACTATGAATGTTAAAGCAATTTCTCTTAATGATTTCACTGTGATATCCCTATCACCATATAGATGAGTCATCTCTTATTGTGGACATTCAAAAATACAATGTATAATATAGATAATTTATTTTTAAAAATATTATATAAAATCTATTATTATATCTACAGATAAATATATTGAAATGTGACCACTTCCACTTGGTTATTATTCATCAAAATGGTTTTCACATAAACATTTACATACCTCATGATCACCTGACATTCATGATCCTATTAAGGTGGAAGGTTTATTGAATACCTTGGTTGTCTTCTGAGTAACATTTTATTCCTCTTTAATACCAGAATATTTTAATTCACCATTATATCATGGTTATTCAGGATCCTATTATTCAATTCATAAAAGGGATAATTATGTCATCGTCTTCTTCTTCTTTTGATTAAGTTCATCATGGTCATGGTAGAAATTGAATTCTAATCCAAGATAGATAATTATTTAAAAAACTATACTAAATATTAAATTAGGAAATAAATATTAATGTATTAATTGATAAAAAAATAAAATATAAAGAACCCTGTCAGAGATGATCATCGCTTTGATACCAATTGAAGAGGATCGGTTTTGATAAACTCAAAATTGAGAGGTCGGTGAATCTGTGTTGGTAACCTCAAAAAAATTATACTTTTTAAAACATTTATTTTTAAACCTTTCATTAGTTAAGATGAATGAGACTTATTTTCACCCTTCTCACCTTTTCTATTTCATGAAACTGATTTAGATAAAAAATCCTAAAGAGATTAGTAATTCATAAGTTTTTATATTAAATATAATAGGGATAGTATTTGGTGTGATATCATAAAACCCAAGATCAAACAACACACTAGTAAAACACTACAAGAGTTAAACTATTATCTCATGATACTAGTTGTTATCTATCTTGAAATCTTTTTTGGTGTATAAAACACTCACGCACATCCCTCTTCTGTACAATAAATTTTATGGGTACAGACAATATATTTAAACAACATTTTTGAATACTATTATTCATTTATGTTTTGATTAAAACTTATAAGTTTATCAATGAAAAGTAGTAAGTATATTATTCTTCTTCTTATCTTACTCAAACTACATCTTATAGGAAATTCATAATCTTATTTTTTGTTTGAAGTTATATACACAGAAATTTCCTCATTATTACAATAGTAAATATATGTTTTTCACCTTATATACTTCTTTATATGTATAATAAAATGCACATTCACTCCTTATTTTGTGAACATCGCATCTAACTCATAAACATTATGAATCCTCTTCATTCATCAGCTTATCGTATTCTTCAATTTAATTCTATAAATACACTGAACTATTTCTTCTTCACTAGATCTGACATGTAATAGATCATCATGTTTAGATACAATTTTAGATTTATTATCTCTAATAATCAATTACATTCATCAATTTTCTGTAGTATCGATTACTAATCCTCTCATAGTTCAGAAAATGATTTTTCTCATGAATAATAAGGATAAAATCGTCACCTTATTTGAATTAACAATAATGGGTGTACTCTATATTTCAAATATTTTTATTTTTTAGTAATTAAAAACTCATATAAATATAGATATGTAAAATTAGAATGTTACTCTTGAAAATAAAATCCATAATAAACCACATACATAACTATATGAAATTTCTTGTAGATAAGAATAAATATCAAAACCTATTAATCCACCTTTGAGATTATATTTTTCTTTACATGTGCATTGAAATTAATTCATTCATGCACAATATTTAATCCACTTATAAATAGGAGGTTTAAAAATTTATGGAAAAAACCCCAATAATTTATATTCCCTAATCAGTTATTGATTTATTCCTCTTATCATTCTCATAATATATATCAATTAAAACTTTAAATAAATATATATTCATGTATACAACACCTATGATGTTGGAATAATTATTTTTCACTATAAATATCCCTCAATGTTATTCTTCTTCTTCCTTCAAAAAACCTGCATAAATCACAATATTAATTATTCGGATATTTTTTTAATTAAATAAAAATACACTAGGAATATTCTGAATTAAAACCATTATTTGCAACAAATAGATTATAAAATAATGTGAAACTAACATTCAAACTGATACATATGAAAATAATGTTTACAAGGCACACAATTCAGGATTGTGTAGGGTATGATGTTTACCTAGATCCCATGCATGTCTATACAGCCCAGGTGATGTATGTGTGGGTATCACATTACTTTTAAATATCACGGATCAATCCCAACATACCTTTTTATATTTGTGAATGGTTTCCAATTTGTTTTGTGAAGAAAATATCAAAATTTCGGTTTCCTTTTCACGTATAATACAAAATCTAGGTCATCACTATATACCTTGTTGACCGTCAATTTTACCCACCCATAGTATATAATTAGAAATTATATAAACAATGAAAATTTCATATGACCCTTATGTTCTGAATGAAATTTTCACATTACCTATACACATGACGTATAGTTACTTATTCATGAGTAGTGCTTCTTCTAGTTTGACATTACAACATAATTCAACTCTGTATAGACCTTACCAATACATAGAAGTGATCCTAAAATTACAATTTATTCTAAAAATATGATTTACCCTTATATGAATCTATATTTCTTCACATAACCATTATGAAAGGCCTAAAACTTGATATACTAATCCTATAATACATTAAAAATATTAAAAATTTATTCCATTCTCTTGAAAGATAAATACAATAACCTCTTATTTATCATTACAAAATATATAAGGAATATAAAATATTCAAAAATGTTGTGTCATTTAATATATATATATATATTACTACAAATGGACTTCAAATTTATATTTTGAAAAATGAAAAATAATTAAAATAAACTTCATACAAAACCAACCTTGGTGTACATCGAAAATTTATTCAGATAAAAGTGAATAAAAATGAATAATATATTCTCCAAAACATATTTGGTCTCTCAATACAATTTTCATGGTCATTTTCATTTCATTTCTTCCTCAATAACATATTATCATCAAGATTTCATGTATACTCAAAGATCATCAAAAACCATCTTCTGTAACTCAACTCTTATGGCATAAATTAGTTTATTAATGGTTTTTAGTGATGTTCCATTGATTGATGTCAGTTTTCAATCCTTCGATATCGTTTATTGTGTCTCTTATTTCCCTTGACTGACAATGTTGTCCAGTTATTTATCTCTTATATGATATCATTGTTCTTTCATTTCATCTCTCCAATTACAATGAAGGAAAATATCTCTTTCATGTTTGAATTCAAGGGGTTTATTAGAATTTAGGATCCTCGATCAGTTTCAGGGAGTTTATTTCATGAAGCAAAATTATCTTACAAAAGATACATATACTATGCAAAAGTGAAAAAAGGTAAAATAGAACAATAAAATAATGTAGTGATGTTATCACTTAATTTTTTATGCTTTGGCTTGTTCCATGACATGTTCCCTAGGAATAGAATCAAAATATTAAAAATTCACCAACCATCATCATCTCTAAGGGGAATTAATTATAGTTTAAATTTTTCAAACATTATACCCAGATCACTAGAATACACATGATTAGTATTGAAATATTCTATCCCAAGATAAACCACTATGAATATTGGGACCCTAAAAAATAGAGTTGTGGTTGAATATTGTTTTATTAAAATATATTGCTAATGAATGTTTTGAAAAATATAATTTTATCAATGTTTCATATCAATAATGATATTAGGGATAAGAAAAATATTAGCCTAACTGAAACATCAAATTACAAATAGAGATAAATCATATATTTAAGATCATTTTTTCAAAATCATTTATTTATTTATCTAATGAATCCAACAAGTTAAATTGGTTATGAAATCCCTCAATGTAATTAATTCCACTTATCTAGTAACAATTAAAATATTAATACATGTTAATTTATTATTGTTGAGGTAGTCTAATAAGACATAGATCCATTATGTATAATATTAAAGGAAAAAATTTGAATTAAATTTGGCACTTGCATCGCCATTAACTTCTATCACAGTGTGTTTCATCCATTAATTTCCATCACATTAACTATGTGGCTAAAAGATACGATTTTTTTAGTCAAAATGTGATATTAGCACACCCCATTTGATTCATAGGATAAATTATTCATTAATGTTAAACATCCATCCTCATACTCTTTATCCACCATCCCTAAATGGAATACTCACTCAAGAAGTAATAATAAACGATCATGGATAAAATAATAACCATTAAAAATGGAACAAGTTTTCTCATTGATAAAAAAATGAACCGAGCATAATGTGAGAGTGGTAGAACTAATCAACCATACATTATTTGATCTCCATTACATAAGAATTAATTCAAAACATCAGTTTTATCACAATAAATAATGGAGTTACTCTCTAGAATCCTTCCCAATTTCCACCATCATCTGTTGGTAACCTTTATCACAAAATAAAATTTCTATAATTGGATCCCCCTACAATATCAAAACATATAGAATAAATATATCTAGTCACAACCATGGAATATCCATAGGGATTATGGTATGGAATAATAATGTCCATGGATTTTTCACTAACTATAAAATATCGTCATGTAATAAAGGGGCCTATATGAGATGATTGATATATATACTTTTTAAAATTTATAGTACCCTAAAGATAAATTCATGATAAACTAATGTTCACAATAGTGGAATAATAATATTTAAACACCCCATGTTAGGTTGTGATGTTATATTTTTATTGTAGTGTGAAGGTCATTTGCCCAAATTTTGATGTTCTTCCATTTCATGATGCTCTATTCCATGTTCAATTCATTAAGACAAAAAAAACTAAACCCCTAACAATTACAAAGGGTTAAATCATTAATATCACTAATCTAAAATATATTCCTTTATGTTTGAAGTAATGACACTTATCTGTGGACCTTTCCATATTCCACATATTCTAGGAGTTCACTGATGGTGTGATCCATGTTATTGTGTTATGATTTTTTCTTGTTTATTTTAAATATTATTAAAATGGATAAGAAAATACATATTTCCATTAAGGTACAATGGTTTATTGAGAGGTTACTTTTAATGTTTCATATAACTCCCATAATTCATGATCAAGCCCTTAATATTCTTTTTTCTATAATGACCCAACTATAATTATTGAAAAATTAAAATAACATTCATATTATCCCTTATTAGTGTTTTTTAAATTTAATTATACTCAAATGGAAAGTTATAATTTTATATCTACAATGGTAAATTCCATATTTATCCCTAGTTGATATAAAACTATACTCATCATAGAATATCTTCTTTATTTGTTTTTTAAATAAAAAATCCCACAAAATGATTTAATGGTTTCTTCCCATTGGTTTATTTGTGATTTCATCTTCTTCTTATATCCATAAATTCCTCTTATAATAAATAAAAAAACAATATATGGTTTATATAATTATTTGGTTTTTTCCTTAAAATATGTCAATATCACCAATATACTCTTCCACGCCAAAAAAATCAATAAATTATTTAAATAAACATATATGAGGAAATATTTGATCCGAAAAGACACTCAAATTCGGGCTTAAATGGAATGAATATTTTTTAAAAATCATTTTTTGGTAGGACTTGTTCTTTTCATTGACTATTTAACTATAACATGGTCTGTGATCGTACACTATAAAGGTATTCGTGTGAAAACAAATTTTTTTATGTTGTTTAATTATGTATTTATATGGATGGGTTTAGTTACTTTAGCACAGTGTCAATGAGTTTATCATGGGTGTTTGTGTTGAAAAATGGAGGATATTTTCATGAATTGTATTATTTCGTTTCCAATGTTGGTTTTATAGTGGTGGTATCTATTTTTCCATGATTATTTATATATATATTTTTGGTAAGGGAGTACTTAAATTATGTTTTTGTCTATAGGGGTTTATGTTTTTTTGGGTTATTTATGGGTTTATAATTATGGTTTTCCTTGATTTAATTGTATTTAATAGATTTTTATGCCTCAGTATTTAGATATCTTCTGTTGGATTTCTAGATGTTTGGTTGAATTAACACCATTGAGGAACCATCTTGGTCATTATATTGTGGTTTTATATAGCTAATGTTTTAAAATAAATTCTATCACTTCTCAAATTCAATATAATCCTTTAAAAATTATTTGAACATTAAGAGCCATATGGCTCATTATTTGTGTCTATTGGTCATATCGAGGTGGATTTTAAATATAAGTATTTTACGATCAGTCTCATATGAAAAAATTTACATTATATACATAATATTATATTTTTTCTCTTGTTTCATTTTCTTATGGATGAATTAAATAATTTTTTGGATCATTTTTATTGGATTTTTCTTAATTGCATCCTAAAATATTTACACATATTGGTTCTAGGGGGAACTCTAGAAAATTTACCTATTTCTAATTAACATATTTATCTTAATCTTGTTGCATGATTATTGAATCTTCAATTGAGCAAGTGGATTCATACATTATAATTCCTAATTAATATGATAATTAGTAATTTTTCTGAATTTTATTTATTTAAATGACTTTTTATGATTGACCAAATTCTAATCATTGACAATAATGATTGGATTGTTGTACATCCTATATAGTGGCCCTAAAAATCATCACATATGGGTATTTTGGAACTCCTCTATCTCGGTCGAAAATCTTGAGGCAATGGATCAACACATATCGATCAGAGTGGAAGCTGTGACTATGTATTGTTTTTTATTTTTTTTTGTGAATTCTAGATGCAAGGAAAGACTCCAGGAAAAATTGTGGCTTGATCTGAAATACTTCAACCAGGGTGAAGAGTCATGGTTTGTGGGAGGGGACTTCAATCCATCTTGGATAAATAATATAAAAAGGGAAAGTTTCCTCTTCCTCACAATGATTAGATGGAGTTATACTCCTTTTCATTTCTAAAAGGACTCTTAGACCCCTTATATTCAGGAAATAGACTCACCAGGTGGAATAAACAAAATATTTATTAGCATATATCATGCAGGATTGATCTGTTTTTTGGAATCCATTAGGCCATCTCTTCCTATCTCAATTCTGCAGTCACACACCACATGTGTTCATTGTCATACCACTCTCATACCTTCTCCTTTCCTTAAAGAAATACATTGAGGGAAGTAGATTCTTTTTTTTCTCTAACCACAAGCTTCATCACCTAGAATTCCTCCCAATGGTATAATGATCCATGTAATCAAATTCTCAAGGTGGATAGTGGGATGGCTTTCATAATTAGCTATGGTGCTTGAAACACGATCATTGGATTTGGTAAGACTCCATTCCCCCATCCCATGCCAGCTTGGATGAAGTGAAAAGTGACATAAAGCATGTTTAATCCATGAATGAAGATACATTAGATTAATATCTCTTCATTTATCTTAGTATTAAAAAGAAAAATTTTGATGATAATATTTTGGAATATGAGATAGGCCTCTGTGAAAGGTATTGAGATACATGGAAGAAAGAATGTGACTACAACACATCCTATAACCCTGATTTCTAAAAAGAGAATCACCAGAGCTCCATGACTAATATTTTTCATGACGATGACTCGTACAATAGTGACATATAAGATATTGGAGATATGGGTCTTAACAACCCAATTAATTATTTATGTTAACCCAAACCAACAATGCAGAATAGATATCTTGAAGGTCAAGAAAATCTATTTATCTTTATCTTGTGTGTGGTCTCTAACCATTACAACACTAAGATTGGTACTTTTCAAGATGAGAAAGAAGTGTGGGACTCAATTATTTCCCTAAAAAAGGATAGAACACCATGTCTAGATGGCTTCCCAAGCTCATACAACATTATCTCATAGAGAATCGTCAAAGAGAAACTAGTCTCTATTATCCATGACTTCGATTGAAGTCTGCTTCCATGGGGAGTGTCTGCTACTATATTGTTCTTACATCCAAAAATTAAAGACCCCTCCTCATTAAATCACAGTATTCATATAATCTTGTAAAATAATTGTTATAAGTTGTTCGAATAAATCGTCAATAAGAGACTACATTGTTTCTTCCATTCCAGGGGGCTACGAGGAATAATGTGCCTTCATCTAGGGAAGGTCCATACATGGCCACATTGGTATTTCTCATGACATGGTCAGTGATATTAACACGATAGTAATGGGATCCAATATCATTTTCTATGTTGACATTGATAATTCCTATTACCACATGGACTTGGGTTTCATACTTAGAGTAATGAGGTGCATTTACATCTATTAGTGGATTGTTAACATATTATTATAATTTCATAGCTCACTGCTGTTCAACATTTTTTTCAAGTGGAGGCAATGTGGATTCTTGAAATATATTAGGGTCTATGAAATGCGATCCCCTTCCCCTCTATCTGCATTATTGTTCAATATTCCCATAGCCATCATGAATTCTACTACATGTAGCAAGGCTATATATATCCATTCCACTGAAGAGGTTATTTCCTTTTGGTGTCCCATTTTCTATTTTGAAATGGATTTGTTCTGTTCATCCATGGAAAAAGTTGTGTAGTCTTGTGGTTGTACAATATTATGGATTATTACTTAACATATAGTGGCAAAACTATTACTCGATAAAAAATCTATGACATCTTTCCAACCAATTTCTCATCTGTGAGAAGGGACACCATCGAATCCATTATGGAATTCAGGTAAAAATTCTCCCATGGATAATTTCGAGAAAACCATAGATCCTTTAAAGGTATGTATCATATAATTTTAAATAATAATCACAAAAATCACCATGTTCTTCCATAACTAGAGAAATTTATTTCTCTCATATTGGGGGAGGATCATTCTTTTAATCATATGATTTCTTAATTTCCCATGGAAATCCTATTGGTTGTTAAGGTCCCAAAGACAATTCTTAATGATATTTAGTGGATCATAAACACTTTCATCTATGATGATGGGAGGGAAGGATAAATTTGGATTCAAAGTCTAGGAAATCAAATCAAGTGTAACTTTGGTGTATTAATGATAAAAATTTCATGGAACCTACGGACTCTCTCTTGGGGAAAATATCTTGGGAGTTAGTTGAAAAAGTTTAATCTAGAGAAAATTTTTTAGAGGAAAATATTTCAATGTTTATAGATAAAAAAGATGGTAACCATCCATTTTTTGGAATGCATTGTGGTGGTGTATCTTAACTCTTCAACATAACTCCGTATGGGTTATTTTCAAAGGCCACATAAATTTTTTTGGACTGTGATAGGGTGGGAGATGTACTGGGTTTTTCGAGGTTTCCCACCTCTAAATTAACCTTTTAATAGTCTTTTTAAAAGCCCACCATTATTCACTCAATCCTTGAACCCACCTAGAGATATACCTTTGAAATAATTTTTCTAGAGAACACCCTTAACCAGTCCATGTTTACTGGTTACCCTTTAGAAAAATTCATAACGAAAGAACACCCTTAACCAGTCCATCTTTACTGGATACCCTTCAGAAAAATTCATAACAAAAGCTTATAGGAGGCTATTTCATGCAGAGGTTACTAGTGATCCTTTGGGGTAAAGCCTTTGAGGTAATGGAATACTATAAAAATGAATCTTTTTAATATGTATAATTCAAAACTATGTTGTGGCTATAGAAACGGTTGTTATGAATAATGGGATCCACCATGATTTTAAATGCTTTTGTTGCTCGGTCCCAAGAGAGGAGTCTACCCTTCACCTCTTTTCTAGAGAAACTGGGCATATAGACTATGAAATGATCTTGGGGATTCCAGTTCCCTACATAGTATAGTGGAGTCTATGTAGTACATTCTCCAGTAATAGATCAGTACATTGAGCAAGAATACCCTGAAGATTAAGGCTTGATCGATTCTTCTTACGAATGGTTCTTGGTCTATCTGGCATGGCCGCAACCATGCCTACCACGATGGACCTCCAACATCTACAAATGATCTATTCATGAAGACTAGATGCATGGTAACAAATTTCATGATCCTACTAGCCCACTAGGATATTTCTCCCTACCTCAGTCATCATTATACCAGAAGACCCTCCCATGATGTGCCCAGCGTAGAACAACAGGGGAACTAAGTGTGCTGGTATTCGCCTTCCCACAACCTCAATTTAAAAACTGATTATGTATGCAACAATGTAAAATGTACTAATATTTAGTGGTATAATACCATATGGGATATATGTTTTATTCCTTCAATTAATTCTATGGGGAATGTAATTCTTTTTATATGGAAGCAAAATCTATGCTTAGTGGACAAGAGATGATCCACTCTAGAAAGATCATCATGGCCACCATAGAAACTATCTCAAAATTTATTTATGGCTCCATTAAAGATCACCCATCCACTCCCATTAAATATCAACTATTTGATCTAGAAATTCAAGGCCATAATTTCTAGTGAGATGGATATCCTTAACACTTGGTGTGAAGTTAACCATGTTGCTGACTTCTTGGCCTCTAAGGCCTCACATAACATTCATTTCATGTAATTTCTTACCCTTGGATCCTTTCCCATGGGTTGTTTTTACATTTTGTTATATGATTCTTTAGGTGTTAATTTTTCCATACCTCCATGAAGGATTTTTTCTACTTTTTTCAATTTATAAATAACAACTAATGTTGGTTGTACATAAGTTAGGAGATGACGTTATTTAAAAATCATATTTCACTTGTTTTATTTAATTTTTTCATTAATGATATATATATGTATATATATATAATTTTTTCTATTGTGATTAAATAGTTATATTTTTATATTGATGAATTTTTAGATTTTATAAAAAATATAATTGTTGTAATGAGGAAGAGGTTTGTAGATTCAAAAATTGTCAATATTTTTTTATTGTGTTTGTTGTCCCTAATAAAACTTTGATGGGAAAAATTTGATTTTTTAAAAGAAAATACATTTTTTTGAAGTTGTTTTATATTATATATATATTGGTAAACTTAATATATTATAGTAATATATTTTATCAATTTTAATAATCATGGGTCCTTCATATAATTTGGTAATTGAGGAGGAGATAGTGGTGTAGTTATAGTTGTAATTATGTAGTGAGCGTGGTGTGGTTTTATCTAGGTTAGTTACCTGGTAATATGAAATAATAAAAAATAATTGAAATTAATGATGGAAAATGGTTTTGGGGGTGTGTAAGATTTCCTAGAAACAATAAAAACGTGTTTTATACATTCTCAAAAGTAACACAACTTTTTAATGTTGAAAAATAATAATAAAAATAAAACCATACATAATAGAATGAAAATGTGTCATATTGAATCTAATGTAACTTGTAAATTTTTAATATCAAATTAAATTTTTATTATAAAATGATATAATTATTCTTGTTTATTTTTTTTCTTATTCATTTGGATCTGTTGTAAAGTGTTCGTACTGAATGTTTTGTAGGGTGGAAGTGATGTGGTAATTGTTGTTACTATAAAGGTGTTCTATTGGATTGAAACTCTAGAGGATTCAATTATTTATTACATGTATACATTATAGTTATTTATTTTCATTAGGAACCATAACCTAAGTAAGATAATTATATTAATGCATATATAATGTTTTTCCATTTTATTACTAATCATCATGGAAGAAAGTGATATGGATGGATGAATAAACCCCTTGTATTCTCTTCCTTCTTATCATAGTATAGGTTATGATATCTTATTGTTATATTGTGAGGTTATGTGGATATGGAATGGGGATGTTGTTATATAATATGATTCTATGGTATATGAGATGAGATTCTAAAATGATATGGGGTTGTGATATGGTAATATAGTTCATGGTTATGTTGTAATGGTAGGGAAGGGAGTACCTAGATTTATGTCTTTGTTGGGTGAGTGTACCTAGTTTTTTGAGGAATTGGATGTGGGGTAGAATCATTATTATATTATATTTATTTATCAAGTTATAGTGTTTGTTTGAAGATTTTTTAAGTGATCCTTTTTGATAATGGGTTAAAGATGACTCTATATAGGTGAATATATGGTTTCACTTTTTCTATTTTGAGTCTTTTTTAACCCTATTCTCCATTTTCACTATATATTTTGGGAAATTTTCTACTACGTACAATTTTTTTCTCACCCTTATCCTCTACATAATATTTGTATTTATTAGTATAATGGATTTTGTGATAGGTATCATCACTATAGGATCAGGATTTTGACATTACTAAAGTTGGGTTATAGTAATAGGAGATATTCCATTGTATTTTTACGAGGCCATTTTTATATATGATTACAAGCATTTTAGGTTTGGTTTAATTTAATATTATTTTTATTTTTTTGTGATTTAATTTTCTTACTTTGGATTTAGTAGGTTAGTACCTTAAATATGTGTGTTTTATTCACTCAAGTGTAGTTACCAACCATTTTCATATTAGAAACTGGCATCAAGGACCCCTTTTTCATCACTATCAGCCCATGAGGGGTCATAGATGGGGGTATTCAAACAAACATTCAGATTGGTTATACATTAATAGTACCTTATGATACAACTAATTTTAAATTGATTAAAAACATCTAGTGAAAACATAATTCATGGTCTATATGGGTTATTTTTAGAAATGACAATTCAATTAGGGTTTACATTATAGATGTTCATGATCTTAATCCTTTCTAATATAGAGTATGGGATAATTTAATATTCAATGATGATTTTCTAGTGGATGAATTTCCATTTTTATAAATTTTATAAAATCTATCTATGATTCAATAAAGGTATGGTGAGATAAATTTTGTATTGGACTTGGAACAATATCTTATCATGATGAAAGTGGTAATTGATTTAATGAAAAGGATTTCTGATTCATAAAATAAAGATTAAAAATAAAAAATGGAAGTAATAACCACACTTAAATATCCAAATAGAATTCATTTTGTGATGGGTTTCTTAAGAAATTTATATCTAAAATAATAGAGAATCTTGGACATCTCAAGGATTTAAATAATATTAGGGTAAATTTTAGTTAAATATGTGGTGTAAAAATATTATGATTATTGTTTGGAATATTTTATTAGTTTCAGTGGGTTTAGTACTTAGATGGATAAAATAAAAGGGATTTCATGTTTTTTACTATAGAAGAATCATAAAATATAAATATCAATTGAATTATGACACAATTTATATCAAAATGTTAGATGTAGAGTTGGAAATAAAATAATTCAAGCTATACTTGATCAAAAGTGAAGAATTACTTTACAAAAACCATTTATATTTGAAGTATTTTTTGTTGATGAATGAAGATAAAACTGGATGAAAATTTATGCCCATTACCTATATGAATTTGATCTTGAGATAATAAATAAAAATGTACTTTACAATTTAGTGAAATAAAATTTTCCAGACATTGAGATTCAATGTAATATCATTCATAGATAATTAATTATTAATTCCCCCATAAATTGCAATTCTCAATCAAAACTGGGGGGCTACATTGGTATTTAAAATTTTTTATTTACCCTTAAATTAGAATGATACACAAGGTTTACTAATGAAACAAAATGTCAATGATCAAGTAATTTATAAAAATAATATTTCTATACAGAAATATAAAATTCTACAGGAATGGGAATATATAATATTATAGAACTATCAGTACCAAGTAGGCGAGATCTCTAAATGATCTATCATAAATGTTCACTGCCATATAGTGATCATTTTTTAGTTGAATTATTCTTATAAATTATTTTATTTCATTTTTTACTCTCTAAATATTTATGATGATGCTAGAGAGTTTATAAAAACTTTTGAAAAATGAGAATGTAAAAGAGAAAAAATAAAATGATAAAAATGTCGAAATTAAATAATTTAGGTAGATATTTTTAATGTGTGTGGCCTAGAATTTTGGTTCCATTTACAAAATCATTTCAAATGAATAAATACCAGTTTTTTATTATATATCTTAATATTGTTGGGTAAATTATTTTCTAGACATCATGGGAGCTTCAGTTGTCAAATTAAAATCATAGACTATTTTATCAATGTGGGGTACTTGTATCCATATTAAGTGATCGTGTATTTAAATTTAAAAATAATACATTAATATTATTCATGGAGAAGTATAGAGGTAAAAATATGATTGTAATAACATACCATCCACAAACTATTGAGAAATATTTATTTTCAAGCAATTCATTAAGGGAATTCTTGGGAATATAGTTTTTAATTAAATGGACTATAATTTAAGAAAATAATATTCATTTTAGTCTTATAGAAATATATATAATACACTAAATCAATATCACAATATGAAATTGAATTTTTAAAATCATGATACTTTCTTACTGAAATTGAATATAAATCTTTTCAAGTAGAAAAATCTCTGAATTTGTATTATGATGGAGAAACTGGTAGGGTAAAATTTTGATCTAAATAAATTATTTTATATAGGTAGAGCCTTGTATGAGAATTTTTTGATTGCTAAATATTATGATAAATTATTTATGAAATATGGTTCCATCAATGGATATATAAAAATTGATAAAAAGATTATTATCCAAGTTAAGGGAAAAGATATGTCTTAAAAAACACAAAATCAAGTAGTCTAGAACTTTTAATGAATTAAAGATAAATTTTAATATAATAGGGAATATCACTAGTGGATGATGAGGAATTATTATATTGAATAAATATAGATTTAAGACATACCTAAAAGGTAAAAATGATAGAGAAATCCACCATGTAAAAGATAAATGATTGAAGTTGAATAAGTCATCCAAAAGACTTTAAAATAAGGCCTATTTAGAGGAAATGCAAGCTTAAATAAATTTATTTCGTTTTTTTTATTTATTGATTAATTATTCATTCTACAAACTATTGTTCTTAGGAAATGGATAATTCATATTAGAGAGGTAGAATAATAGAGAATAAATTTTTACTTTACTATATAGCTAAATATTTACACCTTTTAAATCACCTCACAACATGAAAATCCATATTCAATGTTATGTTTGAAGAGGATATTCTTTTGATAAATTCATCAGCCACATAACATATGAAAATATTAAGATAATGTAAATATCATCACATAATATTTTTACAATGTTCTGTCCTGATGTGGGAACCTAATACTTTTAATGGATGGTTAAACTAATTAAAAAATAATGACCAATTAATTTTTAGTTCTAAAAAAGGATTGAGCAGGTATCACCTAAATATTTATGTTTTCACCTTTTAGGCATATATCATCATTTTAAAATGTTTTTCCCTTGACTTCATATGTGTTTTGGTATCATCATGGAACATTGGAATAGTTAAACATCCACTAACCAATGCAATACCTTATCCTTAAATGCACTCTAGTATCTTAATAGGAATAGACTTGGATTATACATGTTTCATTCAATTTTTCAAAGAATTCTTCCAACCTTTAAATGATGCACATAATTCCGAACTAGATTTTAGTACAATAAAGTGATAAAATATTCTTCTGCAATGGATTCTTTAAATTCCTATATATAATATACTAAAAAATCATAACATGGTCATTTTAAAATTTCATGCAGTTGGATATTTCATGGAATCATATACCAATATTCTATAAATATAATACTTATGGTATTTGACAAAAATGATTGATTTGTAAAACTCCATAAAAATTTAAATTATCTATATTTTCTTCCTAATTATTATTTTTTTAGATATCTATAATATTAAGCGGAAGTGATAAGAACAACATATAATCGATTATAATTGGATATTTAAAAGAGAAAATAAATTTGTAATGGTATTTTATTTTTCATTATTAGTGATGTAAAAATTATCTTAAATGTTTACAAAATTATAAATCAATGTCTATAAAAGTAATAGAAATATCAAGTAATTGATTTCAAAATACTAAATATATATTTTTAGAGATATAGTGTCCTGTGAATTTTATAGATAAAAAAATATTGTAGATGCTTTAATGGTTTATATTTTAATTCCATTTATTTTATATTATTTTCAAATTAAATTTAAATGAAAAGTATCAAAAGGGACATTTAAGATATTTTTGGTTAAAGAATATATTATTAAATTATTTAAAAATTCAAAAAAAACATTATATTATAAAATAATGATAATTATGGGTCTATAATTTCATCTATTTTCCATTTTTCATCCAATTTTTCGTTTTTGAGTAAAATTATAACCCTTTAATATTGAAAATATCATTATTATGGTTAGGGTTAAACTTCATTAACTAAGGAGTCGATCTAGATGATAATGATTGAAATAAATTATAAACCTATCTAAATTTTATTAATTGAATAAATTAATTTATTATACTCTTTATATTGTAATGAATGTCATTATGGATCCCTTTTTCATGAGTTAGATGCATATTATATTATAATATTTCATGTATTTACAAAAATCAAATTAATTGTATTTTATAATAATATATTTTTTTAATTTGTATTAAATTTTATAAAAATGATACCTTATTCCAAGTGAATATTATATTGTGTAAAATATAAATCAAAACCCATTTATGTCTCATTTTTCATTTTATATTAATTTTATTAAACCCTAAATAGTAAAAAAATAAATATCAATGTAATAGTCAAAATGGTTAATGGGGAGCTAAAACTGAGGGATAATCATAAAAACATATTCTAAAATTGATCAAGTATTATTTTATGAGTTTTTTATTTATCATAATCATCCTATATTAAAATTATATAAATTTTTAGAAACTTGAACATGAAAATTAATTTATATTGAATTAATACTATAATAAATCCCGAGAATTCCCCTTCCCTCACTTAAAAAAATGAAACCCACTTTCTATTCTCATAGAAATTATATAGCCATTTGGTATAGAGAATCCATTCCCAACTACATTCCTAACATCCCTCCCCATGTTATATTTTATTTCATTGGGATAATACAAACCATATAAGGATAAAGGTGTACAGAAATGGAGGTAGTTTAATATAGAAGTATAGTGTTTTAAGAAAATGTTTTAGTTTAATATCATTCTATATCGACGTAAAATATTCTGAAAAATTATGAAAAATATTTCACTATACTAATGGTATAACCTATATCCATTTAAACTTACATAAAATGATAAATCAATCCGTTGATTTTGTGTACAACAGACTACATCCTCATGAAGAGATGTAATCAATTTTCCATCGTCACCTCACATTGATGATAAAGAAAGTGTATTTAATATATATATATATATATATAATTTTAATGACCTAGTTATCATTCATTAATGTTTATATATCATCTATTTTTTTATTTTTTTCCATTAAAATTTTAAAACATTGTTCATGCGTATATTTGTATTACCACTACAATGAAAAAAACTGATTAGTTTCCCATCACATCATTACATGGATGGTATATATAAAGTATTTAAATATATAATTTTATATTTATGATAAATTATTATATAAATTTAAACTTATAAATACCTTATTTATCTCAATATAATTGAAAAATGGAAACATTACTCATCCGTACAAGTGGATTACCATCTCCATGATTGTAATGTAATTAATTTTTCATAACAACCCTTCGTGGTTGGTTTCAAAATTATAATTTATCTATTAAAATGATTATTATTTCATGATTATTATCTTATAGATGATGAAAAAATTAAAAATTTATCCATGATCATCTCAAATAAACTGCTTCTAATTTATGAATAGAACATTCTTAAGGAAACCCGATGTGGACTTAACTGATTAAGTAATCAAATATGTCATTGAAATAAATGAATAAAATTGTATAATTACAAATTAATAAAACAATAAAAGTTTATTAAAAAAATAAATAATTGATAAAAGTTTATTATACCATATTTAAAGTAAATATAATTAATTTCCAGCCTCATGGTAAGGGATATCATCTCAATTTTATTTTATTAAGGAATAATGTAATGTTATGAACCTATTTTATTTTATATGGTATATATACGGTATTTCTACATGTTATGAAATGAATCATTCATATTTAATGGTTTTTACATTTTAAATTAAAATTGTTTCATTCAATGGTATTTGACATGAAATTTAATAAGTGATAAAGGGTTTCTTAAGTCAATTTCCCTTAATTACGTTATACTGCATCTTCATTGACTTTTATATGCCAATTTTATGTGTGAATTGATATTTAAATTCATTTATCATATATTTGCACCAATTTTTTTGTTTATTTACATATTCTCACATAATAAGTTCATATATTAATTATCTCATTAAAATTTATGATCTTCTCATGGGTTTTCGTTGTCTAAATTTCATTCTCATGAAACATGTTTCATGTCGTGCACCATAATTTCTTTATATGGTCTACCTAAAACTTAATGAATTGATTTTTTAATAATAATTCATTAAATTAATGTTATTTATAGATCTATTTCATATTATATCATTAATTAATTTAAATTTTCTTGTTGTTAAATCATTAAATTCCTTATGTTATAATATCCCTTCATTTCGAGATTCATTATGTTGAAGGTTACTTAAGGAGGGATGATATTCACTCCTTTACCTAAAAACAAATATATTATTCTATTTTATTTATAAATTTAATTGAATTTTTGAGGTATAATTTAATAATTTCTTTATAAATTAAATACTAATAATTTTTTTTCAACTGATATTGGTCTTAATTTTTTAGATTGGGAATTTTTATCTAATATATCCTTATTTTCTAAATGTTTTCAAGAATTCTCATTTTTAAACATAAATGATTTCAAACATATATTTTATATGATCTATGACATTATCCTAAATCTTTTAATGTAAATTTTCATAACATTTTCAACATAAGTAACATTAATATTTCATCGTAAAATTATGAAAATAATTTTTAGTCTTAGAACTTACATCATCACTGGATTTTACCTCCACTGTGGCCATTATCTACCTTGAAAATTACATTTTAATGTTGAAATTTCAATTTCAAGTACATGACATTCATAATATTTTGTAATTTTTTTAAAATTTGGTTTTCAATGTTGATAGGTTGTGTCATGACCCTCTCCCTTTAATGATTCCCCTCCTGAGACTGTAATAGAGAAAGAGAGATAATAACCCTCGAGTGTAGCCGCCAGTAGGCCATGGGGTTGTGACCAGTATCAGTGATGTAAAAATTATCTTATGTGACAGTGATAAGAACAACGTATAATCAATTATAAATGGATATTTAAAATAGAAATTTAATTTTTAAGGGTATTTTATTTTTCATTTTTAGTGATGTAAAAATTATCTTAAATGTTTACACAATTATAACTCAATGTCAATACAAGAAATAGAAATATCAAGTAATTTATTTCAAAACACTAAATATATATTTTTAGATATATAGTGTCTTGTGAATTTTATAGACAAAAAAATATTGTAGATGTTTTAATGGTTTATATTTTACTTCCATTTATTTTATGTTATTTTCAAATTCAATTTAAATGAAAATTATCAAAAGGGACATGAAAGATATTTTTGGTTAAATAATATATTTTTAAATTATTTAAAAATTAAAAAAAACATGATATTGTAAAATAATGATAATTAGGGGTCTATAATTTCATCTATTTTCCATTTTTCAGCCGATTTTCAGTTTATGAGTAAAATTATAACCCTTTAATATTGAAAATATCATTATTATGGTTAGCTTTAAACTGAATTGACTAAGGAGTCGATCCAGATGATAAGGATTGAAATAAATTATAAACCTATCTAAATTTTATAAATTGAATAAATTAATTTATTATACTCTTTATATTGTAATACATGTCATTTTGGATCCCTTTTTCATGAGTTAGATGCATATTATATTATAATATTTCATGTATTTCCAAAAATGAAATTAATTTTATTTTATAATAATATATATTTTTTAATTTGTATTAAATTTTATAAAAATGTTATCTTATGGAAAGTGAATTTTATATTGTGTAAAATATATAACACATCCCATTTATGTATCATTTTTCATTTTATAGTAATTTTTTTAAACCCTAAATAGTAAAAAAAATATCATTGTAATTGTCAAAATGGTTAATGGGGAGTTAAAACTGAGGGATAAGCATGAAAAGATATTCTAAAATTGTTAAAATATTATTTTATGAGTGTTTTATTACTCATAATCATCCAATATTTAAATTATATAAATTTTTAGACACTTGAACATGAAAATTAATTTATATTAATTTAATACTAAAATAGCTCCCAAGAATTCCCCTTCCCTCACTTATAAAAATGCAACCAAGTTTCTATTCTCACAGAAATTATATAGCCATTTGGTTCAGAAAATCCATTCCCAACTACATTCCTAACATCCCTCCCCATGTTATATTTTATTTCATTGGGATAATAAAAACCATATAGGGATTAAGGTGTAAATAAATGGAGGTAGTTTAATATAGAAGAATACTATTTTCAGAAAATTTTAGTTTAATATCATTCTATATCTACTGAAAATATTCTATAAACATTGTTAAAAATATTTCACTATACTAATGGTATAACCTATATCCATTTCTACTTCCATCAAATGATAAATTAATCCTTCGATTTTGTGTACGACAGACTACCTCCTCATGAACGGATGTAATCCATTTTCCCTCGCCACATCACATTGATGACAAATAAAATGTATTTAATATATATATATATATATATTTAATGACCTAATTATCATTCATTAATGTTTATATATCATCTATTTTATTTCATTTTTTCCTTTAAAATTTTAAAACATTGTTCATGCGTATATTTGTATTACCACTACAATGAAACAAACTGATTAGTTTTCTGTCACTTCATTACACGGATGGTATATGTAAAGTATTTAAATATATAATTTTATATTTAAGATAAATAATTATATAAATTTAAACTTATAATTACCTTATTTCCTTAAATATAATTGAAAAATGGAAACATTACTCATCCGTACAAGTGGATTACCATCTTCATGCTTGTAATGTAATTAATTTTTCATAACAACACTTCATGGTTGGTTTCAAAATTATAATTTATGTATTAAAATGATAATTATTTCATGATTATTATCCTATATATGATGGAAAAACTAAAAATTTATTCATTATCATCTCAAATAAACTATTTTCAATTTATGAACTGAACATTTCCAAGGAAACCCGATGTGGAATTAACTGATTAAGTAATCAAATATGTCATTGAAATAAATAAATAAAATTTTATAATTATAAATTAAAAAAACAATAAATGTTTATTAAAAAATTAAATAATTCATAAAAGTTTATTATATGATATATAAAGTAAATATAATTAATTTTAAGCATCAAGGTAAGGGATATCATCTTAATTTTCTTGTATTAAGGTATAATGTAATGTTATGAACCTATTTTATTTTATATGGTATATATACGGTATTTCTACATTTTATTATATGAATCATTCATAATTAATGGTTTTTTAATTTGAAATTAAAATTATTTCATTCAATGGTATTTGACATGAAATTTACAAAGTGTTAAAGGGTTTCCTAAGTCAATTTCATTTTATTACGTTATACTGCGTCTTCATTGACTTTTATATGCCAATTTTAAGTGTGAATTGATATGTAAATTCATTTATCATATATTTGCACCTATGTTGTGTGTAGTTAAATATTATCACATAATAAATTCATATATTAAATATCTCATTAAAATTTAGGATCTTCTCAAGGGTTTTCGTTGTCTAAATTTCTTTCTCATGAAACATGTTTCTTGTCGTGCACCATAATTTCCTTATATGGTCTACCTAAATCTTAATGAATTAATTATTTAATAATAATTCATTAAATTAATGTTATTTATTTATCTATTTCATATTATATCATTAATTAATTTAAATTTTGATTTTGTTAAATCATTAAAGGCCCTATGTTATAATCTCACTTCATTTCGAGATACATTTTGTTGAAGGTTACATAAGGAGGGATGATATGTACTCCTTTACCTAAAAAACAAATATTTTATTCTATTTTATTTATAAATTTAATTGAATTTTTGAGGTGTAATTTAATCATTTATTTATAAATTAAACACCAATAATTTTTTTTCAACTGATATTGGTCTTATTTTTTTAGATCGGGAATTTTTCTCTTATATATCCTTGTTTTCTAAATGTTTTCAAGAATTATCATTTTTAAACATAAATGATTTCAAACATATATTTTATATGATCTGTGACATTCTCCTAAATATTTTAATGTAAATTTTCATAACATTTTCAACATGGGTAACATTAAACTTTCATCGCAAAATTATGAAAATAATTTTTATTCATAACACTTACATCATAAATGTATTTTACCTCCACCGTGGCCATTATTTACCTTGAAAATTACATTATAATATTTAAATTTTAATTTCTAGTACATGAATTTCATAATATTCTTTAAATTTCTTTTAAATGTGGTTTTCAATGTTGATAGGTTACGTCATGACCACCTCCATCTAATGATTCCCCTCCCGAGATTGTCATAGACAAAGAGAGATAATAACCCTCGAGTCCAACCCCTAGTAGGCCATGGGGTGGTGATAAGTATCAATGGTATAGAAATATCAAAAAATGGGATGCATTCGCCTATTTATATTAACCAATATTGGGAGATAATATGTATCAACCTCAAAAAAACTCCAAGACATATATATATATATATATATATATAAGAATCTAAAATCCATCCCACAAGCATGTTTAAAGTAAAACTATTATAAATAAAATGAAAAGTCCCAATGTAAATACAAAAAGAACAAAACTATGTTGTGACAAGATAATTGTCCCAACGCCCATGATAGCGCTGCCCATTATCATTCAATAGTCCTCCTGGAAACCTAATAACGTTTTTTATACATAGGTTCATAGAAAAGGTATAGTGAGAAGGAAAAAACCAAATTCACTCATCCACAGGTAAATAATCATACTAATTCACCTATGAGAAATAGTAGAAACAAAAGGAACCTAATTAGGTATACTAGCCACCCCATCTTCACCAAAGACACTCTAACCAACTAACTCATATCAGGTAATCTAATAAAGTAAGTACATCAATGATAGTGTGCCACACACCACATTCTCATTAATTAGAAACTCTTACATCATAATAGAAAACATCCTAGAACTCCAACCTCTTCCAAAAGTAATGTTCCACAATCTTTCCCACACACACCTCGGCCATATATCACATCACATTTGGCATGCACACACCTGGGCCTCGCAACATCACCTCATCCTTCTCGCACACACCTGGGTCACAAACCACACCACATCTTAAAGACACCAAGGAACCACAACAAATATCATCCTGTAGACACCTAGGAACCAAAACACATACCATCGAGAAGAAACTTGGGAAACACAACTTTTCCACACACAACTGGCCCTCACAAATCACAAACTGCCCAAAATATCTTGGCCAATCACTGCCAATAAGAGTACGAATGGAAGAGAATGTGGCCAACCATCCATCCATCCATCTGGAAGTTTGGGAAATACACCATAACCCATGTTAATGGGAGTTTTAAGAATGTAGTGCTCAACTAGGGTGCGGTGCATATGAAATAATAGGAAAGTAAAAGTATTTATAAATAGGGACCAAACACTCAGCCCAAACAATGGGTTCTCAAGAGACAACCACCCCACAACACTACCACCTTTTCTACTACCTCCAAATGAATGCATATGTTTGAATAACGACCACTTCCAAAGTTGTTAAAATAGATCCTCTTAACACCCAATCATTTTTATGATTTTAATAACATACTAGTTATTACATTCCATCCTCAATAACTAACAATAATAACACCCAACAATCATCATAACCAATCCAGACAGAGGAAGGAAACAATGATAAAACACCCCTTAAAACTTCATCCGCACTTATCACTCTAGCCAACCACTACCATTATCATTATTAAAATTCTCATCACCCTATTATTTATCTCAATAATAAAACCCCCAACACACCTCATCCCAACCACACACAACATCCCAACTCTATAACAACCCCACACCCAATAACATAAACATATCACAACATGAATCTGCTGCCCTGCTACCCAAAAACTACCCAACCATTACAAAATCAATTAATATATCATCCTAACATTTCAATACACCACCAATACCACCCCATACACAAAACATACAACATCCATCCCCAATACCACAACCCTACTGCACAAACATACCACACCATACCCACAGAGAAAACCCCCTTATCTGCCCATACACCCACAATTGTGCTCCAAAATACATCACCTTATGATCTAAACAAGGAACCAAAACCAAGTAAAACCATGAACAACATGCCACCACACATATAGAAAATTTTGTATTCAGATTTGACCAACACTGTTCTTTAATCCCACATTCATAATTTAGGTGTGATGACAACAAATGTTTTATATAGGGGTATCCATTTATTTGAATAGGTATACGTGATTAAACAGATTTTCATTTTTGAATAAATTCAATAAAGGATCAAAAAAAGTATGAAGTTTCAATTGTGCACAACAAAATACCACCCATGACCATAATTTTCAGAAGGATAAAACCCATACGATTCACAATAAGGATTGAATACAATAGATAAAAAAATGATCATCATCAACATCACCCCGAACCTCATTTATTACTTAGATTCAAAAGGATCTAAGAATTTTGGAAAACATACATTATAATCCGACCTCAAAAGATACACAATTAATGTAGATAAATAGGATTACCTACCTCTTGAAATAGAAGATCAAAAACTCCTCTTTGCACCGAAAAAGAGGGTCCCATAAGTAGTAGGATAATCCAAGAGAAACTGGATCTGAAGCTCGTAATACCACAGAAGACTCCATATGGGAAGAAAGGCCCTAGGTGCACCCAGAGAAAAATTGAAACACAAGGGGAAGAGAAGATTTTGTCATAGAAGAGCTAGATCTTATATCAACAAAAGGGAGACAGTTTCAATGTACCTAAAAGTCCTATCAACATTAAGATTATAAAGTTTGACAATTTCAAAGTCTCGGGAGTGTAAGGATATTATAGATACAAATAATATCCTTTGAAATTACTTTAGAAGCACTCAAAAAAGTATGTAAACTCAATTTATTTCAAATAAAACGTTAAAGGGGGGGAACTAGAAAAACCTGAGAGAACTCAAAATTTTGGAAATTGTCAAAATGAGTCATTTATGGTTGAGGCACCAATGTTGAGCTACTGGCATTGATCCACCAACGATGAGCCATTGACACTGAGCTACTGAAAAGAGCTATCAATTTTGAGCCACTGATGGTGAGTCACCGACGTGACTCACTGATGCCACAAATCAGCGCTACTCAAAGATGTCACCCATTGGTTCCACTCGCCGACACCACCCACTGAAACCACTCACTGATAGTGATTCACCAAAGAAACCTACTGACATAACTAGATATGTAGGTATTTTATGTGAGTCACCGATGTGAGTCACTGACTTAACCAACCAACCCCTAATCTAATGACGCCCAACCTACCAACACCCAACCTAACAACTCCCAACCCACTGATTAAAAAAATGGAATTTTAGAAAACTCTTTAAATAAGTCACTAAGAGTATCTAGAACACCTCAAACAATGAATTTCTATAAAGGAATGGACTATATAGGTTCGGGAAATTACATCATATACCTATCAAACTATTCTCTCCCTTGATATTTCAAAACCAACCCCACGAGAAAGAGGGGTTCGAACAACCACTCTGTAAAATACATCTCAAGGATAAACCAAACTATATTGTTTGAAAGATTAAGTGAGTCCTTGACATCCAAGAAAAACTCCTACAACATATACTAACCCAAACCTACCATAAGGAACACCACAAAAGCACCAAAACCACACCATCTAGACACATGAATAAGTGAATTCCTTCCTCCAAGTCGAAATTATAACTATTCTGGGAGGCACTGACAGGCCTGCACATGTTTAATTGTATCTCGATTAATTCATATTAACTAAAAATTTGTTCCTCCCCTCCTCATGTTCAGCACTTTATCACACATTACATAACAAAAAAGTAACTTATGTCATAGAAAACATTGTTCATGAATCACATTACAATGCAAAAAATGCAATAAAAACTAAAAAAATACCCAGGTACTGGGCAGGCATCTGCACTTTTTGCTCCTAAGTACACTCCCTAGAGCCACCATGCCTCCAAAACTCACATACCAGTGTAATGATTTATCCACATAGAACCTTCTCCCAACTATCCTGGATCACCACTGGACACTCCATGAACATTGCATCATCCTCAATATAGAACTCTCCCCAGTCAATGACATTGGATTCATCATGATGATAATTATGAATCTAGGAGAGTTTAAAGATGTTGTAGATCCTCTCTAACTGCATTAGAAACTCCAACTGGTGTTCCACCTCACAAACTCACCCCATCACCTCAATGGTCTTAATGAACCTATGAGAAATCTTTCTCCCTCGGTCAAACCTATGCTTCCCACATCAATGTGAAACCTTCAAGAACACGTGGTCTCCAACCTAAAACTCTAATGAGCCTCCACATATAATCAGTATAAGAATTATACCTATATTATGATACCTTCATCCTCTCATGAATGATTTAAACCTTATCTATATTGATCTGTGCCACATTGGGGGAAAGAAAAACCATTTCCCCGACCTCTATCTAGCACAATGATTAATGAAAAAACATATGTATAATGTTTATAATGAATCCATAACAATGGTAGAATGATGTATATTTTTTTAATAAAACTCTACCAAGGGAAAATGGAACACCAAAGTCTAAGAATCATGATTGAAGAATATCCCCCAGCGTCAAGATGGTCCGATATATTTTCCCATTTTTCTAAGGGTGGAAGGCAGTTCTAACAAATAATTGAGTGTCAAAGTCATGTTGAAATCCCCTTAAAACTCTTGAGGTAAAACGTGCATCCCGATACGAGAGGATGTATCTAAGAACCCCATGCATCCATTCCACCTCATCAACATACCTTCTCTCCAAGGAATCCACTGCACTAGACTCTATAATTTCTATGAAGTGATATAATTTTATAATCTGATCCCCCACTACCTAGACAGAATCACAGTCTCCCTAATCCATTTGTAATCCAATGATGGAATCCATTTATATGCAATCCCACCTCTACTCTAGGATATCTAGGAGCTGCAAAAAAAACTGGTGGGAACATGATTCTTAGCCTTCACCTACTAGAACATTATGCACTTTTCCACAAACATTACCATTCCCTGATTCATCATGGGCAACCAAAATTGATCCCTCAAGGAACTATACATCTTCTAAACTCTCAGTTGTACCTATTGGGTTGATCTATCAACCTCACAGAGAAATCCTTTGAGCATTTCCACCAGAACAAACATCTATCCATAGAACATCATTTAATTATTTCTATCCTCTGACCATAAATCCAACGCATCACCCTTGTCAAAGGGAACACTCATCACCTCCACCTCTGAGTCTCCCCATTGAGACACATCCACTAGTTTCCCTTACGATTTTTCACCATCATCTATAATAGACATCCTCTTCCAGCATCCATTTCTACATCTAAGTATAAGGATTCCAAATTCTCCATGACCTTCCATGCATCCACAGATTCTTGAATGACCTACTTCTATGACGACCTTCTCAAACCATTGGCCTCATCATTCCCCTTCCCATGGGGTAATAGATCCTAATATAATAATCTTAAATAAACTCCATCCCACTCCATTATCACAAGATCATATCTCATTAGAATGAAGACGTACATAAAAATCTTGTGATATATGAAGACCACAAACAACTCTATAATGAGGTAATGTTGCAACATCTTTAGCGCACACATCAATGTTAATAGATTCAGATAATTGATGGAATTGTAAAATTCATGGATCCCTAACTACCTAGACCCATAAGATATCACACCATGCTGCTTCATCATCACACATCCCAAGCCCATATGAGAAGCGTCACAGATGACTTCAAACACCACCCCTTCCGCTGGAAAATGGAGAACAATATCACTGACCAATATCCCCTTTAGATAGTAAAAATATTCTTTGAAGTGCTCAATTCAAACAACATTTTGGACATTTCTTGCTAGGTAGGTCAACATAGTTGTTACTCATGAGAAATCATGTACAAATATCTTCTAATATCCTTCCAAACCAATAATACCGCAAACATATACAACATTATTGGGTGCTGCCTAAGAAATAACTACCTCGACCTTCAATGGGTCCACTGCTGAACCATGCTAAAACACCACTTGTCTGAAGAATTTGACCTCCCTTGTACAAAAATTTCACATGGACAACTTTATATAAAGATGATTATGTAGAAGGACCTTCAAAACACACCTGTGTTTGTCGGTATTCCCTTTTATCAACTATGAGAAGATCAGAATGACATCGATGAATATGAAGATGACACAATCTAGGAACTCATGAATGAAAGAGTTCATTACTCCCATGAACATGGATGGTGCATTTGTAACAGAAAAATACATAACCACGAACTCGAAGTGCCCATACCGGCACTAGAGAGGAGTCCTCAGGTTCTCACTCTCCTTAACCCTCAATTGGTGATACTGAAACCATAGATCGATCAAAGAAACCCAACATTATACTCATAGATTATAAAAAATATCATGTAATCTTAGGGGAGGGTAATAGTTCTCGACCATTACCCAATACAACCTCTGGTAGTCTATGAACATCCTCATACCACCATCTTCATTCTTTGAGAACAATACCGAAACACCCCATTGCAAGACACTGGGCTGGATAAGTCCCTTCTTCATGAAATCATCAATATGAATCCTTAACTCTCACGACACTAAATGTTCCATCTGATAGGGATCCATTTAGATCTGAGACGCACTGGGATGTAAGTATGTCCTAAAATCAAGAACTATTCGATGGGGTAGAGTGACAATTTCTTCATTAAAGACATCAAAAAATTCCTAAAAAATGCTAGGAAGCTCCTCCATATCAGCATACACTAATTCCATAGACATCATGGCTAACAATGAAGGAAGAATCTCCACACACCAACTTCCCATCAAAAAACATTTCTCACTAACAAAAGCAAAACTTTGTTCATCCAATTAAAAAAATGCCCCTTCACTGGAGGCAACAGATAATATTAGTCACAAATTACAACTATTCAATGCCATGGATGACATTTTATTATTGAATATTTAACATGAAATGGTCACCATTTCACAAATGTGTCCCCATTATCAGTCTACATCCCTGACCTACATCCTTCAATCTAGTCTGACCTCTGATTTGTGTACTCAACACCAGTGTAATGGAAAAAATCACTATGCCTAGTCTATAAACATGGGATATAGGGGGTTAAAATAAGGATTTTGAATCTTCCGAATCAAATAAAGAAATATCAAGATTACTAAACAAACTGATCATACCTCGAAGGATATCTGGACCCACGAGAACTACTAATGTTATGGTGTGAAACTGACCATACCCTGCTCCTAGGCCCCTATATTATTGATTCCCTCCTCAACCAAGTCTGTTTCATGGTCCCGAAGAAATACCATGAGGCTGACCTCCACCTACTGCATCTCCCCTCATTAGAGTTGGAGCCTGTTGTCCTAGCTACAAAAACAGTTTGGTCAGCAACTACTGCTAAGGTGAGCACTGAAGCTTCCCACATCCAACATACCAAGCCCAAACTGCCATTGAGCACTAACTCTAAAGCTTCCCATGATCTCCGTAGATAAAACACACTATCCCCATGCCCATAAGATCATCACATGTACTAGATGTTCGGAACTAAAATAGCTAAGGCTGGATCCATGAAATCTGAAACCTTAAAGGCTATAATGCATCAGACTTTCCATTGGTAGCCTTTCCCCTAAAAGAACCCCGCTGGATCCCCTCTCATAGTATACCTCCTAGAGTGTGCAATTATTTCAAGTAAATATGCCTTATTCTGGACCTCAATGAATTTCGTCAAGGTTAAGGGAGTAATTGTGTACTTGAGAGTAGGACGAAGTGCCTCCTCTATGTATCCCACTTCAGACAACTCATCTCGAATTATATTTGGAGAAAATTGATCATGATCCTTAAACATGAATCCTAGTACCTGTGCAGACATACCCCCTACTAGTGGGAGAGCATCTCTTTCTACTTCATACCATTCATGGTCGAAGAAATGAATTTTTCTCAGTTATCCTTCTCTAAATCGACCCAAAAAACATTATCATCTTTTCTCTCCCCTAGGTTTAGCATCAACCACTGGAACGTAGCTCCATTCATCTAACTAACCACCAATGGAACCCAATAAATATTTGGATCACAGATCAGGCTGAAGGTGATCCCAGGATCCTTAATCCAGCTCTCGGTCTTCTTGTTTGAGACACTTCCCTCATACTTTCCCAAACTCTGTCAATGGAAAGCACATAATATTCTCTACCACTTGTTTTCCTCCTCCTCTAGATTAACCCTTCGCTAATCAGTTTGATTGGCATGTCAAGCCTCCACTGCCTGAGCCTATCATAGATGAAGAGTGGGTTCCATAGCTAAAATTTAAATAAGGAACTCCTAAGCCCGAGTAGTATGGAAATTTTTTAATATTTATTTTAACTCATAATTTATTTAAACTCCTCAAAACTCCCAATTCAAACAAAAAGCCATGTCATCATGATGCATGTACCTCTCCAAAGGACTAAAACCTACAAACAGTGTATCCTTACATGGTAGTTCGGTAAGCTCAGAGTCCTTGGATCAAATCATAGGGGGGGTGGTCTAAAATACCATGTTCGAACTAGTATTCCCTAGACTATATCACACGCCCATATCACCTAAGGTTGTTTCCCTATAAACCCATTTGGTCCTCACTGTACCAAACATTAAACTATATCCTATCTATCAACCATCACCTTTGAAACCATTCTATCATGACCCCCTCCCTCCAAAGATACCCCTCCTGAGATGGAAATAGATAATGTTAGATAATTCTCTGGATTACCACCTTCAGTGGGCCCCGTGGTGGTGACAATCACTCAGGTTATAGAAATCTCACAACATGGGAGGAATTACCCTTTTTAAAGTAACCATGATTGGGAGGTAAGATGAACCATCCTAAAAAAAAACTCCAAGACATATATATATATATATATGATATCAAGAATCCATCCCACATGAATGTTTAAAGTAAAGAAAGATATAAATACAATGAAAATCTCCAAATTAAATACCAAAAGGACAAAACTAAACAGTGACATAGAAATTGTCCTAATGGTTGATCTAGTAATTCCCATCACAGTCCCTATGGTCCTCCTTGAAACATTTAAACAGTTTTATATATGTAGAGTGAGCATACAAGTATACTCAGTAAGGAAAACCAATGTCTATCGTTCAGAAGTGGGGAAGCACACAAATTCCCCTGTGAGAAACAGCAGAAATCAAAAGCAACTAACAAGGTATACAATCCACCCCAACCTCAACAAAGTCACTCACCCCAAATAAGACAAGTCATTTCAAGTAACATAGTAATCACATCAATGTTAGGGTACCATGCACCACTTTCCTACCCATTAGATGCACTCACACCTTAATGGAAAACTCCGTGACACTCCAACATCTTCCAAAAGTACCACATCACAATCACGCCCGCACATACCTAAGGTACATACCATATCACATCCCAGCCAAACCCACCTGGGCCTCAAAATACATCTCATCCTATCCGCAAACATCTGGTTCACAAACCACATCGTGTCTCGAAGACACCTGGTAACTGCAACACATCTCATCTCGAAGACACCTGGGAACTACAACAAATCTCTTCCCAAAGAAACATGGGAACAAAAACTCACCAGAACATACTTGGGCCTCAAAAACCACAACCTGACCAAATATTCTTGGGCTATCCCCACCTATAAGAGGTATAAAGGAATAGAAAGTGGTCATCCATCCATCCTCTCTTTAGGATATTTGAGAAAGACACCATCCCCCTTGGTAATGGGGACGTTTGGAAATTAGTGCTCAACTAGGGTGGGGTGAATATAGAATCAGAAGAATGTAAAATTATCTATATATATATATATATACCAAACACTCATCCCAACTTATGGGTTCTCAAGAAAACAACCACCCCATGACACTTCCACCTTTGTCTCAATCTCTAAATGCATGTATTAGGATGAATGAAACTTACATCCGATGACGATAAAAGAATTCCACTTAACACCTCCAAATTTTGACGATATTAAGAATATACTAGTTATATCATTCCTACATGGGAAAATAACAACGACAACCCACAACCAACCCCACAAAAAATCCCAATAGCGGAAAGAAACTATGATAAAACACCCCATTCAAACTTCAACCCCACATAGAACTCATGACAACAACTACCATGGTCATTATTAAAAGTCATGTCTCCCTATTCTTTCTCTCAATAATAAAACCACCAACACACCTCGTCATAACCACATTGGACAGCCACAATGCATAACAACACCACACCCAGTAACATAAACATAGAACATCATGTATCTACATCCCTGTTGCCCAACCACTACCCATCCATTCCAAAATCAATAAATATCTCAACGTGAGATTCCATTACACCACATGTACCACCCCATACACAAAACCTACAGCAACCATAACTAAATTTGTAGCCCAAATACAAAAACATACCACACCATACCCACATACCCAACCCCATTTTTCACCACTTCACCCACAACTTTACTCCCATCCAAAACACCATACAACCCACACAAGTAACTAAAACTCAAGAGAACCATACACAGAACACAACCACACCAATAAAATATAGAATATTTATATTAGGCCAAAACTATTCTTTAAATCGACTTTCATGATTCATGGGTGATCATATAATACTTTTAATCCAGGGGAACCCATTTATTTATTATATTATACATGATTATCCAGATTTTCATATTTGCATCCATTTAAAAAAGAAACAAAAACATGTTTATTTCATCATGCATGCATAAGAAAATACCACCAAAGTATGTGATTTTTATAAGGATACAACCTATACAATTCACAACTATGATCAAAGAAAACTGATAAAATAAATGACCATCATCATCATCACCCTGCCCATTATTTATTACTTCATTTAAAAATGATCTAATCTTATTCACAAGCATACATTAGTTTACATACCTCACATGATACAAAATTAAAATAGAGATGAAGGAATACCTACATCGAAATATAGATGAACCAAAACTCCTCATTACAAAAAAATTGAGGGTCACACAAGTAGTAGGAGACTCTAAGGGAAACTAAATCAAATAACCACAATACAACAACCAAATATGTGGGGAAGAAAGACTCTGGGCAACCCAAGAGATAAAATGGAAACACATGGTTAGGATTGTATCTCATCTTTGAAGAGCCATATATTATATCAACATAAGGGAGATTGTTTCAAAGTACATAAATGTCAGATCATAATCATGATTATGCAGTTTGAATATTTCAATGTCACGGGAGCATTAGGATATTAAATTCATAATTAATATCCAATTAAATTCCGTTATACACACTAAAAAAATATTTTAAACAGGATTTACATCAATGAAAAGGTTAAAGGGGTGAAACTGAAAAACCTAGAGAGAACTATAAATTTTTGAAAACAATCAAAATGAGCCATCAGTGACTAAGGAACCGATGTTGGGCTATTGAAATTGAGCCATAAATACTGACCACTGATGTTGAGCGATCATTGTGATCTATCGAAGCTGATCCACCGACGATGAGTCACTAATGCGACCCACCGACACGACTCACCAATACCACTAACCAATACCACACACCAACGCCACTCACTAATGCCACCCACCAAAAACACTCACTGATGTGACAAACAGAAGCCACTCACCGATTTTGATTAATTGATGCAACCTACCGATGCATCTAACTGATTTGATTCATGGATGCGACTAATGGACATGAGTCACTAATGCGACTTACATATGCTCGACCTACTGATGCCTGATATGCCGACACTCAACCTACCGATGCTCAACCTCCCCATGGAAAAATTTGAATTTTGGAAAACTCTAGAAAGGAGTCACCATGACTCCCCAGAACACATAAAACAATTAATTTTTACAAAGTAATAGACCAAAGAGATCCAGGCCACTAATGGTTTTTTTCCTCAACAACTTCTTTAATGACCTTTTAATGGTATTCTTTTTAATCAATGACAACAATCCTTGATTTTACATATGATCCGCTAGGTATATGTTTTAATTATATCTTCCATATTCTTTCTCTTGATGAATTAGGATTATTTCAATTATTTTTAATGGACCTTATTTCCATGGTTTAGTCATGTTATGAAATGAGAAATGGGTTTTTCTAGGAGTTTTATGATAAAATAAATGATCTGTGAACTTTATTCATGTATCATACACAGAATTTGTAGATGACCAATTGTGAGCCCAATATAGATTATACTTATTGGTGTGACCAATAAATCATATACAAATTATTGTTCCCAATAAATCTTATAATAATGGGTGATACCGATGCAACTTATAAGAATGGGTGAGCCCGATAAAAATAATTTGAATGGGTGACCTCGATATAGCTCTTTAATGCATTGGGTAATAATTACAATGTTTACGATTTATAAGTCACTCCTAAGAGATAATAGTTTTGACTGGTTTACATGTTAATCTTAAGAGATTATCGGTATCAACCTGGTATGTTTATCCCATCTATAATGGTTCAATGATGATAAAGTTCCAATATACCCACATGTTTTAACTATTCATTATATGAATTTTTAATGGAACCTTTAATGAAAATTTGAATCACATCGTCCATTATTATTGATTCTTATATGACTTGTGTATTTTGATAATGCTTTATGAAATGCCACATGTTTTATAATATAGTCTTTGATGGGTATGAATTCCCTTATATTATTCCCATGCACGTTGATTATGTCATCAAATATTTATTCTCTCCTTATTCCCATTGATGACATTGAATTTTTAATGCTTATATTTACTATTACTAATAGTGTGACCAACCCCAACTTATGTTTCATTTTCTGTTCACTGCAAATAAATTTTTTATGTATTTAATTACTACTACGTTTAAAAGAGGTGAAGAACATAGTGTGATTTTATTTATATTTTAACAAACCAATAGTTTTTATGTCCAACATTTTTTGTAAGAGTTTATATTAATTTTCAAAAACTATAAACATAAAAATTCATTGAGTTTATAAGTGTTGTGATGTTTAATTTTTTGTTGTAACCAAAAATTAAATATTCAATATTAATATTGCTAAAAATGATCTTTTATAGTGATTAAAATCATGAATAATGTATGTGTTATTAAAATCCCTTGGTATTTATTATTGCTAAAAAATTATAAAATAAATATCCCCTTTATCAATGCTTCAAAAAATATCTTGTAAAGGACTATTTTATTAGAGATTTTTGAAATAATTAATTATGGTTTTCTTTATTAGGACCTTCTATTTTGAACCTATAAAGGGCATAATTTATTTGTGTAACATAAGGAACTAAAAAAGGGTACCTGCATCAGTGTTGGATGAAGTGTTGATAAAGGGGTACCCTATCAACACTACATAAAGCAGTCATAATAGAAACCTTTATCAGCTCCAGATGAAGCACTGATACTGGTTACCTTTACGATCCCAACATGAAGCGCTGATTAAGGGTACCATAATCAGAACATCATGTATGATTGATAAAGGCCATTCTAGCTTCTATAAAATTGGATCCCTATAGCAGCCAATAAACTGCCTGATAAAGTCAAACACAATCAGAACACATAAAAAAAGGATTTAAAAATATGTAAAATTTCATAAAAATTATTGAATTTCTGTAAAATAAAATTTACAACACGAATAAATGAAAAAACCATGCATTATAGGCATTTCAAACATTTTTTTGAAGAAATAAAAAGGTACAAATTATCATAGACATTCAAAAACTTCTATATCTCTTTATCATTAGCCCTTAACCCACGAACAAGAAATTTATTTTAAAAAAAAACATGCCAAATCATGAAAAATATTACACATGTATAAGAAAAAAATTATTATGTAAATAATATAACAAAGAAATAAATTAAACACCAAGTGTCAATTTAAAAAAAAAATACATATACATTGAGTCATATTGGGCACACCGTAGATCAGATCGAGGTGATGATGATTCCTACACATTACCAATGACTTCGGGATCCTTTTAAATTATCAAAACAATTTGAATTTGTTTTCTTGATTTTTGAGTTTGTTAGTTTTCTTTGTCACTTAAATGTAAAATTTAAATAAAAATACACACTTGTAGTAATACCAGTCAAATTGTGTATCAGATTCAGGTGAGACTAATTCATACACAACAAAAATCATATGTTGAATGATTTTATAAAGTACCAAAACAATAAGAATTTGTTTCCTTTAATTTAAATATATCACTTGTGGTATTTATAAAAATTCCATTTTAATCTAAAAATACTAACAATGTTTCATACTGATCACACCATGGTTCGAATTGACATATGATTCATTCCTACACATCCCAAATGAATTATAGAACATTTTCAAAACATATCAAAATAATATGAATGTATTTTCATGGTTATGAGTATGTAATTTGTTTTTTAATAAAATATACTATTAAACTAAAAACACATACTTAAGGGAATACTAGTAAAATCATGTATCAATTTGATGTGAGACATATTACTATATGTTCAAACAGATTTAGGATTTTTTTTACTTAAATTATCAATACTATATGAGTATAGTTTCTCTATTTTCAATTAGTAACACTTGTTTTGATCTAAAATGACCATTTTAAAGTGATAATGGATATTTTGAGTCATATATGACACTAAATGTATCAGATATAGTATTATCTAACTAATACCCATAAAAAATGATGGTGGGAGAAATTTAATTATTTATTAAAACAATATTAATGTGTTTTCTTGGTTTTCATAATGTCACATGTCTTTTTTCCTAAAATGTAAATTTTAAAATAAAATCACATTAATTGAGTAATACTGGTGACACCATTCATCTGATTGGGGTGCCACATATTTCCTAAAGTCATAGATAACATAAAGAACATTTTTCTAAAGCATAAAAATAGTCCAAATGTGTTTTCGTGGATTGATTATGTAACTTTTTTATTTTATTATATGCCTATTTAAATTAAAAGCAACCAATTTGGGTCATATTGATAACACCATGTGTTAGTTTGATGTGAAATAGGTTCCTATATGTAAAAAAATAAATTTTGGATATTTTCATAAATTATAAAGGCGATTCGATCATGTTTTCTTATTTTTCAGTGAGTGGCACCTATTTTGAACTAAAATGTCAATTTTTTTCTGAAAACAGACACTTGAAGTCATATCAGCAATACCGTGTGTTGGATTGAGATGAAAATAATTAATACATGTCCCAAATTAATTTTGGATTATTTTCATAATGTATCAAAACAATAAAAATGTGTTTTCCCTATTTTGAGTATGTCACTAGTTATTTTCACTAAAACATCACTTAAAAAAGACATAAATGGAGTCATACCTGTCATAACATGCATTAGATTGATGCATAGTTCATTCATACATTTTATAAATGACATAATTTCCATTTTATCATGTATCAGTTCAATATGAAAGTGTTTTCTTGGTTTTGAGTATGTCACTTTTGAATTTTACTAAAATATATTTTTAAACTAAAAACATACACTTTGAGTCATATCAGTCACACTGTGTATCAGATTGACGTGTAGCAGATATTTTATATCACAGAATATGTATGGATCATTATCCTAAAGCATCGAAAAAAAATAATTCATTTCATCATTTTTGTTTATTTCAGTTGTTTTTCTACTAAAATATCATTTTAAATTGAAAACACAGACATAGAGTCATATTGGTCACATTTTTTCTTGGATTTATGAGAGACTAATTACTACATGTTAAAAATGACTTAGGAGTAATTTTATTAAATTATTAGGAAAATCATAGCAACCTTTCTTATATTTTACTAAGTAACACTTGTTCTGAACTGAAATATAAATTTTAAACTATCAGCATAGAGTTTGATTCATAATAGGCACACCAGGTATCATATAGAGGTGTGACTGATTCATATACAAAAAAAATGACAGAGGGTTAATTTTCCTAAAGAAACAAAAAAATGTGAATTAATATTCATGATTGTTATAATTTCACTGGTCTTTTTTACCAATATTTCAATTTTAAACTCAAACCACACAACTTGACCAATATTTGTCACATTGTGTATTAGATTGAGGTGTAGATGATTTATACACATCATAAATGGCTTATGGATCATTTTAAAAAATATATATATAAATAACCTAAATGTGTTTGCTCATTTTTAATATGATATATGTTTGATACTATATTTTCATCATAAACTGAAAAAATGCACATTTATTTATATCAGTCACATCATATGTTGGTCGGATGTGATATTGATAACTACACATTATAAATGAATTACATACCATTTTCCTAAATTATCATGACAATCCAAGCATTGTTTCCCAGTTTTTAATGAGTGACACATGTATTGATCTAAAATGTGAATTTTGAACTCATAACAAACACTTTGAGTCATACTCAGAACACCATGTATTGGATTGTGGTGGTGAGCATACCTAAACAACAAAAATGATTGAGAGTTCATCTTTATAATGTATAAATATTGTCTGAATGTGTTTTCTAATTTTTGAGTATATTAATTATCTTTCTTGCTGAAATAATAATTTAAATCTCAAACTAGGCAATTAGAGTAATATTGGTCACAATTTTCACTGGATTGAGCTGAGGATGATTCGTACAAGTAAAAAATGAATTATATCTCATTTTCTTAAAGTATAAAAACAATATGAACACATTTTCTTAGTTTATAGTATGTACAAAAACATTATATACTAAAAACACGCATTTCAATTCATACAAGTCTCATCATTTGTCAGATTGATGTATGGTAAATTAACACATATTGTAAATGAATTACTGAACATTTTCCCAAAGTATCAAGACAAAAGGAAATTTTTTTATCCTGGGCCTTGTGTTTTGAACTAATGTATAAATTTAAATAAAATAATTATTAGGTAAAAAGGATAAGGAAATTAACTAAAAAATTATAGAGAGTGATGATAAAATTAACTAAAAACATATTATGATGTCACAAATTTCTTTTATATATATATTATACAACGATGGGTGTTAGAATCCTCATGTGTTAATCATTTTTTAATGATCAAGAATCTTATACAGTCTACAAATCTTGTTAATCCTATTTAATCTGTCTTAAACCATGGGTACAGGTTTTTTGTTTCATTATGTTATAAATAAAACTGTCCAAGATCTTAATTTCTAAAATCATGTCTGATTTGTGTACACTATATTTAATTTGTTTTATAATTAATTTATTTTATGAATGATTAGTTATAATTCATTTCATTCATATTACTAATTAATTCAATATACAGATATTAGGCTAAGACTAGGAAACTGTGACTCAGCCACCGGTTCTGTTTTTCTGGAAAAGGACAAAGACACCATGACCCAAACACTGTGACCCAGAAACTGTGACTAGACACAGTGACCTCACATAGTGACCCAAACACCAGGACCAGACACCGTGACCCGGACACCGTGACCAGACACCATGACTAGACACCGTGACCCAGACACCGAGAACCAGACTTCGTGATCAAACACAACATTTGCTCCGCCATTTGATGAGCTCTATAAAAATATTCCATCATGAATATATCACTACTCAAATAAAAATAAAAGACCTCATTTCATGGAGACACAGTTTCCATGTGAAACTATTTCCAGACAGACTGTGACACCATTCATCAATATGTTTTCTTGTTTTCCAATTTCAGTTCTAATGGTCATATTTGAGTCTTTTAAATGCAATGAAATAAAAAATATTTAATTGAAGACATGTCAGCTGACAGTACAAGGTTTGAGGTGTAGAATACATGAATCTTGTTGGCTCAAACACTTCATCTCGAAGAATAGAAAGAGAAGTGTCGCACAGAAACAATGATGTGAGATAGAGAGGAAGCATGAAAATTATTGAAGAAAAAGAACTAACACATACAACAAGATACATCTGTAGAACACACGAAGCATTCATGATTCAAAAATATGAGAGGTGATAGATCATAGTCAAGATCATATTCACACTACCAACTCTACGATGAACACAAGACAGATCTAACTAATTTTTGATACTCTATTTCTCACAAGAGGACTCGATTCTTACATATGCTCCATCCTAGAAGTCCAGAGCTACCTACACTAACACTCATAGCACTTATAAAATTATCTCATAATTCAAATGTTTGAATAACAGAGAGGTCATAACTCCCCAGAATATTGGGCATGAAAAGCTCCCCATAAATTTATCCTTTGATTCAAAAATAAATGTCTTTGAATCAGCCAATGATGTGCTTTAAAATCAGGAATTGAATTTTTATTAAAATCTGCATAATAAATTGCATATAACCCTTTACTCAATAAAGTTGTAATTGAGTCGCCAACACTAAAAGTAGGGTTGAACTACATAGCATCATTTCTCTAAATGTAAGGTTTAAAACTTACGGTTGATAACATAAGGTTAATAGTGTATGGTTTATAAAAAATAATTTTATTTTCAACTCTCAAATCTACAGTACAATATCAATACTTTCATTTTTAGAAAAACATAAGATACATCATCTGTATGGTTCATTATATGTGTAAGTTTGATAATACATACTTTTATCAGCATCTAAACGTAAGTTATGTGATCCATAATTTTTTATAAAAAATAAGGTTGTTTTAAAAAGTAAATTTGATGAACCATACATTTGAGAAACAAATATAACATTCATTACTAATGTAGGGTTTTTCTTTCATACATTTCTGATATTCCGAATATAAGGTTCCTTCCAAAAGTATGGTTCTTCTTTCATACTTTTGTCTATAATGTATGGTTACTTAACCATAATTTTCTGATATGAATAAAGTAAATGACGGATTGAATCCTTATGCTACGCTCCTCAACGTATGGTATGAAAGTGTTTCTAGAACATGTGAAAGTGATTTTTTAACACATAGATCATGAATAGTGTTTCCAAAACAACATAAAATGATTTCTGAACATTTTTTCAAATATTCCATGCAGATTAAACGCTTTAATATTTTTCAAAAATGGAGAAATAAAGAATATTAATTTCCTGAAATATATAAAAATTAAAATCATTATAATAACAAATAAGAGTATTTGTGAACATCAAAGTCATCATACAGAGATAGAGTATTGTCTTCAATGATATCCCCTTAATAAAATTGAGTGATGTTGAAAACAAAAAATTCTCAACAGTATCCCCCTTTTTTATGATCACAAACCCCATGAAATAACAAATGAAATTATCTTACAAAATTAACTCTATATATTTTATAATTTTGTAAAGATAAATGTTGTGTTTTGTAAGAACCCATACCTTCTTTTTCGGTATGTTTTCCTTTTTTGGTCATTTTTTAGAAAAAAAATGTTTTTTGGGAGGTTGTGAATGGGCGCACGGTTGGCGCACGGTCTGAAAAACCCGTGTGCCAATCCTAGGAAACTATGAACCCTTGAAAGTGGCCTCTACACGAGCAGCAGACAGTTTTTCAAACCATGTGGGCAAGCCATGCGAAGTCACTGGATGAGATAGTGGCAACTGCACAGTTGGTGCACAGTTTTCCAAACCATGTGGGGTAACCGTATGACCACTTAATGTAAGGGTTTTTATGTCTTGGGTCCCTTGGTATTTTCCATCTCTCCCTCATTCTTCCCCCCACTTGACGCTCTCTCAGAATTTTCGGTTCTCAAGGGTTGAAGGGACTCTCCCACTCTTTTAGGAAGCAAATAAAAGGGGTTTCAAGGTGGTTTGAAGGTGGTTTCTCCCATGTAAGCTTCCCCTCTTGGTTTCATTTTTTTCTCTATATTTACATCTCTCTCTCTATCCTGGTTTTCTAGATCTACACATTTTGTGTGTAGATATAGGGTTGTGGTTTCCTTGGGTGTTGGTTTTAAGACATTTAAATGTTATGGAAGGGGATTTAGAGCCATTTCGGTGGTGAATTTTCTAGATTTTAAGAGGTATGGTAGTGTGTGGATCGACATCATCAGAACCCTAAAGGTAGGTGGTTTGTGCCTTCAGGTTTATGGTCTTTGAATTGTATGTGTAAAATCTCCAATATCCATGGATGGGGTATTGTGCGTTTACCATTTTTAACACTGTTAATTTTCTAATTTGCTGGTGTGTGTGAGTAGAGGTTACTTGTATGTGGATAGGGTTGATTGATATTCTTTGGAGGTTTTTCCAATGCATGTTCTATTTATGAATGTTTGGTTATACATAGCATGTTAGGCTGATTTGTTTGTTTCCCAAGCCTAGTATTATAGGATGGAGTGATCTTGTTTATCTAGACATGCTGATATAATGAAGACTGATAGCCAAGTAGTTCATGATGTTTACTTTGGTCGATACAAATTGTTGTACATGATTCACATACACAGGGCCACATGAACCTGGTGTAGCAGAACATTGGGAGAATAGTAGTAAGGGCTTCTCCAGAGCGTCTTATAATTTACGATGGGAGACCACAGGGGGAATTGACATTGAGTGCTTCAACAGAGAGTCTGTAGATCCTAGACATGGGACACATAAGAAATGTGACGTAAGTGATTCCCTAGAGTGCCTCTAGATATGATACGAGACTATTAGTGTAATTGATGGTGAGTGCTTCCTTAGAGATTCTATGCTTAAGCTGAACCAGAGGGGTTAGACCAAGTGTACTGCCCAGAGGGTTTCTTGTACATGATAGGTATGACCAGATGGGATAGGATATGGGCATTTCCCAGAGGGTTACCTTTTAGTTAGCTGATTTCTTGTACTTGATAGGTAGGACTAGAGGGGATAGGATGTGGGCACTTCTTGTAGGGTAACCTATTTGTTAGCTACTTGCTTGTACTTGATAGGTAGGAATAGAGGGGATAGGCTACAGGCACTTCCTAGAGGGTTAATTGTTTGTTAGATTTTTTCTTGTGTTTCTAGGTATGACCAGAGGGGATAGGCTGTAGGTACTTCCCAAAGGGTTACCTGTTTGTGTTTATCTACTTGGATAGTTGTTGCTTGATATTGAAACTGTGGATTGATTACTGTTGAGTACTTTCCTCTTTCCTTATTTCTGTACTTTTACCTACTATATATTCATTGACTGTTAGGCATAGATCTCGTGGTGGTTACCTACTAGGATTTACTCCCACACCATGTTTGTGCCATGCTTTTGGGCGAAATAAGATTATATTTCTGCAGGTATATACAAGGGAAAGAGCCCTTATACTTCAGGTACTTGATGTGTTGTGGATCTGGAGAGCATGAGACCAAGCTTAGGCTTGAGATGTTGAGGAGATATTATCTGTTTATTTTTTACATGGGTTTATTACTGTTTCTATTCAGTTTTGTGAATTTTTTGGCTGTTTTCTGAGACATATGTATCATTCATCATTATATATATGTGTGTGTGTTCTCCATTTTATTATTATTTCAGTCTTCCTCTATTTATCATTGTTGGATATTTACTTCTTCCGATATTGTATATTTGTTTATATTCCACTGTGTTAATCTTCCAATGAGGTCACAGTTTTTCCACAATCACACCCAAAGCCCTCAATACTAGTTGGAATCCTCTTGTGTTCAGGGAAATTATCTTGAGGTCATGTGACCAACCAGGTACGAGGTGCCTCTGGGTGGCTTCTGGAACCGGGAAGTTACATGTTTATTAATATTTCGCTCTATAAAAAATGTGATGTTTATTCATATTTCTCCCAAAAAAATGTTTGTTTATCCATATTTCTCCCCCTTTTTTTGAAATAAAAAATAATAATTGAGGAAACAATATAATACAATTTAATGTAGCACAAATTTTAATTAAATTCTATGATAAACTATTTATTAATATTTGAAACTGGATTACTGGAACTTTAATATTTTATGTTCACTAAAACAAATCAAAACATATGAAAATTAGATGAATGTATATTTTATTGAAAATATAATTACATGTAGAATAATGAAAAGGAAAATCATGGTTAGGCTAAAAAGTTTTGGGAAATAGGTTTTAGTGCCTCTGAATGGATTCTTTAAGCTCTAACATCTACAGTTGCAACCTTTTCATGAGTCCATCTCCTTACTAGACTGTGAGATCCCTTCCCGATTCAAATGGATATCCTCAATCAAATTCACTCTAAAAACTAATTTAAACTCTCTTCCTTCTCTATAAATGGATTTAGTTTTTCTTTGAATCTGTTCTACATAACTCTATCACTTGGTTCATCGGAGTTAACTCGTCAATAAGATTCTTTTGATTATCAATCAGAACAGATAATACAGAAATGTTACACTATAACTCCTACAATCTTTCATGTATATTGCTCATTTATACTGTAATGTCCTGAGATCCCCTTATCAGATCAGGAAAAGTACCTGAGGATCTTGCTTGACTGTTCCAGATAGTTGTAAATTATTACCCCATGAAAAGATTAAAATCTGACAATTCAGACATCATTACCATCTCAGATTTCAAATTTTAAACATCAACAGACATGTCCATATTAAAAACATGAACTTATTTTCTTGAAACAAAATTGGATTTCAATTTCAGAAATCACTAATTTTCCTTTTCCAAATATCTTATTTAAGAAGCATTTTCTAATTCAACTCTTGTTAACATTCTATACATCTCGTCAACTTCTGCATTCATAGAATCGGTTGAACCTTCTTCTTGATTCTCAATCTGAGCTTCCACTAGTATTAAAAACACTAATAGTGGAGATTCAGTATCCTATTTCTGTTCATCTTCTCTTTGCACTGTATTCTCAACTGATTCTTCCTTCGAGTCATTCCCTGACTCATCCCCATAAAAATCCTCATTAGGAACTTTATTATGAATCTCAAAAGGATTCTCTTCTAAATTAACTTAAGTAGGATGTTTCACTTCATGAGCATCTCCTTCATTGAGTTCCTACAAAATTGTATCATCTCAAATAGGTTCCTCATGAGCTAATTCCTCTTGAACAATCTCAGGCCCATCCACTTCAACATCTCAAGAATTTTCAATATTTTGTGGCACAATTTCTTTTTCAACTTTAGGAGTCACCTCAATTTGGAAAACTGTTGGTTGTTCAATTAGATGTATTCCATGTTCTCTAATAAATCTGTATCTCAGAAGAGGTTCATTTGTAGTAGTAGTTTCTTGAAAAGTCTCCTCACCAGTTGGAGCCACTCTATGTATTTTCCTATAAAGTCCCTCTTGGCATTCCTCATCCACAGATGGATCAAATACTTCAAATATCAGTCTTCTTGAGCTTTCACTTGCTCTAGATTTATCAATACCTTCCTTAGACTTAGCAGGTTTCTCCCCCTGGGCCTAGTCCTAGTCTTCCTCCACTCCAGTAGGCATAAGCATGCCTTTCACAGTACTCAAGAAGAATCCAATATTCCTTAGAGTTCTAGCATTGAAAATATTATTGTGATGGAATCTTACTCTGGTATATATTAATCTCAACATATCATACTTAAACAAAAAAAATTAATGAACCTTCCATAGGGATAGAAGTTCATTCTAGCCTCTGGTTGACAATAGCATTAGAGATATCTTACCATATATCTTAAAAAATTTAATATGACATCACTCTTAAGAAAAAACATTATGTACTTGTCATGGAACAAAATATTCTCTATCTCTGACATCCTAGGTGTAATCCATGTTTTCCCAATCATAGCAAGAATTTTATGATCATGTTCCAGATCCTTTACTAACATTTTTCTTATACTTGTAGATCCAAATAAATATGACATAATTTCCTCTAACTTATGTTCATCATCTCCAATATTCTTTAAGTTGAAATGATAAACTCCCTCATGAGGGCTGTTTAATATTCTCGCTATTTCTATAGATGAAATTGAAAAATCTCGATCTTCAATTTTTGAAACTATGGTGTCCTCTGTATCTCTAATACTTAACTGAGTGGTTTTGAAAAAGTGGAGAAGCTCCAACTCATATAGAAAGTTTTTATTTTCTCCACTGAAAGTTTCCTTGAGATTTTAAAAACAGAGGTCTTCTTAGATCATGAGATCTATTTGATACAACCATTCCAGGTCGATTACTTTTCCCTGTACAATCTTTCTTTTTGTCATGCGCTGAAGCTTGGAATTACTAGCTTATCCTTCCTCAATTATTTTTTTATTTCCCATTTCTATTTAAAAGTTCTGAAGGCTCAAATGTTTAGGGTTTCAAAGGTTTATCCAAAGGTAGACGAATGTGGTAAGGGTTTTTAGTGTTTCGAATGGTTTTGAAAAAATTAATGGGATTGGAATATGAAATGGTTTCTGATATCCTTGATTCCTATGTAATTTACTTAGATAATGATCATTACATTATAATATAAAATAAAATGAATGTGGAAAAAAAATAAAAATGAAATTGTAAATTATTAAAAAAACAAATAATTAAATTATTTAAAACAGTGAAGATAAAAGCGTAAAAATTAATATTAATATTTCATTTAAATTTAAATAAACCTATCTCCATCATAATAAAATCAAACAACGCGGTGGGAAGTGGTTTAGTAAAAATATCATCTTATTGAATTTTAGTACTTACAAATTCTAAGAATATATCCTTTATAAGAACATGATCTCATAGAAAATAAAATCTGATATCAATATAAATAGTTCTAGAATTATTTATAGGGTTTTTTGAAATATATTTAGCACTTGTATTATAACATAAAATAGGTTTGTTATTAATATATAGTCCAAAGTCCATAAGAGTGTTTTTCATCCTTGTGTACATCAACTTCCTGTAGATATATATTCAGCCTCCGCTGTTGACAGGGCGACTGACTGTTGTATCTTACTAGACCATGACACTAAATATTTTACTAAAAAGTGACAAGTCTCTGAGGTGATTTTTCAATATAATATACAACTTCCAAAGTCATCATCTGAATATGAAATTAAATTAAAATCATATGTTTTTAGATATATAAGTGATTGAAAAATAGTTCCTTTTGAATATATAAATATTTTTTTAACAACACTTAAGTGAGACTATTTTGGATCAGAATGAAATCTAGCACAAAGACATACGTACTACATTATATCTATCCTTCTAATTGTAATATATATTAAACTACCAATCATACCTCTATTTAACAATTTTCAACTAATTTTCGAGTTTCATCCAAATCATGTTTTATATTAGTACACATAATAGTAGTATATCTATTTTTGTTTTAATGTCCAAATTTCATTAGTAAATCAGTAATTTTTTTTCTTTAATTTAAAAGATTTCCAAAATACTTTTGATAAATTTGAAGTCGTAAAAAAATTTAATTCTCCCATCATACTCATTTCAAAAAAAATCATTATATTTGAAAACTCATGAGAATTTCTTTTTGTTTTTTGAACCAAAAATTACATCGTCAACATATAGTTGAACTAATAAAATATTTTTGTCAACACTTTTCTTAAAAAAATTGTATCTGACAGCCCAAGAGTAAAATAATTTTTCTAGAGAAAAGAACATAATATTTCATACCAAGCTCTAGGTGCTTGTTTAAGTCCATAAAGTGATTTAGTATGTTTAAAAACAAAATCTGTTTTTTGTGAATTTTCAAAACAATGAGGCTACTCAACATAATCTTCCTCCAATAAATAACCATTTAAAAAGGCATAATTGATATCCATATGAAATAATTTAAACTTCATATGAGATTCATATGCTAAATGGATTCTAATAGCTTCTAATCAAGTTGCAGGTGCAGAGATCTCACCATAATCTATACCATATTTTTGATTATATCGTTTAGCTACTAGTCTTTATTTATTTATTGTCATTATTTCTCGATCATCTTGTTTATTTCTAAAGACCCATTTAGTTCATATAAATGGGTAGTTTTGTAGTATTTCAACTAAATTCCAAATTTCATTTCTCTTTAAGTGGTTTGGTTCTTATTTCATTGTTATCATCTAACTTTCATCAACTAACACTACGGGAAAAATGGGCATTTGCGAAAGGTTATTTGCGACGGGGATAAATCCCGTCGCAAATAGTCTCGTTAGAAACTTATTTGCGACAGGTAAATTCCCCCATCGCAAATAAGTAGTTATTTGCGATGGGTTAGCATTCCCCGTCGCAAAAGGACTGGCGCGCTTTGCGGTCCAAATCGCGGGAAAGTTATTTGCGACGGGCGGTTACCGCCCGTCGCAAATAACCGGCGGCGGTAAAAGATATTTGCGAAGGGGGTATATTCTCGTCGCAAATAGTATGTCGGCAGGTTAGTATTTGTGACGGGACCCGTCGCAAATAACTATTTAACCGTTGACCGTAAAAAATGAGGGCTAAGGTATTTGCGAAGGGACCCATCGCAAATAATACTATTTGCGACGGGTATCTCGTCGCAAATAGACCCGTCGCAAATAATCTAACCTATAAATACCCCCCATCCGTTTTTTTCATTCATTCTCAAAATCCATCTTCTACTTCTCTCAAAACTCTATTTTTAGAGTTCAGCGTTTCTTGAGTTTAATTTTTTTTTTCTGGAGTTGATATTGAAGTTTTCAACAACGATCAGAGATCAACCTCAGATCAATTTAAAAGGTATTTATGTTCATTTTAATTTAATATTTATTTTCAATTTTTTATTAGTTTCAATTATTCTTAATTAGTTGTAATTTAATTATGTTTGCATTGTTTTGTTACTTAATAAATTTAAATTATTAGTATTCATTGTTCATAGTTAATGGTACTTAGGATTAATTAGTAATAATTACCAATAATTGCCAATAATTAATAATAATTAGTAATAATTACTAATAATTAGTAATAATTACCAATAATTTGTAATAATTTCCAATAATTACCAATAATTAGTAATAATTACTAATAATTACTAATAATTAGCAATAATTAGTAATAATTACCAATAATTAGTAATAATTTCCAATAATTCGTAATAATTACCAATATTTAGTACTAAATAGTAATAATTAGCAATAATTACCAATAATTAGGAATAATTAGTAATAATTACCAATAATTACCAATAATTACCAATATTTAGTACTAAATATTAATAATTAGTAATAATTACCAATAATTAGGAATAATTAGTAATAATTACCAATAATTATCAATAATTAGTAATAATTAATAATAATTACCAATAATTAGCAATAATTAGTAATAATTACCAATAATTAGTAATAATTACAAATAATTACCAATAATTAGTAATAATTACAAATAATTATCCATAATTAGTAATAATTGCCAATAATTATCCATAATTAGTAATAATTACCAATAATTACCAATAATTACCAATAATTAGTAATAATTTACTAATTACCAATAATTATCCATAATTATTAATAATTACCGATAATTACCAATAATTAGTCATAATTTACTAATTACCAATAATTATCCATAATTAGTAATAATTATCAATAATTAGTAATAATTAGAAATAATTACCAATAATTACCAGTAGTTAGAAATAATTATCAATAATTATCCATAATTAGTAATAATTACCAATAATTATCCATAATCAGTAATAATTACCAATAATTACCAATAATTAGTAATAATTGGTAATAATTACAAATAATTTCCACTAATTAGTAATAATTAATAATAATTATCAATAATTAGTAATAATAAGTAATAATTACCAATAATTAGTAATAATTAGTAATAATTAGAAATAATTAGTAATAATTAGTAATAATTAGTAATAATTAGTAATAATTACCAATAATTAGTAATAATTACCAATAATTAGTAATAATTACCAATAATTAGTAATAATTAGCAATAATTAGTAATAATTAGTAATAATTAGTAATAATTAGTAATAATTAGTAATAATTAGTAATAATTGGTAATAATTAGTAATAATTAGTAATAATTTGTAATAATTACCAATAATTAGTAATAATTACCAATAATTAGTAATAATTACCAATAATTAGTAATAATTACCAATAATTAGTAATAATTACCAATAATTACCAATAATTAACAATAATTACAAATAATTCGTAATAATTACCAATAATTAGTAATAATTACCAATAATTAATAATAATTACCAATAATTGGTAATAATTACCAATAATTCGTAATAATTACCAATAATTAGTAATAATTACCAATAATTAGTAATAATTTGTAATAATTACCAATAATTAGTAATAATTACCAATAATTAGTAATAATTACCAATAATTCGTAATAATTAACAATAATTAGTAATAATTACCAATATTTAGTATTAATTACCAATAATTAGTAATAATTAGTAATAATTACCAATAATTAGTAATAATTACCAATAATTAGTAATAATTACCAATAATTCGTAATAATTACCAATAATTAGTAAAAATTACCAATAATTAGTAATAATTACTAATAATTAGTAATAATTACCAATAATAAGTAATAATTATAAATAATTAGTAATAATTACCAATAATTAGTAACAATTACCAATAATTAGTAATAATTACAAATAATTAATAACAATTAGTAATAATTACCAATAATTAGTAATAATTAGTAATAATTAGTAATAATTAGTAATAATTACCAATAATTAGGAATAATTACCAATAATTACCAATAATTAGTAATAATTAGTAATAATTACTAATAATTAGTAATAATTACCAACAATTAGTAATAATTACCAATAATTAGTAATAATTTCCAATAATTAGTAATAATTAGGAATAATTACCAATAATTAGTTATAATTACCAATAATTAGTAATAATTAGTAATAATTAGTAATAATTACCAATAATTAGTAATAATTACCAATAATTACTAATAATTACCAATAATTAGTAATAATTACCAATAATTAGTAATTATTATCAATAATTTGTAATAATTAGTAATAATTAGTAATAATTATTAATAATTAGCAATAATTAGCAATAATTAGTAATAATTAGCAATAATTAGTAAAAATTAGCAATAATTAGCAATAATTAGAAATAATTAGCAATAATTACCAATAATTAGTAATAATTAGCAATAATTACCAATAGTTACCAATAATTACCAATAATTACCAATAATTACCAACAATTACCAATAATTACCAATAATTAGTAATAATTACCAATAATTACCAATAATTAGTAATAATTACCAATAATTAGTAATAATTACCAATAATTACCAATATTTTCCAATAATTACCAATATTTACCAATATTTTCCAATATTTACCAATATTTTCCAATATTTACCAATATTTTCCAATATTTTCCAATATTTAGCAATATTTTCCAATATTTTCCAATATTTACCAATATTTACCAATATTTACCAATATTTACTAATAATTACCAATATTTACTAATAATTAGGAATAATTACCAATAATTTGGAATAATTACCAATAACATGGAATAATTACCAATAATTTGGATTAATTACCAATAATTAGGAATAATTACCAATAATTATGAATAATTACCAATAATTATGAATAATAACATTATTACATTATTTGTATATTTTATTATTAATATTAAAATAATATAATTTAGGGATGGAGTTTCCTCCACCAGCATCTGCAGATCCCCCCCCCCCCCTCCCCCCTCCCCCCTCCTTTAGATTAGAGTTTGTTTTTATGTTATAAATTTTGTTAAATCAAAATATAAATTTTTTTTTCTATTCGTAGTTTCTGTCTCATTATAAAATATTAATAATATTATATTTTGAAATAACAATATTAATATGAATAATATTATTATTTATATTTTATAATATTAAATTTTATATATATATTAAAATTTTATAATTTTATAATTTAATTATATTTTTTTTTAATATTTGAATTATTTTAATATTTGAATGTAAAATAATTCTATTATTTTTATATTAATTAAAATAACTTATTAATATTTTTTTATTTTTGAATTATAATTCTAATATTATTATATTAATTAAATCATTTATTAATATTCTATTATTTTTTATTTTTGAATTATAATTCTATTATTATTATATTAATTAAAATAATTTATTAATAATTTATTATTTTTAGTTGTGAATTATAATTCTATTATTATATTAATTAAAATCATTTATTAATATTTTATTATTTTTATTTTTGAATTATAATTGGATTATTAATATATTAATTAAAATAATTTATTAATAATTTATTTATTTTTTTTATAGTATTTGCGATGGGATACTATGCCCATCACAAATAGTATTATTATTATATTCATTAAAATAATTTATTAAAAGTTTTTTATTTTTTTTAAATAGTATTTACGACGGGGCCCGTCGCAATTACTATTTTAAAAGTATTTTACAATTATACGGAGTAATATTTGCGACGGAAAGGGTCCCCGTCGCAAATAATATCTTTAGCGACGGGCCAATTGCAAATAATTATTGTTGCGACACCGTTTTGCGCAACGGGCCATTTGTGACGGGCCCCCGTCGCAAGAGGTCATTTGCGACGGGATCCCGTCGCAAATGACCTGTCGCGAATACCTGTTTTTGTAGTAGTGTATGTATTCTTCTAATGTCTTATTTACTAATTGGGATATAAAGGTGTAGAATTCAACATTATTTCCTCCATTAATTTTAGTTTTTATTTCAGTGTCTAGGCATCCTATTATAGTTTCTAAAGGATTATTCTTTAGGGTTTTAGACTATTTAGTTAGTACACTATTAGGTTCCTAAATTTCATGTTCTTCTGAACTGGACTGAATTTTATTTAAATCATTTTCAAAATAATCTTTTTGGTTTTCAAGTCTCATGTTATCATTAGAGTCATATTCATCAATTTTTTCTTTATTTTTCTCAAAGGGATTGGATTCATCAAATTTTACATGAACTGATTCTTCAACAATCCTTGAATTTTTATTAAAAACTCTATAAGAATTGGAAGTAGAAGAATATCCTAAAAAAATGCCTTCATCAGATTTTAGATCAAACTTAACTAGATTGTCCTTGGTGTTTAATGTTTAAACCTTGCATCCAAAAACTTTAAAGTAATTTACTTTAGGTTTTTTGTTATTCCAGAGTTCATAGGGTGTCTTTTTTAAAATTGTTTTGATTAAAAGTCTATTCATTATATAGCAGGTTGTACATACATATTCTACCGAGAGATATGTCAGAAGACTGTACTCATTTAGCATAGTCCAAGGAATTACTTGAATAGTCTTATTTCTTATTTCAACAATTCCATTTTGTTGAAGTGTTCTTGGTGCATAGAAAGAGTCTTTAATATCCATATTTGAGTAAAAGGAATTAAATTAAAGATTCTAAAATTCTCTATCATGATCACATCATAACAAATTTATTTTAAAACCTTTTTCATTTTGGATAGCTTTGCAAAAACATTCATATATATTAAAACCTTCATTTTTATATTTTATAAAATAAATCCAAGTGAATCTAGAATAGTCATCAACTAAAAACTATACATATAATTTACCATCTAAGCTTTCTATTCATAAAGTTCAAAAAAAAAATTATATGGATAAGTTATAGAGGATTATATGTATCAATTTTGTTAACATATTTGAAGGTTGATTTTTGTTGCTTTCCAAGTTGACATGCATCACAGAATCTGTCACTATCAAATTTGTTACTAAGAAAATCAGAAACTAAATGTTCCTTAGATAACTTATGTAAATAATATACATTGTAATGTCCAAGTCATCTATTCATGATCCATAATTCATTTATATTAGCAGTTAAGAAGTTTAATTTATCTTTACACAAGGAATATAAGTCTCGAGTATAAACATTATCAATCTTGGGTGCTCTAAATTTAAGCAATTTATCTTTAAAAACAGAACAATAATTGTTATAAAAATAACCAAAATAACCATCATCACAGAGAGGAGAGACACATATGAGGTTTTGTTTCAATCCTTGTACATAGAGTACTTTAGGAATTGATATAGCTTCTTGATCTCCAATAGTTCCAATACCAATCATTTTACCTTTTTCATTGTCACAAAATGTGACTATTACTCCATCCTTTTTTAGTTAATTTTTTAAAAATCAATGAATTCCCACTCATATGCCTGGATTAACCACTGTCCATATACTATATTTCCGTTCGGATTCTGTCACCTACTTCATACAATGACATTTAAAAAATGGTTTGTTTTAGTACCGATATTTTTTTATGTCCTGTAGTGTTATCCAGTAAATATGTGGGAATCCAGGCTTGCTTTGTTTTTCTATAATAAATAGAATCATATAAATTTCTTGCAAAAAATTATTTCTTAATACCACTTATTTTCGGTTGCCTTAAATAATAGTTTTTTGGATATGTGACCTTTGGTTCCATAGTAGTTGAAAATTTTACCTTTTTTAATTAGAAAAAAATAGTTCTAATATAGTTTGGGTTTCTCACCATTACTACATATTCCATATCATTTTTTAATATAATTATTTTCAATAATTTCATTTAGTGTATTTTCTCATTTTGTAAAAATAAGAGATTCACTTTTGTATGTTTCAACTTCTGTTTGCAGTGTTTTTATATTAGTTTCATTATTTGTACAGTTTATGTTTTATGATTTGTATTTTTCAATTAACTCTTGATGTTTCTGTAGTAGAGTGTCTCTTTAACCTAAAACAGTTCTGTGAATAGTTTTTAGTGATTTATGTTTCTTAAATAGGGAAACATATTTCTCTTCAAGCATGTTATAGTAGGTTGTAGGTTTATTATTTGAATAATTAAAACTATTATCAGAATCAGATGAGTAAGAATATTTTACATCATTTTCTTCTGCTATAAAGCTTGTATTTTCTTATAGATTTGATACTTATTTTTCTGAGTCAGACATTGATTAGCTACTGGAGTCATCATAAACACTCCAAGTAGAATTCATTTCTTTTTTTTCTTTCATCTCATAATCATTGTCTTTGAAAATTTTCTTTTTCTTTTCGTATTTTAATTGAGGACTGTCAGGTCTAATGTGACCCAACTTTTTTCATTAATAACATTTGATTTTCATTGGTTATTTTTAACCCCTTTTGAAGGATTTTCTGAAGCCCTTTTTTCAATATAATTTACAAGACATTCTAGCTAGCTGATCCAGTTCCACATCTGAAGTAGATGAATCAGAATTCTATGATTTCATTCTGATTTCTTTATTCATCTTTCTGCTCTTCTTTTGGGGTGTTACTTTCAAAGAAGTATTTTCACTCTTGATCACGAATTTATGATCATTTTCTTCATCTTTCATATCGTCTTAATGCATTATAATAGTTCCAATTAACTCTCTAATTTTAAGATCTTTGACTGGTGGTGATTTCATAATTGCTGTTGATATCCCATTTAATCTAGGTGGTAGTACTCTAATTACTTTCAGGGCTTGATCTTCTTTTTTGAAAGGATCTCCCAAGGAAGTGATTTTATTAACAATTTCTATAAGCCTTACATTTATCTGGGTGATGATTTATCATTAAAAAATTATTAATATGTCAAATTTCAATTAATTTGTGGCATACCTTATATGTCTGACACTGTTAGTTCCTTCATAAGAAACTGCAATTATCTTACACTTTTCATAACCAGTCGAGCACTCAGATACTCTATTTATTTCACTAAGACCAAGACCACAGATGATAACATTCATAGATTTAGATTTTTTGTCATACTCTAGTTCTATATCAACAATCCATGGTTCAGGTTTCTATGGAATCACATATGGAGTTAGAATTTTCGAGTAGACTTTGTATCGAAAGATCTTTAAGTAAATGATCATCCTTGACTTCCAGCATCCATAATTTTTACCATTTATGTAGGGAGATAGAACCATTGATAAATCCTCTCATGTATCAGCCATTATGCTTTGTATAATCCAAAAACATTCATCTTGTTATAGGTTTGACAAAAGCTCCTCCTCTGAAACAAATTATTTGATGGTGTTATACCCAATACGCACAAGAGGGGGGAGAATTGTGACTTTTAGATATTTTTCACAAATCAGGATGATGAACAAGTATTTCCTTTTATATTTATCAGATTCATTATGTAGTGGAAAATAAATTGGTTAATGATGTAATGAGGTATAGTGGTTTAGGGAATAGAAGACCCCAAGTCTACTCCACCAATGCTCTACTCCATGAGCTTCGTGATTTTCACTATCTGGACCTCTTATCGACGGACGGTCCACAACTGAGTGCAGGTAGTTGACACCTTTACAAGTTTAGGCTAAAAAAAGATCCTTATGATTCATAAATAGAACTGAATACACATCTTAGAATGAGAATTCAGTCACTCAAAATAAATAAAAAGTATTTGTCTTGAAATACTTTCCAGTTGATCTTCACTATTGTAAAAACACACAACTGACAGTTGATAGATCATCATCTTTATAAAATGATGTTCTTTTGATAAGGAAAATTATGAGTCTATCCAGTTTCAATAGATATAGAAATAAATTATGAAACTCTAACAATAATGGATTCACAAAATATCTTTGATGTAGAAACAATTAATCTTGATAGCAGCATATCTATAAATCTTGAATGAATCTGTAAAACTGTAGTCCTGAAGAACTCAAGAGATTGTTATATATTTCCTTGATGATTCAACCTTCTTTTTAATACAAAATATCACAAATATATATAGAATAATGAAGAGCATTTTCCTTAAAAATTTAGATCCACAATAGTCGCCTTTCGAATCATGATATTGAAATGTTTGAATAACAGAGTAGTTGTAAGTCCCCTGAATATTAGGCATTAAAATATCCCCTTAAATCGATCCTTTGAAACACAAATAAACATCATTGAATAAGTCAATGTCATGCTTTAAAATCAGACCTTTAATTTTTCTTGAAATCAGACTAAAAATTTGTATAAAGATAGTTGCTCAATAAAGTCATAATTGAATCTCCAACGCCAAACATAGGGTTGTACTGTATAGAATTCTTTCGATAAACATAAGGTTCAAAACATATGGTTTATAACATCAGGTTCACAATGTAAGGTTGATAAACCAAATTTTTCTCATCAAATCTCAAACGTATGGTACAATATCCATACTTTCCTTTTTATAAAAACATAAGGTTAATGTTCTGTATGGTTCATTATAAAACTAAGGTTGATGATATATACTTTCATCAGCTTCTAAAAGTAAAGTTTATTATCCATTCTTTTTTATAAAATGTAAGTTTGTTTTCAAAAGTAAGGTTGATGAACCATACATTTAAGAAACAAACATAACGTTCCATACTAACATAGGGTTCTTCTTCCATAATTTTCTGATATCCAAACGTAAGTTTCATCCAAACATACGGTTCTTCTTCCATATATTGGTCTATAACATATGGTTTCTTAACTATAATTTTCTGATATATCGTAAAGTAAACAACAGATTCCATCCTTATGCTACGCTCCTTAACATAGGGTATGAAAAGTGTTTCCAGAACCCACAAAAGTGATTTCTGAACACGTAGAGCGTGAACGGTGCTTCTAGAAAACGAGTAAATGATTTCCGAACACTTTGTTCAATATTTCACATGGATTAAACACTTAAATATTATTTCAAAATAAAGAAAAAAGGAATAATAATCTCTAGAAATATACTCAATGTGAAATCATTATAATAAAAAAATAAGTGTATTTCTAAACATCAAAATCATCATATAGTGATATAGTATTGTCTTAAATGATCTCCCTTTAATAAAATAGTGTGTTGTTGAAAAAACACTTACTCAAAATCAATGAGGAAGGAGGAGAAAAAATAACCAACCTTAGATCTGAGGCTTGATTCTTCTGGGATAATTTAAACAGACAGCGGCAACAACACTGGACTTCTATAAGATCATGATGAGTGTGATGAAAGGCGTTTCAGGGAGGGTTCCTTTTAAAAGATCGGGGAATATTTTATCATCAATTCTAGAATAGTGCTGATAAAGAGGGGTTTAACAAGCACTAAAATAAAAATCTTTGATAAAGGACCATCTTATCAATGATTTTTTAGAACTTATGAAGATAAATTTTATCAGTGCGAAAACAATGCAGATAAACACAGATTTTATTCTAATAAATATTTATAACTATAATTATAAATATATATATTTGAAAATATGATTATAAATATTTGTATATAAATATAAATGTATTTATATAATTACATATATTTATATAATTATATATATATATTATAAAAATATAAAAATATAATTATTAATATATATGATATTTTCACTATTAAAATATATTTACTATAATTTTATAATTATTTAAATATATAACTAGTTTTTTATAATTATATAAATAATTTTTTTAAATTATATTTATTTATTTATAGTTATAAATATATTATTTAATAAATATAGTTAATATGAATTTATAAATATATTAATAAATAAATATTTTTGTAGGTATATTAATAATCATTTTTTTAAATTATAAATAAAATATTTCATTACATATATTTATATAGTTATATATATTTATTTAAAAGTATATATAAATATAAATATCAATATAGTAAATATATTCATTATTTAAGTATATCTATTATAATTTTATTATTATAACTATATTTATATCATTATATATATTTATATAACTATATATATATAGTAATTATATTCTTTATTTAAATATATAATAATTTAATTATAATTATGTTAATACTTTATCAAAAAATAATATGTAATTTTTTTATGATTATAAAAATATAACTTTACAACAATATTAAATATACATTTACAAATATTTTTATTTACAAATATTTATTTACAAATATAACTTTTCCTTATTACTGAATTTATATTCATAAATGCATGCATGTTAAATATGAGTGAAATTGAATAATTAAAAATGTCTACACTTCCAAAATATTAAAAAAGTGGATAAATATTATTCATTACATAAATTATTAAACAAATATGTTAATATATTGAAATGAAGATTAATACCTATTGATAATATTAAATCATAGTATATATATATATATAAATTACAAAAATATTAAACTATAAAAAATAAAACAATAAACAAATAATAATGAATTAATACTAATAACTGTAATAATATTAAAAATAAATATATTTAATTTACCAATTAAAAAAATAATATATCAAACATATCATGTTACTAAATGAAATTCTATAATGAATAGAAAAACTTGTATAAATTACATAAAATATTTGGTGCATGTTATTCAAATTAATATTTTATTAATTACGTAAATATTTTTGGGTTTGTATTGTATATAAAAATGTATTAATTACATATATGTATGTGAAATAAATGTAACACATATTTGATTTGTTTTAAATTAGAAAAACAAATAAAATTCAATTAAACATCCATTACTCGATACAATTAGTCAATATTTTTATTTAATATTAATTTCTTATTATAAAACATTCTTCACCAAATATGTGAGTTATTTAATGTAAGACTTAATATTTTGTGTTATATAAATCATATTTTAGGGAATATTATATATATTTATATGTGTATATATATTGATATATATATATAAACATATTTATATATTAAATATATTAAATATATTAGTGAATTCTTATTTGTTAAACCAATAAAAATGAATAAGACATAAATATGTTTTTAATTGATATATTTTATTTAGTTTATATATTTATATTTATTATTTATTATTTATTAGTATTTATAATAAATTTGTGTAAATATAAATTAAATTTATTCATTTTTATTAATAAATTTTAAGTTAATAATTTTTTTAATAATTTTGTAATTATTTTATTTTAAATTTTTTATTATTACAATTCATTTATTTCATAGATATATATTAAATACATACTGTTTACTAATATTTATAATATATATATTAAATCTATTAATTTTTTTAACAATTATTTAATTAATTAAAATGTTAATTATTTTATTTACTCATTTTTAATTTTTATTTGTTTACATTTTTAAATGTATTCTTATTACATATATATATATTATCTATATTGTTTATTCATATTTGAATTTATATATATATAATTTTTTTAAAATTATCTAATTACTAAAATTATTATTATTTATTTAACAAATTCAATGTAAATTTTTATTTTCTAAACTATATCGATTTTTTTAAAATTTTAATACTGGTTTCTATAAAAAAATATTGGAATATATTAAAAAAGGTGGCATGCATCTTATATAGACCTGAATGGTGGGGAAACTAGGTCGATCTGGTCGTATACGGGTGACCCAAATAATGGGAAACAAAGGGTGGGACTAGCACAATATGGGATCGTAGGGCCATATGAGTCTGCGAGAAGAGTGTATGTGGGATCCCATCATTCCAACAGGCTTCTATGCTCAGCATGTGGGAGAAAAATATACAAAGAAGCCGCTGCACTTTCACTATTTCAATGTTGGGACTTGCAAAAGGGATCAGAACTTTTATCAGCGCTAAAAGCACTCATAAAGGATACACTTTATTAGTGATAATAATAATGTGATGATAAAGGCGTCCTTTATCAGCACTTTTTTCTAGTGCTGATAAATGTGACCATTGTATATTCTATGATTCATAGTTGTGATGTTTTCAATGGTCTAAATGGGTCCATGATTATTAGTATCAGTCCAAAATGTAAACATCAATTTTTTAGCACCAGATCTAGGAGACATATTTTAGACAACTTTAGAGATTATGATGTTTTCATAAGAGGTAAAATTAATCATTATGGATATCGTAATGGTTTTATAAGATTATGGTTTATCACAACTTCAAATTCCTAGAAACCCATTTTGAGGTTTTAAGTGATGGGATTTTAATGTGATTAATGACAGTATATGAGATGTTTTATTGGGTTGGGTTTCATGTAACCCTTATGTTTTACATGATTTATTATTTTCATTTTGAATTCATTTACAGTTTTTAGACGTAATTTTAAAGTTATTAATATTCATTTGGATTTATATGTTCATGGGTATTTATATAATTATACGTAATTAAAATTTGGAAACATATTTTAATCATATTGATAAACTATTGATTGAAAACTTATTTAGTGATTAAGTAATTAACATTGATTTGATATAAGTTCACTAATTTTGGTACCTTATACAAATAAGTTAAATAGAAGTATTTTCAGATAAGATGGGATTTTATATGAATAAAAATAGTTAAATTATATTTTGGAAGAATATATTATTTTAATGTGGACTTACGAGGATTTAGGTTATTTATAGAAAACAATTAGCATATATTGGACATTTTAATAGTAGTGCATACACTTTTTGGGTATATGAGTTTATCATGTAGTATTTCTGTTTGGGCATAAATGTAAAATTAATATCAAAAAAATATGTGTTCAAATATGGTTGATTTTTGAGTTTCTAACTTGGTCTGGTATATTTTTGAAGAATTTTAATGCTATTAATTTATTAAATTATCTAAGGTGTACTTTGAAGATTAATGTTTTATTTCATCATTTGAAGGTATATTCATTTTTTGAATTATCCTATCATTTGCTAACAAATTTGTTATTGGTTAATTTATAAAGAACTGAGGAATAGTGTCTTATCATTTTATGGATTTTTTGTTCTATTATATGTTTATTTTAATGCATCCTGAATGAAAAAAAATTCAATTCTCACCGTTTGGAGAAAAAGATGAGATTATGATGGAAATTTATTGATGTACAAAATTAAAATTTTCATGTAAGTGTATTTTCATATGTTCTTAGTCTAGATGGTAAAGGATTTCCTCAACTCTATAAAAATGATCATGGTACATATATGTTTTTATATTACCTTTCTTTCAATAGAATCAATTCTATTTTTCAAATCTTATACATTTATTAATTTTCAGTCATCACATTTCTCTAAATAAGTCACTTTTTTCTAATCAATGTTCTATCTCAATATCCATCACTATTCATTCATTAAATTTTTCCTCCATGCCTATATTTTTTCTTCTCACTAATATTGACCTATTTTGAAATTTAGTTATGTGTTATTTTAGAATAAATTTTTATTTCCTTTCCCCTCTTTTTAAGATGAATTTTTGTTAATCATTTTTACGATGATGTATTTCAATAACTGTATTTCCAAATGAAAAAACCTTAATAAAATATATCAATTTCAAATTTAAGTTATGAAATGTAATAAATGGTCGGATAATTCAATATACTATGATTTTTAAAATAACAATACTTTCAATAGCATATACAACATGAAACACTATGTTTAAATGAAACATAAAATATTCTTATTTTATACGATAGTTATAACAAAGAAATTAAATTAGTGGTAATGAATATAATTAACTGAATTATGAAATATATACAATGTCCCTAGTCAATAATAATTTATTGAAAAATTATATGCAAAAAACCACTAAATATTTTAGTAATGTCATTTTCTGCAACAAAAATAAATTTCTTCAAAAATGGGTTTATTTATTTTTATGAGTGAATATTAAAAATAATTTATAGATATTATTATATTTTATTTAATAAAATGTTAATAATTTTTTAATTTATCATTAAAAAATTATCTTAAAGTGAATTTTGGAATTTTTCTAAAAAAGTTTGATTTTTCAATGAATATTAAAAATTATTATTTTTGGTAAAGCTGTTTTATCTTTTCATTAAATGAATTAATTTAAATTAAATACTATATGTTAATGTAGATTCATAAAAATTTAATTATAAAAAATTTAATCCATATCATATAATCATCATTATATATAATTCTGTTTATGTTTATTTTTCACATGAAAATGTATTTCTCTAAAAAAAATTCTTCGTTGTGTCTTGAAATTTAATCTTAAATTAATATAATCCACTTATAGAAATTTAATCATAGAATGTTTATTCTATACCTGTAGCCAAGAGGTCTAAATTTTATAAATATGCCACTATTTTTGGTTCCTTATGAATAGTAACTATAATAACTATTTTGTCACCTCAGTAATGATAAATCTGGTAAATAAAGATAAAAATAAAGTGATGAGTACTAAAAATAGTCACAAAATTTTCCTTCAATCAATTATTTGAGTGGTTTTAGTATATAATCCTCAAATATTTTAATTAATAGATATTTTTTCCATTTTTCTCTGAAAATGACTTATATATTATTTAATGTAAATATAAAGTAAAAAATCACATACTACTATTTTTAGTATCAATGATATTTTGTAACAAAAAAAACACAAGTCTGTTTAAAAAAATTTATTTGAAAGATAATTTTTTTACCATGTTAATTTATTTTATACTTTTTATGATTAAATAATTACTATAAATTTGTACGCAATGCTGACTTAGTGCTGGTGCAAGGAGTAGAAAAATTTTGTAAATATTTTTCAAAACTCTAAATGTAATTCTTTCGACTGGGTTATAATATTTCTTTAATTTTATTTAAAAAATTGAAATTTTTCGAATTTTTTAATGGTTTATATTCAAAATCTATTTTTATCATGTCTTTTTTTAATTCAAATTAATATAATATTGCAAAAAATAGTATTAATGATATTTTATAAAATTATTTAAAAATTATAAAAAATAGTTCAAGAGATAAATAAGAATTATAAATGGTTTATAATTCCATAATTTCTTAATTTAATATCAAATTTTTAGTATATATATAAAATTAAATCCCTTTAATAATTAAAAATTCATTATCATGGTTAATGTAAATGTTATTTAACAAAGGGTCTATTCCAATGTATAAGTTTTAAAATAATATTTGAACCTATATAAATTTACTTTGATTATTAAATTAAGGCCATATACTTCTTATCCTAGATTAAATATCATTTTTAACCATTTTACACGAGTTAAAAATGTATTATTTCATAATATTTCTTGTATTTCTAAAAAATAAAAATAATGAATTTTTTTAATAAAAAGTATTTTATGAAACGATTTTAAAATAATAAAAATTATATATTCATCCAATTTAATTTTATATTGTTCAAAATATGAACCACTATTTATTTATAGGTCCTATTTATATTTGTATAAATATTATTGATCCCTAATTAATAACAAACATTTATATCCTGATAATTATGAAAATGATTAATTAAGGCCTCCAAATAAATAGATACGGCTGAAAACATAATCTAAACGTCCAAAAAATATATTATATGAGATAATTTCTACATATAATCATCCAATCATAAAATTACATCATTTGTAGCCACATTAACTTGAAAATTAATTTATATTAATTTTTTACTTCTAGAAATTCTAACAATGCGTTTTTCCCTCACATATAAAATGGAAACCCCTTTCCAAATCTCTCAACAGATCATAATTCATTTATTTTAGCCATAAAATACCCAAATACCTTATTAACACCCCTACCTCCATTATATAGGCTAATTTTCTTTGTGTAATACCAATATTAAAGGTCTTAAGGTGCAAATAAAAAGAGGTTATTTGAATAAAAATTATAGAATTTAAGATAAGGTTTTAGTTTTCTTTCTTATTATAACCTCTTAAAATAATATTCCAAGATTATAAAATTATAAAATCTGTATATTAGGTGTAATTATATTTTATTATATTAGATTTATTACCTATATCATACTGAACTTCTCTCATGTGGTAAATGAGTCCATCAATTGTGTGAACGAAGGGATTCTGCCTCAGCAACTGATTTAAACTATTTTCCATCACCTCTTATAATATATGATTATAATGATGTATTTTATGTATATATTTGTTATTAATTACATAATTATAATTATTTATTTAAAACATGTGATCAATTTTCCTACCATTCTATAAACTAAAAATTGATAATATTGTTTGTGTGTATGTGTTGATTACCACCTCTACAGAGCGATTTATTCTTTTTTTATCACCACATCACATGGAAGGTATATATAATTTACTTATAGTTATAATACTATATTATTTATATATGAATTATTTTATAAATATAAAATAATAATTACCTATTTTTCATCACTTCAAATAAAAATGAAAATGATACTCATTTGTATGCGTTTCCTACCCTCTCCACAGTTGTAACGTAATATATTTTTAATAAACATTTTTCATGGATTTTTTTAAATATTTATTTTTATAAAAATGATTATTATATAATGATTATTATTATTTGTATTATGGAATAATGATCCCTTTAACCTTTATCAACACAATGAAATTGTTTTGAAATTATGAACTAAACTTCTCAAAAAACACCAGATGTGGACATAACTGATTATGTAATTAAATATGTCATTGAAATAAATAAAAAAATGGTTTAGTGATAAGGTCATAAAAATGTAAAATTTTCATAAATAAATAAACAATTAATATTAGTTAATTATATATTAATTAAAGGATAATCATGGAAATTCATGACCCAACGTAATAGATTTCATCTGAATTTCCCTTCATTGTGGAAATTTTAGTTTTATGCACCTAATTTATTCTTTATGGTGAATATAATACCTTGTGGCATTTAATATAATGAATCACCCCCCTTTAAAATTATTTTATGTTTTAATTCAATTAATTTTCTTCAAGGACATTAATGATACCAAGTGGAATAGAATTTATAGACTCGATTTCATTTCATTGGGTTATATTCCTACTTCATTGACTTAGTTATTCCAGGATTATCTATGAATGGATATATAAATTATTTTATTCTATATTTAAATTTACTTAATCTTTTTTTAAATAATTTTATATAAAAACATCATGGATTAATAATCACAGGAAAAAAAATTAAGTTTGATGGGTTTTTCTTTGGCCCAATCTCATTCACCTAAGAAAAATTTCATGTTGTGAACCATTATTTACCTATATAGTTCAATTATTACCCATTAAATTACTTTTGAAATATTAATTAATTTAATTAATGTGATTTATATGTCCATATCATATTCTGTATTAAATGTATTTTTTGTTCAATGTTACCAAAGTGGTAAATGCATTATATTATAATCTGCATTATTTTTTATATTATTTATGTTCAATGTTCATTTTGGATGGTCATATGTTATTTTGTTTATTTTTCCATGAATATTTTAGTTTTCTATGTTTATAAAGGTGTTATAAATGTTTTATTTATATTTTTTTGCATTATTGATTAAATAAGCTTAACAAAAGCTGTTTGTAAGTGATATAGATATTTTATTTTTTAGAAAAAAATTATTTCCCTTCCATATCGTTGTTTTTTTAATGTTTTAAAAAAATTATTAATACATAATTTGATAAATATATTTTATTTGATCTACCACCTTATTTTAAAATGAATTAAAAGGAAATATTCTTAACATTTTTTGTAGGGTTCACTTTTGACTCTACTTACAAAATTTTGAAAAAAAATGTTTATTTTTAGCATTTATATCATCCCATAATTTTCCAACCATCATGACCATTATATAATTAATATTTTCATTTATAATATTAAAAGGTTGTTTTAAAAAAATTATATCCATAATATTTTGTAACATTTTTCAATGTTATTTTTAAAGTGGCATGTTTTTTCCTCACGAATGTTTTTAATTGATTTTTTAATGGTATATTTCTTCATAAATGACAAAACCCCTTGATATTACTTATTGATCCATTGTGGTTATATTTTAATGATATAATCCTTTTTCTTTATCTTGATAGACTATATGATAGTTTAATGGGTTTTTCTCATGTAACGCATTTCTTTACCACAGGTTAATCATGTTATGAAGGGAATAATAGTTTTTTATGTGATTTTATGATGAAATTCAAGCTTTATGTGATATATTCATGTATGGTAATTAAAAATTATTGATGATGAAGAGTAATATTTATAGGTATTATATAAAATGGGGATCCAGATACATTTTTTGATATAGGGTGATCTGAATAGATCTTATATATATGATTAATCGTGACACATATTATATAAACAGGTGTTTCCAACACAGATTATATGAATAGTTAATCCTAATATCTATCTACAATTTATTGGGTAATAATTTCATATAATAATGAATACAAGTAAATACTTAAATAAAATGATAATAACCACATAATAGGTTACATTTAAGAGAATATGGGTATCAACCAGGTAAGGTTATTCCATCAGTAATGGTTCCTATAAGGGTTCTGTTAATATAATATTCCAAGATACAATAAAATTTTATCTATTCTTTCTATGCATTTCAAATAGTTCCATTTATTAATATTGACATCACATGGAATGTGATTATAAATTTTTATGTTACTCATGACTTTTTTTAAATCTTTAATACATGTATTGTGTTTTTATGATCTAGTTTTTATATGGAAAATTTTTATTATGTTATACCATTATATTTTGATATAATCAACATATAATTTTGTTCATATTATAAAAAATAATGAAATGGAATTATAAATTTTATTATACTCTTACTGAGTGTTTAATATCACACTTCTTACATTTCGTTTTCCCTATGTTTTAATGAATTTATTAACAAGTTATGACCAATAAGGATAGCTATCTGTAAATATCTTAGTGGGAGATGATATAGATTTTTATAAACCAGTTATTTATGTATCCATATTGTTATGTCATATTTTTTTATTAATTCCAGAAAACTATAAGCCTAAACTATATTTGTATATACATAAGAGATCCAAAATTTTCTTTTTAAGTTATATGTTTTGGATGTTTGAAACTGGGTTATTTTATTGAATCAATTCAGAAATGAAATGATTATGTTTCTAACACTGGATCTTGGAGTGAGGGTGTGGGGTTTTTACATAAGGTAATAGTAGATATATTTTTGATATTCTTAATAAGGAAGAACTTTTAATATTCCAAATAGATTTTACCATAAATTCATCATTTAAACAACATGTGTACGGTCTCACAATTCCAAGAATACTTATTTTTCTTAACTTTATGTATCAAATGGTGTCATACCCAATGCATTACTTTTAGGTATGGATCATATGTTCCTTAGATTTAATTTTTTATTTTTATCCCACAAAATTAGTTAACATTTAAATCATGATATTTCAGATTAAATTGGTTCTATACGGTTATCATGTGGTTAGAAGTAATTATGCAATAACCATATAGAAATGTCTACAACATTAGTTGAGTAATTTTTCATAGTTGGCACACTGTTTTCAAAACCATACATACCAAACATTCAAGTTCATTGGTGATGTAGTGTTGAACTTAATAGTTAGTTCATGGTTTCGTAAACGATGTGGCCTACCTAGAAACATCAAAATGAGAAATTATCAAGTTTCACTCATTTGTTTTAAGGCCTATAACGCCATATTTTTTAAAATTTGACCCACATCTTTCTCCAATGCATGAGTTTCCTCCACCATTTCCTATTGGATTAATTATTAAGTAATTTTTATTATATTCATCAAGTAATCACTGAATTAAGTCATCCACATTATTTAACATTTTTTCACCTATTTTTTATGTAATTAAATATTCCCCAATTAAAAGGAAAATTAAGAATCCTGATGACCTACACTATTAGTGACAATTTTAATTTTTATGGTTTTCCCATACATCTATAGGATCCCTGAGGAAGTAATAAGTAGATCATTATCTCATGTCACAAGTTTCTTCCGGTTCATATTGGTTTGGCTTGGTTAATGTAGGTGGATTCATGTAAAAAATTATATGAAAAAAATATAGTTTTGTATTTTTATAATATTTTTTTAATAAATTAAATAAATAGTAGGATACTGTTTATTTTTGATCATACACCTCATGATTTTCTAAAATATTTTCTCCGGGACTAAGAAATAAAATGGGTTCAAATGAATTTTCTATAATATTAATGAAAATATATTGGGAAATTTAATGGGACAAATTATTAAATTGAATGTAACTAGTTTGAAATAGAATTTTAACATGGGAAATCAGGTATCTATGTGGGGAAGACACCTGTTATGTTTCCCTTTTGAATTAACATACACTATAATCCTATATTAGACTAATATCATGTTTGTGCTGTCAGGTATGGGATGCAACACACTACTAGTCCAAACCATGTACTTTTTATGGTTGGTTGTATTAGGTGTCATGGTATGGATTACACCATACCACTGGGCCATGGAATGACATGATTGGTAGTTTTTGTTCACACATATATTCCCAATTAGTTGAAAATATAATATACGAACACAAAATTTCCAAAACCATATTTGGCTTAGGTCTCTCCCATGGTGCATGATTATGAAATTTTTTACTTTCATGGTATCGGTATCCATTTATAAATTGGATAACCGTATAATTAGTTTTATCTCCAAAAAAAATTAAATGCTTCTTTTATATTTTTATTTTATACAAGCATTCTTATTTCATTTCTAAAAAGGTTAAAACAAGAAATTTATAGTGGGGTCGCACTGGTCTTGTGTGTCTCATACCCAATATTTAAACAATGGGTGTATGTGGACATTCTTGAAAGATTTAGGAAAAGGAAGGATGCCATGTGTAGTTAGAGTGTTCTGTTACTAGTAAATATTGGGTAGATAATGGTGATTTAGATTGAAATTGACCCTTATGTCACTCGATATGGGTATCAATTTTATTTTATTTTGGGGTTTATTGATGTATATTGTATAACCCACTCGAACTCCATCTTGTGTATTTTGTGTTTGGTTGAATATCTAACTCAAAATTTTGACTCTCTTGTGGATACATTATGGATTATGGTAACACATGGTTCATTGTTTCACTTATGATTTTTTATTTATTAGTTTTTTTTTATTTTCTATACTAATATTGTAGAATTACATTCCATGTTATTACAAGGACATTCCAGGTTCATGGATTAAACCCATGTAATGATTTTGTTTCCAAAATTGTTCCTCAATTTTTTTCTATATTTAAAGACACTAGTTTATTTCATACGAGGATTAAAAATTCCCTTCAAGACATTTTGTGGGAAAACACTGGTGCCCAGTTTAGGGGGATCCTACAATTTCCATAAAAACTGTATCAAAGACACTTGTTTTGGATCTATGTTACATTAGATGATGGGATAGAACATATATAATATTTTATAGGATAAAATACAAGGTATGAATGATTTTTGGACCAACACTTTTAGATTCCTCAAATACGGATGCATCAGGTATTAGAAGGGTGGTTTTGTTCATGGATTTTTGTTACCCTTCCCTTTTTATTTGCAAGGCTGAGTGGATAACCATGTAAAAATACCTAGATTCAGGTAATGTTGTGAATTGTTACATTCCCCTTGTTTATTATTTAATTTTATCTTTGATAATTTTACATATTACAGGTCAATGATTTATTATTGGTTTTTATGTTTTTCTCTTTAAATATTTCATTTATCAACATGCTCCCTAAAAGGTAACATGCGCACCAAAAAATGATGCTAATGGTAACAATGTATGAGATACCCCATTGGTCGATCAGGACCTTATTGACATAGTGGCACATATTATTCATATTATGTTCCATGGGGTGGGTTATAAACTCTCTCTATATAAAGATATCATATATAGTTATTGAGAAGTATCAATCATAGGAATTCTCTATGTATTGGCATCCCTCACCCTAAGGAAGAAATTATCCACAAAAATTTTAGGTTTGTATGGAAATAACTGAGAGAATTTTTTAGTTCCATAGGAATTTGTCTTCCATCAATGTGAAATGTTTTTCCATCATTCCTAAAGGTATAAATTAGATATGATGTTAGTCGATAGTTTACGTATAGTAGTATAGGCACCTATAATGGAAGGATTTCAATGTGGTTTTCACCAAAAAGTTTTATCTAAGCATGAGGGAATTAGAAAAGTCATGTGAATTTGTTTCTCTCCCACAATGTGAAAGAACAGTTATGGAGTATGAGAAAAATTCATTAATCTTATCCTTTTCTTCACTAGAGTTACCATCAAATGACAAATTGAAGTCCTAAGGATTGGAAATTGGTCTTTTTTCTGACATCTGATCATATTTCATTCTCTTGAATCTCAAAACATATGTTAATGTTGTTAATCATGTATTGATAGTAGATATTTATTAGTAAGGGATGTATGGAATGAATAGTGTTACTTATTTATCTTATGAAAGTAGAAATATTACATAAAAGAATAAATTGGACTGTGATAAGATGATAATAGTGGGTAAAAGTTTCTCAAGGAACATGTCATATTTTTCTACATCAGTGGCTTCTAGAGGTGCATCTCTTATTATTTACTAGTGTGGAAGACAAAGAATACATTGGACTTGTGTCAAGATACCCTGGGTTATTATCATTATAGTTTTTTTTAGTCTATTTTTAGACGATATTTAAATATATCTCATTTATCTAGGTTGGGTTCCTTGTTGCCTAAGGGATCCACAATTCAGTCCTATGTCTTTATTGAAATAGGATCATGATTTCAAGGATGTGGAGAGGGGGTCAACTCTTTATATGGTCAGACTCATCATATAGAATATCACCAAACCAATATAAGTCTATAATGTTATATTTATATGATCATTTTACATACAATGGAGCCAACTCTTTGGATTTTGTGTCATGATTGGTGAAAGTGAGAGGTATCATAAAATTAAATCCACTATAGTGATTTCTTTAATTGTTACCAGTTTTTATTCTAGTTTATCTCTACTTGTGTTGTTTAATTATTTAAACATTCAGTAAAACTTTTTTTATATGTTATAAAGATCATGTAACCCCTCAGGAAGAAGATGTAAAAATTCCTATGGTATCTGTATTGTGTTGTTACCATTTGATAATGGTAGCTAGAGTGTTATTTCCTCATCCTTTCTATTAATTCTTAGGATCTAATTTTTTGAATTAATTTTATGTTAACATTGTATTCCTATGTTTATTGTCAATAGTGGAAAGTGTTATTCGCTACTCATAATGGGAATCCCCATGTGTTCTAATGGTATTGGGATCTATGACTAAGTTAGGCAGGATTGGTTCTTTTGAATGTGTGTATTATGGTTTCCCTATTAGAATATCTCTTATCTTTGGTCAGTGATATAAATTTTAGTTTCTAAATAAACCCTATACATGATGGAGTTTCCATCTATTAAACTTCTCAAATATACATCCCAAGGTAGGAAATTGAGTTTTATATTGATTCTATTTTCCAAATATTGTCGATTTATTTTCCATCATAACAAATAAAACATATGGATCTGAATGATTTACTGATTCAATACGATGTCCTAGAAGAAAATGGATTCATCAACCAGAGTGTGTCCCCTTACATTTATCTAATTCCCTTTTCTAAGAAGTTGGATTGGAACCTTCACATATGCATTAATTATTGGAATCTAGATTGGGTAACCATTAAGAGTAAGTACCCCTATACCTATATTTTTTACCTCTCTAAACAATGGATGGGAGAAATGTGGTTTTAAAATAATTATCTACAGTAGAATTTTTACTATGTCAAAGTGAAGAAATTTGATGTTCCCAATATGGAATTACATTGAACGTAGGCTATATTGAGTACATATTAATAACAGTTAGGATTCCTAATGTTTCAATAGTCATTATATAATTGATGAAAAATATATTCCTCTAAAAATTGATTCATTTAGTGAATTATTTTTGGATGATATCATAGTCTATTCTAAGACTGATGAGGAACATTACCGTCTTTTTTAGGATATCGTTGGGAGCCCTACAGAATCACCAGATCTATATAAAACTACCCAAATGTTTTTTAAGATTATACAAATCAATTTTATATAGGATTTGGTGTCCATAAAGGTAATATTAGATATTCTTAAAAAAAATAAATGATGTTATGTATTGGTAGGAGGTGAGGAATGATATTTAAAAGTAAATCTTTCATGATTGGATAGCTAATACTAGTGGTTTATCTTGGACTTCTCTAAATTGAAATTACCTTTAATTGGAATCACCTAGAAAAGGGGTGAAATTTATATGGAATTAAAAATCCATATCCTCATTTAGTAAGCTGAAGTTGTGCATAACTATCTTTAAATCAATGATCTTCCCATGATAGATCTAATTGGTACTAGATGGATTTATTTTTGAGAAACCTATTTGAATTTTAGATACCCATTATAAGGTTCACTACATTAGATCAAATCAATTATTTCATGTATTATGGCATTAATGATCTTATTAATATGAGATATGGATGAGGGAATCTCATTTGAGGGGGAAATGGCCTCATTAATTCATGGGTATAGCAATTATATGACTTTCTAGGGATAGAAAGTTAAATGTGTTGGAATAGTGGGTTCCCTAGTCCCAACCTGATCAATAATTATAAATTCCCATATCATTTATATAGTGATTTGTTCATGATGTACTCTTACCATAATAGTGTTTATATTTCTATATTATCTATTTATAAGGTATTTTTTTATATATTATTCATCATTTCAATAAGATATATCAATTCCCACGGTATAATAAGTACCTAGATATGCAATGAAAATAATATTAAGCATCTATCCAATGGTCTAGATACATTATACTAACTGCAAAAAATAAATGTTTTACTATTAGTTTTTGGTGGATCATAAGCATTGATACTTCCTATCATTATGTTTGTACATGGTTATCTCTAGTAGGATATATCATGATGACATACCTATCAATAGGAACACAACATGTTTAAGATGTCATTGGTTATTCCTATATATGAACATGTGTATTAGTATCCAAACATGATATCATTATCATTGTGTTCCATTTGATCATGTATATTGATTATATGAAAAACCCATTGCATTAAATACATAGTGAGGTAGATTCAATTCCATGTGTTTTTTGTGGTATTTAATTGGTTTAATGATCATGATAAAAAAATTTCCCTTTCAATTTTATGAATGGATATATGTAGCCTAGGTGATTAGGATAGTGGTACTTTCACTAAATCCATGGTCACGGTTGGATAAGGTACGGATAGTGACACAAGTGTGTATCCTTCATTATGAGATATCTTGAGTAAAAAATATTATATTAAACAATGTGTGTTTATTGGATGGTTTTTGTTTCTATAACTAATACATAACACTTTAGGGGCCTTGATGGTTTGCTATACTATGCTCATGGTCTGTGAATATTTTTCACTAATACTAAGATAAGGGACTATGTGGTCACACACAATAACATATTCAGAATTCATCCCTATTCAGGTGAATAGGTGTTTGGGACACTGTTGTCTCTACTATGGGGTCTGAGAGTTGTCCTTCTTTTAATAATAATACTAGAATAACTAAGTTTATTATTATTTGAGTATAGAAAAATCATATTGAATTTATTTACTAAAATTATTCACATGGTATTAATTGAATACATAGAAAAATATTATACAAAAGAATATTTTGTTAATAATCAATGTTCATTTAATATCTGTGGTAATTACATGTCAATTTAATTAATCTATTTTATCATTTAATATATTTACTATATACTAAAAGTATGTTGTAAATATAAAAATTACATTCTGAAATAGTTAGTAAATCATAATGTACAATTTATCACTGGTTTTTTGGTTGTTGGATATACAATTGTAGGGGACCCCTTTCTAGATATTTTACACCCACTATATAATAAGGGGATGAGATATTTTAAAATTATCATTAAATAATTTGGAATTGAGTGATCATTTATATTCTTCCAACATCCTTGAGAGATGAAGGCTTTATCTGAGCTATTAGTCCAAGAATTTCTTTACAAATTGAAGAGAAAAGATTGTGGTTATCATGGCAACATTGATAGAATCATCATAGCTTTTCACAAGCACACATAATTCGATGATTGAAATCTAATCATATTTTTGAAGCATGTGTGGATGATCTAGAGTGGTTTAAGCTTAGAACATTCAAGAAAAGGTGGATAGAAACTATATACAGTTAATCATGCCACTGATTCCAATGAGGTAAACATTTATTTAAATTCTTTTCATATTATTTTCACATATGATTCTTCAAAATCTAATACGGATTAGATTATGAGATATGATGATGTTTTCTCTCCCTAGTGGTGAATATTTTCAAATCCCTGGCTCACTGAATTTCCATGTGCACTATGATACATGATGTATGGTTGGTAGAATTGTAACACCCACAATTTTACTTTCCATTATGGACCATCTATTCCTTGGATTTTATTTTTGATCATTCATAACTAAGTATTTTACCTTTTTGGTCTTCATATTTTTGTAAAAATATGTCTTTAAATGATTATTTCATGTTTACATGTAAACATGTGGACACCATTCAACACGGTATTTAACATTATTAATGGAATGTTAATGTTTTATATATGGTTTTCCAAACCATGATGACCAATCATCCATGTGATTAGGTGACATAGTGTTGACATTCATGGTGAGTGCATAGTTTGTAAAACCATGTGGTCTACCTAGAAATGAATAAAAATAAAAGAAATAATTTGGTTTCATCCTATGAAGTTTTTTCCTATAAACCAAAATTCATACCCCTAGTTGACTCTCAACTCTCCCACATGAATAAGGAACCTCATTCCATCCCTCTTGGATCAATTTCTTGGGGTATTTTGATCATATTCATAAAGAAATCACATATTTTAGTGATCTCAGTAATTTATTTTGATACTAAACCCTTTTTTAAATGATTTCTCACTTTATAAAAGATAGGATGATCTGGGTTCAATGTTTCACAATGTTATTGGTGTCAGATTTGATTTTTATAATTTATTCTTTCTTCTCTATGTCACATTTGACATTCTATATAGATTTCCATCATAAGAAAGTAGTTTTCATGAGTTTCTTTGTGTTTTTCTTGGTCAAAGGTAGATTTTTTTCTTGTGAATAACTTGTTTTGTGAAACAAATATTCGTATTATACTTTGTAAAGTAATATTTTATTAATTAAAGATATATTTTTTAGTTTTAGTAGTTGGTTATATACCCATGGTTGTTTTAAAATTTTTACATGAATTTAGAAGTTAAATGGAATAGAGGACTTGTATTTTAAATTATTAATGGAAATTTCTTATAGACTATGGATTAGAATAATTTTTTGAAAAGGAATTTGACATATTTGAAATTGAATTGGCATATGGGACATGGGTATATAAGGGTGGAATACTAGTGTTAAGTATCCATTCTAAATTACACAAAACTAAATAACAATGTTATACTTGCATTGAAGTCCTTAGTAGTGTGTATGTGAGGCAGCACACCCCTAGTAAAAAGAATATACTCGTTATTAGTTGGTTGGATGTGGTGTCATGGGATGGGTAAAAACATACCTCTAGCATTCCCATTACCTCCATCGTGTTTTTTGAACATGCTTGGATTTAACAATAGCTTAAATATTGATAAGTGATCCTAGAATTCATGTATAATTATGAAACTTAGGGATCCATTATTTTGTCATATGAGCCTCAACCCAGTTGGTGAGGTCTCTCTATTTCATCCACAAGACCCAGGTTTAAAATGGGGAGGGACATAATTTTGGGTATGATATTAGTACAGTAGCAGGTACTGTGCAGGTACTGTAGTAGGTACAGTATCAGGTATTTTTTGGTATTATAGTAGATTGAACTATTAACCTTGGACCACCGGTTTGGACTTGGAGTCTTTAAGGCCTTCGGGCCACCCATTCCGTTGGGTCTGTAAAAATTTTGGGTTATCTCAAGGCCTTCGGTCCACCTCAAGTCCTTTAGGGCCACCTGATATTCAGATGCCCAAATAGATTCTACAAGGAACAAGCTTTAGAGAAAGATTCAATATCCAGACACATTCAACAAAGGAAGGCTAATAGATTTTGAATAATGAGTGGGTATCACATTTCCATATTTACTAGGCATGTTCATAACTGCACATGATAGCTAGTCGAACAACCATGCAAAGATGGAGAGATCATCACGATGAAGATACTGGGGAGGGGTGGTTTCAAGTAGTCATAGTCTATATGATTTTCTTATTAATTAGGGGTCTTATAATGTCTCTATGACTATAGGAAATGAAATCACTATGACTATGAGACTTTTAAGGGTTCCACCTCAACCCTAGAAAGGGGGGTTATCAAAAATCAATAAAAAATAAGTTATTCAGGCCATTCAGACCAGTTTTTTGTGTTTTTGGAATATTATTTTCATGGATTTGGTTTTTATTTATGAAATTTTTAAGCATGATACTATATTTCATCCCTATAAAAGTAAAATGTTTACTTTCATGTTTTTTACATCAAACTATAATTTTTTTTGTTTTGAGAACAAGGTTCACTTGTGAAATGCTTGGTGGGATCCTAATGGGATGGGGATTATCACAACACAAATGCACCAAATATTTGTATTTAGACATTGTTTTAGAAGATTCATGTAAAGAAAGGACACCGCATGGTGGAGGTGGGTCCTCTTACTTTTGGATATTGGGTTTCTAATGGTCACATGGTGGATTATAACCATCGTGTCACATGGATATCAGTATCACTATTGTTAATTTTTTTCTTGGGAATTCTGATTTATATTAAATTGAATAACCATTATACATCCCATCACATTCATGTTTTATTATATATATCTATTCTTCTTTTGACTCACTTTTATAGATGATGGCTATATATGGTTTATTATTTCTCTTCTAATTTTTGAGTCACTATTTCAGTTTTATGATATTGATAGTTGGTGATTGTCTGTACTACCTTTATAGCCTGACATGCCACATTATGGAAAATTCATGTCGATTTCATGGTACAAGCCTATTTGGTGATTATTTTGGGGAGAAATGTTCAAACTGTGTGTTTCTCAATTCGCAAGAACATTTTTCTATCCCACAGGGATCAAGAACACCCTTTGGTCCTCATTATGGGTGGGCTTGAGATCCTAGATTAGGTTTTTCCAAGGTTTTTTTTGAGAGACTGTACTCCATGAAAAAAAATTCTAAATTATTTCTTTTTATTCATTTAATAATAGCTAGGTTAAATCTTTATTAAATTATATAGAAAATATCATAATTATTCTTATAAAAATATTTTCATATAAACAACTAGAAAATATTCTTCACAACTATATAGAAAAAATAGTGACAAATCAATTGTAGTGTGGAACTATTTCTTCTAGCGTGATGTAATTTGAATTTATAAAATAATTCTCATCTAAATTTTTATTTCTCGTAATTCTTCACCACATGATATTTTAATTTTGAGTAAATAATATGACATCCTCAATCCATCTCATGAAAAAATATCATGTATTATATCAATTACATTAAAGAGTAATTCATAGACCATCATATTTAAGATTTACACATATCATTCAAAATTTCTCCATTTACAATAATTTTTTAACTATTAGACACATCATTTTCATAATGTATCATAATCATAAGAGTAAAAGAGTCATGTTATTATTTTTAGTTCCATTAATTTTTAAAATTTACTATTTAAATGATTTTTTTATGCGTAAACAACTCTTACCAAATCACTAAATGACATATACATTTTCAGCATCACACCTGCAAAATCAATTTTTACACATATGTTTCTCATAGTGGATTTAAGATGACTCCTATGAAAATAATGATAACTATTATGAATTCAGTGTGACATTATGAATTTTAAAATTTATAAATCTATGATGATGAATAAAATTAGTGAGATAACCATTAAATTTTTTTCAGATAAATCGTACTTTTTATAGACTCCTACACCAACCATAGATAAATATTAAATTTTACAACATATTTATTCCACATATTAGTAAGGTTCCTCTCATTCATATAATTCCACTCTCAACCAAAAATAATATCTTCTGTGTCTAAATGAATCCTATGAACTTTATCTATGATTTATTAAAGGGGATGTCACTAATTTTATGATATCTACACAAGATGAATCATAAAAAATCATGGGATGACACTCAAGGTATCATGACATTTTTTATTTTGCCTCATCTACATTCAAAACATTACATATGAAGGGAAAATTGGGCATTTAAAAAAATTATGTTCTATGAGAAAAATATATTACATATAAAACTTGATATGATAAAATATTATAAAAAATCCTCAAATCGCCTCTTGATTTGTTAATCTACATCATAAAATGTCAAAAATACTTTTAATGAATTTGTAAGATATTATAATGTTCTCAAATCTCCTCAAATAATTTCTAATGTCATAATGAATATTTATACTCAATTTTAAGTATTCAATGAACCTCTACTACCATAACTCTTCCTGTATAAAATTAATATTCTTTGTACATAAATATAAGAGATATTCTATACTATTTACAGTATATTCGTTCTTACTAATCCTTAGACGGTTTCTCAATATTTCAGTCATCTTTTTAACTTTTTTATAAAATCTATCTATCTATTCAATATCTAGTAACTCCAAAATCATAAAAAAATATTATATATATTGATTTCATACCAGAATCAATGCTAGTAATTAATTCCTTATAAATAATATATATAATAATTATATATATAGCTACTACCTTGAATGTACATATCCATGTTCTCCAAAATAGTAGTAGTTTATTCCTATTGTCAAGGGAAACATCTTCAATCATCTTTATTAGGATCTTCCTCCATTACCAAATTGAAATTTTTATATTCTATTGATAATAAATGATATCCAAATCTATTTTAATCTTCTAAATTCAAATCTTCATTTATTTTCAATACATTAAAAGATTTAAAGAACTAAATACTAATATTTGTTATGTAGTTATAATTATAACCCCCTTATTGATAATTTATAAAAAGTTGGAGAATAGAGGGAAATATTAATCCTATATTTATCTTAATTGATTTGAAAATTCATTTAGTCTCCTTGGTTCTCCACCTTTAGTTAATCTCCCCCTTTCTTAAGATATACTATTTGAGAAAAATAAAAGATGATTTTTTTGGAGAATAATGGATTCCATTTATACATATCAAAGAGCCATCAATTAATCAAATACTAGTCTATGTGAGGAATATATTGTGTTGAAAATATGATTAAATAATCTTGAAAAACAAATCTCCATAAACTGTCCAAAATGTCACACCAACCCTAATTTCACTTCCTAGGGGATATAAAAACATATTTCTCAAGATATTTTATGAATAATTTATTTCTTCCCATTAAAATAAATTTTTTATTCAACAATGAATTCTACTTTATGAAATTTTCTATCATAAACCAAATACTGATAGTAAATTTTATCATAATACCTTAAATTCATCTTTTTACAGTGCTTTTCAGAATTCCAAATATTATCATGAAAAATGAAACTCATGGAGCTTGTTTATTATTTAAGCTTCCTATTAAGTTATGATCTTACTTAATCTCTATAATGACTGGTTTTATTTCAAAAAAGAAACTCTATATATAATATTTTTGTTCCATTTAAACATATTTTAGTAAAAAGTATACTATACAAAATTATAAAAGATTTATAGATCAAATTTTTTTATAAATATTACAATATTCTATCAATAAACCCATTTTATATATCCCCTTAAATTCAAAGAATTTAGACATGATAGTAGTTGTCATGACCTGACCCAACGGGGTTCGAGTCATGACTCCCCAATCCCGCCTCCAATAGGCCAGGGGATGGTGACTAGTGCTGAGTTGGATATCACACAAATGGGAGGCATTAGCCTAAGGTACCTCTATACACGCACCCACATACACCTCCATGAAATAGTGTAGAGATATATAAAACTAAAAAGAAAATGAATGCAGACATCTATCCCAAACCAGAGTGAAATAGAAGTATAAAAGGGAAACAACATGGCCTGCCAAAAGAAAACTGCAAAAGCTTCCAACCTGCTCAGAAGGAGGGGATCACTGTCAATAGAATATGTCGGTATGCTCCACGGCACAGCTCCAATAAACACCCCGATCAGTCTCACTCACTAAGATCAGCCTGCTCCGGGTCCTCCTGGGACTCCGCAGAAAGGTCTTTGGTTTGGACAAGACACAAACATGTGCAAGAAAAGCCCATGTAGGGGTGAGTATAAAAATACTTAGTAGGCACTCCAAAACGCCAAAACAAAAGAGATAAACTGAAAGGCAATAGTCCGCTCATCCTAGCCAGAGAGAACCCATATGAGAGAAAAACTCCATCTCATGACCATCCTCGTATAAACACAAATAGTCAGCTCAATCCTGGTGTATGCCCATAAATACACCTTGAACAACCGCTCAGGTATACACCCAAACATATATCTCGAATATCTTCCCAGGTATACACCCATACATATACCTTGAAAATCTTCCCAGGTATACACCCATACATTTACCATGAACATCCAGATATACTCAGCTCGTGCACCAAGCCACATGAAGTACCGACCTCATCACAAGAAACGATTCACAAAAAGGAGAGCACACTCCATGATCACTTTCATCTCAGATGACACTTGTCCGAGAGATACACTCCAACGGGTCCCACACAAACAACTCAAACCCTCACCCAAGAGATCACGCTCGTCGGATATCGTCACTGAGGAAACCCTGCTGAAAAAACATAAACACAAAACTCCTCAGATAGGGGAAAACTCCTAGAGTCCACTATCGGATACCAGAACCCACACCAGTATACGAAGATTTCATAGATAGGGGATCACTCCCAGGGTCCACTGGGAGATACCACAACCCCGATATGGCATTCGTAGATCTCATAAATAGGGGATCACTCCCAGGATCCACTGGGGGATCCACAACCCGATCTAGTGCACTTCAAAAACACATTACTCATAAAAAGGATTGTCGCTCGTGTAAAGGTAGTCACAACAATACCGGAACACTATCTAGTATAACTTGCGATGTAGGGGATCGAATAGAAGATGCACAAACCCTAAAAAAACCACACAATGAGTAGGAGATCATAGAACCAATGATACCTCAACCCCACTATAATTCTAATGATGAGTAGGGGATCATATACCCAACGATGCCACAACCCATATGAGAATAGCCCACTCCATATGGGATCATATTCCCGATGATGCCACAAACCCTACTGAGCACATCCCACTGTGTAGGGGATAATATTCCCAATGATGCCACAAACCCAATAGGGTTAACCTACAAAGTAGGGGATCACTGCCCGTGGATAAGGGGACAAAATGATACCAAGAACCCAATCTAGGAAAACGATGCTAGAGGATCCCGCTCCAGGCCCACCGGAGGATGCCACAACTCTAATGGATTAAACATCCCATCAAGAGGATCATAAACCTATACTAAGGTTGTGATGTCATGAGAACTCTCATAGGAACAAACTAAGGGAGTACCCTCAACCACTACTGTTCCAAACATTGCTAACCCAACAGACCCGCAACAATGCCACACCGCGCACCTCCATGGCTGATACTGAGGCCACAATCGTGATCCATATAGAAAAACACGCAGGATAGGCTGTTTACTCGTCTAAAATAGAAAACTGGTGAAAAAAGAACTATTAACCATAGCTAGCCCATGTGGGGAACACACTATGATACCGAAACATATCAAGAAAAACATACCACTGTGATCCCCTCGGAAAAACACACAGGATCGATTACTCAATCGCCCAAAACGGACACCAGGTGGAAAAGTCATGTTTCTCTGTAAACGCTGGAACCTGGCCTCATGGGGACCACACCTTGTTCTCGGTCCCAACACCCGGAAACTATCTTGAAATGTATTTTCTACCATCAGGGTCTCAACCTCACTGACGTCACATCATTTCAACACTCCGTGCAGGAGTTATGGCAGATCGAAGTTGAAAATAATAAAATATTATTATTATTTTCAACGTTTCATGGCCCCAGGACAAAAAACTGACTTAAAAAATTTTCTAAATAATCTAAAGTGGTCCATATCAACTCAAGATTCATGTCGCCGCAAATGGCTCTCAAATCAGACTTCCCGTTTGCGAGTTACGGGGGTTTAAAGTACCCCCGAAAAAACCTAGCTGGAGCACCACATGCCTCGCCGGAAACCACGGTGTCAGCGTTAGAAACCACTGCACCGCTGCCGAATATCGCTGCACCGCTTCCATAAATCACCCCACCACCGTCTTGTTGCTGCAACTTCACCAGAATCCTCCATGGCCACCGCCCTCACCGCCGGAAAACTAGTTTTTCCACCGGAAAACATCCGGGAGCCACCGGGATCACCCTGATGCTCCAAATTCAGATCTGAAACATGTTTCGGAAATCTCGGGACCCGAACTACACAACCCTTACAAAAAATTGAAGAAGAAAAAACACAAATTCAAGATCTTGGATTTTAATCCTCAAACATCCTACTTCACGAGCAAAACGCAGAAGCTCTATCTTAGATCCACTCTCCAAAGATTCTACTGCACGATCTAGGAGCTTTCGCCGTCGGAATTCGAGTTCGTGGGCGCTTCATTTGCTCAAACTGGTAGATCGTCATAGAAACGAAGGAGGAAGGAGGAGGATCCTCTTTGGTGCACAACGAAGAATAAAGAGGGGATTTTTATTTTTTTTTATTTTTTTTATTTTTTTATAAAAACTTAATTTTAACTCCTCACCAACACACCTCTGACCTGGCACCCAGCGCCGACTAATATTCTGTCTCACCTATTGAAAAAACGGCTTTCTAAATGCAACAGAACAATAAGAATTGTGATCTAATACTCCATTTATGAGTTATTCGAGGTGACTCTCATAAATAAACGTTTATATTTATTTATGAAAATTCCCCTGGTGGCTTTCTCCACAGCAGGCCCACGCCAACAAAGTTTACACCCCGCCTATAGTAAATAGTACGCTCCAAATGCAACTGTGTCATTATATTAGAGTTCTGAGCTACAGTTTAGGATATAACACACACCCACCATGTGTATAGTATAAAAATACTTAATATTTTAATAAAATTAATTTCGATCACACCAAGGTTCGGAATCACACGCCATCTTCATGCCTAGCTCTAGAATTATTCATAGGAATATTCCAAATTCTAATAGAGCCAAAACCCAGGTCTCTACATCTTACTCACCTTTGAAAAAATTTTCCCCAAAAAGCCATAAGCATTAGGAAAGAAATTGGACCCTCAACTAGGTCTCCCACGCCAGCGAGTTCGCCAACAAAAACCTCTGCCCGGACACATAAGTCATAGGGAATCATCCACCACACCTCAACACTATCCGCATTGGGAGGCACTGACTCGCCCGCACGGTTTTTATCGCGATACAAAAACGCGTCTCGGTGGAGGAAGGATTCTTCTTCCTGATGCATTTGAAGCACACCAAACAACACCCACATGGGGTCTTACCAATTCCCTGAACAAAACTCGAGCAAACAACAGAAAGAGAAAAGTACCGCTAAATAGTGTCTATCAAAGCTACTACCAAAAGTAGAAAAGACAAAAGGTGTACCTCTATCCATCTGCAGAGCCTCAGGGTCAACAGTCTCTCGGGCATGCAGTTGTCCTCTCCCTCTCCCTCGAGATCTTGGAGCTGTTCATAGAACACCTGGGGGTGTTGGTTGTGGAATCTGATACCTCCTACCACCTCCCACTAATGCATCAGCCCCATCGCCACATTCACCGCCCTGCAGACCTCCATACTCGAGAAGTTGCTACTGCCAAAGAGGCCTATCGACCGACTCCTTCTCAGCAGCATGACGGGACATACAATCTCTAGTAAGATGTCCCCGACCAACACAAGTGTAAAACCACCTCTCCTGCGGTTGTCCAATACTGGCATGCGAGCCCTGTGAGCCTTAAACCATAGATTATCCATCCTGGGGTCGCCTCCTGAAACGTCAGCCACGTCCAGACCACTGCGCCTGCCGCCGGCTACCAATTGTCGAAGTCTCACCTGCCACGTGCCCCACACTGATGGGCTGAATATGCTCAACCAGAAATCACTTCACCACCAAGGCTCGCTCCAGCACTCCAGTATAGGTAGGAAGACACAAGGAAACCACACCTGTCTGGATGTCTCTTTGTTGGCCATGCTCGAAGGTCAAAGCTCTAAAGAACGGGTCTCGAACCATATCTAGGGAGTAGCACAACAGGTCTGTAAACCTCACTGAGTACTCTTTCACGGTCATGCCCTCTTGTCGATGCTGTAGAGTCTCCTAGATCCGCACTGACCTCAGCATCACTGAATAGAACTCTTTCCGGAAGAGCCGCTCAAACTCTGCCCATGTGAGCGTCTCCTCATCGTGGGACTGCATCACTATGCTCCAACATCGCCCAGCTGAAACTTGAAAAAAGGCTCACCACTAAGACCACCATCTGATCAGGAGGTGTACTCACTATGTGGAAAACTCGGGTGACTACCTCAAACCATTCATCAGCTGCCTGGGGTTCTGGATCACCCAGAGACATCAGAGGTCACTACCCCCGGAACTCTTGCAGAGCACTCATCCTGGGTGCAATCTCATCCTACCCTACTGGAACAACCATATGCTCTACAGGTGGTGGACCCTCAGGCGAACCACCTAGAGGTCTAGCCTCAGAACATGCACCCTTCCCCCTCAAGGCCTCTACTCGGGTTGGATTTTCAGCACAACCACGTTTTGGAACCCCTGTAGCGGTCATTGTGGATTCATCTTGAAATACAATCAAGATACACAACGGTCAATGATTATATCTGGAGATATGACTCAATAAGGACAAGGAAAATCCCCAAACCCAGTCCTATATGATGTATGTACCGTTATTTCCCTATGACCAGTGTACGAATGTCCCGAGTCGAAAGGCAGGTTATCAGAGTCCTGGTGTATAGATACGTCGGCCGCCACACCAACACTGGAGTCCCTGAATTGAAAGACGAACTTGAAACATCATAACACTACTGCTATGCAACCCAAACCATGCTCACAACTAAACCAACTGTGCTAAGAGATCCCAAAGGTGGAACCTCCTCAGATACCACTCTATCGCGACTCGAACCAATGGGGCTTGACTCGTGACTCCTTAAGCCCTCCTCCAATAGGCCAGGGGTTGGTGACTAGCACCGTGTAGGCTATCACACACATGGGAGGCATTAGGCTAAGGTACCTTTACCCATGCACCCACATACACATCCATGAAACAGTGTATATATATATAAAACTGAAAGGAAAATTCATGCATACATCTATCCCAAACCAGAGTGCAACAGAAGTATAAAAGCGAAAAAAATGTCCCACAAAAAGAAAACAGAAAAAGCATCCAACTTGCTCAGAAGGAGGGAATCGTTTTCAAAATAATCTGCCTGTATGATCCTCAGCAATGCTCGGGAAAGCACCCCGGTCAGTCTCGCTCACAAAGCTCTGCCTACTCCAGGTCCACCTAGGACTCCGTTGAAAGGCCCGGGGTCTGCACAAGACACAAACATGTGAGGACAAAGCCTGTGCAGTGTTGAGTATAAAAATACTCAGTAGACACCCCAAAAACCCAAAACAAAGGAGAGCAACTGAAAGGAAACAGTCCGCTCATCCCAGCTAGAGGGAACACAGACGAGAGTGAAACTCCATCTCATGCCAACTTTAGCTAAACACAACTAGTCATCTCAATCTAGGTGTATGCCCATACATACACATTGAACATCCACTCAGGTATACACACAAACATATATCTTGAACATCTGCCCATTTATAATCCCATACATATACCATGAACATCTTACCATGTATACACCCATACATATACCATGAACATCCTGATATACTCAGCTCGCACACCAAGCTACATGAGGTACCGACCTCATCACCAGCAATGGTTCACAACCATGAGAGCACACTCCATGATCACTATCATCAAAGATGACACTCTTCTGAGATATAAAATTCATAGGGTCCCACACAAACATCTCTGACGCACACCCAATAGATCACACTCGTCGGATATCATCACTGAGGAAACCTCACTGAAACAATATAAACAACAAACTCCTCGAATAGGGGATCTCTCCAGGGGTCCACTAAGGGATACCAAAACCCACACCCGTATACGAAGATCTCACAGATAGGGGATCACTCCCAGGGTCCACTAGGGGATACCCCAAACCGATCTGGCATTCATATATCTGACAGATAGGGGATCACTCCTAGGATCTACTAGGGGATAACAAAACCCGATCTGGCTCTCATCAGAAAAACATCCCTCAGATAGAGGATTGTCACCCATGTAAAGGTGGTCACGACGATACTAGAACCCTATCTGGTATAACTCGTGATGTAGGGGATCGAACCAACGATGCACCAACCCCACTGAAACCATGCACTAAGTATGTGATCATATAAAAAAATATCGTAACCCCACTATAATTATCATGCTGAGTAGGGGATCGTATACCCAACGATGCCACAACCCTACTGAGCACAACCCACTATATAGGGGATCATATTCATGATGATTCCACAAACCCTACTAAACACAGCCCACTGCATAGGGGATCATATTTCCGATTATTCCATAAACCCTACGTGGTTAACATGCTAGATTGGGGATCACCGCCTGTGGATAAGTGGTCACAGTGATACCAACAACTTGATCTAGGGAAATGATTCTAGAGGATCCCGCTCCATGCCCACCAGAGGGATTCCACAACTCTAATAGATTAAACATTACATTTAGAAGATCACAAACCTATACTAAGGTTGTGATGTCATGCGAACCCTCGTAGGAACTGACCAAGGGAGTACCCTCAACCACTACTGGTCCAAATATCGGTAACCCAAGTGACCTACCACAACACTGCACCGCACACCTCTGTGGCCAATACCAAGGCCACAATCGCGATCCACGTGAAAAAACACACAGGATAGGCTGTTTACTCGCCCAAAACGGGAAACCGGTGAAAAAGGAAATATTCACCATAGATAGAATGTGTGGGGCCCACACAAAGATCCCAAAACTCGTCAATCGGATCATACCACTACGATCCCCTTGAAAAAAGACACAGGATTGACTACTCAATCATCCAAAAAGGACACCCGGCGGAAAATTCATGTTTCTCTGTAAACATCTAAACCCAGACTCATGGGGCCCACAACCTATTCTTAGTCCTAACACCCAAAAACTATTTTGATAAGTCTTCCATACCATCAGGGTCTCAATGCCACTGAGGACATGTCATTTGGACACTCCGTGCAAGAGTTTTTGCGGATTGAAGTTGAAAATAATAAAATATTATTATTATTTTCAACGTTTAATGTCCCCAGGCCAAAAACCGGACTCACAAAATTCCCTAAATAATATAAAGAATTCCCTCTCGTTTCAAGCTTCGTGTCATCGCAAACAGCTCTCTAATCGGACTTCTGGTTTGCGAGCTACAGGGGTTTAAAAAACCCTAGGAAAAACCTAGCCGGACCACCACCTGCCTCGCCGGAAACCACCACACTACCGTCAAAAACCGCCACGCCGCCATCAGATTCTACTACGCTACCACTATAAATCACCGCAACGCCACCGCGCTTCCACTTCTTCATCATAATCCTCCATGTACACCACCATTGCCACCAGAAAAATAGGTTTTCAACCATAAAACTTCTAGGAGCCTCCGGGATCACACTGGTGCTCCAAATTCAGATCTGAATCATGTTTCAGAAAGCTCAGGACCCAAACTACACAACCCTTATGAAAAATTGAATAAAAACAAAAAAAATACGAGAGACAGGATTTTAAAACACAAACATCCTAATTTTTGGGTGAAACTCCGAGGTTTTGGCTTAGATCCGTGCTTAAAGCTTCCGCTGCACGATCCTGGACCGTCCACCGTCAGAATCCGAGCTCATGGGTGCTTTGTTTTCTTGAATTGGCAGATCGCTGGAAAAATGGAGGAGGAAGGAGGAGGCTCCTCCTTGGTGCGCAATGAAGAACAAAGGGGGAATTTTTATTATTATTTAATATTATTATTTTTAATAAAAACTTCATTTTCACTTCTCGCCAACACGCCTCCGACCCGGCACCCGGCGTAGACTAAAATTATGTCGCGACTAGGGTAAACATAGAATTCTGAACGCAACGGCACACTCAAAATTGCGATCTAAGAAACTGTTCATGAGTTATTTGATCTGACTCTCATAAATAAACTTTTCCATTTATTTACAAAAATTCCCCTGGTGGCTTTCTCTAAAGAAGGCTTGCGCCAGCAAAGTTTACACCCCAGCTAGGGTAAACGGCATGCTATGGACATAACTGTTCCCTCTGATTCTGGTTCTTAGCTACCTTTTAGGAGATAACACACCCCTTCCACATGCATAGTATGAAAATATTTAATATTTTTATAAAATTAATTCCAGGCACACTAGGGCTCAGAATCTCACACCATATTCGCACCTAGCTCTACAATTATTCATAGGAATATTCAAAAGTCTGATAGGGCCAAAACCAGAGTCTTTACAGTAGTATACATAGTATTAAGGTGAATTTTCATTATCTCTTCAATTTAAGAAATGTGGATGATAATTGGATCTCAACAAATAGAATAATATCTTTGTTTCTACAAAGTGTCACGAACTCTTCAGGTTACACTTACATCTGTTTTTAAATGTAGACTCTATGGACAACATGGTATTCTTAATATCTTTATTTTCATTCTTATATTGAATTTGATTCCTCCCTATAGTAATCGAATAACATTCATTATTTTTTTTCTTACTCCAAATTCCAATCCAATTCCAACTGAGCTTACCATATAGTTAAGTCTTCTTAAGAAACATGCTCATCTTTATTCCTATGTGTTCACTCTATTTTTATAATAAAATTATTATCACATTATTTCACAAGGGATTTTTCTTCAATTTCTAATAAATAATATTTTCATGGTAAAATTGTTAAATATTTTTTAACTATAATCCCATGAAATTTTTACCTTATGTACAAATCTATATTCAGCATCATGTTACCCTTCATTAAAAAGATTTAGTTATTTTATTTTTAAAATTATACAATAAAACCAATATTTATGTTTCTTTCAGGATATATTTATTTATGGATTCTATCCTAATCTATTTTATATTGATGTTCATGGACACTTTTCAATAATCTATCATATTTCCTTTTTTCTATAGTATAAGACTCTTTTTTGTGACATCTTTAAAAAATTCTTTTTGAGTATTGTTTTTTAATGAATTTTCATTTTCCTCTACCCCAAGGAAGACTTGTGTGATTTTATTTTACAATATTTTTTGTGGTATTATTTTTATATGTTCATGTGATTTATGATTATTTTTTCTATACCATAACAATTCATAACTATTCCCAATTATATTTTAGTACTCAAAAGATATTTTAAAGAATCTAAATATTTTCATGATATAGATATTCATTTTATTCTTTGAAATATGTTTCTTTATAGTATATCATAATTTTATTTCATGTATAGACACCCTTAATAGAGGCATTATATAACTTCCATAAGTTTAAATATTATGCCAACGTTTAAAATCCATGTTCCTAACCATCCAATGCCGATATCAATGAACAATATTCCTTCTTCTTTTTCATTTAAAAAAAATTATCCAAAATTATCATCTTTTTATTTTTGGAAAACATTGATCTTATTTTTATATTCCCATATAGAGGCTATCATAATTAATTTTCTAACATACACATAATATTTTATGGTGGATTTATTAGTAAATAACTCAATCTAGATTTGTCAAAATTTGATATTAGTCATGGGCTAGAAAATAAAATTGCATTAGTAAAAATATAATCAATTCGTTAGTGGGTTATGTTCTACAAAGATATTATTATGGGTTGACCAAGAGATGATTTCATATTCTTTTTCAAACTATAGTGATTCAATTATGAAAATACAAAATTATTAGAAACAATTTTGGTAGCACTTCTTTTGATGATCTTATGTGGGTGTTATCAAGATTTTTTAGATTCAACTCTAAATCATGAAATTTTAGATTTAGAATGGACTTATAGTTCTCATGTAATCTAAACCACTCTTTGGAACATTTACTCAAACTGTAAATATAGTCATAGTAAATCACTATTTTAAATATTTGTTTGATTATTTATTTTTTTCAATAATTTATATCTATGAATCCCTGAGAATCATAATCATTTTTTAATATATATAATGCATGTTTCACTTCTTAAAAGACTTAATTAATAACAAATTTCTCAAAAAACATAGTTTTAATTTGTCTGGAGATAAATTAGATGATTTCATTTCAAAGTGATAAAATTCATTCCTATTATTTAACAAGTTTAGTGAGGGTGAAACATATATACATCATTTTAACCAATATATAATCCTTTTAAATGTATCATTCTTATATCTGAATTTTTAATCATGTAATCCCTTGATAAATGAAAATAAATAAGTGACAACTTCAATTGGGAATTTCTAAAAATAAAATCGAACCTCAAATTAGTTATATTTGAGGGATTTATATGAAAAAAAATTCATATTATCTTGAATTGTTTTTATTAAAAGGATCAATGTAACATCCTAAATAAAATTTAATCTAATTTTAGAGGTTTTAGGGTTTATATTTCTTATTTAGAGGGAGTAAGAGAAGATATGGGAGTCTCTATAAGATATATATTGGGTGATTCCAATAATTAACATTTACATTTTAAATTTAAAATACGCTATATAAATATGCCATTAGTAACATGTTATAAAATCATTTCAAACTGCAAAAATAATTTTGGATGTAAATACAATTCATGTCATAAATTCATCACTCATTATATTTTAAAATACGGATATTTATTTTTTAGCATTCATTTGACATTTTATATTCACATTATAAATCCAAGACTTAAGATGTGAATCCATTTTTCCCAAAATATTTTTCATGTTGTAGACCTAACTCCCTATTTATTAATTGTGTAGCCATCTCGCAAAAACCCACAGTTCATTCCAGGAGTGTTTGTATATTTTAGTCCCTACATATCAATCCCTTTGTAATGGTTGACTTCCATTATGGTTGTTTTTATCCATTCATGTCAGTGAGATGTTTATTTTCCTTTCCATCTTTGTTGAAATTGGTTTTTCAGTGGAATAAGCTTCATTTTTCAAATCTAACTACTAGGATTATATATCAATCAATCCTTATCAATTTTAATTCATGATCTGTGTTGTATAGGTTGACCCTCATATTGGTTTTGTTTACAAATATGTGTTCCCTAATGGAATTAATTTTTTATATGCTCCTCTTGGTGTGTGTATTACTTTGTGGGTAGTGTGAAACATGAGTTTGAGGTATGTGGTTTTTTCTCTGTCCTATAATGTATTAATATTATTTTCAGATAGTTTATAAATTATTTTATAAATAAATTATAATTTCAGTGGATTAATTTATTTTTATGAGTGAATGTATTTTTTTGAAATGATGATTTCCCACTTGAGTTGGTAAATAAAATGCGACATTTAAAGCAATGATAAATGGATTGTGGAATGGGTTTTTGAAAAATTATTTGATTGAAAAGTGTGTTTGAATTTTTCTTTGAATCTAGTAACCCATTGAAATGATTTGATAAATGTAGTACATGTTATCCTTGGGTACTTATGTGGGAAGGGTTGGGGCTCTTCCTTTGGTATTGTACGTGGTTTTACATTTTCTAATGTTCTCCCATTACAAGATCTGAGAGATTTTGGAATATGAATTTCTTGACATGGTAATAGGGATAACATTATGTGGTGTTTCTCAATTCCCTAGATCATGATTCATGTGTTATAGGGACTTGTAGAGTGAACTAGTCATAATGGATGCATGACTAACCTAGAATTCCTAACCACGAGTTATCCTTGGTTTTTTTCTGGTTTTATTTTCCTCATAATATTTTGGATTTGATATACCTATTTTTTAAAGAAAACTAGAAATATTTAACATTTATTGGATATAAAACTATAAAAAAATTTTATCGTGCATTTTTTTTCTATTAATTGAGATTATTGAGATTATTTTATAGAGACTGGATATAGAACAACCAGGTTGGATCCTATAAAGTCTATATAACTCCCACCCTAAAAACCCATTTAGTTGTGTGTTTTCATTGTGTTGCCTTTTATATACAGGATAGGGTAAGTAACCATAGAAACATAGAGAGGTGTATGTTAGATGATGCTGGTAGCTAGTGGTGAGATGGTAGGATTTTCCCCACATATCACATAGATTTAATATTTCTGGTTTTTATTATATATTGGATCTTTTTATTGTTCCTATAAGTTTCTTTTTATTGATTTTGAGTTGTTTCATAACATTTTTCACTTCCTTCATTATGGAATATATTGATTTTGGTCTTATTTCGATGTTTTTTCCACTGTTCATATATATATATATATATTCATATTTGATGTAAGTTGTTTTAGTTTGGATGAAATCATTCCCTATAGTTGGTGTTTGATGTAAGTGTTCTAGTTACTAGATCGTGAGGATCCAAAACACCCTTCTGGGTAGTAAAAATTCAGTTTGGGAGCGAAACATTGGATAGTATCCCAGGTCGATTGATTAAAATATTGTGTCAGTGTTTGGTTATAATCAATCATGGTAAGTTTTTATATTTGATATTGTATTTTCAAGACTTAGGAGGAAGGTTTTAGTGAGTTCCTAGATATCTATTACCATGATAGGCCTCATGTTATAATGGGATGTTGGGATGTGGGTCACTTGTGTTGATTTTTTATCATAATCTCAGTTTCTAGTTATAGTTTATGAGTTTATAGTGATATTTTTTTATCATATGATTGTTTTATTTGGTGTATTGTTTCTTGTAACATTGCTGAAGTATGTATTCCATGGTTACCATATGAGGGTATAGTGGTGGATTCTCCTCAAAGGAATCATCCTCTCTATCAGAATGTTATTGAGGTTATTATTTGTGAAGTTCATGTCATTGAACAGAATGCAATGCATGTTTAGAACCCAGCTTTTGAGGAACAATTAGTAGTTGAATGAGACATGGACCAATCATGTGATTTCCAACATGATAATACCCCATCCTTTTGGGTTATGAAATAACCTCAATAGGAAGAGGAAAGGTGGATAACATCGACTGGGTCATAGAATTATTGGATACAGTTAAGGATATCGTGGTGAAATGCATGATTTTCGGACTCGATGGTGCAATCATGTGGTGGTGGAATTCTTGTGGTATAGTAAAATCATAAATGTTTTATTGATTAGACGGTTTTCAAGACCCTATTCTTTTATTTGTTCCATCCATAGTTTTTGATGATAGAAAATACTCAGTATTTCTTCAATTTAGTGAAGTTAGAGCATTTAGTTTGGATTTATATCAGTTTTTTTTAGAATTATATTATTTTTAATTGGGTTTGGGGATGAATGATCACCTAAGGGGATATAAACACTAACTTTTAATGAAATAATATTTCAAATTATAGTTATATATGTTGAATCCTTCCACCTACATAGACACAATATACAATGATATGATAGAATACATGGATATAATAATAAATAATGGATTTAATATCACTTACCTTTCAACAAATGGTAGGATCAATGGTATAAAATAGAATAAGAAGAACTTTAATGAGAGTTAGAAGAGTGGTGGAGGTGGATATTAACAGGGGGTCGGTCTACCCCATTAGTAGTTTCCAGTAGTTTTCCCCTGACTTTCTATAAAAGTGGAAATGTTTGGAAATCTAAACGTACTACTCCCATGCCTATGATGATACGTAATACTTCTGGTTATTGAGTCCATTTATAGTGAATTCACCTAGCTATTTCTATGACTCATTATAGTCTGAGAACTTTTCTCCAAAGGCCACTACAGCAAAGTGAGACATATAAAATTCATGTTGGGCTCCATCCATATTCCTCGAGAGTGAATCACCTTCACATTGTAGATGAATATTCATGGGAGGTTTTTTTAAGCTGAGTGAGAGTGTGATGAAATATTTTTTTGTTATAATATATAGCTACTTAATTTTTTGATACAGGTACCTCACCCTAATTTATATCATTTCATTTAGATGATATGATTAAAATTACATTCAGGATCATTTACTCTTTTATGAATTTTGAGATTCCTCTTGGAAAGTGGAAAGTAAGGGGGTTTCATTATCTGTTGTTATATCATTTGATGGAAAAATATATTCGGTCTAGGATTTCTTATTTATCGATATGTATTTCTTCATAAATCATCATTGGAATGGATTTTCTAGTTTCTCACTATGATGACATTAAATATTATCATTGGTTTTCTTAAAAACATTCCGTCAAAAATCAAAAATGGTTTTTTTACAGATTTTGGGGTATAAGTTCTAGTAATTATTGATGTTATCACCTAGAGGTCTGGAGTTAGTTGTTTTTTGTTGGATTTGATCTAGATGATGGATCCTCTTTTGGTGATCTTCTCGTATTTGTCCATGGATTTCTGAATGTTTTCATATATGGATTTTCTAGTCTTCTATAGAGTTTATTATTGATTTGGTTTCGTGAACACAACCAATATCCAAATAATCTATTATCTAGAACCAATAGAGATGAATGATATCAATATCCAGTTTCATGAACTGATAAATAAAGGGTTTATTTCCCCATAGTTCTTCATAAATGGTATCCACCATTATCTTTACCAATAAGTCTAATGGTTGACTTTTTTTGTTTTGTGGACTATAAATATTTGAACCTGTTAATGGATATGAATAAGTAAATTATTATTCTTATGGAAGATTTTTTCAATATGTTAAAGGGATAAATTTGATTTTTATAAATCATTCTTTGGTATTGTTATCATTATCTTAGGGTTCAAGAGTTTGATGTTCCAAAGAAAAATTTTAGGATAATTCATTGAAATTATGATTATCTTATAGTGTGTTAAGGTTTGACTAATTCTCCTATCATATTCCTTGATTTCATGAACAATATATTCCATTTGTATCTTGATAGTTTTTTTTCTTGTTCATATCCTAGTTTATTTGAGATTCAAGTGTGAGATTGAGCACCATCTAAATTTTTTTAGAAATCTTGAGGGGCCACTAACTTAATGGAAATGTTTCAAAATTTATTTTCATGATAAAAAAAGAGAATCTCTTAGGGAACATGATTTTTGAGTATGTACTTTCAATTGATCCTATGATGGTTATGAACGTATTATCATAGGAATAAACATGGAATTTTTTTGAGATATTAATAATACTAGGGCAATAAAGATACTATCGGTGGTTAATTATAGATTTCAAAAATATAGCAACAACCTTGACATCTACTACTAAGAAATGGGGAAGTTCGTATGGGATCCAAAATACCATAATTTGTTTGATGAGTTGAATAGAATTCAGAATTCAACCCCTATTTTAATCTTTCATGAGACTAGTATAGGGTATGTGGTTTATTTTGATTCCTATGGTAATATTTTTGGCTGATTCATATGTAGGATGATCACATTGTGGCCAATGATTCTATTTAACTTCATCTGCATGAGGATACTTACTACACTCATTATTTGGATATTTCTTTTTTTATAAATGTACATAAGTGTCGGTGGAATGATCATTCTAGGTAGAGGTTCATCATATTTCCTAACCATGAGAGTTCCAGATATATCATTTCTCAAAAAGACATAAATCTCAGTTAAAGGAGGTGGGTGGAATACCACCATACATTTGACTATTGCATCACTTTCAACTTGATGAAGGGTAATTTCATCGAAGAAGATATTATTGGAAAAGTTATGCCAAATTCTATTATTAAATGAAATGATGATTGGAACAATATGGGAAACATTAATAAGTTACATATAGATGCTCATGAGAATGATTTAGGTATAGTTTTGACTGTTGTTTAGTTATAATCAACTCTCCTTGGGTAAATATTATGTGTTTAGTAATATGATGATGAGTTAAATGAATCAAGGTGGCATTTTATAGTGCAGATACCATTTTATTTTTTTATTTAACTTATGATGGTAATCTTAATTTTGGGAATTTTTTTTCATCCCATCATATGTGAGGAAATTATTATTACATGATTGGAATATTTATTCAAGTTTAATTCACCAAATATATATAAATATGTAATATAAAATGAGTAAAAGTTTATTGTTTCCAAGTATGAAGCACAACATCATTGATCTTGTGTCCCATTATCACAACTACAAATAGAAAAATATAGATATAATAAGTGTTCTGGTCTACTCCAACCACTTTTGATGTCGTTCTGGAAATGGGATGAGGTGGATATGGACATTGATGTTGTATTTTCTTGTGATCCTCAAGGGAAGATTTCTATCTGGGTGGTAATTGTTTGTTAAACAAAATCATCCAATTTTAATCAGGTCACGTACACCACCATGTTTTAAGATATAGGTAAGTTATAAATGTAGGATATTGTGAGGTTCTATGGGTTCTTATTTCCCATTATCATAGAGATAGATCTCAATTTTACATCTAGATTAAAGAGGAGAATCCAATAGGTGATGGGGACTCAGGTTATATAGAGCATAACTTACGACCCAAATATGGATGGGATGATGAAGTGGACTTTTCATATCTATTAAGAAATACTATAGGACCATGTCTTGAATTTTAGTTGATCATATGATACCAGTATTGAACTTGTTGTGTTTTCTTATAATGTCATTAATAAAAATGGAACCCTTTGAGGATTTGTATGGTCACCCGTGTAAGTTACTTGTTTGATGGGAAGAGGTGGGAGAGGCATCTATTTTGGGATGGAGTTTCATTCAATATATTTTAGTGAAAATACATGATATATGTCAATTATTTTTTATATCTCATAATTAGAATAAATCTTATGTGAATTACCAAATTTTCCCTTTGGTGATTTCCATTAGTGATTGGGTTTTCATGATATTTTCTCCTTAGATGGGTCATCTTCGTATTGGGATATAGGGGAAGATGGATTTAAGATATGTTAGATGGTTTACATTCACAAAGTTACTTGGGTAGTTTGATTAATGTTTGGAATTACTAGATCAGTAGAAAATTATCCATGGTGTGTTCCATATATCTCAACATCAGTGGTTAAATCTGGGTCTATCTCATGCTCTTAGTTGGGAAGAGATTGAGTTGAGTATGACATTTCTATTTTAGGGAGACTAATGGAGATTTCTGATTCTCATGTAAAATTCTTTCATGGGATGTCTATAATATTGTTCAATGTCTTTTGATGAAACAAATAGGATTCTCATGAGACGTGGGAGTGTTATTCATTAGTGAGGGATTAGTGGCCTCACCTCATTTTAGAGCACCCTTTTCTGTATGGATGTCCTGGGAAGGAATTTCTCATTGTGTAGAGATTGTATCATACTATATAAGTGGTGAATTATTTTTTAGGGGTTTAAGGTCTCATCTTGTTGATTTTATGGATTTACGAGATATTGTAATAGTTTTTATAGAACCAATACTGGTTGATTTATATAGGGAACTTTTAAACCACAAATTTATAATTTAGGTATTAAATATGTTTCTACACACATTTCATAATTTTTTTTAAATAATGATAATAATGTAGACCATAAATACTATTCTTGTCGTAAATTCATTGCTTGGTGTTTTTAAACAAAGAATGTTCTTTTTTGAGAAAGAAATTCATGTGGGAGATTGATATCATAAATCCAAAAATGAAAATGAGAATCCCTACTTCGCATTTTATTTTATCACATTATACACTTGACTCCCTCTATAGTTATTTTTTATTTTTCTCCCTTAAAACCGTAATTACTTCCAGGTGGATTTTGGAATTTCAATCCACCTAGATCTCTTTTTTTCATGTTTGATCACTAGTGTTGATGGATACCTCTCATTGGAGAAGTGAAATATTATTCTTCTTGTTAATTTTTATTGATTTTGATTTGTAAAAAACATATCCTATTTTTTGAAAGATAATTACTGGGGTGTTATCTTGATTGATCCATTTTAGTTTTCCTTCATGATTTTTCCAATATATTTCAATCCTCATATTGTTGGTGGTGCAGTATGTGTGTTTCTTAATGGAATCTATTTGTTTTTTTCATTACTCATGATGTGTGGTTCTTGTTTGGGGTAGTGTATGACCCGATTTTGAAGAATGTTGTTCCACATCAATCCTATAATGGATAAACCATATTTTCTATTGGTTTATATATTTAATTATGAATAATATTTCATTATAAAAGTATTATTGATTTGTATGTGTAACTATGTTTCTAAGAAAAGAAGATTTTCCCCTCGATTTGGTAAAAGAAATATGTTTTTTAAATCATCTTGAAAGGAATTTTGAATTTGGTTTTCAAATTTTTTTTGACATAAATGGTTATTTATAATTTTATTGTGAAATTTTTATTCTTTTTTAATGGATTTTCTAAATATAGAGCATAGGATCCTTGGGTACATAGGTAGAAGTCATAGAATTAGGGAACATCCATTGTTATTAAAAGGGGGGGTTCACATTCTTGTGTTTTCTTCCATTCCTATATTGAGATGGATATGGTTATATGAAATGAATAAAATGGTAGGAGAGTTAAATTTCATGGGAGTTCATATATTCCCTTTACCTTAATGCATTGGTTTCAGGGACTTATAGTGCACACTAGTCATAATTGATGCAATAGTGACCCTTCTAGAATAACCATGAGTTTTCCTTAGACTGTTTTACCATTTTCCAATAACCTGTATAATTTTGGATGTGATATACCTTTTTTATATGAATGTAAATAGTTTATGGAAATTTTTATTTTAACTTTTTTACCTGGATTTGTTTCAGAACAGTGAAAAACATAATCTGTTTACTATGCCTTTGATATAAAATTATTAAATTATTTATCATTCCTTAATTTCTATAAATTGTTCATTATGGGATTTTATTTTGGAGACTTGATATATAACACTTTTGTGGGATCCAACTGAGCCTATTTATTTCATTCCCTACAAAACCCTTTGATAGTGTGTACATCTTATACTATCTTTTGGTCAAGGATAGAGCTTGGAAATATAGTTAATCGATGAGGTTTATATCCAGTCATATTGGTAGTTGGTGCTGATATAGAAAGATGTTATAATTATATCACACATAGTAGTTCATTTAAGTTTTATTTTTAATTTCTATGTTTGACATAGACATTAGAGTTTCTTCTTGATACTGTTAGGTTGTGTTTCTTCCTTTGTTACTAATTTTCTAATAGAGTATATTTATTTTATCATTTTTTCATATTTATTTCTTCTATTAATATATATATATATATATTCAATGTATATTATTTTTATTTTTGTGGAAATTTTCCCCTCTATTGTTTCTTGGTGTTCAAGTGCTAGTCACAAACATGTGGGGATACGGAATTCCCTTCGGGTTAGTAGATAATTGGTTTGTTTACTAGTATTTATAGGAATATCTCATGTCAGTTCATTTTAATAAACATAAACTAATTTATTTAAACTAATAAAATATTGGTTAACATTAGGTAGTAGTGGTACATTCTCTATTTTTTTAGTTGTTCTCGATTTATTTACCACTCTTTTCTTCCATGTTTTTTGGATTTTGGTCAAAACATACATTTCTACTTTTATAAGGACATAAAATTAATTTTACATCTATGAAATTGCTAAAATAGCTTCAAATAGTAAATTAATAACAGTTTTATAAAATTCATTGGAATTAAAGAAATTAATCCAACCAAAGGAAATAAGTTTTCATTAATACCATTTTATATCCCTATGAATGGGTATAATCAAGTGAGAGGGGAGTAAATAAGGGTAACAATGCTTTTACTGAATTCTTTACTTAAAAGTTTTTTCCTTCAAATCCCCACTCAATTTCTGAACCCCAGTTACTAGTTAAAGTAAATGTGTATCTTTATAAGATAAACTTAACACACACATGCCACATTCAATGTTATAAATAATGTAAATAGAGGAACAACATGTTTTTAAAATGTTTGTGTGGACTATATCCATACAACTTTTTTTATTTATGTTTTGGTAAATATAATTCCTCAGCATAATTATTTATATATATAATTCAAATTTCATCCTTATAAATATTTTTTCCATTATTATACTATTCTAATATCTCATATTATAGGGAATAAAGGAATTTATTTTTTGATGCTTTAAATTCTTGTTGAAGAAAATAAGGATGTTAAATTTTTGATAAAAATTACTTATTATTTATTTTAAATCAAATTATAATTTTTAATTATTCTATTTATTCTTATTAATTTTGTTTTTCTTCTTTTTTTAAATATTTTCAATATCCCTTATCATACATATAATTCTGTTTTTTTTAATAAACCATTTTTTTGAAATAATAAATCATATTACGTGTATAAGGTTTAAAAATTTTATATATTCCAAAAATATTACATATCACAAAATAACATAAAAAATATTTTATATATGGATAAAACATCATATTTAGATTTCTTGAAAAGAGGAAGTGTAATATTTATCTCCATTTGCTTATAATTATCTTCTGTATTAGTTATTTCATATATTCAACAATGTAAAATATATCACATATCATAGGGATGTTTTAAAAGTATAGTACATTAAAAAAAGGGGGAGTTTTTGTTATCTAAGATATGATACATATTGGATTAAAAAATTATACATTGATTTGAGGATATTATGTACATAGGACGAGAAATCATCTAATTAAAATACAAATGTATTTATTAGACCTTGATAAATATATTACTGATAAGTATATTCTCAAATTAAAATTTCTTACACATCTCATATGATTATAGAAAATAACATACATATCGCCTTACATCTGTATTCTCCTATTGTATTAAATGAAACATATTATAGCTTAGTTGAATAATTAGGTTGTGTATCATTAAAACTTATGGAAGTATGTTATATATCAATCATTAAATGTGAGAAATAGGTTTTCAAACTAGGTATAACAAATTACATATTATATATCTTAAGTAATTTCTTCTCTTTATGCAATCATATCTTGTATGATTTCATTCAAAAAATATTATATATTATATATGAATCCATATTGAAATATGTCCTTTTCATATATTAAATATTTTTTAGAGTTTATTTATTTTTTTAATTTAATTTATATCAAATTAACTAAATTACTTATTGAACATTGAAATAGATATAATGTTAAAGGGTGTTTTTTATGGATTTTAGAGTATATCTTTGATATTAATGGCCAATTACTTATAGTAATAATTAATAATTATTCATTAATGATTTAATACTGATTTAAATGTTTATTTTTAATTATTTAATAAGGAATTTATTCTTAACTTTTTCATCGTATTCAACATATTTAGAATATTAATTCAATTTCATTTGAGGATTATAGAAAATTATTTTTTATAGGAGGATCAAAGATTTTTAATCAACGAAATATAGTCATTATTGATTATTTTATTTAATGAAGGTTGAATGATTGAAGTGAATAAGGTATAAATAAATTATAAAGTGGGTCAAATATATAATTTTCATAACATAAAAGAGACTTAACATAGGGATGTACTTTTTGGGTTCCTCTATACATCTTGAAGAGTCCAAGCTTACATATTCCTATCCCTAATAACCATATCTAAAATTATTTCATTCAGTTTCATCATTTAATAATTATCTATATTCTATTTTCATCATTGTATAGGTTTTTATTACAAGTTTATTATATGGATTATACTTCCCATAAAAGGTAGGAGTTTGGTTATTAATTGGTCTAATAAAAAGTAATTGTTTTCAGTTGTTTTTTTATATTTTAGTTATAGGAAAGGTTGTTGTTTTCCTCCACTTCTAACAAAAGGATCTAGTTTATGCTTATATGTGTAAAAATGAATGGAATTTTTAATTTGTGTCAATAAGATGAAAATAGTAGATTGTAAAGATATTCAATCTTAATCAGAAGTGATATACCATTTTCTTTGGTGTAATATCTCTTAAAAAATAGTGGCTTGAATTGTATACATAGGACCATTTAGATATTAACATTATTATAAATCCATAAGAAATATTTTTTTATAATATTCTTACACTTTATAAAATCAATTATTTATTATTGAATTTTATATTCTTATAACCCACTATATTTTGAACATAATTTTTTTACTATGATTTTCATTTTTTAGATTAAGAATTCTCAAACCATATTTTTTAGTTCTATCTCACCACCTTTGGACTCACAATTTGTATTATTGATTGAACATATAAGGAAAATTTAGTTTTATATAATTTTCCTATATACCACTGTAATTTGTATTAATATAAATTCATGTATGGGTTTTTTTCTATGCAAATTGGTTTATTTTTTACTACTTACCACATCCTAGAAAAAACTATATGTGGAATGATTAATTTTGATGACCTGAAAATGTTATAATAATGGATGGATTCCCTTGATACCATCTTATTTTGAGGGAAATTATTATTTAATTGGAATTATCAGATGGAGGATTTTTGTTATGAAGCATGATATTGATCAATAAACTACCATGGTAAACCATATAAATTACCTAAAAATGATAATGACTCATTTTCTAGTGATGGTGTAGCAATGATTTCACTTAATTAAACAATTTGGAATAATAATTATTATGTTATTATTAGGAATTATTATACCATTTTTTTATGAAAAAAATATGTATGATGATTAAATAGTTTTTTAATATTCTCATTATTTTTCAAATGACTAGATAAGGAAAATCATGGAATTATATGGGATGCATATCACAATTTTAATATGGGAGAAAATGAAAGTGGTAATAAAATGCTTCATAAATTTACAATCATTGTGAATGGAATGTGTAATCTTGGATAAACATTGGACAACACGATAAGGGTTGAAATGATTTTGTGATTTCTATCCATAATGTGGTATGCTAATAAAGTTTAAATTTTTGAGTGAAATATCTTTAAAATTTTTACTGTGGATGATATTATTTGTTTTCTATTTGAAAATTATCTTGAATTGAAAAAAAATAAAGAAGTTAAATTGAATAAATATATAGGTTTTAAAGCTGTTATTACCTCAACTAGTTATTCTGGTGATCTAAGTTCCTCAAATTATGTAAAAGTGAGGATAACCATGATTTTGAAATGAATTTATAAGATGTTTAAGAAAAATAATTCTTGAAAATAATGGAAGTATGTAAAAGATTAAATTAAATAAAGGTCAAAATACAATTCATATGTTAATTACAATGAGTTCACAAATTAAGGACACATAAAAAAAGATTTTCTGGGGATAAAATTTCAATTAAAGGATAAGAAGCTAAATAATAAAGATAAAAGGGTCATGGAAGCTTAAAGTATTCCAAGCATTCTAATTAAATTGATCAATTTATAATTTAAATGGAAAATACTAATATTTATTTTATGGATAAGTATGGTATTATTTATTTTTCACTTTCATATATATATTCTTAAATTATTTTGGGTGAATCTACTTGGAAAACTAAAAAAGATAATGGATAACATAGATGAGATTTCAAATATAGATTCTTATTTTGTAGTAACCTAATTTCTAATAATTAAATTCTTATTCTTAAAGAGATAGAAAATTATGTTGATTAATTTCTAGATAATATTATTACTATGATAAATTATAACATAAAATAAACGAAAGATCAAAACATTTTGAGGAAAAAATAAACATTATTCTGAAATTTTGAAACCTAAATAATGAAGGGGACCAGCAATAGATGAACTCAACATTGAGAGTAGAGGTGAATCATTTTTTGTTACTTGTAAACATTTTTATTATTCTTATCGAATTTATTTTTACCCTTTCCACTAGTTAATGTGAATGATTCTCAAATTTTCCCATATCACCTTTTTCTTTACATCCAATACATCCAAACATGCAAATAAATAGATAATAAATTACAATGTTAACCCCTCAATATGATATGGTTAATCCTTGGTGTTATCTAGTAATGCATAAGGTCACCAAATTCACTAGTAAAACCATAGGAGTGTTGTACTATTATATACCACTAGTGTTTACCATAAGTCCCATATTAGTAAGGGTTACAAAATTCTAGGTGAATTTAAATGTTCGATTTATAGAGAAAGGTTTGTATGAGAACTGGTGTGCTGAGTGAGTTTTATACATTTGGAGAATCTCATTTTGATGTCTTTTGGAATAAGGAATAAGGACCTAGATGTTTTGGGGTGATCTAGTTGAAGAATTAGTAGATATGGATGAACATACTATGATATTTCATTATAGGTGCACCATCATGGGGAGGACTACAATATAGGGGACACCCTATTGAAGGGTGATTGGATTGGGATACAATATTTTTGGTATGGAAAATTCTTTAGTTCCTACGGTTTTTATGAGAACCCAAGAGAAAATAGCGAATTGCTACATCGTGGTCCCTGGTCACTGGACATTTTTTCACGGAGGGTCCATAGTGTAAAATGGAGAGATACGAGACACAACATGATGGAGGTTATTTCACCCTGAATAGACACCGCACAATAGTCGTGTCCCTATGGAAAATGGAGAGATGTATGGGGCCACTATGTGGTGCATGTCATTTTTGTTGGTTTTGTGGATAGTGGAACTGTGCAGTGGTGGGTCATATATTAAAAAAATTAATATAGAGTTTAGAAAAAACCCAACAGAGGATATTTCACATAAAATGTATAATTTATTTATTTAACATTGTATGAAATGAATATCTGAAATGAGTATTATTTATCCAATGTTGATTTTTATCATCTAAAAAACCCTTTGGTGTTCCTTTTTTCACTATGAATATCCAAGGATATAATACCTCTAGAGATAACACATGCACGCTCCTTTCATATCTGAGTAATGTTAATAGATATCCTAGTGATATAATGGTGATGTGGTTTTCTTTAATTGTTTGTATTGATCAATTATCATACTTTATTGATGGAATCTCACTTGCATTTATTATTTTTTGGGAGGCAGAGGGAAGGAGGAGTCGAGGGAGAATCCATTGTGCACAACAATTCTCTTTCTTCAACAGCACCACAATAGAAAAAAATGTCTATTTATAGAGCTAGGTTTTAAATAAAAGTATTATTTAATTTATTTCCATCACTTATAAAATATTATATATTTTAATAAATCCCATGAAAAATAATATTCGACCTATTTTTATTATTATTTGGTGAACTCCAACATGCACAATGATAAATATTATTTAATTTTATTTATAATTAATATTTCTCCTTGGACGTGTTATTAGTCTATTCAAACTCTTATAGGATTTATTAAACAACCGAATAAATATTTAAATATTTCAGTTATCAAAAAATATATTTGATCGATAAAAAATTGACTAAAATTATCCCCCATTCTTAAGAATAATATTTATTCAATTAATTAAATTCAAATAGTATTTAATCAAGATCATTTGAAATAATTAGTTAGTGACCCTCTGGGGAAATTTATCATTTTCATTAGTTGAGTATTTCTATAGTCCATGATTATTGAATAGAAATGGGTCAAATCATCCAATATAATTAACTTTATTTAATAATGATCAAAAACACATTAGCACACTCACTATATAATATAATCCATTTATCAAAATATCTCATACAGTTTGATGCAAATCCATGTCACAAACCTATATTATTAATATTTCTTTCTTTGACTATCTAAAATTAATGCACAGATTCATTGTGGGAAGGGAATTTAATGCAAGGGTTCTATTATAATTAAAGGATGAGATATAAACCTCTATAAATATTGAAGGTTGAAATCCATCCTCAATATATCCATTAATGACATATCAATTATGATGCCCCCATCATACCCTACCTCTTCGTGAACATATATATTCATGGTTTTCATCAGAAAATATAATTTTGCAATTCATGAAAATCAATAATGAAAATATTAAACTCTAAGGACCATTACACATGACCTCATACAATAATATTTGATGACACCAAAACATGTGAAATTCCAACAAGTGGGCATGTTCACATGATCTCTCATCTTGATGATTTTTAAGTGTGAACATCATGATAGAATCCTAATACATTTATGGTTAGTCACACCTGATATTATATGTACTATGTGCTCTATCATAGTATGTTGTCTAAAAACATTATTTAAGAATATTGTTATATCAGTTCATGGTTATCATCATAGTAGGGAATGGCAGTGACCTTATCAATGTGACATATACTCTTTGAAATTATTACATTAGGGTGATGTTGCATAATGAAAAATATGAAATAATATGTTTTATTAATATTCAACATATCGAATATGAATATAATCTATGAACAAATAGTTGGTCCTGTGACACCATCTCCAATAAACTCTGACTTGGAATAGAGATAATTTCATTAAATATTAATTATGTTGGGATTCACATAATAATCATATTTATGTTGAGTCAATGTTTTTGTCCAAAGGTTTTCTACATTATGTTCCATAAAAATACTGCCCACTAAAACCTCACCTCTCTGAGAATAATTCCCCAAGATATGATACATCCAGTGTATCTTTTTTAGCTACTTATGTGACCATGTATCTTTAGAAAGATCCACCACTATACACTAATCATAGTATTGTGTAATAGGATATATAATACTCAGTATGACATCAAGATCTTGGAAGAAGTTATGAATCTGTATTGCTTTTTTAGATGCTTCATAATCCATAATATTCCCATATTATAATTTTGAATCTTTGAACATATCATTTTTTTAGTTCTTACAACTCATAGAATCTCTATTCAAAGTGATGATGTATCTCATTTTTGACTTCATGTCATCTTGATCAGTTTTGAAACTAGCATATGTATATCCCCTAATGAATAGTACCTCATATCCTCCCTAAACAATAAACACGTCCTTTTAACACCATATATATACTTATGGATAGACTTAAATTCCATCCAATGATGGTCACCTGGGTCATTTTCATATCTTCCTACTAAAGGTATCATGTAAGAAACATTGAGCCAAGTACATAGTAAAAAATGCCACACACAATCAATGATATGAATGTATTCTTTTCCATTATATTTCTTTCCTTGTGTGTATAAGGAAAAGGTTTCATAGATATATGAATTCCATTTGATGTTGAAACCAATACCCCCTTTGATTGTTCAATACTGAATCTATTATGTATCTTATCAATGTATTTAATTTCTCTTATGCTGAGAAACCTCTCTAATCTACTATGATGGATCTTGATCCCAAGAATACATAATACCACACCCATGTCCTTTATATAGAGTAATTTATTCAATCATACCTTGAAATACTGTAAGGTTGGTATTTTATTTCTAATGAGTAATATTTAACCAAAATATAGTATAAAACTACGACACTCCCACTAAACCATTTTTAGACAAAAAATTAAAACACGTTATTTATATCACAACCCATACCACCATGGCCCAAGCCGAATATCCTTAATTCCTCATCCATAGGTTGTGGTATGGAAACAAGCATCGATTAATAATATCATGCACATGGGAGGCCCTTGCCTATGGTACATGTATGCATGAAACTCGAAAGAAAATTTATGAATACATCTATCCTATAACCATAGTATAAAATAAGTGAAAAATGGAAAAATAAAATCCCACAAAAAACTATAAAAGTGTACGACCTTTATAGAATGAGGGGATTTTTATCTAATGAAAAAACTAGATTATTCTCTATCTAATCCCTTCTAAGCTCCCAGGTCGGTCTACCATGCCAAGCTCCACCTACTTCGGGTCCTCCTGGGAGCTAAAAAAAGGCATGTGGATTTCACCAGGAAAAAAATGTGTGGGAAAAACCTAGTTTGGGGTGAGTATAAAAATACTCTATAGGATCCCCAAATAACAAAAATAAAAATTGAAAATTGAAAGGAAATAATCCAATCGACCCTACTATAGGGAACATAAGAAATAGAGAAACTTCAACTTAATCCATCCTCAGATATAAAAAACTAGTTAGCTTAACCCACATGGAGTGTCAACCAAGATGTTACAACATCAAAAGGACTCCTAGAAACAACAAGATATTCTCATCTCAGAATCCACATCTCATTAGGTTACAAAATCATATACATATTCTAGATTATACTTGAGGATCAATAAAGACACTCGCCAAGGATAACTCACTCCAAATCCCTACTATCCTTGATGGCATTCCTCTGAGAGATGCACTCTATCATGAACACCTCTTCTCTCCCAATTGGACGATATGAGAGATACCACTCCATCAGGTATCACAAATCAAATGGAACATCCCCTATCCAATTTGGATTATATCAAAGAGAACACACTTGTTGGTTATTTCCCTAAATAATGTCATGCTGGAACCCAGTGGATATCAAAACATATATAGGGGATCACATAAATCCCTAAATGGGGATTCCACTGACCCTACTTGAACCATGAATGATATCACCACTCATAAATGGGATCACAACCATAACCACTAGGGGACAATATGAACCAGGTCTGGGATATTGGAAACCACACCTTTTTAGATAGGGTATCACTCCACAGAGTGATGGGGTACACCACAAATCCAATATAGAAACTCTATGATCTCTCTGGAAGTGAATCACCCATAGTACCACTTGGGGACACCATAAATCCATTATGAAATCTCAAAGATAATATTTGTTAGATAGGCAATTTCCTCTCATGTAGTGTTGGTCACGAGGATTCCACAAAACAAACCTAGTATAACTCATGAAATAGGGTATCATACTACTGATAATTCCCCAAACCCTACAGATATCATCCACTGATTAGGATATCATATACCCAATAATGACTTAACCCTACTGAAAACTATTTTCTATATAGGACGATAATAATCACAATAGGGCCACAAACACTATTGGGTTGTCCATAAAGATAGTTTTCTCCCCCTTTGTAGTGTAGGTCCTACAGATATCAAAAACCTAATCTCAAAAAAAATGATATAGTAGAGGATCCCACCCCACCTCCCTGAAAGGATAAGAAAACTCTATGCGTGGTTACCCAATTGAGGGGATCACAATCCTCTCCTGAGGACATAATGCTAATGTACCCACATATGGATAGACCAAGGGACTAATCATTCAATTTTAGTCCAACCATTTTTAACCGATGATACCCATAACATCACATCTCATATCATCACAAAAGGCCAAACCATGGACACAATAACATTCTATGTGGAAAAAACCGCTTGGGATATGTTACTCGCAGGCCTAAATCTGAGACCCTAAGAAGTATATATGAAAGGAGGATATGTGAAATAAAACTACACAACATGTATGGGTGGTATACACAATGTTTGACCCTTCTTTAACACCAAATTATGTCCTCTTTTACAAGGCTTCAACTTCCATTCGAGCATATATGACATATGCAGCTTGTACAAAGAGTGTCTCACCTCTCCCAGGCCCTTGATTGTGTATTTCCCAACACGTCTCTCCTAGATGTGTCTCACATATGGTTTGGACCCCTGATAAATGTCATATCTCAACTACATGGACCATTGTTTCATGCCTATTGGTTGTACACATGTACTCTGTTCATGTACTCTCACATGTTCATGTCTCTTATAGGGAATCCCTATCCATTTCCTATGTCCACATGACCTAGGTGACTACACATTGTGTAACACTAGTACACAACATGTAGTCAACAAAATTCATCTTCCCCAAATGAGAATAATACATCTTGTGTTTCAATGAACTACACTCCATGTGATTTGGAATTCTGAATAGGTATTCCCTATGAGCTACTCGAATCACCGTGGGTTTCCCTAAAACCTACAGATCTACCGCCACGGTATCACTAGAAGTTTTAAATGGGATTAAAAAAACTAGAACAATATATATAAAGGGTATTAGGAGTTAAAACTAAAATATTCCTACCTCATTAAAAATTGAAAAATATTGAGGTGTTGACCCACACTATAAATCCATTGAGCAATGATTCAAGAGTGATTGTCATCATGATCAGATATTAGTGAGGCCTATCATCCTTTTTTCCTCTATTCTTCCATCACTCCATGGAGGGAGATGTTTTCATCTCCTCTATATAATGTGCACCCCTAATGGTGGGAGGATAAGTTAATTTAATATTATTAAATCAATATCCTCCATTTTAACAAACTAACTATGAACCACCTCTTAATCATCACCTGGTTAGGATAAATTTTATGTCACACCTAGGAAAAAATCACTTTCTGAAATCAACCATAGTCTCAGATTTCTGATCTCAGAATCTTCTCAAGAGTTATTATAAGTTTCAAAATAAACCTCTCACATGTGATAAAATATATTTAATATTTTTAATACCACTACACATAGGCACTCTGGGCACTAGAATCCTGCACGGACTAATTTCCTGTCATCAAATATATTATTATAAATATTACAAAGTCTTATAGGTCAAAACCATGATCACTACATTCTCCAAACCTTATGGATTTTAATCCTTAAAAATAAAAAACCTGGTTATAAATAGGAAAATTGATCTCTCAACTGGGACTCCCACACTAATGTTCTCATAAAGTGTTTCATATGCTACACACAAGAACGCACTCTGGTATGACATAAAGTACAAACCATAGCTACACCCAGCGTAAAATAGAATGAAATCACGCAATAAAGAAATGACATGTTTCCTAAGATAAAATGGGTGTTAAACATAAACAAAATCTAAAAATTCCACCTAAGTGTATAGATGAATAGTACCCCGATATGCACAAACAAGATAAGGAACTCATCCAAAACACCTCGATAATATCCAATTTGGGTATAATTAACTCTCTATATGGTTTTACTCACATGATAAAATTATGTATTGGTTGCGGAAGAATCCCTATTAATCATGCATTCAAGTATGCATCAAACAAAACCAACCAAGGGTTATACTGATTCTCTGCATCACCCCAGATCAACCTCAAGTAAGAAGTGGAATGAATACATTACCCCACAACAGTGCTTAACAATACTACAACACAAAGTGAAAAATACAAAAAACATACCTCTCTTTAGGCTTGTAGCCTCCATGAAAAATACCTTTATATCCTCAATGTGTCCTAAAACTATCCTCTAACTCCCTATGACGGGTGTCTACCACCAGGTGATGGTTCTGGAAAAATGTACCATCTACCACCTTATCCATCACTTCTCACTCCTCTACCATATATGTCATCATGAGAAACTACAAGATCCATATTACACCTCTTCCAGGGAAGTCTATCATCCAAATACCTATCACTATCGTGAATTATAATAAAATCTATATTAAAATTACTCGAGTCATTGCAAGAATAACATCACGTCTCTTACGTCTGACCAAAACAGGTCGGGAAGCCATGATCCTCAGAACCACTATCTTGGGGACATCTTTCAAAATGTCTCACACACCAAAATATTGAATCATATCCTTGTATACCAACTAAAAAGGTCTCAATTAATGTGTTCCTAGTAGTAACACTCATAGTCTTTTCAACCAGAAATCTCTCCACCACCAAGGCTCGCTCAAGGAATCTAGCATATGTGGGAATGCACAGTGGTACTACTTCCTCTATGATATCCTAGTGTAAACCCTACTTAATGGTCCATGAACTAAATAAATGATCTCAAACCATATCCATTTTGTATTATGATTGGTCTATGAACCTCACTGATTATTCTTCCATTATCATGTTATTTTATTGATGTTGTAGAATCTCATGGATATGCACTAGTCTCAATGTGGATGGATTTAACTCTTACTTGAAGAGATTTTCAATCCCTGCCCAAGTAAGTGTTTCCTCATTGTATGTATATATCACTATACTCTACCAAAACCCAGTCAAACCCTATATAAGGCTAACAATTATGACCACAATCTGTTCTAGATATTTCATCATAAGGAGGTAAATGAATGTGATTGCCTCAAACCAGTCATCTGCTGCCTGGGGTTCTAGATCACCCTGATACCTTAGAGGTCACTTCCTTTATAACTCATATACTGAACTCATCTTATGTCCATCATCAACCAGCAATTTTTTCAGAACCTACTACTTTATGGGTGATGTATCATATTGCGGGAAAATCGAATGTCCATCCTAACAACCTGTCTAATGTACTAAATTCAAATACCAGGATGGATTATCATCATAATCATTCAACAAAAATATTGAACATATTTTTTAATAGAGGCATAATAAAAAACAATCAAGAGTCACCATGGTCAAAAATTATATCTGGGGAGCTGACTCTAGAGGTAAAACAAACCCACAACCTAGTCTTATAGGATGCATGTACCAAAAGTTTCCTATGAACAGTGTCCTAATGTACTAAGTCAAGAAGTAGGTTATCAAAATCCTTGTGAATGGATACGTTGACCGCCACAAAAACATTGGAAATTCCTAAAATCGAAACTCAAAATACTTTAATAATGTACCACTGCAACACAAACCAACCTCACAACGTGAAAAACCTTAACTCTATGATCTTAGGGAAGGACCTACTCTAATATCACTCAATCACATCTCATCCCACAAGGGACAATCCTTGATTCTTGAATCCCTCGTCTATAGTAAAGAGGCTAAAAACTAGAACTGGATTGGCATATCGCACACATGGTAGGTCTTAGAAAATGGTACTTGTACACACTCTCCCACATACAACTCCATCCAACCATTCATAAATAATTAAAATGGAAATAAAATTCATGCATACATCCATATTATTACCAAATAATATAATAAGTATGAAAATGGAAAAGTAAAATCCCACTAAAAATAATAAATGCATCAATCATTATAGTTGTATGGGATCATTTACTAATGAAACAAAAAAGAAATATATTCATTCAAAATCTTGTAAACACACCAGTCAATCAAGATCGCAAATATCTTCTTGTTTTGAATCCTATAAGGACTTCGTAAAAAGGCATGTGTTCTTCATATGACACAAATTATTTTGAAAAATTTCCAGTAGAGGTGTGAAAAACAATACCCAGTTGGTTCCACAAGTACCCAAAATAAAAGGGATAAAAAAAAGGAAATAGTCCACTTAAACCAACCATAGGGTACCCAAGTAATATAGAAACTCCATCTCAACACATCATTAGCTGTACATGACAAGTCAACTAAACCCACATAGTGATTTATCTAATATGTGATAACTCCACAAGGACTCACTGAAACAACCAGATATACACATCTCAAACTCCACGTCTCATGAGGTTGTTTCCTCATATCCAGCTACATGATTCTACTCGAGGCTCAACAAAAACACTTTCCCAGGAGAACTCACACCACAAGACCTAACATCCCTGGTGTAATTCATCTGATAGATACACAATATCATGAATAACTCCTCCATCCAATATGAATCATCTAAGAAATACCACTCCATAGGGTATTACAAATCTAATGAACCATCCCAACAATTCCAAGTATCATATATCTAATAGAACAATCTCTTCATATAATTCCATGAAGAAAATCACACTAGAACCTAGTGGATCTCATAACTTGGATATGGTATCTCACCCATACCTGAGGGGGGATTCCACAACCCCTAATAGAACCACAACATGTTTCAACCCTGTTAAAATTTATCACTTCCAGAACTATTGAGGGACACTATAAACTGAGTCTAGAATACCGCAAACCAAACCTCCATGGATATTGGATCACATTGAGGACATATGGGGGACACCATGAACCCAATCTGGTAAGTCAATTATCTCTCAAAAATGGAATAACTTCCAGTACCACTGGGGTGTACCATGAACCTAGTCTAGCATCTTGAAGATCATATCACTCATACAGGGGAACACTTCCCGTGTAGTGTCAATCGCGAAGATTGTGCAAATAACACCTGGTACAACATGAGAATTAGGGGATCATAATACTAATGACACAACTAACCCAACTGAATCCATTCACTTAATATGAGATCATATACGTTGCATTTCCACAACCCTATAAAAAATCACCTGCTATGTAGGGGATAGTATTCCCAATGATTTCAAAAACCCTTCTTGACTATCCTTCTAGATAGGATATTGATGCCTATGTGTCATTAGTCATGATGATACTAAGGAACTAATCTAGGGAAAATGATATGGTAGAGGATCCCACCCCATCCTCTCAATAGGAAAACACCAACTCTATCAAAGGTTGTCCTCTCGAGAGGATCACAATTCCGTCCTTAGAACATAATTCCAAAGTACCCTCATAGGGATAGACTAAGCCACCCACTCAACATATGATTTAACATATGATTATAACAAAATAAACCCACAACATTGCCTCTCATTTCATCTCGATATCCTAAACAATGGAAACCATCACATTCTATATGGAAAATTTCTCAAGATTGGATACGCAAAGGCCAAGATCCAAGCCCTGAAAAAGGATATTCAAAAGTTATAGATATATAAAAAGTCAAAAAGGAATGTATGGGGGACTATATGTCATCTGACACCACAAAAAAACCTAGTCGTTTCCTCTGCTTCACATTTTGGCTATTCATGTGAGTATATATGGCATGTGTGGCCTGTACACACTGGGTCTCACCTCACCCAAGCCCCCCGTCATGTCCTTACCCACACAGATCTCCAATCCATTTTTCACACATGTATTTTACACCCTATTACACATCATGTATCATTTAAATGGACCCTTTTCCACACCTCTTGGTCGTTCCCATGTACTCTCACATGGTTATGTCTCTTACCTTCCATCCTTAGCCATGTCTCCTAGCCATGTGACCTGGGGTCACTACATAGAATATAAAAATGGTACATGGAATATATTCTCCAAATGTAATCTTCCAAAAATTATAAGAATACAATGAATGTTCCACTGAACTACACACTGTTTGATTTAGAATTACGAAGGTGAATTCCATATGAGTTTTCCATATCTCCTAAATTTTCACAAAAACCTATAGATCGCCCCCAACAGATATATAGAAGTCATAAAAGGGATCTAAAAACCTCAAACAACACATATAAAGGTTATAATGACTTAAAATAAAATCTTATTGCCTTATGGAAAAGCATATAAGATTCGGGTGTGGATCGACACTTTCAAGTCACTCAACCATGATTTGAGTGTGCTTGTCATCATGATAAGAGATCCATAACTCCTATTCTACTAGGTTTTCCCAAGTTTCATCCTATAATCCAAGGTGAAGAGGGGTTTTATTCCAATCTTCCATGTACAAGACAAAAAGGGGATATTAGTTTAATTTTATTGACAAAATATCCTCTATTTAACACCACTCCTATGACCTGACTCTAACCCAGCACCTAGAGCTGACAAATTTTAAATCGTGCCTGGGGAAAATGAGGCATTATGAAGTTAACCGCATTCTCATATTTTAGATATGAGACTCCACTTCAGAGGTGTTCTATTTTTCTAATGAAACCCAATTGGAATGATTAAATAAATTCAACATTTTAAATATTACTTCATTGATGATCTTCTGGCTCTGGAATCCGACGCTGACATATAACCTGACTTCAGAAATATTCTTATAAATATTCCATAGTCTTAAAAGAGAAAATCCATTTCACTACACTTTATGAGACTAAATTTCTATATGGATTCATCAAAATTTATGTTCTATGACATACATGATTTCTTTAATCCATAGATGGATTATTTTTATTTTCATATCTTATTAGAATACCTTGGAATCATAAGCCCTTTGGGATTGGTTATATAGACATATTCCTATAAGATCCCAAGAAGGAATGATGTTTTCTCATTTATTTTACTAATATCATAGACATGGAAATCCACAATGGAAATTGTAATTTAGATATATTTTAGATTTACAATTGGTGAAAGGGTTTATTTGTATTCAATGCCTTGATGTTGTTTAAACCCTTTTGCAACTAGTCATGCCTCGTAGCACTGACTTTTCCTTCAATTTTCATAATAATATTGCATACCCAATTTCGAACAATGGATTTTACATCCGCTAGAGTATATACCAAAATCAAAACCTGGTTTTGATAGATGGAGTACATTTAAGAATTCAAGTCTTCTTCCACTTGGAAATATCTATTACACCCACTGATTCCTTATATTTTTTATGGTCATTATTATTAATTGATAATGAGTCACCATACTATTATACTTGAAACACAATCCATTGTGGTTCTTCAACCTCTAATTTCCTCCTATGTGGTACTTGTGTCTCTAAAACAACTTCTTCTTACATAGATATTTATAAAATCTATTACTATTCCAAATCTTGTGTACATTGTTCCTCAAATTCATTGAAGTATATATGTCTCCAAGTATCTCACATAGATATGTTATCTATATCTAGTAATATGCCATGACCTACCACTATTACTTTATTAAAAAGGGTTTATATATGTAATATCCCCATGTTTAATTAGGGTATTCTATAAAGGTTCTCTTTGTTCCTCGAGGTGAATTTTTTTTATCTAAAGAGGCCTTATAACACTTTTCAATCTCACACAAATGAGTATGAGAAAACTTATTTCATTCCATTCCAGAAATGGTGTTTCAAACCATCATACACATTGGTTGGAACTTGGGTTAGTATTTGTGCTACTATTTTTAATGTGTACCACCAAAATTATAATTGAAGACTTCCATGACTCATCATTGATCTCACCATGTCTAATAATATTTGGTTCTTCATTTAATTTTTACTGATCCACTAAACTATATAAGGAGTGTGAGTTAACATACGATCCTAAACTCCCATTAGTGATAAATGAAGTCTTTATTAATACATTCCCCACCATAATCAGATAAATGATTCTTAATCTTATAACCATTCTAGTTTTAAAATTTTTCTTATATTCCATGAATTTTTTAAAATATTATTACATCACAATTAGACACATCCATGTATACAAAAATAATATTTCAAATTTATAGTGTACAAGTATTAATCCATTAACTCAATAAGTAATGATCCCCTACCTATTTATAAACTAATTAAATAATAAATTTATCCCTTTCACATTTTCCACTAAATTTTTATTTGGTTATTTTACCTTATAAATAAGGATGATGTAGACCAATTGTTTTTAGTTCAAAAGAATATAAATATCTATCTGGATATAATTTAGAAAATTTCTCTCCATTTACATGGCCTAGGAAGATATTCCATAGTTGGGTGTGGTATGAGTCATGTAAAGCATTTTCATTATTGATTTTCAAAAATTGGTTTGTGTAATCCAACACACAAAGACCGTTATTTAAATGTTCCCTTACATAAATAATTCTATCTTTATAAAAGAAGAAAAAAATCAAAATAGGGAAATAAATCTATCTATATCAACACTATATTTAGAAATAATTTTCATTGTTAATAGAGGTAAAATAATAACAACCCTTTAAATACAATATCATTGCAGTCATCAATGTGAGGTGGTAGTCATAGATAGATATAGTGGAATGTTTATCTCAATTTGAAGTGAGTATAACTACCTCCCCTTGTTAACAAAGGCTCCGGAAGATCCCCCCTGCTTCTTTAGTTTGGTGTAGGGTTTCTTCTATTTCCACTTATTGATATATACAAAAAAATAGCATCATGTTCCCTTGATTCACCATTGATATTACTCTTATTGGAAGCGAATGAAGAATCCATAATGTTAGTTATTTTTACATTCCATTTTTATCTAATCACTATAACGAAAGAATAATTTTCATTCTCTGTGTCCTTCTCTACATGGTGAAGGTGGGTGAAAAGATATAGATGTCTCTTATTGGTGTTATTCATTTAAAAATTGAAAACAAAAAAATTGAGATGATCTGAGGTATTTTTTTCAAGAATGATATTGTTTCCTAGTTCTTTGGGGAGATTAAAACCTATAACCACTAGGCTCTCAATGTATCCACTGATCTCTACTACATGGGGCCCAACTGAGGCATCCTCTCTAAGAATTCTCTGAAACATATCCTTGGAAATCTAAAACAATCCCTCTCTAGATCTCTCCTAGTAAAGACCATTGTGGTACTCAAGTAATATATATACATCCATTTTTCATGATACTTAATGTGTTCACATGAAATAGATGAAATCATCAATCATTGAACATCAATTTTGTCACTCAAATTTTTTCACATATAAGGAACTCCACATCACTCACCTCTATAGTATATGGTTCATGAATTTAGGATTCTAGCACATAAGATATATATTCATTATGTAGCACAACCTAAAGGTATCTAAACCCCTCCTTAAAGTTACTTCTTATGAGGAGGTTCTATTTTTCATATATATATCATAGGGGTAGTGTGAATTACAGGAATTTTATTTTATTGTAAAATTAAATAGGGGATTATTATTAATTTGTTACTTAAAATGAGGATAAATTTTAAATTTATTGATTTTTATTAAATCTCCAAAAAAAATTATCAAGTACCAATAGCCCTCCCCATTGATCTCCAAAAATATAGTTTCTAGAACATTATAGTGGAAAGGGTCGATAGGCCCATTCAAATAATCCCAATGAGGGTTGGTCAAGAAGCATAAAGGTATTTAGGTTGGAAAGTATATTTCAACTGTTGGACTATATCATCATGATTTGTTGAGTGGACTACACTATCTAAAAATCATGTCATGGATTTCCTCAACACATGCCTCCAAGTTACATCAAGTCTATTACGGTCTTATTGTATTTATTTAAGAAGGTAATGTAAACCCATAACATTAAAAAGAACTACACGTTAAAATTATGTGTCCCAAGGAGGGTTGGGTAACTCTTAGTTTCAATGATTTCATTCCTAATCAAATAATGGAAGATAAAGTCTAACCCAATATTTAATTGAGGGATTTTAATATATTATTCATAAATTATATATTCTATTATCCTTTACATGTCTTGTTAAAATTAATTGTATGTTAATAAACTTTTTAACACTGAGAGATAAAACATTTATGCATAATAAATTTATTTAAATTATAATATACTATAATTAATGAAATTATTTTTGTGATCACGATCTTGGATCCATAAGAAAAATAATTGTATTGAAACAAATATTGAAATGTCCCATCCAAGAGAATTATCTAATGAATGATTTAATGAGTGGGATTTAAATCATCCTACAACCTAAGGGAAATTACTTTTGTTCCCATTTGTGGAGGAGTTATATCATTCCCCATGTCCACCTATGTAACACCTGTGTTGGCATCATTATGGTTCTATCATGAACCTCTTCCATGAACTAAGGGTATCTCAATTAAATACAAGTTTTTATTACTCACATGTGGTTGATGGGATACAATGGATTAATTAAATAGGGATTAAATAATTATTCTTAGACACGCTGGCCTTACATAATAACGAAGGGAGGGATAACTCACATGATAGAATATTTAATTTAATAATAAATAATTGAAAGCCTAAGAAATAAATTAAATTAAAATATCAAACACATACACAAGTCCTAGACAATATTAACAACCTTAATACATGAAACTTTTATGAAAAATTAAATGGATAATATTAATTTTTTATTTTTTGAATATTTATTAATATAAATTAAATTGCATTAATTTATTAATAAATTAGTTAATTCCCATTAATCTTAATTACTATCTGAATACTATAGGATATAACACTCATATAAGAATTAAAAATAATTAAATATTATAACCAATCATTTAATATTTATTATAATAAATTAATTGAGCATTTAAAATTTTTAAAACCCTCATGAAATGATCAATAACGAAAAGGTTCAGTAAAAAATTAAGGTTTAAATGCTTTAATTTTCAATTCAATGTAATTTAATTATTGTAGTTATTATGAGACTAAATTTCATATAATTATGAGCTATATTTTGTATACCTCTCTTCCCCTGAATCCAGGTCACATTCTAGGGCCTTTAGTGTGTTGAATTAGCTAAACATCATGTTGTTTACCTATTAGCTACTCATTGTGTATACACTTGTACTATTACTAAGATACTCAACAAGGTATTTAGGGTGTATCATGATGGGATCACATGGTCTGTAAAGGCAACATACATGTTATGTTGTCTGAGTACCACATTCCCAAAAAACCCACTGAAAAAAACTTTGTGTTCCCAAGTGAGAGACTATATAATGTGATCCTCCGGCTACACATAGTGTATCACTAAATTTTTTCTAGATAACTCGGTTGGTATCTAATAAATAGGAATAGAGGAAATGTACACCGTGTACAACTCATACACATTTTGTATATCATAAATTCTGTAGGTTGTTATTCTGATGTTGTTTGACCAAGTTTAATGACTACATAGATTATGATATTTACACCAATAAACCATGTAGACTACACAATGTGTATTCCATATACGTGCCACATCATCTTATAACCATGTGCCTAGTTTTCCATTCAACAAATTTCATGCACTGCATAAAATAACTCTATATAATGATATGTACCATGTGGCATGGCTATGTGCAATAATTTAGGGTACATGATGTGTACTCTGAATACACATTGTGTAATCCTATATTTCCATCAAAAAATTGGTAGTTCCCTATAGAATCAATAGAAACTATACATATATTCTGTTACACTAAAGAATATGAATGACTGAACAAATATGATTAATATAGGGATGAAACATTATTTTTAATCAGATTAAATAATGAATAATATAAAATGAAATTCAACCAGGAAAGCATATGGATAAAAAATAAAATAAAGAATTATAAATTTGAATGTAACCCTTATCTCATTCCAAGTGTTAGTTCTAGGAATACTAAAAGTGTGTGGTGGTGGGTGATATATTCAAATTTATTTTTATAGAGAGTTCCCCAGAAAACCAAGTGAGTTTCTTTCACCTCTAATATATAATTTATTTCATTAACATTGAAAAAACCAATACATGATCTAGTGAATCTATCTTTTATGTAAATTATAATCATTTGAAAATACCCTTTTAGTTTTCCTTCATTGAACTATGACTGTCCATGGAATGAATCCCTCTAACATTGATTCACATGTTCTCCTTTGATATGAGAGCAATTTAAATCAATATTTGGGTTCTAGTGTAACAAATTGATTTTCTTTTGTTACTTTTATTGATAACATATCCATTAAAAAAATGGAATCTATCTTTCCTTTCTCATTCTTAAGAGGGAGAGAGAAGGAAGAGTCTTTGGAGAATTCATTGTGTTAAAAAATTATCTATTTTTTATTACAAATCCAAAAAATATACATAACCATCTATTTATAGATCTAGGGTTTAGGTTAAAATATTTAAATAATTTCAATTTAGCTATTAAACAATTTTTTAACCTTTAATAAATCAAATTCCACCTGATATTATTATTATAATTATTATGGGGGGTGTAAAAAATTACAAAATAAAAAATAATATTTGTTCATCTTGTAAATTAATATTTGGTACAAGACATGGTCTTGATCTATTCTATGTCATCTATAATTTGTTGAACACTCGAATAAAAATTTAAAATTTTCATTTATCAATAAAAATATTTGATCGATAAAAACATGATAAAATTATCGATCATTATTTGGAATAATATTCATTAAATTAATTAAATTCAAATATAATTTAATTTAGTTCATTATAAACACTTAATAAATGAACCTCTTATACTATTTTTCATTTTCATTAGATGAGCATGCCTAATATATAAGATTTCAATCCTACAACGCGTCAAGCAACCAAATAGAATGATTTTAATGTCATAAATATAATAACAACAAGGGAAATATCATTATATTATATAATCCCATTATCATAGTATCTCATCAAGTAGGTTTCAAATTTATATCACCAACCTATATTCATTATAAGACATTTTTTGAATATGTAAAAAAAGAATAGTGTTTAACCATTACCATAGAATTTAATGTGAAAGGTCTATTGCAATAAAAGGGTCACTATATCAACTTCCATAAATATAGTTAGGGTAATTCCTTCCTCAACTAAATAATTAATGATATTTTAATAGTGACAGACACAACATACCATACCTCACCGCAAACAAATGTTTTCAATTTTACTGTCTGGAAATAAAAGAAAGTTATTCATGACTATTATTAATGATAAACATAATATCTAAGAACAATTACACACATGTGAATATTGAAATATCTGATGACACCAAAATGCGCATAATTCCTGATGGAGGGTTTGTTCTTGTAATCTCCCAACATCGAGATTAGCACGTGGATACTTCCTGATAAGAAGCCTCATCCACTTAAAAGTAATCGCACATGATAGTATATGTACTATGTGTCCCATCATAATATGTTATATAATAGTAAAACATTATTTAAGTGTATCTTAATAGAAAATTAAGGTTCTAAACATATATTGAACTAGTATTTCCTTAACAATGTGATGTATACTCTTAGACATTCTTACAATACATTAATTAATAATAATGAAAAATATATAAGAATACCATTTATTAAGATTCATTATATTGAAAATATATGTAATAATGGTAGATAGTATTTACCCTATGACATCAACTCCAAAAGGTTTGTTACCCATCATGATTTTAAATTGGGGGAACCCTATTTTTACTCTTCCCATTTTTTATCTAATTTAGACCCTTTTCCCTTCTCCTTGCATTTTCACAGGACATCTTCCCTCCATCTATTATATCTCTGATCCCCTAAACTTATTGAAAATTTTTATGTTATTTATAGTATATTTTATAGATATTTTAGGTTTGATATCCCTTCTTCTTCCCCATTGTTTAATTCATTATCTCTTCATCAAATTTCTTGATACTGAATTGGGGTTTTGTAATAATTACCACTGAATAATGGTAGAAATCATCTGATATGTTGGTGATTTTGAAAGTGATGGGAATAAAAATAACCATGATGATTATTTCATGTTCTCTCACACTTTTTGTTAAAACTAAATAATAAGGTGAATTTAATTGAGGATTTTTATTAAATTGGATAGTTTCAATTTTTATCATATTACTACTATTAGTGTTTTTCACTGGTATATCATCTGGGTTTTGGTGTGAAAAGTTGCAAGGTGAGCTTTTTTGGTATTTATAGATTTATTATAATTAACTATTTTATGATTATTTGTATAAATTTGGGTCCTCGTTGTAGTGGAAATAGCATGGTGCATTCCATTTTTTAGACAGACAATGTTTTAAAATTTGTGGTGGAGGGGGGGGGGGGATTTCCCATGATAATTTTAAAGACTTTTCCTCATTTTTCATTATCATATTTTATACAAGGGATATCTAACCTCCCCTATTATCTCTTAACCTTCTCTTTATTTGGGGTCATTTTTAATGTTATTTAATGGTAATATTATAGTGATTCAAGTTGTGGTCACCAATATCCTTACCCTTTATCTTTTCATTTGACCCTCCTTCTATATTCAAGTTACCCAGTTAGAGTTTGAAAATTATTTACACTATATCATGGTGTAAATCATCTAAAATGGAGGTAATTTTGTGTATGATGGGTAAAGGACGGTCATTGATGATGTAATCAGGATGTTGTACTCTGTTTCATTATAAGTTTATCACTTAATGAATTAAATTGTGGGTTTAGATTAAATTGGTTGATATTTTCAATTTAATAAAATCCAATCATTAGGTCTTTTCCAAGAATAGTATCATGAGTACCCTTAAACCATCTCCATGGATTGGGTAACAGTTTCACAATGGTGATTTCTCATATTGGGTTATTATTTATTTAGTACAATGTAAATTTATTAGAATAATATTTTTATTTTCCAATTAAATACAATTTGATTATCATTAATTATTTTGAGATCCTTTGTCTTGATTTAGGGTCGTGTAGTGATGGGTGATGGGTGATGGATATTAATACATATATGACTTTAGTTGAAAGATTTCGTACTACAATTTAAGTGAATAAATATAGATTTATGTAGTTGGTCCTGATGCATTTCACTATAGTATTTAAGCATTTTACTTATGAAACATTAGATATGTGGTCTTTCAACAAAATTTTATTTGAAAATTTAAATTATATAGAAGTTTCAAAATAAACTCTATGCCTATAAATAGTCCTAAAAAGTTCCAAAATCAACATTGAACCCTTGAGCAATAATGTTTTTCCTCAACATCTAATGTAACTTCCACGTCCTAGAAGCCACTAGACCAGTGCTCTGAGTAGGGTGGTTACATGACCTTAAGCGTGCCTCCCCGTATGCCAAAGGCTGCCGACTAGGAGTGGGGGTCTATGTAGTCATGTGGGGAGACTATACCCCGTCATTATCAGAGTAAGCCACAACAGAAACAACCAAATAGCAGAAACAATAATCAATAACCATGAAATAAGTACAACAACCATTTCCAACAATAAATATGTCATGTCATACTACAAGTGTACAAGTGAACAAAGCCCAAAATAAGACAATGGCCAAATCCCCAAAATGGTTCCGACCTCAAGTCTGGATCCTCCACCAAGTGCTACCCATTTCCACTCAACTATCTAGCAAGGACCCTTTCCCTTGTCCTGACCTGCAAACATGAATTTTTCTCGGGTACCCAACGGCGGCCCGAGCAGAGTGTGAGTACAACTCAGTATTCCACCACCAACGGTGTCTAAAAAATATCCAGTATAAACCGGTAGTGCATGAAATAAAATATGAATAATAATTTCATAGTAATTATTTAAGGTGCCATTATCTGGTTCAAAGCCCAGCCATTACCACATTTATTACCATTCATTTCCCAACAATTACCATCACTTACCATTTCATCACATTTCCATGTGTTAATCACATTCATCATGTTACATGGGTCTAAGGCCAAAAATCACATGCAAGAGGGTAAACACATCATTGTCCTATCTCACTAGGATCCACCCCCTCATAGCAACCATATCATCACCTCGAAGCCTCAGCCCGGGTGGATGCAACCATATCCTCACCTCAAAGCCTAAGTCTGGGTGGATGCAACCAATAGGGAAACAGAGCATCAGTCCTATCCCTACCCCGTGCATTTAGGGTGGAGTTTAGAGCATCAGTATTCACTCGACCCATGGGTGTAGAGCCTCAGTCATACCCCACACTACTAATCCATGTGCACATGCTTATATATAAGTAACCATCTACCTTCCAACCATTGCCCAGCGCCAACCATCATTCACAACAACCCACATGCGAAACCACATTATGTCTTATCCCATTAACACATTACCATTTCACATAATTTAACCATTCACCCAATTCCCATCTGTTATGCCTATCTCACTAAGAATTCAACACTATACTCATAATATATCCCATTATGGTCTTTAATCAGTTTACACATTAACCCATTTAACCTGTTCATCATTCCCATGAATCAACATTTAACCCATTTCAAATATACCCTAGGTTATTTCCAAATCCAGGCGAATCACCTAAATTCTATTCCAAGTTCAACCAATCATGCCAACATAGTTATCAAGGGATCTAAAATTCATTACAACAAGGTCTCTTGCTTAATATCAAACCCTAAATCTGAGAAAAGCCAGCATATACCGTGGATGGCCCCAATTAGGTCAAGTCTATCCCAACACATCCCACAGGATCATGAGGGTTCCCATTTTTCATTTTAAACACCATTATCACCAAAAATTCCAAGGTTATCCAAAAAATAACCAAAGGAAATCAAGAACACAAATAAACATGCACAAAACCATAAATAACCATGGGATATAACTTGTATACCACCTACCACGAATCTGTGGTTGAACGCACCCCCAATCGAGTGCTTAGACCACGATTAGACCAACCCTCGAAGCTTAAAACTAAAAATCACCCAAAAGATGGGGTTTTAGGGTTTCGTAACAAGAGTGATAGAAGACACAAACCCTAAACCAAGAAAAGAACCAAGGAGGATATTAGCATTAGACGGAGCTTCAATCTGCAACCCAAAACACCAAAAACCCCTTAGAAATGAGGAAGATCGATCTCTTGGAGTCCTTGGGAGGCTTGGTCCGCACCATGGGTGTAGTGGAGGAGATGGGAGGAAAATCCCGAGTTGGGTTTCTAATGCCCGGAGTGGCAATTTTGTAAATTTTCTAACTTTTAGTTGCCACATGGTTTAGCTATATGGTTTGGTAAACCGTGAACAAACTGTGCGCTTGCTTCTGTCCAGAGGAGGGATGGTCGCACGACTTAGTCTGGGCAGGCCACATGGTTCAGCTGACCGTGCGCAGTTTGTGCGCCTTGGTCTGCTTTGCCCAGATTCCCATTTTTTTGTGCGCTGAGTCCCCAGAACACCCCCAAGGCCTCTCACACTTCCAATAATCCTTTCAAATCCCCAAAAGGAAATGGTTCAACCCAAAACACAACAAAACATACCTTTCAAAAAACTAGGATCTTACAACCTCCTCACCTTATAACGGCTCATCCTCGAGCCGAGCTTCCAAGCCTCATTGCTCCATCGAAGAGAAGAGTTCGGACCACTGAGCCCGCATATCTGGTTCTCGCTTCCAAGTTTCTTCATGAACTTTCCCATGCTGCCATAGTACTTGCACTAATGGCACAACCATGCCTCACAAGGCATTTTCACTATGATCCACCACACGAACCGGATGCTCCTCAAAGAACGCATCAACCTCAAACTCTATATCCTCAACATCAACAACATGAGATGGGTAAGATTGATATCGTTGAAGCTGCGACACATGAAACACATCATGCATCCCACCATACCGCTGTGGAAGAGCCAATCGGTAAGCCACTGGCCTGATCCTCTCCATAATCTCAAAAGGTCCCACAAACCTGGGCGCCAACATACCCTGCTTCCAAATCCGACAGTGACCCAACCTTGGCGACACCTGAAGGAATACTTTATCACCCACCCCAAACTCAAGAGGTCTACGCCTCCGATCTGCATACAACTTCTGCCTACTCTGAGCCATAGCCATTCGCTTCCTGATCAAGTGAACTCTCTCAGAAGTCTCCTGCAAGAGACTCAGCCCCAACAACTCAGATTCACCGGCCTCTAGCCAAGACAACGGAGATCTACATGGTCTCCCATAAAGCACCTCAAAAAGTGCCATCTGAATTGATGCCTGAAAACTGTTGTTGTGGGAAAACTCAACCAATGACAGGTGCCTCTCCCAAAAACTACCAAAGTCCATGACACGGGCTCTCAACATGTCTTCCAACACTTGGATCATACGCTCTGACTGCCCATCCGTCTGCGGGTGGAAAGCCGTACTCAAAAACACATGCATACCAAGCGCCTTCTACAACCCTAGCCAGAAGCACGTTGTGAACCTTGGATCCCAGTCCAAAACTATGGTTCGCGGCACCCCATGTAACTTCACTATCTCCCAAAAATATAGCTCACCCAACTGGTCGACTATATAGGTCTCCTGAAATGGTATTAAATGAGCCGCTTTCGTTAATCGATCCACAACTTCCCAGATTGCATTATTCTTCAGCGGCGTCCTTGGAAGACCCACGGCAAAATCCATTGTTATATTATCCCACTTACACTCTAGAATATTTAATGGATGCAACAAACCACCTAGGCATTGATGCTCGTCCTTCCCCTGCTGACAGGTAAGGCACCGTGCCACAAAGCCTGCAACTTCCTTCTTCATTACAGGCCACCAAAACTGCCTTAGGAGATCATGGTACATCTTGGTCAAACCAGGATACACATCCCACTTTGATGCATGGAACTCAGGCATTAACTCCTTTCACACACAATTTGTCACAACCACACGATCACGAACACGAACAACACCGTCCACACCGATGACCCATCCAAAAGGTAGATCCCCACCATTAAGCTTTTCCTTCATGGCCAAACACTCAGGATCATCAAGCTAACTTTCTGTAACTCGACCTAAGAGCGTCGACTCCATCGTCAAGGAAGCAAGAGTGACCTGACCATTATCCTCCTGCACCTCTAGGTGCATCTCTACAAACAAAGCCATCACCTTTCACTTGGTGCTGGACTCCTGAACTGCTTGATTCTAAACCTTCCTACTCAGAGCATCAGCAACACTATTTCCCTTTTTTGGCATGCACACCAACTCAAATTCAAAATACTGGAGATATTCAACCCATATATGCTTCCGTAGATTCATATCCCACTGTGAGAAGATGTAATTTAAACACTTATGGTCCGCAAACATGGTAAACCGTTCCCCCAACAGATAGTGCCTCCAGCACATCAAGGCGTACACCACTGTAGCCAACTCAAGATCATGAGTGGGGTAGTTCTGCTCATGGGGTCTCAACTTTATTTAACTATAAGCCAAAACCCGCTCATCTTGCATCAACACAGCCCCATGTCTGATTTTGGACGCATCAAAAAACATGATATACTTCTTACTCGGCTCAGGTAAGATCTAGATAGGTGCAGTCATCAACCTCTTATTCAACTCTTGAAAGGAATTCTCACAATACTCAGACCATTCGAACATGATTCCCTTCTTGGTCAAGCCCAAAAGTGGTGCTGCAAAGCGAGAGAAATCCTGAATGAACCTTCGGTAAAACCAGGCCAAGCCCAGAAAACAACGAACATCAGAAACACTCTTGGGCTGCTCCCAAGACACAATTTCCTGCACTTTCTCTAGATCCACTGACACACCTACCTCTGAGATGATGTGACCCTGAAAACTCACCCCACCTATCTGGAATTGACACTTTAACATCTTGGCATATAGCTAGTGCTCTCTTAGCGTACCCAGGAAGATGTTAAGATATTGGGCATGATCGCTGTGAGTTTTCGAGTACACTAAGATATCGTCAACGAAGACAACAACAGACCAATCTAGAAAGGGTTGAAATATTTGGTTCATCAAAGACATAAACATAGCCGGAGCATTGGTCAAGCCGAAAGGCATTACCACGAACTCAAAAAACCCATACCAACTCCGGAATGATGTCTGCGGTATGTCAGAAGGCCTCACCCTCAACTGGTGATAACCCGACCTCAGGTCAATCTTCGAAAACAACGATGCACCCCTCAACTGGTCAAATAGGTCATCTATTCTATGAAGAGGGTATCGGTTTTTCACTTTCATCTAATTCAACTTTCGATAATCAACACACAACCTCAACGACCCATCGGCCTTCTTTGAAAAAAAGAACAGGAGATCCCCATGGAGACGTACTAGGGAGGATAAACCCCTTACGCTCCAACTCCTCAAGATAAACCTTTAGTTCTTGGAGTTCTTTCGGTGCCATTCAGTATGGCAGAATAGAAACTGGCTCTGATCCCAGTAACAACTTGATTGTGAACTCAACATCCCTCTCGGGTGGTAACCCGGAGAAATCCTCAGGAAGCACGTCCCGGAACCGTTCCACCACAAGAGGAAAAACAGACTATTCCCCTCTTTCATCATCATAGAGCATGACACATGCCACTTAGGTCGTTATTCTACTAATATGTTGACAAAATGGCCCTGCACTCCCTACTCGAACATCTGATTTGCCACAGTAGACATAAGAGTCCCCCTCAAGCGACCTGAACGATACTCTCTGATGATAACAGTCTATGTGCGCCTGATACAACACCAAAAAATCCATTCCCAATATTAGGTCAAACCCTGAAATCTTGAGAATGAACAAGTTCCATAGAAAACGATACCCACCAACTTCCAAGGCACATTCCTTTCACTTCTTGATATCCTCAACCTACACTCCCAACGGGGTGTCAATTGACATCACTCCACACACTCCCTCTACATGTAAACCCATCACTACCACAAGTTGAGAAGAGATAAAAGAGTGTGTGGCACCTGTGTCAAACAACGCACTAGCAAACGTAGAAGATACAGGGATTATACCTCGAATAGTAGGTGGTCCAGCCTCAACATCACCAGGCGCAAACTGAACAACCTGAAGCTTACCTACCCCTCTACCCTGGGCCCCAGCCTAAGTACTCTATGCTACACCGCCCTGCTTGCATGAGAGATCTTGTCCTGGAGTTCCACATCCACCACCCCTACGAGTACGGCTGTTGCAGCTCCAACTGGCTTCCTGATACGGGGAAACTGATCCCCTTCCCGTATCTGGTATCTGCTTTCCACCATCATGCTCCCATGCCTACCAAGGATTCCTGCAGAACCTCTACACATGTCCTATCCTTCCTCACTAACGACACTCAACTGGAGGTCGATGACACTAACCACGCACATGCCCCAGCCTACCGCACTGATAACAACACACCCGGTTCCCACTCTGAGAGGCTGACCCTCTCTTCTAGCCACTTTTCATGCTACCTCCATGATGTGTGCTCTCATGGCGTCGCTTCCGGCCCTCAGAAGCTGCACCGCTCATCTGCCCCACCAGTACCACAAGCCGACTACCTGAAGCTCCCTTCAAGTTTCCTTCAGAGATGAGTGCCTGATCCATCACCTCTGTAAACCTCTCTAACCGAAAGATATTTACCTGAGACCTGATCTCATGTCTCAGCCCATCTTGGAAATGCCTTTCTACCGCTGCCTCATCCCTGGCTAACACTAGCACGAAGCATCACAGATCAGTTAAGTGACTAGCATAGTTTGTAACTGACAAAGATCCCTGAGTCAGGCTCATAAACTCTATAGCCCGCTCCTGCCTCAAAGTATCTGGGTAGAAATGCTCCAGAAACATCTTCGGAAAAACCTTCCATCGCATCCCCTAAGCCGGCTCGGTCTGAGCCTGAATGTACCACCAACGCCTTGCCTGGCCCCGCAACATATAAACGGCCATCTTTACTCCCTTTTCAACAGGGGTCCCTAGATGATCCAGTATCATCTGGATGGACTCTAACTAGAACTCAGCTGCCTCTGGCCCACCCTCTCCGGTGAATGTGGGAGGGTGTTGCAGCCGGAACTCCCTGGTCAGCTGAAACATACTCGGTGCAACCTGCCCTGGGTCCCAATCCATCATTTGCATAAGGCGATCCATGTTCTCTCAGAACTAGTCTTCTCTACCTTCATTGAACACTGCATTTTCTTTCTCTTCTAATAGAGGAGTGTTCTCAGCAACATCCTCTCATTGGCCAACTGGCAACCGACGTCGTGGTGGCATCTCTCTACAATTCCAAGTACGAGATTTAGAACGCATACCATAAACTTTCATGACTTTATCACAAAGGACTCCCTACAAGCCACAAAAACCCACTTGTTTCATTTTATTCTTCTCATTATTTTTGGTTTCATGAAATGAATAATGCACCCTACATTCCTACCTCACACACCCCTCCCGTGCGTGTGCCTAATAAAATGCATGTCACATATCTCCCTAGGTGCCTACAATGATGCATGAGTACAAATCCCCATGACATTAATGCCACGAGCTAGATATTGTAAAAAAAATCACATCAAACCACATGTGCATCACCCAGCGGTAAAATATAATCAACTGTAACAATACACAACCAAGATCAACATTTCCCACCCAGGGTAACTTGGGTTTTCCCCCGTACTTGGGTTAGATACTACCAAGAACGAGCTCATTACCAAGTCCCTACACATCTTAACCCTTGGCTATCAATCCCAAATAACAAGACCTCAGATAAGGAGAAGAAAGACCTCCTCTAATACCACTTTGTAACGTCCCTGACCCGGAAGCCACTAGACCGGTGCTCCGAGCCGGGTGGTTACATGACTTTAAGCGTGCCTCCCCATACGCCAACGGCTACCGACTAGTAGCGGGGGTATATGTAGTCAAGTGGGGAGACTATACCCCCTCATTATCAGAGTAACCCACAATAGAAACAACCAAATAGTGGAAACAATAACCAATAACCAAGAAAGAAGTACAATAACCATTTCCAACAATAAATATGTCATGTCATAATACAAGTGAAAAAGTGAACGAAGCCCAAAATAAGACAATAGCCAAATCCCCAAAATGGTTCCGACCTCAAGTCTGGATCCTCCACCAAGTGCTACCCATGTCCACTCAGCTATCTAGCAAGGACCCTTGCCCCTCTCTTGACCTACAAACATGAAGTCTGCTCGGGTACCCAAAGGCGGCCCGAGCAGGGTGTGAGTACAACTCAGTAGGCCACCGCCAACGGGGTCTACAAAATATCCAGTATAAACAGGTAGTACATGAAAAAGAAATATGAATGATAATTGCCAAGTAATTATTTAAGGTTCCATTATCTAGTTCAAATCCCATCCATTACCCCATTCATTACCATTCATTTCCAAACAATTACCATCACTTACCATTTCATCACATTTCCATGGGTTAATCACATTCATCGTGTTACATGGGTCTAAGGAAAACAATCACATGCAAGAGGGTAAACACATCGTTGTCCTATCTCACTAGGATCAACCCCCTCATAGAAACCATATCCTCACCTCGAAGCATCAGTCCGGGTGGATGAAATGATATCCTCGCCTCAAAGCCTCATTCTAGGTGGATGCAACTGATAGGGAAACAGAGAATCAATCATATCCCTTCCCTGTGAAATTAGGGTGGAGTTCAGAGAATCTGTCTTCACTCGACCCGTGGGCGTAGAGCCTCAGTCATACCACACACTACCAAGCCAAGTGCATATGCTTATATATAAGTAACCATCAACCTTCCAACTATTGCCCAGCGGCAACCATCACTTAAAAAAACCCACATGTTAAACCACATTATGCCTTAACCCATTAACACATTACCATTTCACATAATTTAACCATTCACCCAATTCCCATGTTTTATGCCTATATAACTAAGAATTCAACACTAGACTCATAATCTATCCCATTATAGTATTTAATCAGTTTACACATTAACCCATTAAACCCATTCATCATTCCCATGAATCAACATTTAACCCATTTCAAAGAACCCCTAGGTTATTTCCAAGTCCAGATTCATCACCTAACTTCTATTCCAATTTTAACCAATCATGCCAACATAGTTATCAAGGGCTCTACAATTCATTACAACAAGGTCACTTGTTTAATATTAAACCCTAAATCTGGGAGAAGCTAGCACATCCCATGGATGGCCCCAATTAGGTCAAGTATATCCCAACACATCCCATAGGGATTGTGATGGTTCCCATTTTCCATTTTCAACACCATTATTACCAAAAATGACAAGGTTATACAAAACATAACCAAAGGAAATCAAGAACACAACTAAACATGCTCAAAACCCTAAATAACCATGGGATATAACTTGTGGACCACCTACCTCAAATCTGCAGTTGAACGCACCCCCCAATTGAGCCCTTAGACCTCAATTCGACCAACCCTTGGAGCTTCAATGTAGAACTCACCCAAAAGATAGGGTTTTGGGGTTTCAGAACAAGAGGGAGAGAAGACACAATCCCTAAACCAAGAAAAAAATCAAGGAGGATATTAGCCTTACCCTGAGCTCCAATCCGCAACCCATGGCACCAAAAATTCCTTAGAAATGAGGGAGATCGACCTCTTAGAGTCCTTGGGAGTTTTGGTCTGCACCTAGGGTGAAGAGGAGGAGATGGGAGGAAAATCCCGAGTTGGGTTTATAAATCTCGGAGTGGAAATTTCGTAAATTTTCAATATTTAAGTGGCCGCACGGTTTAGCCACATGGTTTGGCAAACCGTGCACACGCCACTGCCCAGAGGAGGGGGAGTCGAAAGATTTATCCGCACTGTTTGGCTAACTGTGCACAAACCGTGTGCTCGCTTCTGTCCAAAGGAGGGAGGTTCACACGGCTTAGTCTGGGCATGCCGCACGGTTTGGCTGACCATGCACAGGTCGTTTGCCCTGGTATGCTTTTCCCAAAATCCATTTCTTTCGTGCCCCGAGTCCTCGGAACACCCCCAAGGCCTCTCACACTTCCAAAAAACCTTTCAAAGCCCCAAAAGAAAAGGGTTCAACCCAAAACACAACAAAACATACCTTTCCAAAAACTGGGATCTTACATCTAATGGTTGAGGCCTTGCTTATTTTTTCTATTACTTGAGGTACCTAGACCTTTTGAGGGTTGTAGTTAGAATATTTAATCTAATTTTACCATTTTATAGGTGCCTTGTTGACCCCTGAATGGAGGGATGGAATAGAATTGGAATGAGTAGTGGGTCCTAGTAGACCATTTAAATTCCTTAAAAACACAAAGATATTTGAGAGGGTCAGGGTGTGAGTATTCCTCCCCCTCAATATGTGGGTATCATGTTTGATTTATCATTGGTAATTTTTGGATTTGTTATCTATATAAGGATGGACCTAGTGATCAAATGGGTATTATGAGGGTATTTAAAAAAATCTATAGGGATTATTTTACTTCTTATCCAATTATTCCAAGGAGGACATGATATGATTGTAGTCATGTAGAGTAATAATAGGTCATCTAAGTGAAAAATTTTACCCATGGTTGGGGATAATATAATGGAACCCATATTGTGTTTTTATTTGTGAAGATACATAGGGGACCATGCTAGGTACCATAGTGATATTTTTACCCTAGAGAGTGTGTTTCTATGGGAATAGGTAGAGATGATTGTGGGTTTCACCATAGAACCTGAATGAATTTTGTTAGACCAATATAGTATTGGAGATGATGATAGGTTGTGAAATTTAGAATCCAACCACATATTTTTTTATTTGGGTTCTGGTATATGGATAACAAATCTGGATGCATTATATGATACGATACATATAGGGAATGCATCCCACTAACATTTCTTGAGGAATGGTTAAGGATTCCTTAGATATGATCATTGGATGTGGTTTTACATTATTTTATAATTCCATAAAAATTATCCTTGGATATGTATGGTGGGATGTATAGTCCATCAAGATATAGATATTATATTTTTGGATTACATGGACATGCTCCATGGCTCTAAGTGATGTGATATATGTCTGGAAGAACTATAACCTAGAAATCCAATGAGGTGACATTCGGTATGGGTAACCACACCCATGGACTTGATTAATGTTGTTTTTTTACATGGGTGGGAAACTCTATTAGACTAAGATGATGTGATTTTCTTTGTAGGGTATGCCTCTGTTCTAGGTTATAGATGGCTATCAGATAGAGGTGAACCCCCGGTTCAAAGTGATAGATTATTAAGAGGGAACACCCTATCACCAAATGTAGTTTTATTAACAAGATATTACATGGCTATATGTGGTGGATTCCAAGTGAGGGAGACACACACCCCTTGGTGCAATTTAGGGGTATTGGTGAAAATGGTTATGATATTTTTTTATAGGCACACCATCACTATCTAAATAAGGTATAACTTGATCCCATGTTTCTCATTATAAACCATGTTTCAAACCATGATATATTATTTACACCTCTAAATATTATTCTTTTTCATCTAGGCATATTACATGTGTAAATTTAATTCACTAGGTTTTTAGAGAACCACATTATTGGTTTCCATCTATGTTGAACTCAAACCCTACTCGGGTAGTCCTAGGACTTGGGTACCAGGTCATACTTCACTATTATGAGGTTTAGGGTGCATAGTGACCTAGAGTTGTATGAAAAAGAAAAATAGAACATGTGGAGTTAGGATATTGTATGAGGTTTCACTCAAAGATTTTAGTATATCATTCCACAATTTATTTTATATATTTGGTTCATGTGATCAACCTAGTGGGTGATCAATGTCTGTATACTCGAAATTCTATGACTCTATATGACTTTCATAACATTTTCTTCTATGTACTTTGTTTATTTTAGTGGATGATGTTTAGATATTTTCCTAGTATTTCATATTCAGATATGGTGGTTTAGTCTCCCATGGTGACACCCAAGACCCTCATTACTAGTCCTCAGTCTCTTACATAAGAATAGGCATGCTTGAGATACTAAGGAATACTCCTCCAGTATGGGAACCACCCAGTGATTGTAGTTTTTGGTGGGGTTTTATATCAATTTTTCATATCAGACACCTTTAAGGTAAATCCCAAGATGAATCCCACACCTTTATAATACATTTTATGTGTAACAACATGATATTGTGACATCAATTTAGAATTATGCATTGTTTTTAATGAGCTTCTTATTCAATTTTCTTTTTATCTAGAATAGTATAAATCCACTTATTATATATCTTATCTTTCTCACACAAGAAGACCTGTGGAAAAATTATTATTTTATATGAATAGTGATTGACACACCCACTAATTCATCTTCACAGTATAAAAATTTTCTTGAGGTAATATTTTATCTTATTCCTATGATAATTAAAATTCATAGACACTCTTATTTATTATATGAACTTGAAATCATACTCGGACTCTTTCATCTTTTTATTTCGTTACCTTTAACTATTTTTTCTTATAATTTTTGTTATAAAAAACTACATTGGCTCTTTTTTATTATCTTCAATAAACAATACCTCTTCAATATTAAAAGAAATAATGGTTCTCTTATTAGTAATACTCAAAATTATTTCTCAATTTAGTTTAACATCAATTATTAAACCTCTCTTATAACACAAAGGTATTCTCCCATGAATAAAAATGATGAAATCCTCCACCTTTTCGATATTCAAGATATCATGTTAAAAATATAATTTGAAACTCTAGATTTCATAAAAATTTAAAACTTTTGTTATATCTGATATAGAAAATTCAAATAATAATATTTATCATAAATTACATGATATATTGCTTCTATAAATATATGTAATTTTTTGTAAACATGTATAATTATCATGGAATATTCATCCTCCTTTGAATATTCATTTTTCTAGACATATGCATTTAAATTTATTTGTTAATTCATGATATTTACAATTTCTTATGAATAAGTTAGATTCATTATTCATGGTATAGTACTCATAAATTCAACATCCTTTTCCAATATTAGAATTTTCCTCTTATCTATATAGTATTTTACACAAAAATATATACACATGAATATAACACCTATGGCCATGTATTCCTCCCTTTTCATCATAAATCTCACTGTTTGATCTTATTATTATTACATTATAAAACCTCTATAATCACAATAATAATTATCATTGTAATTTTTTCTGGAAGAAAAAAAAATCTCGATTCTTTTGAATTTATCCCATTCATCAGAATATAGAAATTATGGAACATTACTCAAACCTTTATTCAAATTGGTGCATATGTAGATAATGTTTATAAAGAATAAAATTCATGCTTAGCTAGAGAGTGATGTTTATGAAGAATCACATTCATCAGTACACCTACCAGATAACATATGTCAAGATATCCCATTACTTTTATAAAGAAAATATCCAACCCATCATATAGTTCAAATATTTTGAATGTATTCAATTACCATTACAAAGAATATATCATACATTTAGTTACCTTTTGATGTGAAATACCCTTTCCCAGTTACCATTATGTAGAGATATGATCTTTAATGTTACCCTTTTATCGATGAGAATTAACCCTTATATACCATATAAAAATTAAATATAACTTTTATGTATTGGATTATGTTTCATGATTACCGTTACATTTGAAGAATATTCACCTTTACATGAGCATATTTTCCTCCAGTTTAACTTTACTCTCTTATTAAACTCCATACAATACATACATTTATTTAGCCTAGAAATTACCTTCAAATGGGATCCAATACATCTAAGTTACCCTTTTTAATATACATTTCTATATTTGAAATTTATATAGGACCTAAAAGTCAATGAATTTCATCTAAAAAATGTTATAATACTTCAAAATTTGTTATCAAGTCTTCGAAAATAATTCCTATCACATTTCACTATCTTTATAAATTTTCCATTAGATTTCAAATATTTAAAATAATGTTTTCCTTTAATATGATATAGATCTCCATATCTTACAAGGAAAAGACATTAATTTTTAAAATGGAAAATGAAAAATAACTTCAAATACTATCTTACAATATGTGTCCATATCTTCAAAGTAAAGGACATTATTTGTTTCAAATGAACAATGAAAAATAACTTTTATTACTAACTTCAAAAATGTGTCTCAAAAATCCATTCACCTAAAATTGAATGATACTAATTTTATGATCTTCATCATCATATGTTGGAGTTATCTTTCCACTAATCCAATGTATATTTCATTTAAATTTTTACTCAATACCATATTTGAAATAGGATATCATTGATACATTATTAACATTTATTATAAAAATACAAAACAAAAAAGTTTCCACAACAATATCCCTATTTTTATTTCATAGAAATACTAATTTAATATTATGTGTGAATATGTATTCTCTCACAAAAAAACATTCATTTAATTATCTCCCCCATTTCATAATAATTTGTTCATTTTATTTTACCTCCCACTTAATGACATAAAATAAAAATAACTAAAAAGATGGTATAATTTTAAAAGTAATATATTTTATTTGACTATGGTCATCTATGTCTACTTGTTCTACGATCATTGTATAAAAAAAGATTGTTTGATTTAGAAATCAAATTTATCCCTTATAAGTATTAAAAAATCATTACTCACATATTATCTTAAAGAGTTATTCGAACTATATCAGGATGAGATAATTGATGATAGAAATTGAGATAGAAATTTATCATTAAATATTTCATACTGAATTTTTCTTCTTCCCACTAGAATATAAATATATAAACATTTAAAAGTAGTTAATAAAACAAAATTGGTACTTATTTATAATTATCTTCTTATTTCATGCTTTAATTTGATTAATCCCATTCTATATTAGGATCTTATTTTAGTAACTATGATTTAGATAATTATAAAACATAATGTTCATTGAAACATTCATCAATCACATTCCATAGTAATCAGATTTTCCTAAAATAATAATTTTTCTTCATCACTCATCACTTGTCTCCCACTCAATGTAACAATCCTAATAATCTTTGTAATGGTTGAAATATTATAAATGTGAATCACATGATGTTTCAGGTTGATAATACACCAAAATTTCACTTTCTCATGTGAATTTCCACATTTGGAAACATATAAATCTTCACTAAAGATGATGTCCTTTAACACAACTTATTTGAAATTAAAAAATGTGAGACATTACTTAGATGGTATCCCATAGATGTAAACATCATCAAAGATGATCATTTTATAATATTTTAAATAATACCATTTATGAGAACAATTTTGGATGGGTAATTCATGTGTCACGACCCGTCCTCGGGGCCCGTGCCGTGACTACCCCAATCCCGCCTTCCATAGGCCAGGGGATGGTGACTAGAACCAAAGGCGTAAATCCCATTAACTAGGAAGGCATTGCCTTTATAAAACAAAACAAGCACCACAGAGTACAAGCGGAAGAAAAACACTATGTACAAAAGAAATGATAAAAAGTAAAGGGGCCAGAATACAAACCAAAAAGAAAGTACAACTACAATTGAACAAGGTACAACAGCAAAGAGACAAACAGCTGGAAGAAGGAAGTAGCTCCTGGGTCTTCCTCCTTGGATCCTACCTGAAGGGTAGGTATAGATAGCGCAGCTCCTGGTCGTCCACCACGGATCCTACCTGAAGGGTAGGTACAGATAGCCTCCTCCACGCTCTCGTCCGTCAACCTCCTCTGTGTGTTGTCTCATCATGTAGTCCACCTACGGGTACTGACTCGTCGTGTAGTCCACCTCCGGGTACTGACTCGTCGTGTAGTCCACCTCCGGGTACAGACCAGTCCTCAAACACTCGGCCTCCGTCAGCACTGCCCGTCATCTGCAACCAACACAACGAGGTGTGGGCATAGACCGTGCAGGGGTGAGTATAACGATACTCAGTAGGGATCCCGAGACCCTCAAGGTCTCACTAAACCAACAAGGATAACCACAAAGAAGATCTCAACAGATAACCTCTAATTAGGTATATGCCCATACATATGCCTAAGTTATCAAGTAACCCATCTCAAACATGAGGAAACACAAGGATCATGAAAACAATGGATAACCACTACCCAGGTGTATGCCCATATACCTAAGTTAACAAGTGACCCATCTCAATCATGAGTTAAACACAAAGGTCAAAATTCTCAGCTCAAACCAGGATTTTCATTATCGAAACCGTAACTGCTGAAGAGGTCCATCTCTGGAGTGTACAGTGGTCCTGTCACGATTCTGAGGTACTGCTCACTAACCTAAGACTGCTGAGGTACTCCTCTTGTCGAGTACCGCGGGTCAGCCACCCAAACACAGTAGTGCTTCCCGCCGGGGTATGTCACCCAAACACAGTAGTGAACACCCCCAAGTAGCCTGCTGAGGTACTCTCCAGATGAGTACCGCAGGTCTACACTGTCACACAGGTAGTGCTCCATCCGCCATGGGTCTACACCTCAGAAAGTAGTGCTCCGTCCACTGGGCTAGTCGACTCACTCCAAGTCGAGTTGATCAAGCAGTCGTCAGGTCTCAGTCGGCTACACGGTCTCCGTACTCCGCACGCTCGTCTCTGGGAGGGTCCGCTCCACGAGCTACAGGTCGATACTCCAAGTATCTCAAAGTCCCACGAAGAAGTATCTCAAAGGACCGCCTCATCATAGGGGTCTCAACGCAACAGACAGCGCGTCAATCGGACGCCCGGTCTGTGAGCTTCTAGCCTTTTCATCCCAGGGGCCCGGTTGGTTTTGTGAGCGAACCAATCCCGACCGTATCCTAACTGTACCCCGAACTCCCATAGGGTATGCTCATAGGGACCGTTTCTCAACGTGAACACCAACGCCGCTGACAGTTCGTCAAACGGACGTCCGGTATGAAAGATATCAGCTTTTCCGTTCCATAGGCCCGGTTGGATTTCGGGTACAATTCAACCCGGCCACTATCCAACTGTATCCAAAACTCTAGAGAAGGATGCCAAAAGTTCTGTATCGTCAACAGGAACGCAACGCAACAGACGGCGCGTCAATCGGACGCCCGGTCTAGAAGTTATTGGCTTTTTCGTCCCGGGGGCCCGGTTGGTTTTTAAGTTAAAACCATCCCGACCGTAATCCCACTGCGTCCAAACCTCGAGCGGAGTAAGCCAAAAGATTCGTCTCACTTAGAGGAATTCAACAAAGCTGACGGCACGTCAATCGGACGTCCGTAGCTCAAGATATGAGTGTTTCCGCTCCGAGGGCCCGGTTGGTTTCGTGAGCAAACCAACCTGGACGAACCCAAAGTATTCTGAAACCTTGAGTGTGATATACCTAAACGACCGTCTCGATCCAAGGATCGCGTTGCCGCTGACGGCGCGTCGTTCGGAGGCCCGTAGCTCATGTTACGGGCAAAAGACCGAAGACGGTCTGAAGACGGGGAGTCTGGGCCCGGGCCGACCCGGCCCGACCCCCCCTGGGTCGGACGAACCGGGTCGAACTGAACCGGGTCGACCCGACCCGGCTGGCCCGGTCCGGTCCGGCCAGGGCGCGGCCTGGCTCGGCCGGCCGATCCGGCTCTGCTCGGCCGAGCGCGGAAGTTGCGGGGGCGCACTGCCCCCGCCGCCCCGGTTGGGGCCGCCTTGCCAGCGGATGTGGCGGTCGGGCCGCGTCCCTCCACCAGTTCCACGCGGCCGCGGAACAGCATCGTCGTCGTGGCTTCAGCCGCGGCGGGTTTTGCCGGCGGCGCGGCGGGCGCCGGCGGGAGTTTTCGCGGGCCACCGAACGCGCTCCAGTGGTCCGTTTTGTGTGTGGTCTTCGCCAGTGGTCCTCCCGGGACCCGATCATCACTGCAAGGCCCTCAAAATATATTCGCAGCCAGCTTCACCATCGTTCGTCGATCCGCACATCGACAGCAAACTGCGGGGTCTTCAAAATGCCTCCGCGGCCCCGACTACGCCCGCGGTTTCGCTCGGCTTCAACGGCGCGGCGCGACGGCGCCACGCTCTTTCGCCGCGTTCTTCCTCGTGTCTGCACGGTTTCATTGCACTGTTCCACCTTTGTTCGTGCCGCAATGATCTCAAACAACAAGGGGGGAAGGAGTGTCGGCTGTGTTCGTGCGGTCCGACCTTCCCCCATTAGTATGATAACAGGCGGCCCCAAAAAAAGAAAGGAAGAAAGGTGACAGATGATATCACGATCGAAAATAAAAATAATCCCCCATAACTGCCTGCAACAGAAATTCCCGACCCGCAAGGAAAACGTTCGTGGATCAACTAGGTAATAAGTTGATCTCTGTTAATTGTTTTCTTTAGAATGGAAGAAAGAAAGAAAGAAAGAATTTAAGGGAATAAAATTATTCTCAACATGACAATCCCCTTCCTCGTCGAAGTCGTCGAGTGAGGGTTCGTCGTGGATTTTCTCATCGCGGAAGAAACGTCGCGAAAGGAGAGTCATCGGCGTCACGTCGTCGATCTCCGGGGGTTTGGCGTTCTTCGTTGGAGGTCTGAGCGTTCTTCGCGTTCTTCGCGTTCTTCGCGTTCTTCGTCGAAGAACGAAGAATTCTCTCCCTTCTCTCCCGAAGGTTTAACACAACACAAACCCCCTCAACAAAAATAAAATAAGTCCTCCACTTATTTTATTATCAACTTAAGAATTGAAAAACAAAAGATAATAAATGAACAATTAAATTCGAAGAATTAATTGTAAAACTTAACTGCCCAATTAAATTGGGGCGTTTCTTAACCAAAAAAAAACGCACGGTTGACTTTTTTTAATAGGGGGTGTGGGTGCGTTACTTAAGAAGAAAAGAAACAGTGGGGCTCATGCGGGCCCCACCTCACAAATATCCTACCAAATGGGTAGGATATTTTGAATTGCACCCTATCTGCTTCAACCCAGCTTAAGTAGCTTTAAAGTTGTCTTTAAGCGGCTTAAAGTGAAATAAAATAAAATTGTCGTACAACATTATTTTATTTCTTAACTTAAACCCCAAAAATTAAAAACCACAACTGAGAAAACGCAACTCCGTAAGAGGCGTTTCTAAGAAAGCACCGGCGCTGCGATTCCATCGGTGCCCTCGGAATTCGATTCCAAGCACCGGTTCGAAAGTTGGAAAAACCCACTCGTTCATTCACTGAACGTACCTGAGCCAAACTTCGGAAAATGATTCCGGGAACACCGGGCCTTGGAATTAGGCGCCGTCAGAAACTGCGTTCTTGTAAAATTCCAAAGAAAATTTATGAAAAAAAAATTCCCTTGAAATTTTTGAGTCTTTACCTTACTCCCACCTCAGGGCTTTACGTCCTCGTAAAGCTTTGTCACAAACTAAGGTCACTAAAGCGGTAGAAAGCACGCATCTGAGCCTTTCACTCCCATGTGCTCACCCGGTGGTTCCCGTACTGCCAGAAAAAGTGCACCCGAGGAATTGATCGTCCCTGTAGGATCCGCTCCTATCGATCCTCGATCCCCACAGGAACCTCCGTAGAAGTCACCTCATCACCACTGTCCATCTCCTAATGGTCGATGATATGCGGAGGGTCGAGCATGTATCTCCTCAGGTGGGATACGTGGAAAACGGCATGCACCTAGTGCAACTGAAGTGGATGGGTCAAGCGGTAAACCACCTCGCCTACCCAGCTGAGGACCTAGAAAGGTCCGTTGAACCTCGGAGATAACTTGCCTCCCTGGCCACATCTCTGTAAACCTCGTCGAGGTGAGACCCGTAAGAAGACGTGGTCGTCATCCTCGAACTCCAGAGGTCTCCATTTTCTATTAGAACTGAAACTCAAAATGACTGCTGCTACGAGGCTAAGGTTGACCGACTCAAAAGTGATCGGTCGAACCCTCCTGTGCAACAGTTACCCTGCGTTGCCTGGGGTTTCCTTTTTTTCCGACCAAGGAAAACCCATCCCGATGTCTTAGTTAAACTACAACCTTTTTTCCTAATACCGTCAATTTGTGTATGAACTTTGATTGCCCAGTCCATACTCAAACCAACGTCGTAAGGCCTCGACGCTGCCACCAAGAGATTCCAACCGAAACTCTCGCCTTGAGGATCTGACCACACCATCAACGTAAGTGTGATTATCGAGTTTCCTCCCAAGGTATCTCCAGACGTGTGGGTCAAGTCCACGGCTTACCGGAAACTCTAGGTCTGGAAAAAGATTTGTGAAAGAAAGGAATGATTCATATCGACGCCCGTTACTACAGCAGCTAGTAGTGGACACAGACTATCCCTTGAATCATTTCTGGAGCCATTGGGTCACATTCCTTGACCGCACGCAGCCGCACTCTTCCACCGCCCTCCAGAACCCTGAGCTTGGCGGGGATAACTAAGGCGGGTGGTTGTAGCATGTTAAGATATACACCACCTCATACCTCTCTCCTAGCACTACCTCCATGTCTGCTACTTCGCAGACTCATCTATCCTTAAAGCTTCCACTTCATGAAACATTTAACACACCCGAGTCTCTAAGACTAGCACCGGTTTCCTGTTTCTTACTGCACTTTGTAGTCTTCATTCGCTCTTGTATGACTTGGACCTACTTTAGTCTTACAAGAGCTGCTATGATTTCTTCTTTGCCGATAAGAGAAATCCAGTCTCATACCCTGGATGAACCACACTCGTTGCCTAATATATTCAATCCCAACATGAATGATGCATTCATGCCATGGATGACGTCGTAAGGCCTCGACGTAACTACCAAGAGATCCAACTGTCACTCTCGCCTCCAAGGGTCGAGTCACACTGTCGGCATCAGTGTGAGGTCACTGGGTCTCCTCCAGTAGAAATCTCGAAAGTGAGGGTCAAGTCAATAGTCTTAACCAGGACTACTCAATATCAAAAAAAAAAGGACAGGAATGCAAACATCACAAGATAAGTGTCTTTTTATTATTGCAGCTCATAGTACAAAGACACGAATACAAAAGCAACATGGAACTAGAAGTACAAAGGATGTATCCAGTAGTTCCTCTCCTGCCCACCTGCTCTCGGAGCTCTACTGCCTTGTCCACTGCTCGGCTGTTGCTCAAGAACCAGCCGCTGCTTCTGTCTCGGTGGCTCCTCCAACACCCGCTGATCAACCGTACGAGGATTCGGAAAGTCACGTGCCAGGTGACCCTTTCCGCCGCATGAGTAACACAACCTGATTCTGGCACGCCTAGCTCTGTTCCCACCCCGGGTGCCCCGCACCACCAGTCCTAAATCCCGAGATCGTCCAACTGCTGGTCTGGTCCTCCTGGACCTCTGCATCATCTGTCTACTGCCCACAGATGACTCGGCAACTGATCGAAAACCCTGCGGCAAAGGTAGAAGATCCTGTACACGCTCGGGTTGTAGAGCTACTAGCACAAACTCCACCCTGAAGAAGGTCTCGATGTCTTCCCATGCGAAGGTCATCCCGTCGCAAAACTGGAACAAGTGGCTCCACCACCTGCCTACTACTGCCTGAAGAAGGCTGGCAGTAAAGATCACCATGAAGTCTTTCGGCGTCCCTACTAGCCTGAAGACTCTTACCACAGCCTCCAGCCAATCCTCAGCCGCCTGCGGGTCCGTCTCTCCCCGGAAACTGGGTGGCCTCTGGCGCTGGAACTCGTGCAGCGCACTCATGTAGCGGGCATCGCCTACTGCTGGGGCTGGTGTCATCGGTGGCCCAACGTATGGTAGTACCGCTGGTGCCTCAACTGCAAGAGGGCCATGTACTGAAGCCTCGTCACTCGACAGGCTGTCAGCACGCACATCCCTCTAGGCTCTAGCTGGTCGTCCGAGAAAAGGCATCCTAAAAAAAACAATGTAACAAGGTCAAATGATTATACCTGGTGAGCTGACCTGGTTTGAGCTGATTTAAGGGAAAACCTTTGAAAACACACACGCAATCAGTTTTTTCATGCACAAATTCGGAAATCAGTTGTCAGGGTCCTGGTGTATGGATATGTCAACTGCCTGCACCAACACTGGACTCCCTGAACTAAAGACCACACTTGGTACCCTTAACACTATTGCTTCACAGAAAGAAAAAAAATCATAGTTATAAGTTCTGCAGTAGAACCAACTCCTCTGATACCAATTTGTCACGACCCATCCTCGGGGCCCGTGCCGTGACTACCCCAAGCCCGCATTCCATAGGCCAGGGGTTGGCGACTAGCACCAAAGGCGTAAATCCCGTTAACTGGGAAGGCATTGCCTTTATAAAAGAAAACAAGCACCACAGAGTACAAGAGGAAGAAAAACACTAAGTACAAAAGAATGCTGAAAAGTAAATGGGCCAGAATACAAACCCAAAAGAAAGTACAACTACAACTGAATAAGGTACAATATCAAAAAGACAAACAGCTGGAAGAAGGAAGCAGCTCTTGGGTCGTCCTCCTCGGATCCTACCTGAAAGGTAGGTACAAATAGCGTGGCTCCTGGTCGTCCACCACAGATCCTACCTGAAGGGTATGTACAGATAGCCTCCTCCATGCTCTCGTCCGTCAACCTCCTCTGTGTGTCGTCTCGTCGTGTAGTCCACCTCCGGGTACTGACTCGTCGTGTAGTCCACCTCCGGGTACAGACTTGTCGTGTAGTCCACCTCCGGGTACCGACCAGTCCTCGAACACTCGACCTCCGTCAGCACTGCCCGTCGTCTGCAACCAACACAACGAGGTGCGGGCATAGCCCGTGCAGGGGTGAGTATAACGATACTCAGTAGGGACCCCGAGACCCTCAAGGTCTCACTAAACCAACAAGGATAACCACAAAGAATATCTCAACAGATAACCTCTACTTAGGTATATGCCCATACATATGCCTAAGTTGTCAAGTAACCCATCTCAAACATGGGGAAACACAAGGATCATGAAAACAACGGATAACCACTACCTAGGTATATGCCCATATACCTAAGTTAACAAGTGACCCATCTCAGTCATGAGGTAAACACAAAGGTCAAAAGTTTCATCTCAAACCTGGATTTTCATTATCGAAACTGTAACGGTTGAAGAGCTCCGTCCTTGGAGTGTACAGTGGTCCTGTCACGACTCCGAGGTACTGCTCACTACCCTAAGACTGCTGAGGTACTCCTCCTGTCGAGTACCGCGGGTCAGCCACCCAAACACAGTAGTGCTTCCCGCCGGGGTATGTCACCCAAACACAGTAGTGCACACCCCCAAGTAGCCTGCTAAGGTACTCTCCAGACGAGTACCACGGGTCTGCACTGTCACACAGGTAGTGCTCCATCCACCATGGGTCTGCACCTCAGAAAGTAGTGCTCCGTCCACTGGGCTAGTCGACTCACTCCAAGTCGAGTCGGTCAAGCAGTCGTCAGGTCTCAGTCGGCTACACGGTCTCCGTACTCTGCACGCTCGTCTCTGGGAGGGTCCGCTCCATGAGCTACAGGTCGATACTCCAAGTATCTCAAATTCCCATGAAGAAGTATCTCAAAGGACAGCCTTGTCATAGGGGTCTCAACGTAATAGACGGCGCGTCAATCGGACGCCCGGTCTGTGAGCTTCTAGCCTTTTCATCCCAGGGGCCCGGTTGGTTTCGTGAGCGAACCAATCCCGGCCATATCTAAAATGTACCCTGAACTCCCATAGGGTATGCTCATAGGGACCGTTTATCAACGTGAACACCAACGCCGCTGACGGTTCGTCAAACGGACGTCTGGTCTAAAAGATATTAGCTTTTCCATTCCAGGGGCCTAGTTGGATTTCGGATACAATCCATCTCGGGCACTATCCAACAATATCCAAAACTCGGGCGAAGGATGCCAAAAGTTCTGTATCGTCAACAGGAATGCAACGCAACAGACGACGCGTCAATCGGACGCCCGGTCCGGAAGTTATTGGCTTTTTTGTCCCGGGGGCCCGGTTGGTATTTAAGTTAAAACCAACCCGACCGTACACCCACTGCATCCAAACCTCGAGAGGAGTAAGCCAAAAGGTCTGTCTCACTTATAGGAATTCAACAAAGCAGAGGTCACGCCAATCGGATGTCCGTAGCTCAAGATATGAGCGTTTCCGCTCCGAGGGCCCGGTTGGTTTCGTGTGCGAACCAACCCGGCCAAACCCAAAGTATTCCGAAACCTTGAGTGCGATATACCGAAATGACCGTCTTGATCCAAGGATCGTGTTGCCATTGACGGCGCGTCGTTCGGAGGCCCGTAGCTCATGTTACGGGAAAAAGACTGAAAACAGTCCGAAGACGGGGGGTCTGGGCCCGGTCCGACCCGGCTGGCCCGGTCCGGTCCGGCCAGGGAGCGGCCTGGCTCGGCCAGCTGGTCCGGCTCAGCTCGGCCGAGCGGCCGAGCGCGGAAGTCGCGGGGGCGCGCTGCCCCCGCGTGAGGAACCCGCAGCCCCGGTTGGGGCCGCCTTGCCAGCGGACGCGGCGGCCGGGTCGCGTCCCTTCACCGGTTCCGCGCGGCCGCGGAACCACGTCGCCACCGTAGCTTCAGCCGTGGCGGGTTTTGTCGGCGGCGCGCCGGCGGGAGTTTCCGCGGGCCACCAGACGCGCTCCGGTGGTCCGTTTTGTGTGCGGTCTTCGCCAGTGGTCCTCCCGGGACCCGATCTTCACTACGAGGCCCTCAAAATGTCTTCGCGGCCCGCTTCACCATCGATCGTCGATTCGCACTTCGACAGAAAACCACGGGGTCTTCAAAATGCCTATGCGGCCCCGACTCTGCCCGCGGTTTCGCTCGGCTTCAACGGCGCGGCGCGACGACGCCGCGTTCTTCCTCATGTCCGCACTGTGTCGTTGCACCGTTCTACCTTTGTTCGTGCCGCAACAATCTCAAACAACAAGGGGGGAAGGAGGGTCGGCCGTGTTCATGCGGTCTGACCTTCCCCCATTAGTATGATAACAGGCGGCCCAAAAAAATGAAAGGAAGAAAGGCGACAGATGAGATCATGATCAAAAATAAAAATAATCCCCCATAACTTCTTGCAACAGAAATTCCCGACCCGCAAGGAAAAATTTCGCGGATCAACTAGGTAATAAGTTGATCCGTGTTCATTGTTATCTTTAGAATGGAAGAAAGAAAGAAAGAAAGAATTTAAGGGAATAAAATTATTCTCAACATGACAATCCCCTACCTCGTCGAAGTCGTCGAGTGAGGGTTCGTCGCGGATTTTCTCGTCGCGGAAGAAACGTCGCGGAAGGAGAGTCGTTGGCATCACGTCGTCGATCTCCGGGGGTTTGGCGTTCTTCGTCGGAGGTCGGAGTGTTCTTCGCGTTCTTCGCGTTCTTCGCGTTCTTCATCGAAGAACGAAGAATTCTCTCCCTGCTCTCCCGGAGGTTTAACACAACACAAACCCCCTCAACAAAAATAAAATAATTCCTCCACTTATTTTATTATCAACATAAGAATTGAAAAACAAAAGATAAGAAAAGAACAATTAAATTCAACGAATTAATTGTAAAACTTAACTGCCCAATTAAATTGGGGCGTTTCTTAACCAAAAAAAACGCACGGTTGACTTCGTTTAATAGGGGGCGCGGGTGCGTTACTTAAGAAGAAAAGAAACGGTGGGGCTCGTGCGGGCCCCACCTCACAAATATCCTACCAAATGGGTAGGATATTTTGAATTTCACCCTATCCACTTCAACCCAGCTTAAGTAGCATTAAAGTGGTCTTTAAGCGGCTTAAAGTGAAATAAAATAAAATTGTCGTACAACTTTAGTTTATTTCTTAACTTAAACCCCAAAAATTAAAAACCACAACCGAGGAAACGCAACTACGGAAAAGGCGTTTCTAAGCAAGCACCGGCGCTGCGATTCCATCGGTGCCCTCGGAATTCGATTCCGAGCACCGGTTCGAAAGTTAGAAAAACCCACTCGTTCGTTCACTGAACGTACCCGAGCCAAACTTCGGAAAATGATTCCGGGCACACCGGGCCTCGGAATCAGGCACCGTCTGAAACTGCATTCTTGTAAAATTCCAAAGAAAATTTAGGAAAAAAAATTTCCCTTGAAATTTCCGGGTATTTACATCATGGTCCAAGATATCCAATATGTGAAAGATTATCCATATTCAGTAGGAATGATTCATTCAACTATTTCTTATAATGTACCAACATATAGATCAATCAATGATGGATAATTATTAATATCAATTTCGTATTGAAAGTATTTTTTATTGGGAGATCCCGTTTAGACCAAGATTCAAAATCGATTACCTATAATTAAACAATGGAAATACAACACTCATTGGTAAGAAAATAAGGTGAATCTTCCTACTCATCAATGTGAACAACAAGGTTGAGTAAATTTTCTCAACAATGTTAATTCACTTTTTTATTATTCATGCTTCCATAATTGAATATTAGATTTCAATTATCATTTGAAAGCATGGACTTATTCACATCAACTATTTTATTAGGTTATATTCTTCTCCTTTATTAATCCATTCTCTAAAATTAATATTGTAATTTACTATTTATTATTTTATTGACTTCTTATGATGTTTGTAGAGTTGTTAAAATACATAGAAATATTTATATCCCTATAAAATATCTCACATAAAACTTATTCAACCCTTAAATTATCAATTATTGATAACTATTCACAAAATTTTACTTCTTCATATCAAATTTATTCTTGTCCTTTAGTACTTTCATTTACTTGTCCCTAGTCAGAATTTATATCTTTTTGTAAATCTACAAGAATAATAAATTAGATATCTTTGGGTTTGTTGGATTACTTCTTAGATTCTCCACACCGAACCTTTTGAGTGCCTTTATTCCAAATAGTTATTGTATATGAAGTAATCTTCTTGAAATTATTTGATTTATTACCCAAGGGAGAATCATCATCCTTCTTAATAATCTGTTTAGGAGTATCTAGATTTGAATCTTCTTTAAACTTCTTTTAAATGTTAAGAAACTTATTATTCTCCTGTGGTATTATCAAATTTGTTTCATTTGATACATAATTAGATGATCATACACAATTTTGGTGACCACCAACCTTTAATAAATAGCATAAATCTTTTAGTTATTTTTTTTATAGAACACAACTTTAATTTTATCATTTTTAGATTTTTCGTGCTTTATATATTTTACCCTATGAAATTGAATTTTATTAAATTTAAAAATTAAAAGGATTGTACAAACATGACACTTCATAGTTTCCAAACCTATTATAGTACCCAAATAATTCCAACAAATCTAGATCATCTCTTCATTCCTACCTGCTGTATATATTTTGAAGCATGTTATATTTGTTATTTCACCCCTATATTTCTGATCTTATTATGAAAAAATGAAGTTATAAAACTCCATATATAAATCCTTGACATAGTAGAATATTTTTCTTAATTTATCCATATCTATATTTTTTAACTAATTTATATTTATATTTATCTTTTAAAAGAAATCAATTTTGAAAAATTATCACATAATAGTATGTATGGTACTTATTTCTTCATGACTATTTAATAATGATCATCAGATTATGAAATGGTATTACTTCTATCTTGTGGAGGTATTTCAATACTATTAATATCCTTAAAAATTATGGTTTCATTATTTATTCCATAAGATTATATTAAAAATATATCTCTAGTTGTCTTCATATTTTATAATTTCATATCAAGATTAAGACAAGTAATATTAAAAATATATTTCTTACTTTCATATACCATAAATATATATATACAATACATTAAAAATTCTTCATAATTATCATGAAATTTGAATCTTTGTTGCAACAACCTGATTATTTCTTTAATTATGTTGTCCCTAACATTTATTTGAGTATTCTTGGAAAAAATATCTTGTTAAAATACCAAAAATGTATTATCAAATTATTTAGTGGACTCGTACAATTCATTGATGGTATTGATCCTCTCTTATTTAAATTTATAGAATTGATCATTAAGAACCTCATTCATGTCTTCATTGACATAAACTTGTTTAGATATATTTATGAAAGTTTAGCCTCTTTTTTTAATTCCTTAAATAAGATATCATCCACACCTTCACCTTCACTGATCTCTTCTTACTGCCTTTAGAAAATTAAATAGATAAAATAAATAATTTCTATGAGAAAATAATTCATCAAATCCAATAATTCATCAACTTTTAAATCTACGAATATGTAAACACTTCAACATGGTTATTCTTCTAATAAACAGTTTTCCTAATAAATTTTCCATACCTCATGATCACATGACTTCCTTGATTCTATTAAAGTATAATTTCTTTCTAATACCTTAGTGGTACATTGAAAAACCTATTCCTCTTCTTTTATAACTAGTCTCTTGAATTAACTAATTTCTCATAGTGAACCGCTTTCTTATTTTTCTTTTGAAAATAGGGATAATTTCATCACCTTCTTCATACCTTTAATTACAATTTTTATGATAATCTTGGTAAAAATTGAATTTTTATATGATATATCTAATTTTTAATTGAAACTACACTTCAATATATATGAAGAAATAAACATCAATTCATAAATTGAGACAAAAAAATAAAATATAGATAATTCAGTTAGAGGTGTACCTCACATTAATACCAATTGAATGGGACCATTTGGGATGAACTCAACACTAATAGGTGGTGAATCAATGTTTTTATATATTAAAAATTATATTATTACACATTTTGGTTATACATGTATTACTAGTTTAGGTGAGTGGATCTTATGTTCTTCATTATCACCTTATTAAATGAATAAAACATGTCTAAATGCACACACACACAATGGGAACAAAAATTTACAAGGATAACCTTTGAAAATGTGAAGGATAATCCTTGGTGTGAACCAATAAACCCCAAGGTCACACAACCAATCAATAAAACCATATGAGTATTACAATTTTGTCTCATGATAGTGTAGAGTGTTTATTTCACACACTTTTTTGGTTTAACCCATTATGATGTACACCGCAAACCATTATAATGATTTTTAATGATAACAACAAGATATTTCAATGAAAATTTAGAATACTACCTTTTTTTAAAATGGGGATTCATTATTGTTCTTCTCACCATAAAAATAAAAAGATCAATTATTCTGCTAACTATCTTATACATGCTAGATCATGAAATAATTACATCATTTTCTTTTGTGTTCTTAGTTATGTTAACACAAAATTATTATTATTCATGACAATATAATAAGTTTTTTTCGCCTTCATCGCTTCTTCCTATGAAAACTGAAAAGACCAACCACTCATTTAATTTTAAACATCATGAAAAACTCAGGCATTTTCTCATTCTACTTCATTCCTCTTTTCGACATGTTTTTCTACAATAATTCATAGACACACTACAATGGCTCTTCATCGTTGACTTTGACATAAATTATATCTTCAAGTTTTTATGCATCATCAAATGTCTCTTCTTTGATAATAAATGATATTTTCCAACTCTTTGTTGCATAAGTATTAACTCCTCTCTTAGAATAATGAAATATTATTTCACGAACAATAGTCTTGAACTCTTTCACCATGTTTTTATTCTCAATATTGTGTTAACATCATAATTAAAATTTTCCAATTTATTTCTAATTCAAAACTCATATAATTTTGAACATGGAAAACTCAAATGCTCTACATTATAATATATTTCATGAGAAACCACATTCATAACTATATAAAACCATATGTAGACATGAATCCTTATTATAGCATCTTTATCCACCTTCAATCCTAAATTTTTTTGACACATGTATTTAAATTCATTCATTTATATATGATTTTTATAGTTAACTATAAATATTTGGTCACACCATTCATAAAACAATCCTCATAAATTATTCTTCCTTTATTAATCATGGTATTATTCCTCTCCTCTCAATTATAATCAACATTCTTTTAGACTATATATATATACACACACACTCATATAGAACCTCTGGTGGGGAATTCATTCTTTTTCTGTGTAACTAATCCAGAATGTTCTTCATCTTTCATCACAAAACCTATATAAATCATGATAATAATGATCATGATATATGATTTAATTAAATATAAACACATCTATAATTTTCTGAATTAAATCCATTGTTCATAATATATTAATTTCTCAGATCAATTAAATGTTTTATTATAATATATTCTTTCATAGATTAAGGATGTGTATCAGAAAAATTATTTTTAAAGAAAGAATTAGGTTTAAAGAGAATACCATTACTATGTACACAACCAAAATTATATATATGTAGGTATCCCATTACTTTTAAAAATCATGGATCCATCCTATAATACCTTTATATAGGTATGGAATGTATCCAATTACAGTATTTAAGTGTACATGATTAAGTAGTTTACATTTCTTAATTTAATACAACTTCAATGTTACCACTATGAAGCTAGCTAATCTTGGATTTTATAGTTACATTTCTGATAACATACCTTTATATATGTTCTGAAAATTTAATATTACCATTACAATTTAAAGGATGTTTCCATGTTTCCATTATTTTATAATTGTAGTTTCCATTATGTGAGTATTTTGTCTTTAAGTTTATCTTTATTCCATGAGTCCAACAGTTACAAGACTTACATATATGTATCAGTGTTTTTACCTTTATAAAACATCTTTTTAAATGTCATTTACCATTAAATTAATCTATATTTTTATAGATAAAATTTATCCAGGACATTATACTTAATATAGTACATCCAGAATTCTTTAAAATACTTCTTAATTTGTTGCAACCACTTCAATGGTAATTCCAATCATCCTCTTTTGTCATTATGAAATCTAAATGGGTTATAAAATCTTCAGATAATCATTTTTATTTAATATGAAATTGATAAACACATAGTAAAATTTATGGACTTCACATTTTCATATGAATAATGATAAACAACTTCAAATAGAAACATTCATGATGTGTATCCAAAATTCATTCACTTAATAGAGAAAGAAAACAGCATTGGGATCTTCTTTATAACATGACTAGGTTCCACCTATTTCTCGAGATTTGGGTAATTTCAATTCTTCCTCAAAAACATATGAACATAATGTTATCATGGATTTTCCATGATCATTAACAATAAAAACCGAAATAGTGGAATCAAGATTGATGAATGGACCTACCACACCACTCACATAAAAAAATTCCTCATTTAATTCACTGACATATAAATGTTTCTTTCATTAAACCTCACTTCCAATCACATGAAAGATACTAGAGATGGGGGTAATTTATCATATTATAGTTTTTCTGTGTGTGGGGGGTAAAATTACCTTGATCCATTGAGATGAGGGATCTAGGTATCACAGAATAACCTCACTAACCACACCACATCACCTAGCATTTTGGTGCAAACTCACTCGTCATGCCACAATACCCTGAAGTCAAGAAAGAGGAAGGTTAGACCCTTTCTTCAAACCACATGGAGTTTTTTATATTTTATTCCAATAATATCGACCAAAATGATAAGTGTCATTTTTGATCCCACCCCTCACTCTGATACCAAATTCATGGGCCTACCACACACTACACATCATTATTTTTTTCACTTTGGGTCCTTGCATCATGGTTTTGTCTTCCATCATGGATAATTTACCATCATTAGATAATTATTGAAGATATGGGAGAGTTATCATCTAATAAATATATAGTAATTTTTGGAAAACCCTTTCACCTATCCAGGCTAACCATGGTGGGTTATGTGGTTGTGTAGATTACATAATTAGACCATGTTTGGGTCGTAATCCATGTAGAACTCCATGTCCAGGCCAGTTACATGGCCAGGCCATTTAGGGACATTGGAAGGTACCCTATATAGGGTACAAATTGTGTACCCATCATACACACCATGTAATTGGGCATTTAAATTCCTAGTACATGATAAAGTGCATGCTCATGTGGGGCCTTGACGTTACATGTCATGTACCATAGTAACACGACGTGTACTCCTCTTAGGCTTCCCATTGAGGGTTTTTTAAGTCATACCCAGGAGTTGAAATTAGACCCATGAATAGTCTATTCAAGTTATCTTTTTATATACATCTCAATTGTATGATCCATGAGGTTTTTTTGGACTCCTATGTGACATTTCATGAATAGAAAGGTTCGTTCTCCCATAATCATACCCAATTTCTTCAAAGTGAGAGAATTGATCTGAGTGGATCCATGGGCTATCTCTCATGATTAGCTACTTTATATATTTTCCCTTGAGGACATCTCCCTTATGAGTTGTTCCCTTCTACTCTAAGAGGTTGTGAGTTTTTTTATTTATGAAAAACCCTTGTAGGATCACCTTATAAACATTTTGACCTATAGAACCCTATTAAGGATTCCTCTATCATCTTTTTACACCAAGGATCCCATGAGGAAATTCATTGTTTATATGCCAATATAAGGAGTCACTTATAGGATACCTTTAAAAGTATACCATTATGAGGATCCTGTGTACGATGCCTATTCTTTCCTATATGGCTATAAAGGGTCACCAATAGAACACCATCACTAGAGTGTTGTTCTGGGGATACCATTAATGATTCATCAATCATGATTTCCCTTCTAATATCCCATGTATGATTTCTATATTTATGTTTTTAGCTAAGGATCCTATGTAATATGCCTTCTCTTCAGTTTAGACCATGAGGATCCCATTTAGGATGCCTCTTTAGTGTTTTTACTTGAGTGACCTGGTGGGTTCCTTGATGTTTCACCGACCATGATCTAGTACGTCCGGTTGGGATAGAGATTGTAGTTGGTGTAACCGTAGAACCAGTTCCAAATAGGTAACACCATGGGGTGTGGCATTATTGTTGTTCTTAGGTGTTTGGCCACCCTCAATATTTTATATAAATATATTCACTTTTATTACTGATGCAACAGTGATATCCAGAGGTTCTTCATAGTTGTTGGTTATAGAGTTAAACATGGTGTGTCATTCTATAAATTTGGGATGAGTAAATGTTCTTTCTATGATGCGTCTTCTATGCCATTTTATTTAGGATATTTACATATATATCCATAGTTTCTAGTGGTTATTTGGTAGATGAGCCTATATATTTTATTATTATATTTTTGTGATTCCCATATGTGTTTCTTATAATATATTTGTTAAGCCTACTACAATGTTATATTGGCACGGTGTCCACATTAATGATACTCATTGATGATTATGCTATCCCAAGAGATGATGAATATTATGCTCTTCTAAACTTTTTATATGATGATGATTATTATTCTCTCCTCTCATCATGGGTTAAATGAAGATTATTACACTCTCCTCAACCCAGGTCTATCGGTGGATGATTACACTCTACTTAATTTGTGGTATATAGAGGATAATTACTCGCTAATCAACCACTATCTTATGTAGGATAACTACACTCTCCTTGGTTTTTCATATGAAGAGGATATCCTGATGTTATTTCTAGAATCAACATTGTGAGCCCTTTTTCTATATTAAGATTGCTGGGAATGGAATCTCACACCGATTTTTGATAGTCACTTTTGGATCTCAATGGGTGGGAATGATGTCTCATTGGTGATCCCTCCTATAGATCGCTCAAGGGTCAAACCCTTATGTTCCATCTATGTCACAATGTCATGACTTCCAATGAACTGGGACATAGGTACCATACATTGGACTTGATATATATGGACTAAACACCATGGCATCTTTCCCATGAACCATTTACAAGATTTCCATATGTATTTCCCAATAATCCACGACTAGAGTGATTATATGAGAGTAAGGGTGAACCCAGGTGTAGAAAGAGTATCCCTCTATGGTGAAGTATCTTGTTATGATATATTTAATGTGTCATATGAAGAATTTATATTTCAATTTGGATTACATACCAAAAATATCAACTTAATGATAAATGGATTGAGTGGTACGATGTCTGGCTTGATTCCCTTACATAGGATATCCCTATGATCAAGATTACAGTTGTAAGGATTGAATTTTGGTTGGTTTTATGTTATTTATTCACTTACTCATGAATATTCATATTTATGTATATAAGTATATGTATGGTTCTATACATTTAAACACATATACATATAGACATCCATGGAAGCACGTACCCATTTGATTGGGATTTTAGACTCAGGGTTGAACTGTGGTTTCGTGTTTATTGTTTTTACATATCTTTTTAGTTGTGTCTATTCTTCAATTATCATTTCGTTTTTTTTTGTAAACTTATAGTATCATACATTATACTTTCATCGTTGGGGTGTCCTAATGATAATATTTATCACCCATGCATGAGAACCTTGGTGTACGTATAGACCGTATGTCTTATTTTCAAATTGAGCATGATCTTCATGGTGGATAGGGGTGAGGTTCAGGGTTAAATGATCAAGTGAAGTTGCTCATGTGGGATCTTATAGTTTGCATTGAGGATTTTGATTGTTTCTAGAGACTGGGTATTGGGTCTAGATCATAATTACTAGTAGAGCCCTATATTTTTATTTCAGTTTCTTTTATTTTGTCATATTTTTATGTTCAACCCAATGGGTGACCAGTGTTTTTTTTCATATATCCTAGATATTTTAAAGAATTTTCCTTTAGTATTAATGTATTTTCTATTTTATTTCTTTATTTATTTCATACTCTATTTATTTTACTATTTTATATGAAACTTAGATATTTTCATTGTGTAACACTGATATGGGGGTATATTCTCCCCATTGTAACACCTTTATGTCCTCTTTGTTTGTCAGAAGCCTCTGGCATACAGGGAGGTGCACTTGAGGTATCATAAAAAACCAGCTCGGAGCCACAGTTTAGTGTCATCTAGGTTAGGACATTACAATATGGCATGAGAGCCATTCTTTTCTTGGACATTACAGTTTTTGTTAAGGTAGAAAGAAGTAATACTAATGTTTTAAAACCAAATATAGATCACAAAGTGGAATATCAAGATCAATTTTTATGGTAAGAAGTCTTGGTTTCTAGGGTCTGGGATTTTTGTTATAATCATTGATGTCATATTTTTATATGATTTTTTCCAATGATGATGAAAATTTTGTGTGGATGTTATTATTTATTTTCTACCTCTAGATCGTGGCCCTTATCACGAGTCTAGTTATGTATTTTACTCTTGTATGAAAATGCAATGAAGCGTCTCAGGAACCATATTTTCATGTAGGATTCACATCATATAGGCCTTCTAGTGTGTGATTTTTACTGATGGTTGAGGGTATTATTTTTATCCTATATATATATATTTCCTTCTAAAGTAAAGTTATGTGGATATTAGTTGAGGTGTTGCTGTGGTGGATGATGGCCCAATCCTCGTGCACGAAAGGTGAAGTGACCCAATAAGGTTGATATGGAATTTAATTCCCTTATATTGTACCCCTTTTAGTATTTTTTTTCTTAGTATTTTGTTATCTAGATAGATATCTGAGTATGATGATGTTGGTAACCATGACATATTTTATGAACTAGACCTTCGTGGTGTGTTACTCTATATGGATTCGCAGTGACTGTTAGTTATATGTATCTTCAACATTGAAATCATGACCTCTAGGGAGAAGTTACATCATTGGGTTCTCAGTGAGTTTCATTCTCTTGTACTTCATGTTTTTAGTTTTGACCCTCATAGGTCATTGTGATATTTATCTTAGATAAGATTGATCTTTTGGGAAATGTTATTAGACCTTCTAACACGATTGTGAGACTTACTCAATATGGCTATGTGGGAGACCTAATTTCCCTTAGTTTGAATCAGACCCTTGTAGGTTGACATTCATTTTTTCTATTATGTTTGATGGAAACACACATGATAGGTTTTATTGGGTTTTTGGATGCCATTTTTTCTGTGAGTTTAGTTTTACACACTTTTTTTTATTGTGAAATTTTAGGTGCTCGAGTTTTCATTATAGTAAAGTTGATTAGATCAACTTTTGAAAAACACCTTCAGTGATTTTTTGTTATTAATGGATTTAATATGTAAGACCATTCATGTTCATTTCCTGATAGAATAGTGTTTCCACTTTATCTCATGTATTTTGAGCATGTGTAGATGCTTGTGGATGAAACAACGTCGGGAGATAAGAAATCATGGAATAGATCATGGAATAGGAGGGATGCCATATTTTGAAGTGGAGTTCCATTGGTGCTTCTGGATTATTGAGACTGGCATTCCATCTATCAAGGATATATTATCCTTGTAATGGGAAACTTGTTGGAGTACGATTTGAGTGGTAATGGTATACAATGGTTACGCACACTTCCATTTATTTGTAAATTGATGGGTTGTTGTGTGTGAGTTTATGACTAAGGTTTTACAAGGATTTTCATGGGAATAGTTCCTCGGGATTTGTGGTTAATTGGAATATTTTTCTCTGTGGCAGTGGTGACATAATTTATGACAAAGTAAAAAAATATGTAAAACCAGTGGTTGGACCTGTACACAATTTTTTAAGAGACACGGTGTTGAGTGTTGGATAAAGGTGAGTAAAACTATTTTATGTGAGAGTGGATCAAAGATAGTTCTACATGCATTTTTAAAAATATTAATGAAATTTTGGATATTAAGGGTTATGCTCTATCTTTACATTTTCATGAGTCCTCTAATAGAACATTGTCCCTATGTTGAGCATCATTCATTTTAATTATCTTTCCTGACTTGATGAATGAACCTATTGAGGATACCATTAAAGAGTGGTGCAAGGTAAGAAATGTGGAGGGGAGTAAACCATTGTCCATGTAATGGTTGTGACTCCAATTTTTTATTTTAACTCAATGTTTTCTATGGGACTTTGAATATAGAGTTGGATTTGAGACAATCATAATGATATTACAAAAGTGGGGAGTACCAGATCGGTCACAATTAAGTGTCTCCAACATAGTAGACCATTGTTGACACTATAAGACAGGATGTTGGAAATTATGGATATCCTTTTGTATAGATTATTGAGTACACACATTGGTTTCTCACATTACCACCAAGATTCTCGAGGGTGACGAACTTTATAGTGGGTGGTTGTAATGAACCATGTTTTTTAGACTAAATTTTTGAGTATAAATTTGGATGTTTTATTTAAGATGGTTGTAGAGTTTAAAATGGAATATTTACCCTAGAATATGATCTCATATTATTTTTCTAAACATTATGTTGGTCCCATAATATGGTGTTTAACATTGGAACTGACTTTTGTGGAAATTTGACCCACTCAAATTTTATAACATTAATTAGTATTTAATATTTAATTAAATGAATATTAATATATTTATACAAATTTTCTCAGACTTGTTTTTTGAAAGGATCTCCTTATTGAGACTCAGTATCTATGGTTGAGTCCAAAATGAGGAGTTTTTAATAGGCATGGCATGAACTCGATTTGGGCATCATGGGAAACTCCAATGCAATTTTATTTTTCTTTCCTTTTTATTCCTTTTATTTTCATTACATTATTTTATCATTTTTCCTTTAATGTCATCTCACGTACACCTAGGGGGATCTACATTCAATTTGAGATTTATTGAGAAGGTATAGAGAGTAATAAAGATATATATATGTAGGAAGAGATGTGTCATTATGGAGCTCGGCGTGTGTTGGATTGTCATGAGGCAACTATGAATCGCTGTAATGGGAAATGTTTTCTCAAATTTTACACAAAGCTACTAATTATGGGTTTCTTCTATAGATTCTAATATATTTTCCATTTTCTAGTTTGAAACTCTCTTTTATTTTTTCTTAAGACCCCTCATGGTTCAATATATTGGTTATGGGACAAAAATGGGGGTTTGGGGTTTCTATGAGGTTTTCCATTTTAGAAAGTCAACCTACACCGTTTTTTGTTTAGGGAGACATGTTGTGTGTTCTTCCTATTTTGGGAAGATGATGTTTTTTATATACACACCATGTATTGGGACTCCTCTAAGTAAATTATTACCTGGACAGTCTACTCGTGTTGGGAAATATGGTCGTGTAGAGTACATGGCCTGACCCTATAGGGCTCTCACGTTATATAGAAGTGCACAACCATTCTAGTTATATGGACTGGAAATTTGAGGGACATTCCCATGTACCCCACGTAGTTTATTTGTCATATATGAGTACATCATGCCAAGATACTAATTATTTACACTCCAAGATTAGGCTAAAGTACATGCCCATGTGGATCCTTGAGGTTATGCATCGTGTACCAAAGTAACACATCATCTACTCCACTATTGCTTCTCGTTTATGGTTTTCTGTGCCTTATCACCCAAGAGTAAGAATATGAGCCCAGATTAGTCCACTCTGAGTTTCCTTTTATATATATCTCCATGGTAAGACTCATGAGGTTATATGGGGACTCAAAGATGGTGTTTCTTGGATGGAGGGGTTCTTTCGCGAGTAATCATACCCAATGTATCCTAATAGAGAGACTTGATCTGAGATGATCTATGTGGTATCTCTCATTCTTTCTTCCTTTATATATTTTCCATTAAGGATGTATCCCTTAGGATAAGAACCCTTCTAGACTCAGAGTCTATGAGTTTAATTTTTTCTTGATGATCCCCTAAAGTATTTCTCTCTTTGTGTTTCAACTAAAAGAATCCCTTGTAGGATGCCTCTATATTTTTTATATACCAAGGATCCCATGATGAATTCCATTACATACATTCCAAATTCTATATTAACTTATTGAATCCATTTAACTATATAAAATTTTGAGTATATCATGTAGTGTTCATATTATTTCTTATATGGTTGTAAAGGGTCCCCTATAAGATGCCTTCACCTGAGTGTTTTTTCAAGGATCCTAGGAAGGATGCCTCGATCTTCTATACCATGTTGGATTCCTCCTTTTACATTTTCAGCTAAGGATCCCATGTAAGATTTTTTATCTTTTGTTTAAATCTTGAGGATCCCAAGTAGGGTACATATTCTGTGTTTTTACTTGAAGAGGCTATCAAGTTCCCTGATGCTTGACTGACCTTGAGTGAGTATGTAGAGTTTTTCTAGTGATGGTTGCATGTGTGACCTTGGAACCCATGTCGAACTAGTAATCTAATGGGGATATGGAAATACTATGGGGTTTAGGTGTTCAGTGACCCTCACCCTTTTATTTACACAAATTCAAATATTTATTACAAATGTAGTGATGGTAGCCATAGGTGCTTCCATGTTGGTGGATATTGAGCCTCAGATGAGGAATCATTCTTTCTATTTGGGATTCTTGAATGTCATTCTCGAGATCCATCTTTTGGGCCATGTTATATTTGATATTTACATGAATACCCATAGTTACTACCTGGGATTTGATTTTTGGGACTATATATTTTATTATTATATTGTTGGAATGTCTAGAGGTGTTTCTTTGGATATGGATATTGAGCCTACTAATAGAATATATGGGTACAGAGTCCCTAATAATGATACTCATGGATTATTAACCTCTCTTCGGAGATGAGGATGAATTTTCAATCATTTTTTTTCATTGGATGGAGGTGATTACATTCTCCTCTACCCATGGGATAAATTAGGATGATTATTCTCTCCTCAACTAAGGATTTTTATCGAATGGTTATCTTATCCTCTGCATGTGGTCTATAGAGGATGATTACACTCTCCTCGGCCAATGGATAATGGAGGATGACAATGCTCTCCTCAATTTTTCATTTGATTATTATCTTCTGACGTTCTCTCTCATATACTGCTTTTTAACCCTCTTGCTATGTCAAGGTGGTTGTCAATGGCATCTCACACCTATGTTTGTCACTAACTTTTGGATCTTGAGTGGTTGGAATGACGTATCACTGGTGAGATCTCCAAAAAATTGCCTAAGGGTGATCCCCTTAGGGTTCATATGATTCATAATGCCGTGGCTGCCTACAGACCATGACCTAGGGATAAAACATTGGAATGGATTTACATATATTGAGTAGCATGGAATCTAGCTCAATAACCAATTACAGGATGTCTGGATGTACTTCCCCATACTCCAAAATTATATTAATTAGAGGTGAGTACTAGTGAACCCAGGTGTAGGATGAGTATCCCCTTGTGGCGACGTAACTAGATCAGATATAATTCTATCATTTCCCTAAGAAGGAACATGTAAATTGAGATCACATACCTAGATATTGCATTGATGATATGTGTCACAACATACCTTCTTCAGTATGAGGGATGGGATAAAAATATGTTGAGGCCTAACTTCCTCAAGATGAAGGAGAGATAACGACCCTCACGTCCCACCTCCAATAGGCCCTAGGGTGGAGACAAGAACTAATGGTATGTAAACATTCACACGAGATGGGTGGAATTACCCATTTTGCTGAAAAGAATATCAGGAGATAATATTTACCAAAATGAAACAACTCCCAGATGCATATGTATAAAAGAATCTAAAATCAATCCCACATGTGTAAGATCTATCACAGTCTATGTAATCCCCCATAAATTGGAGGAATTATCCATATTAAGTGAAAACAATAAACTAAGTAGTGACACAGCAATAATCCCCATAGTCCAAGATAGTATGGTACAATACAATATTTGTAATCCCCCTGGAAAACTAAAAATAGTTTTATTTACATAGGGTGATCATACATGTATACTCAGTAGGAAAATTCAAAGTCACCCATGCAAATGTGGGAGAACCATACAAATCCCCCTATGATAAAATAGCAGAAACTCAAAAGAACCTAACAAGGTATACTATCCACCCCAACCTCACCAAGGCATTCTCACCAAATAACAGAAGTTATGTAAAGTAAAATCGTATGCCCACCGATATTTGGTACCCCACAACACATCACATTGGTTAACTACTCATTCCTAATAGAGAATATACAGATGCTGCCATTCTATTCCACAAGCCCCACTATCACAACCAGTCCACACACACATAGGCCACATATCACATCACATCCCACCCGCAGACAAGTGGAACACAACCCAAAACCTCATCTCGTAGACACTAATGAATGTACTACATATCTCATCTTGATGAAACATGGGAAACACCCCTCAATCAGAGACACGTGGGCCCCCAAAAAGCACCAAAACCTTCCTGAATAGTCTAGAGATACCAATTCCTATAAGATGGAGTAGATAAGAGACAGTAACATATCATCCATCTTTCCACTGGGATGTTGGGAAAGGACACCCACCCCAATAGTAATGGGGTGTTCCACACATAGTTCTCAATAAGTGTGGGGTACATATAGAAAACAAAAGTAACTACAAATATATATATATATATGAGGTACCAAAAACTCAACCCAACCTTTTATTTTTCAAAACAACAACCATCCCACACAAAAACTCTCCTGCTTACAACTCTGAATTCACATATCATAACACATGACGTTTGTATCCCAATCCAATAAATGAACACTGCTTCACAACAAGACACAACTCAGTACAAACCCCTAGCCAGTTCATTTATCCAGAGTTCATTCTACATTATCACATTATTTATTTATTTATTTAATCCCTACTTGGGGAACTACCAAACACTGCAAATGTTATAAGTCTAATCAACCATACCAACCACATCCAAATCCAAACAAAGAAATAATGTCCAAGGTAAATAAATACACTTTAACATCCATTCATTATATAACCGTCTCTGCAAACTTGAGGAGAATGGCCCATGCAAGGTAACACAATCCTTACTCAAGATTATACCTCCTAAACTATCCTCAACAACCCCACTACATGAAAATCACCACATCTACAGAAACATCAAAACTCAACAATCTTGTGGTCCCTCTTCACACTCCCTTTTAATGAACTCCGGTTCAACCAGTGCCACTATAATTCTTCAGTGTAATGTCATCCATTACTTCCTCTAAAAAATTAAACCACCAATGTACCTCATTGAAACCACACTCAATATCCCCACAACATAACAACACCACACCCAGCACACCTGGTAACATAAACATAATCCAACTTGAACTTGCAAACCTGTTGCCCAACAACTTCCCGGATCAAGTCCCACTACATAATAAGTTTTTCCATTCCACAAACAACCAATATCTCAACCTGAGATTCCATTACACCACCTGAACCACCCCACACACACATCCACACTCCGATCCACAACACCACATGAAAAGAATAGAAATATGGCCAAACAGAACAACACACAGCACACCGCCATACTGATAAGGAAATGTTTATTCGGATTTGGAAAACACTCGGTCTTTAGTTCCACTTGATAAACACGGTGTATCACATAAAATGTTCAATCATTAGGAATCTATTTATTTAACTGAATATACGTAGTTTACCAAGTTTTTCATGTTCATATCTATTCATCAAAATATTAACAACAAGAATTCATGGGTTCGGTGAGCAAATTGAGACCACCAAGGAACAATATTTTCAAAAGGAATACAACCTTTATAATACCCAACATTGATCTAGGATAACATATAAAACAAATAAAACATTATCATCATCTTTCCATAACCTCATTTATTACTTCCTATTATCCTCATTAAGTATGGGTCCAAACATTATCATAAGGGGACATGATTACAGCCAACCCGCATGACACAAAAATAAAAGTGAGTTAAAGGAATCCCTACTTGGTACAACCGGATACCAATGATTCTTCCTTATGCCAAAATATGGGTTCACATAATAAATATGATACTCTAAGGGAATGATAAATGGGAGGTTACAACAGTGGTGTGTGACTCCTTTTGGAAGAAGGGTTCTTGGCACGCTGGGAGAATACAAAAATACATTTGGAATAAAATTTCATGGATTAGAAGTGCCAGATCCTATGTCAATGGAAGGGAAATAGTTTCATTGGCCATTAAAGTCATATCATGGTCAAGACCACATGGTTGTACTATTTTAATTCCCTAGTAAAATTAGTATGTTAAATAAATAATTAATATCCTTTGAAAACCATTAGAAACTCTCATAAAAGGCTCTAAACTCAATTTACGTCAAATAAAACGTAGGAGGTGCGAAATTGGAAAAACTGGAAATGAAACACCAATGGGTAACTCACTGACACGAGTCCCTGATAGTGAGTCACCAACACCTAACTCAATGATGTGAGTTGCAAACATGACTCTCCAACATGATTCACCAATGTGACCAACTGACATTGAGTCATTGAATCCACTCACCGACGCCACTCACTGATGCCACTCACTGATTCTCATCCTAGTGATGCCCAACCTACCGACACTTGAACTACTAGACTCATTGACCTACTGATTCCCCGACCTCCCGACACCCCGACCAACCAACACCTTGACCTACAAAATCCTCGACCTATCGACACCTTGACCTACCGATGCTTCCACCTACTGACACCTACACCTACTAATACCTTGACCAACCGTCACCTCGACATAATAGTGGAAAAGTGTAATTTTTTAAAACTCTAGAACTAAGCTAATGTTGCCTCCAAGAACACCCCAAACACTAGATTTTGAAAAATTAACGAACCAATGAGGCTTGGTCCATTACATCAGATATCTCTAAAACTATTCTCACCCCCGAGAATTCAAAACCAAACCCAGAAGAAATAGGGGTTCGAACAAACTCCATGTAAGATAACTCTCAAGGATAAACCACCTTGTGTTGTTCAAAATCTAGAGTGAAACCTAAACATCCTAGAACATATTCTCCCATATCTTGTAACCCAAACATCCACATGATATCCCACATAAGATCCAACTATAAAAATGCATGAATTTTTGAATTACTTCCTCAATTTCAGAATACTATCCGCTCTGGGAAACACTGACTCCCCCGGACATGTTTAATAACATCAAAATTAATGCATATCGATTAGGAATTAGGTCTCCCCATTTTCACATGTTAGGAATTATTCACACACTACAGAATAAATAAGTAACCCATATTTAAACAAACAAGGTTTATACACTACATCACAAATCAAAACACACAGGAATTGCTCAAAAAACTCTATGTATTGGCCATGGATTTGTGTATCTTACTCCCAAGTACTCTCCTCATGGCCACCATGCGTTAACAAAACACAAACCAAAGGAATTGTATTTCCATGAAGCACATTTTCCTAATGATATTGGATCTCCACTATCTACCCCACAAACATTGTTTCATTGTAGAGACCCGAAGCTTGACGTACATGGACATTACATTACTTTTGCGGAATACTTAGTACATAACAAAAACACACACACAAGGATCGTAATAGTTTAGTGTCTTTGGAAACTCGGAACATAATCTTCTAATCACGGTGAAAGATATTCAATATCTCCCATAAAGATCTTCCCTTTTTTTTTACCTAAAACCTTTCTTTATGTCCTGGGGAAAAGAAAACATAAAAGGGTGAGCTCAAATGCTCAGTATGGGTAAACAAAAGAAAAATCAATCACATCATATTCATAAGAACATAACTTTTGGAAATCTTAACCTGCAAAAGAGAGAATAATTTCATAACATGGGATAAATCCTAGTAGTGAAATGAAATCCCAATAAGCATAACTTAAAACATGAAACTTTGTGGCATACACACATAATCATATAGAATCATTTCTTGTTAGTCATGACTCATTGCCAAGACTATCTTAGTGGACAAAGTCCCTTTCTGAATCGAGTCACCCTCGTTTCAGTCCTGTTTCACTGAACCGGTATAAACTACCATTCCAGCCATGTCTATCTCATGAGATATGAAATCTTTACCCAATGCATTGGAGGGAGATATAGGTCCCACCCATCTCATAATGATACCATTCTTATGTGTGCCACAAAATCATAAATCATACATCATAGCATAACCCATGTAATAAAAATGGGAATCTTAAACATCGTGACATCATAAAACAATTCATATAAGATAAAGGAATTCATAAACATAATTCCATCACAAAATAGTCAAATCAATGTAAAAATAGGGATAGAAACAGAACCCTTTATTTTCTTAGATGGAAGATAATTTTGATAAAACACTTGAACTTCATTCTTGAGGAAAATATCCTTTCTACTTCAAAAACATTTTTCCTTTCTTAACATGTCATAAAATTTTAATCTAAAAAAAGTTGATTAAAAATAATCTTGAAAACTTTTAAAGGAAGCTTCTTGGAAATAATGTTTTAAAAATCCATTCATGCTGTATAAGTTAAAAAAACATTCTTCATACTTTTGTCGGAAAAGTCAAAAAGTACCTCGTACGAAAAACGACAAAAGATTCCTTTCATATCTTTTACTAAAAACTCACCGAAGCGTAAAATTGTATATAAACTATTGTAGAAGGATGGAAATAATATTACATATTTAGGGAACATGGATGTGGATGATAAAATACACCCCAGTAATTACCAAAGTAAAAACAATCTCGGATAAAAGTGAGATTGTGATATTTCCCTTACCTTAGGTCCGATTTGCTTCGTTAGTGTACGAACCTCCTGTATAATTATTTAAATAATGTCATTGACTTATTACAGAATCATATTCATTGTTATGATATCATATATGGTTCACTTATGACTTTATATTACCCGTTCTTGTGTAAATTCCATGTTAAAGAGCGTTTTGGGTAAAATTGTTTCATTTATCATAGGTGTTTTGACTTGTTGTTCTTGACATTATTATTACTTATATCATGATTTACTTACTTCCAGAATATAAAATATGATTTATATATGATATATATTCAGTATATATATATATATAATATATAGATAAATGAAATGAAAAACACCGTTCATGGAGATGGTAGTCCGTACGTACACATGAACGATGTTTTCCTTTCCTTATTGTCTTGAATGGAAGTAAGTAGATGACATACATATATATATATACATAAATCCAGTAGCTTTATAATTTCATATATTTCATTATTATTTCTTATATATACTTTATAATCATTCTTAAATGGTTAACATGGAGAATGAATCTCATCGCGTCATGGAGACGGTAGTCCGTACGTACGTACGAGCGATGATATCATTTCCATAAATATTGAATTGAATTGGAGTGGATTATACAATATATCAGAATCAATATGATGTTGTAATAACTATGTATAGTTATTCTTTACACCATTATACCCATCCATGTAAGGTGGTGGTGGAAAATAGATTACGCCGCGGCGTGGAGACGGTATTCCGTACGTACGCACGCGCGGTGATTTCTTTTTCCGTAGGATGGATAGATGGTGAAATAGGGTTGTTTCATACTTATAATAACATATCAGGATATGAGTGATACTTATGTTATTACTTCATAATGAAACAACCTAAGAAGAAGAAGTGGAAGAAGAAATAAAGATGAAAGAATTGGTAACAGTAATTACCTCTTCTTTGAAGCGCCTCTTTGAGACCTCCTCTTAGGGCACTAAAATTGGTCTTTGAGGAAGACCAGAACCTCTATGATGTTTCTAGGGAAGTGGAGAAGAGATTTCGGCAGGGGTTGGCCGAGCTTGAAGGCTCAAAGTTGTGTGAGGAAGAGAGGGAGGAGGTGCCCTTTTATAAGGGAGGAGAGGGGCACCTTTGGAATAACTAAAAATATTATTTTATTATAAAGTCAAGTTCGGTTTTAAATAGCTCCAAATTGATTTATTTCGAGGATAATGTGGGGATGGGTCGAAATCCTCTCATCCAATAGAATTTAGACAAGTTTAGGTTCCTATTTTAACCTTATCATTTTGATTTAACTCTAAGTTAAATAATTTAACTTTTACCGTGACTTTTTGTTTTCTTACACTATATGGTTAATACACTTACTATAACATGCCAAACGAACCCCAAGTTGTTTATTATTAATATATATATCCTTATCTAAGTCATTTGGCAGAACATTATATTTTTAGGAATAAAATAACAATTAATAATATAATATTTGATTTAAAAACTATTTTGTGTCAATTTTGACACTATTTGATATATGATTTTTGTGAAAGTCATAACAGAATTATATGTTCTAAAAAAGTTGATTAAATCAACACTAATATATCATAGTAACCTAAAAAATTAGTTTAATTCATAAAAAGTCTCAAATTACATTTATTTGAGCATTTATAACATCAATTTTGTTAACATTTCCTTAAAAGGGTAATTACTGCATCATCGTTGTGTCATAAATAAATTAATTTATTTAATGTCTAAAAATTATAAATAAAATATCATTATGTAGGAAATCTTTTTATCTTTCTAAGGAATATTTATAGTCGAATTTATCTTATGTATAACCCCATATTAAAAATGTTTTATTTATTAAACTTTGATTTTAACTATTTTAACTATTCATTAAATAAAATAATATTAAATGTCAGAATCTAATCCAAGTGGAACTAAATGGTCATATTATATTCATAAGGTTGTTTTTGGTCGAATTACACTTATCCAATAGAATTAGGACATGTGTTAGGGTAATAGTAATATCATATTTACCCTTAGTTACCCTATTTACAATTAACCGTGGTAAAAAAAAGTAAAAAGTTACTATTCACCAAAAATTATTTTCATCTCATTGAACCAGATTTTAGTCCTTGATATTAACCGTGTGTGTCGGATTTTCAAAATTCCATTCACAGAAGCGGTAAAATTAAGTTTTATGCAAAATTCAGTTTTTAACCTACCACTTAGTGGTTTCACTATTCATCAAAAATTGAATGTTTTCAGAAAAATACCAAAAATTAGGCCTAAGCTATATTTTATATTATGAACTCAAAAATGATTTCTATTTTACCAAATTTAAAACATATCAGTTGCGTTAATTAATTTAAAAATTAATTCCCGTCGTCTAAACAAAAGGTGTGTTTTTAAGAGATAATAACTATCAAAAGATTGACACTTGTTTATAACTGGTTTAAATGTGAAATTACATCCAATGACCAACATTGTATTGAATTGTAAAAATATATTCTAAATATACTTTAAAACTACTCAAATTAATAATTTATCACTATTAATTATTTTGATTGAAAAAGTTCTTTTTAATTAATATTTAGTAATTTTCACTATTCATCAAATATGAAAGTTATCCGAAAATCACCAAAATTTCACCCTAAGCTAATTTTGATATTCCGAATCCAAAAATGAAGTCTATTTTGAAAAATAAAATTTACAAAATTTCAAAAAGTGGTTATTACTATTCATAACGGCTAGTTTTAATAATATTTTAATAGCATATCGTTGTTTAGTGAAACTTGGTGTTGCGTACAACACACGCTATCATGGAAGGTCGCGATTGCGTGTAATTCAAGCCAGGTCAGATATGTGTGTTGTGAAAGCTCCTTTTGGTGTAGCGTATAACACAAGACATTAATGAAATTAAAAATAATATTTTTCATAAAATCTCGGGGTGTTACATTCTACCCCCCTTAAAATGAATTTCGCCCTCGAAATTCGTCGGGGTTATAAATGGTTTACTATTCGAAAGTTTCTTTAATCGAAACCCACATCGTAAAAAGGAATACCAAAACCAATCTTTAAAAACGAAAGTATGAAATGTAACGGTTACCCAAATAAACTAATCACTGGGTTTCCACATAGGTGAAAATATGGATATGGAAGAAAAATATAACCATCATGTTCTGATGGAGAGTGGTAGAGAACATGGCTACGGAAAAGCCAACAATCACAAATCCATAAATTTGTGACGATCTAAGGTACCATCTGATTAATCAGATATAAGAGCACTAGGACAACATTTTTGGTTTTCAAGATCGTTTCCCTAAAGTTGAAGAATTTGAATTAGAATAAATACTTACTTTATTTTGGTACAATCTCACTGTTGTTCGTGCCTTGAACAATTTCCACTTCATCTCTTAAATAAATGAAGTTGAATTTGTTATTCGTGAAGTGTTAGCAGATCATGTGATAGAATGACGGGTCATTCCATCTGTCTCAAACAAAAGGTTAGCAAAAGTTATTAAATATACATAAGTCATTTTATAGTGAGATTAATCATATATGGTTCCTAAAATGGACTTATAATTCATATATCATACTGCTTAATATAATAAAACTAGATTCTACTAAACAGGGACTTCCTGTAGGCCAGTGGTAGGCGATAAAGGCCAGTCGCACTTCGGTTGTGGGTTCGATTCCCACATCCTTGTCTGATGCGATGGGCTGTCGCCCGTCCTGCAGGTTGTCCTTTTTCTAAAACTACATTACTATAACATCCCATTAATAATATCGAAAATCTTCTATCCTTAAACAATACTAACTTATTTCCAACATAATTCATTCCAATCTTTAGGCTTATCCATAATACTGCAGTCCACTCTCATAACATAGTGAAAACGATTACCAGAGATTTAACACCATCGTCGATCCCCATATATCATAAGATATGTTTTGTTGGTCACATTCCAAACATTCAAAGTCCTTAATTGTGTATTCTCTTGAATACCTTAGTGAAAACATGAATGCAGTTAAAAGTTAACACTTTCCACATACTAAAATCCTCAAAATTCTATATACTCAAACCATGATATCACTTAGTCCTTATATCAATCATGAGCTCATGAATACTGTTAAACATTTGGTTTTCTCGTTTTCCCTTCATTATGCGCATATCATCTTATTTCCAAAAATATCTCAATTACTTTGAATACCACATTAGACCAATACATAAATATTCCAATACTCCATGATACAATATTATCTTGGAATCCCATTACATAAACACTTAATCATTCCACCACATCATTGTCATATTCAACATCGCCAATAGTGATCGCATGTGACTTCCCTTTGTCCTTTGCCTTTAGTGGTTTCTCATGTTGATCATCACTAACCCTTGGATTAGGGAATTTATTAGCATAAGGCCCCATTTCCTTGCACTTGAAGCATTGAAGTGTTGGTGGTGCGTTCTCTACAGTGTTTGCTTTATTCACATCATTAGAAACCCTTTTTCCATTACTTCGACACTCAGCTGCTCGATGACCTTCTTTTCCACACTTAAAACATTTTCTAGTCCCTTTAAGACAATCTCCATCATGCTTCATTCCACACTTTGTGCATAAGGAAATATTCATCTTCTTTTCACCATTATTCTGAGATTTCTCCTTGAATTCCATCTTTCGTTTCTTGTCAAAACCATGAGATGGATATGTAACACCAACTTCCATTTCTACCTTGATAGCACAACGCACAATTTCTTCATAGCTACTGAAGTCTCTTATAGCTAATTCCCTTCGAAGACTCGGTTTTAAGCCACTGAAAAATCAATCAACTTTACTTTCAGGTTGGATGATAATGCCAGATGCATACCTTGCAAGTCTTGTAAAATTTGCTTCGTATATACCAACAGATTCATCATCCTTTTGCTTTAGTTCAAGAAACTCCTTTTCCATCTTTGTTCGAAGAATACGAGGGAAGTACTTACTGAAAAACAAGTTCTTGAACTCGTCCCATTCCATGGACTCAATTTCATCTCTTGGCCTCGTATTCTTGATAAGATTCCACCATTGATCAGCTTCACCTTCCAAACGATATACTGCTAAGATGGCTTTATCATGTTCAGAACATTGAAGAACTGAAAAGATCTTTTCAGTGGTACTGATCCATTGTTCAGCAACAAGTGGATCGGAAGTCCTACTGAAAGAAGGTGGGCGTTGCCTCATGAAGGACTCAATAGAATACTGTTCCTTTCTCTGCTCATTTGGAAGTCCAGAATGATTCATAGCTTGTGTAAGGATAGCAATAAAATTTTTCACTCCATCTCCCATAACATTTGTTTGTTCAGGAGGACAATCATTGCATTGTCCATTGCATTGATCAAAACGGTTCCTTCGAGTTCTAGCCATCGTCTAAAACCCAAAAAGAATAGTGTGAGAGGCAAAAATCATGCTAGGGAAAACAACCTAATAAAGGGGGAGTACCTTCAATATCTAACATCTTAGGTTTAATTCTATGATCGTTAGCGTAATTATAGTACTATAACCTATACGTATGCTTAACCTTAGAGACATCCCTAGACACACCTTAGAAATATCTCTAGGGATCTTACTAAAGTCCTCGCATCCTAGTTTCCAAAGGTTGACTAAACCTTTCCTCTGATACCAACTGTAGAGACCCGAAGCTTGACGTACATGGACATTACATTACTTTTGCGGAATACTTAGTACATAACAAAAACACACACACAAGGATCGTAATAGTTTAGTGTCTTTGGAAACTCGGAACGTAATCTTCTAATCGTGGTGAAAGATCTTCAATATCTCCCATAAAGATCATCCCTTTTTTTTACCTAAAACCTTTCTTTATGTCCTGGGGAAAAGAAAACATAAAATGGTGAGCTCAAATGCTCAGTAAGGGTAAAGAAAAGAAAAATCAATCACATCATATTCATAAGAACATAACTTTTGGAAATCTTAACCTGCAAAAGAGAGAATAATTTCATAACATGGGATAAATCATAGTAGTGAAATGAAATCCCAATAAGCATAACTTAAAACATGAAACTTTGTGGCATACACACATAATCATAGAGAATCATTTCTTGTTAGTCATGACTCATTGCCAAGACTATCTTAGTGGACAAAGTCCCTTTCTGAATCGAGTCACCCTCGTTTCAGTCCTATTTCAATGAACCGGTATAACCTACCATTCCAGCCATGTCTATCTCATGAGATATGAAATATTTACCCAATGAATTGGAGGGAGATATAGGTCCCACCCATCTCATAATGATACCATTCTTATGTGTGCCACAAAATCATAAATCATACATCATAGCATAACCCATGTAATAAAAATGGAAATCTTCAACATCGTGACATCATAATACAATTCATATAAGATAAAGGAATTCATAAACATAATTCCATCACAACATAGTCAAATCAATGTAAAAATAGGGATAGAAACAGAACCCTTTATTATCTTAGATGGAAGATAATTTTGATAAAACACTTGAACTTCATTCTTGAGGAAAATATCCTTTCTACTTCAAAAACATTTTTCCTTTCTTAACATGTCATAAAATTTTAATCTAAAAAAAGTTGATTAAAAATAATCTTGAAAACTTTTAAATGAAGCTTCTTGGAAACAATGTTTTAAAAATCCATTCATGCCGTATAAGTTAAAAAAACAGTCTTCGTACTTTTTTCGGAAAAGTCAAAAAGTACTTCGTACGAAAAAAGACAAAAGATCCCTTTCATATCTTTTACTAAAAACTCACCGAAGGGTAAAATTGGATATAAACTATTGTAGAAGGAAGGAAATAATATTACATATTGAGGGAACATGGATGTGGATGATAAAATACACCCCAGTAATTACCAAAGTAAAAACAATCTCGGATAAAAGTGAGATTGTGATATTTCCCTTACCTTAGGTCCGATTTGCTTCGTAAGTGTCCGAAACTCCTGTATAATTATTTAAATAATGTCATTGACTTATTACAGAATCATATTCATTGTTATGATATCATATATTGTTCACTTATGACTTTATATTACCCGTTCTTGTGTAAATTCCATGTTAAAGAGCGTTTTGGGTAAAATTGTTTCATTTATCGTAGGTGTTTTGACTTTTTGTTCTTGACATTATTATTACATATATCATGATTTACTTACTTCCAGAATATAAAATATGATTTATATATGATATATATTCAGTATATATATATATATATAATAGATAGATAAATGAAATGAAAAACACCGTTCATGGAGATGGTAGTCCGTACGTACGCATGAACGCTGTTTTCCTTTCCTTATTGTCTTGAATGGAAGTAAGTAGATGACATACATATATATATATATATATATACATAAATCCAGTAGCTTTATAATGTCATATATTTCATTATTATTTCTTATATATACTTTATAATCATTCTTAAATGGTTAACATGGAGAATGTGTTGTACCTCTCGTACCCCTCGAGGTTTAATTTTCATGATCACAATCACTCTCTTATTTATCTAATATTGTTTTAAGTATTTTTGGTTGATAGGCATGATTTCAGGTTGCCAAGGAATTGGGCCAAGAAGGCAAGAAAGCCAAAGTGAACTGATTTCAGTCCTACCGACTAACCGGTGGAAGAGCACCGGCCAGCCGATGGAGGCCTGGACAGAAGGCATCCCTCTGTCCAGACCACCGGCCAACCGGTGTCCCACCACCGGCCAGCCGGTGGCACCCAGACAGAATAGTGTTTGCTACTGTCTCAGCACCGGCCAACCGGTGGCCTCCTCACCAGCCAGCCGGTGGAGCTTGGGCAGAATTGATCTCCTTTTTACAAGCACCGGCCAATCGGTGGCCTAGCACCGGTCAGCCGGTGGAGCCAGTCAAACTAGCCGTTGGGCTTTGACCAGCCTGCTCCCAACGGCTCCGAAGCCTTTTCCAACGGCTCCGAAGACTCCGAACGGCCATATGAGGGTTCCCCCTCTATAAATAAAGGACTAGGAAGTCCCGGAACAACAACGGAACAATAGTGGAACCATATCCAAGCCACGGAAGCCCATGAGAACATTTCTCAACCATTTGGCGAACCTCCGGCGGATTCCTCCAAGGAACCTCAATTGCTCCAACTCACTTCCACATCCAAGGAGCACCACTAAAGAAGCTTGGGAGCGCTCTTCATCAACTCCATCAATCCTTTGGCGCCCAAGGCTTCTCCCCATTACGGTTTTTCTTGTTTTATTTATTTTGAGCATCAAATTGGGTTTGTGCCTACAAACCCCCATCTCTTTCTCTCATCATCTCTTTTGGGTTTTCACACCACCTTCAAGGTGTGAAGAGGATAGTCAAGCCTTCCCTTTTAAAAGGCTTGAATCAAAGGTGAGCTAGCCTTCACCTGTAAGAAGGCTAGTGGGTTCTTGCTCAACCAATAAAAGAAAGCTGTAATAGGTTCTAGACTAACCTTAAAGTCTAGTGGGTTTCTTGCTAAAACCATTAAAAAGCAAGCGGTAGTAAATCTCTCAACGGTTGAGTTGGGAGCGGAGACGTAGGCTTTGGGTTAAGCCGAACTCCGTTATCAAGCTTTGTGTCTTGCCTCCTTTATTTCCACTGCACCTTTTTAAATTGTTTTTAAATTGTTAATTAATTTTTAAAAAGGAAATTCACCCCCCCTCTTGCCATCACTCCTTTATTTCTCCGACCTACATTTGGTATCAGAGGAAAATTTGAGTAATACCCTAACCGGTTTCAAATTCAAGATCCTTTTTTTATGGCATCAACTTCTTTCGCCCCCGAAGGCTATTCTTTGGGTCGTGCTCCATTTTTTGATGGAACCGACTATACTTATTGGAAAACCCGCATGACTACTTTTCTTAGAAGTATAGGATATCCCATTTATAAAATTGTCATGCATGGTTATACTCTTTCTTCTCCCGATGAATCCAAATGGACCCAAGCCGATATTAAAAATTTTGAGCTTGATGGCAAAGCCATGAACGCTCTTCATTGCGGCCTTGATCGTAATGAATTCAATCGAGTTTCCACATGCACCTCATCACGTGAAATCTGGAAACTTTTGGAGGTTACCCATGAGGGGACCAACAAAGTCAAGGATACTCGATTGGATATGTTCCGTCAAGATTTTGAAAGTTTTACCATGCATCCATCCGAAAATATTTCTGAAATGTTTACACGTTTTACTGACGTTTGCAATGGTAGAAAGTCTCTTGGTGATGGTGTTTCTGCAGAGACAATGGTCAAGAAGATCCTATGGATCCTACCAAGCTCATGGGCACCAAAAGTCACGGCAATTCAAGAAGAAAAGGACATCAAGAACATGCCGGTCGAAGAGCTCATCAGATCCCTCATGACCTACGAGATCACCATGAGGAGGAAAGCTGAAAAGGAAGGCAAACCAATCAAAATTCCAAAGAACATCGCCTTCAAAGTTCAACAAGAAGAAAGCTCCTCCTCCTCATCGTCTTCCTCTTCAAGCGGCGATTCCGAAATGGAGAATCTTGCCCGCAAAATGCACAAGTTCATGAAGAAGCACAAGAAGAAGAAATCCCGCAAGGCTCAACCCAACGAAAAATCTGAGCCCGAGGTAACATGCTACGGGTGTGGCAAGAAAGGCCATTACAAGCCCGATTGTCCACTCAACAAGAAAAAGGCCAAGCAAAAGGAAAAGAAGAAGGCATTAAAGGCCACATGGAGTGATAGCTCCACATCCTCCTCCTCAAGTGATAATGGTAAAAAATGCCTAATGGCATTTCATGAGGTAACCTCTTCCGACTCCTCTTCCTCATCCTCTAGTTTTTCAAATTCTCTAAATCATTTATCTTACGAGGATCTCCAACATGCTCGAGATAAATTGGAGGAAGGTTTTCACGAACTTTATTCCAAATTTGTTGCTTTAAAAAAGAATTTCAAAAAACTCTCTTCCGAAAAAGAAAAACTTCTCAAAGAGAAGGAAGAGTTGACCCTCAAAATCCAAAACCTTCCCGATGTTGATTCTTTGAATTCAACCATCAAAGATTTAAGGGAATCCCTTGCCAAGTTCACCCAAGGTGAACAAAATTTGACCAAATTGCTTGGTTCCCAACGCGTTTCTAGAACCACCCAAGGGCTTGGCTATTCCAAGAAAGCTTCCTCTTCCCATGCTCCAACTATTTTTGTAAGGGGGAGCTCCCAATTTAAATTTTGAAATTATTGTAAAAAACCCGGTCACTTAATCTATGAGTGCAATTGCAAAAATGCCCGGTATGGTAGGCCCAAAACTATTTTCTTTAATGATGAATTTTATAGTAGAAGACCTGCCACTAGACAAGTATGGATTGAAAAATCCCTTTTAGCGAGTCTCACCGGACCAAAATTTGTCTCGGTTTCAAAATCCACTCCCTGGGGATTTGTTGTTTCTATTTAGGGGGAGTTAGGATTGTTTAAGTCTTTTTGCTTTTTTTTCAAAACTTTCATTTTCAAAATTTTCATTTTAAAATTCTCAATTCAAAATTTTCGATTCAAAATTTTCATTTCAAAATTCTCAATTCAAAATTTTCGATTCAAAATTTTCATTTCAAAATTCACATTTCAAAAGTTTCGATTCAAAACTTTCAATTCAAATTTCAAAAATTCCAATTGGTTTAAAATATCTATCTTGTTTTTCAATAATCCCTCAATCAAGTTTTATGCCCCATGCTATTTTGATAATCACAAAGGGGGAGAAATTCTTGGTTGATTGGGGGAGAAATCTTTCTCTCATGCTTTAAAGGATAAATTGGAAAGTAAACAAATTTAAAGCATGCCTTTCATTTCATCTTTACATTGCTTGTTTTGGTGATTGTGATCATCAAAATAGGGGAAGATTGTTGTACCTCTCGTACCCCTAGAGGTTTAATTTTCAAGATCACAATCACTCTCTTATTTATCTAATATTGTTTTAAGTATGTTTGGTTGATAGGCATGATTTCAGGCTGCCAAGGAATTGGGCCAAGAAGGCAAGAAAGCCAAAGTGAACTGATTTCAGTCCTACCGGCCAACCGGTGGAAGAGCACCGGCCAGCCGATGGAGGCCTGGACAGAAGGCATCCCTCTGTCCAGACCACCGGCCAACCGGTGTCCCACCACCAGCCAGCCGGTGGCACCCAGACAGAATAGTGTTTGCTACTGTCTCAGCACCGGCCAACCGGTGGCCTCCTCACCGGCCAGTCGGTGGAGCTTGGGCAGAATTGATCTCCTTTTTACAAGCACCGGCCAACCGGTGGCCTAGCACCGGTCAGCCGGTGGAGCCAGTCAAACTAGCCGTTGGGCTTTGACCAGCCTGCTCCCAACGGCTCCGAAGCCTTTTCCAACGGCTCCGAAGACTCCGAACGGCCATATGAGGGTTCCCCCTCTATAAATAAAGGACTAGGAAGCCCCGGAAAAACAACGGAACAATATTGGAACCTTATCCAAGCCACGGAAGCCCACGGGAACATTTCTCAACCATTTGGAGAACCTCCGGCAGATTCCTCCAAGGAACCTCAATTGCTCCAACTCACTTCCACATCCAAGGAGCACCACTAAAGAAGCTTGGGAGCACTCTTCATCAACTCCATCAATCCTTTGGCACCCAAGGCTTCTCCCCATTACGGTTTTTCTTGTTTTAGTTATTTTGAGCATCAAATTGGGTTTGTGCCTACAAACCCCCATCTCTTTCTCTCGTCCTCTCTTTTGGGTTTTCACACCACCTTCAAGGTGTGAAGAGGTTAGTCAAGCCTTCCCTTTTAAAAGACTTGAATCAAAGGTGAGCTAGCCTTCACCTGTAAGAAGGCTAGTGGGTTCTTGCTCAACCAATAAAAGAAAGCTGTAATAGGTTCTAGACTAACCTTAATGTCCAGTGTGTTTCTTGCTAAAACCATTAAAAAGAAAGCGGTAGTAAATCTCTCAACGGTTGAGTTGGGAGCGGAGACGTAGGCTTTGGGTTAAGCCGAACTCCGTTATCAAGATTTGTGTCTTGCCTCCTTTATTTCCGCTGCACCTTTTTAAATTGTTTTTAAATTGTTAATTAATTTTTAAAAAGGCAATTCACCCCCCTCTTGCCATCACTCCATTCTTTCTCCGACCTACAGAATGAATCTCATCGCGTCGTGGAGACGGTAGTCCGTACGTACACACGAGCGATGATATCATTTCCATAAATATTGAATTGAATTGAAGTGGATTATACAATATATCAGAATCAATATGATGTTGTAATAACTATGTATAGTTATTCTTTACACCATTATACCCATCCATGTAAGGTGGTGGTGGAAAATAGATTACGCCACGGCGTGGAGACGGTATTCCGTACGTACGCACGCGCGGTGATTTCTTTTTCCGTAGGATGGATAGATGGTGAAATAGGTTTGTTTCATACTTATAATAACATATCAGTATATGAGTGATACTGATGTTATTGCTTCATAATGAAACAACCTAAGAAGAAGAAGTGGAAGAAGAAATAAAGATGAAATAATTGGTAATGGTAATTACCTCTTCTTTGAAGCGCCTCTTTGAGACCTCCTCTTAGGGCACTAAAATTGGTCTTTGAGGAAGACCAGAACCTCTAGGATGTTTCTAGGGAAGTGGAGAAGAGATTTTGGCAGGGGTTATCCGAGCTTGAAGGCTCAAAGTTGTGTGAGGAAGAGAGGGAGGAGGCGCCCTTTTATAAGGGAGGAGAGGGGCACCTTTGGAATAACTAAAAATATTATTTTATTATAAAGTCAAGTTCGGTTTTAAATAGCTCCAAATTGATTTATTTCGAGGCTAATGTGGGGATGGGTCGAAATCCTCTCATCCAATAGAATTTAGACAAGTTTAGGTTCCTATTTTAACCTTATCATTTAGATTTAACTCTAAGTTAAATAATTTAACTTTTACCGTGACTTTTTGTTTTCTTACACTATATGGTTAATACACTTACTATAACATGCCAAACGAACCCCAAGTTGTTTATTATTAATATATATATCCTTATCTAAGTCATTTGGCCGAACCTTAGATTTTTAGGAATAAAATAACAATTAATAATATAATATTTGATTTAAAAACTATTTTGTGTCAATTTTGACACTATTTGATATATGATTTTTGGGAAAGTCATAACAGAATTATATGTTCTAAGAAAGTTGATTAAATAAACACTAATATATCATAGTAACCTATAAAATTAGTGGAATTCATAAAAAGGCTCAAATTACATTTATTTGAGCATTTATAACATCAATTATGTTAACATTTCCTTAAAAGGGTAGTTACAGCATCATCGTTGTGTCATAAATAAATTAATTTATTTAATGTCTAAAAATTATAAATAAAATATAATTATGTAGGAAATATTTTTATCTTTCTAATGAATATTTATAGTCGAATTTATCTTATGTATAACCCCATATTAAAAATGTTTTAATTATTAACCTTTGATTTTAACTATTTTAACTATTCATTAAATAAAATAATATTAAATGTCATAATCTAATCCAAGTGGACCTAAATGGTCATATTATATTCATAAGGTTGTTTTTGGTCGAATTACACTTATCCAATAGAATTAGGACATGTGTTAGGGTAATAGTAATATCATATTTACCCTTAGTTACCCTATTTACTATTAACTGTGGTAAAAAAAGTAAAAAGTTACTATTCACCAAAAATTATTTTCATCTCATTGAACCAGATTTTAGTCCTTGATATTAACCGTGTCTGTCGGATTTTCAAAATTCCATTCACAGAAGCGGTAAAATTATGTTTTATGCAAAATTCAGTTTTTAACCTACCACTTAGTGGTTTCACTATTCATCAAAAATTGAATGTTTTCAGAAAAATACCAAAAATTAGGCCTAAGCTATATTTGATATTATGAACTCAAAAATGATTTCTATTTTACCAAATTCAAAACATATCAGTTGCATTAATTAATTTAAAAATTAATTTTCGTCGTCTAAACAAAAGGCGTGTTTTTAAGAGATAATAACTATCAAAAGATTGACACTTGTTTATAACTGGTTTAAATGTGAAATTACATCCAATGACCAACATTGTATTGAATTGTAAAAATATATTCTAAATATACTTTAAAACTACTCAAATTAATAATTAATCACTATTAATTATTTTGATTGAAAAAGGCCTTTTTAATTAATATTTAGTAATTTTCACTATTCATCAAATATTAAAGTTATCCGAAAATCACCAAAATTTCACCCTAAGCTAATTTTGATATTCCGAATCCAAAAATGAAGTCCATTTTGAAAAATAAAATTTACAAAATTTCAAAAAGTGGTTATTACTATTCATAACGGCTAGTTTTAATAATATTTTAATAGCATATCGTTGTTTAGTGAAACTTGGTGTTGCGTACAACACACGCTATCATGGAAGGTCGCGATTGCGTGTAATTCAAGCCAGGTCAGAGATGTGTGTTGTGAAATCTCCTTTGGGTGTAGCGTATAACACAAGACATTAATGAAATTAAAAAGAATATTTTTCATAAAATCTCGGGGTGTTACAGTCATCCTCGATTTCCAACCATCCCTAGTCAAGGACATGGAAGTCATCTTGAAGATACCAAAAAACTAGGAGACATGAATGATGTTGTGGATCCTTCTCAACTGCAGTGGAAACACCAAATGGTATGCCACATCACCAACTCTCCCTAAAACCATGAAATGTATGATGAACATTGGAGAATGTTTCCCACTCTACAGAACCTCCACTAGCCATGTTGAGGGGAAACCATCAATAGAAAATGTACCCAACCACGAACTCTAAGGGCCTTCAACTGTGATCTTAAAACAATATGTGTCAGTCATGTGCTACCTTCATCCTCTCATAGACAAGCTGCACCATATTTTTCATACCCTTAACCATGTCAGTACCATGAACAATTGCCTCCCTAATTTCTATCCAGCAAAAAGGTGAACGACATGGCCTTCAAGATAACGCTTCAAATGGAGGCCTTCCAATGTAATATTGATGGATATTATTGTAAGAGAAAAATAAAATGGGAAATTTTAATGCCCACGATCCTCAAAATACCAAAACACATGCTCACAACATGTCCTCCAATGTCTGGATGGTCCTATTAATTTCTCATATGTCTGAAAGTGTAAAGTAGTTCCAATACATAACTGAGTGCCAAAAATTGATACAATCCCCTCAAGACTCTCGAGGTAAAATTTGTATCTAGATCTGGTATAATGAATCTTAAAACCCGATGCAATTTCACCACTTCATCCACATACCTATGCACTAAGGTGTCTACTACACTATACATTTTAATCGCTAAGAAGTGAGCCGATTTTCCCAACCAATCCACCACTGTCCAGATTGCATCACATCCCCCCTAAGCCCTCAGAAATCCTGTGTTGAAATCCATTGAGATTCCATCCCATTTCCACTCAAGGATAACTAAGCGATGAAACAAACCACCGATTACACAATTCTTAGCATTCACCTTTTGGCACACTAGTCACTTTTCCACAAACTCTGCCGCATCCCCATTCATCTCAACACAGAAAAACTTTTCCATCAAGTCACGATACATCTTGGAAACTCTCAGGTTTACCATCAGGGTGACCGATAAAACTAACAGAGAATTCCCCTGTATGTCACCACTATAAAAAAAATTCTCTTGAAACAAAATCTCATTCTGACCATCCTTTGAAAATCCGTCTAGAGAATCACCCTAGTAAAAGCGACCAGGTATTACCTCTTCCTCTGAGTCTCCCAACTATGTATCCTCCACCAGCTACCTCAGAGATGACTACATCATTTTGTTAAATAGATAGCCTCTTCCACCATCCATTCCTTCATCTAAGTGAAAGGAATCCAACTTATTTATTACCTTCCAAGTATCTATAGATTCCAAAACCACCTCCTTTAGTGACTTCCTGGTCAAATAATCAGCCACAACATACCCTTTTACTGAGGTTTAGGAGATCTAGAAACCATATTCTAGAAGAAACATTATCCACCTCCACGGTCAAAAGTTCATATCTCACTGGGAATAGATATACCTTTATCTATTGTGATTTATAAAGAAAAAAATCACTCACCAATGCGGTAATGTCGCCACAAATTTAGTGTGAACATGACTGTTACAACCTCCAGATCATGGGTGGAATAGTTACGTTCATGGGGACGTAACTCCTTAGACCCATATAAGATCACTCCCCACTACTACATCAGCACACACCCCATTTCTAGATGAGAAGAATCACAAAACACCATGAAAATCACCCCATCCTCTGGAAACCTGAGCACTGGGGAACTTTCCTACTTCCCCTTCAGATAGTCGAACACTTTGCTTCACATAAGATCTTGGCCTTTTCTTGTCATAGCTATCAACATCACTACTACTTGAGAGAAATATGTTATGAATATCTGGTACTAGCCTGCCAAACCAAGAAAAATACAAACCTCTTTCACATTATTGGGAACTTCCTTAGAAACAACTTCTTTATCCTTTGACGGATCCACTACTACACCCCAATAAAACACCACATGTCCATGGAAGTGGACCTCTCGTGTCCAAAACATGCACATAGATTTCTTTTTGTAGAGATGGTGGTGTCAAAGGACCTCCAAGACAATCTTGAGATTATTTGTATGATCCTCCCCTAAATTAAAGAAGTTTAGAATTTCATCGTTGAATATGACAATGAACCAGTCTAGGTACTCATGATAGATATATTACATAATACCCATGAACATTGTTGGTGCATTTGTAATACCGAATAGAATAAAAAATGAACTCGAAGTGCCCACCCCTTCACCTAAATGTAGTCTTCATCATGTAACCTTCCATCACCCATAACTAGTGATACCCAGACTATAGATCAATATTAGAAAACTAACTTACTGCTTGAATGTAGTTGAAAAGATCATTTATTCTCTGGAGAGGGTAACAGTTCTTGACGGTTAAATTTTTTAAACTCTGGTAGTCTATACACAACCTCAAACCACCATATTCATTCTCCGTATACAAGATCAAATCACCCCATGGTGACACGATGGTCCAGATAAATTCCTCCTTCATCATATCATTAATCTGAATCTTCAAGTCCCACAACACCGAAGGTTCCATCCAATAACGACCCATCGAAATCAGACGAGTAATCGGTTGTATGTCTATCGCAAACATAACATCACATCGATGGGGTAGAGTCACAACCTCCTCATGGAAAAAAATCCAACAACTCCATGAAAAATCTTGAAACCACCGCCATCTCACCATCTAATGATTCCACTAATAGCTCGAATAATAAAAAAATAAAACACTCCACACACTGACTACCCATCCTACAACTCAAATAAACAACAAAAGCTATAGTATATACATCCACATATAAACACATAACTCTTAGATAAAATCATTCGCTAATAGTATGGATAGAGTACCACTATCTGATTCCAAGGATGACATCATACGATTTCTTCTGCAGTAGGAAAAGATCCCCATGTGATAGATGTGGTCCCATCATTAGTCTATATCCCCATAAAACATCAAACAGGATGGTCAAAACTCCGACCGGTTTACTCAACACCAGCAGCACATAAATTATCTCTATGTACAGTCCCAGATCATGGGCTAGACTGGGTGCAAAAAATGAATTAGAATCTCTTGAATCTGACAAGTTGAAAACAAGAGTACCAATCAAACTAATCACACCTCGAAAAATCTCTGGCCCTGCTCGAATTAGTGCCTCTGTGGTGTGCAACGGACTGTGACCAACCTCTCTAACTCTCTTCTATTAGACACATCCTTAGACATGCTCGGATCGAGGTCCCTTTAGAATTCCCCGAGGTCGGCCTCCGCCAGCTCTATCACCCCTTATTGGAGCAGGATCAGGCTATCCATGCTACTGAAATAACCTGGTTAAAAACTACTGTTATGGTGGTTGTAGAACTTTCCCACATCCAATGTAGTAAGCTCGAACAAGGCACTGAGTCCAAAGGTTCTCATGACTTCCATAAGAGAAAAAACTCATCCCCAATCCAATGTAAAAATGATTAGGACCAGAATGTGAGAACTGTAAAGGTTGGGGTTGGCACCCTGCTGGTTAAATCCCATAGGGTCCAGATATCAGAGACCTACTTCAGATAGCCTTCCCCTTTTAAGAACTCATTTTTCTTACCCCTTGTGGTAAACATCCTCATGAGTTCATCCTTTACACTACCTCATCATTCTTCTGAACCACTAAATATGTCTGTAGGCTTAAGGGAGTAACTGCATACTGGAGGGAAGGACGGAGTTCCTCCTCTAAACATCTCTCCTAACACTCCTCATATAAAATGAAGTCACGTGAAAGGATAAGGATATACTTAAATTGGATCACCAACTCCCTTATCGACATACTCCCCTAGTGGATGCACAGTAGCTCATGCCTCTTCTCATCATTCATTATCATAGATAATAATTTGTCCTGGAACTCCTCCCCAAAGTCGACCCATAGAACATTGGCCTCCTTCTCCCTGAGGTAAAGCGTCTACCACTGACGCACTACTCCATTCATCTAGCTCACTGCCAGGGGAACCATGTACTCTTTCTAAGACCATATGAGGATGAAATCTATCACCATATCCTCAAGATAACTCTATGTCTCTATATCTGGAAGGCTTCCTTCATAAATTCCCAAAGTCTGCTACTAGAATGAACAAAGTGACTTCTTCCACTGATCATCCTCCATAACTGGGTCAACCCTTCGTCAATCAACCGATTCCACCTGTTGATCCTCCACTAATAATACCACATGTGGATGATGATGGGTTACCATATCTATTAAAGTAAATAGGGTAATCTTATTCCCGAGTCATATTAAATTTATTTATGATTCATGTTAACTCATTTTTTTTAATTTCCCAAAAACTCCAAAAACAAAAATAACAGAAGTCATCATGATTTATGTACCTTTCTTGGGATCTCAACCCCACAAACGGTGTGTCCTCTCTTTATCATTCGGTATGTTTTGATTCCTTACATCAGATCATGGGGGTCAAAAATCATGTGTCCTGGTCAATCTTCCCTTGACTATGTCATGCACTATGGTCGTATAACACAACTTGCCTACCATTCCATGGAGTCCTCATGATGCTTAACTCAAAACTCCATCCAATCTCTCATCTATCACCTTTGATACCATTATTTCATGACCAACCTTCTTCAAGATGAGGTAAGGGAAACCAAGATGATGAGACCTTCCTTTATCAAGATGATGGAGAGATAATGACCCTCGATTCCCACCTACAATAGGCCTTGAGGTGGAAACTAGCACTTAGGATAGGTAAATATTCATACAATATGGGAGGAATTTCACTTTATAGTGAAAAAAATCTCGGTATATAAGATGTATCAACCTAAAAAACTCAGACACATATATATAAAAGAATAAAAAATCCATCCTACATTCATGTGCAAAGTAAAAAAACTAGAAATATAAGGAAATGTCAAAGTAAGTACCAAAATTAAACTAAGTAGAAACACAACAACTGTCCCCAATTTCTAAGCTAGTAAGGTCCAGAACATTCTATGTAATCTCTCTGGAAACTAAAAAATAGTTTTGTATACATAGGGTGAACATACAAGTATAATAAATAAGAAAAACCAAAGTCACATGTGATCAAATGGGAGAAGCATACTAATTCCCATGTTAGAAAAGAGCATAATCTCAAAAACACCTAACATGGAATGTTATCCACCCCAAACTTACCAAGGCATTCTCACCAAATAACACAAGTTAAGTAAAGTAAAATAGAAAGTAGATCAATATTTGGGTACCCCCCTCACCCCTTCCCACTGGTTAACTATTCATACCTAATAGAGATCTTTTTTACACTATGATCCTCTTCCACAAGACACATTTTCACAAACTACCCACACACACCTAGAACACATACCAAATCACATCCCAACTGCAGACACCTGGGCCACAAACCCATAACCTAATCTAGAATACACCAGGGAAAGTAAGACATATCTCAACCCGAAGACACATGGGAAGAACATCTCGCCCACAAACACCTGGGTCTCACAACCACACCACAACCTACCTGAAGATTCTAGGGATACCAATGTCTAGAAGAGGAATTAGAGAAGATAAAATAACCAACCATCCATTATCCCACTGGTAAGTTGAGAAAGGACACCCTCCCCCATAACAATGTGATGTTCGACAGGAAGTGCTCAACACAGGTCCAACACTTCTATGGATGGAAGTTCCCAGGCTATAATGAGAACCTCTTGATACTATGAAATTAATTTTAAAATATATGATCTATGGTCTAGATACATCTTACTAACTGGACATAGAATAAGTTTGAATATCATGCGCTGGGATTTCATAAGCACTGAGACATATTTGTTTCGGTGCGGATGTGCGTCGGGTTACGCTGTTCCGCCAGGACGCGTTCGCGCGTGCACCCGTCGACCCGAGGGGATGGGCACGCGCGGCTCGTGGTCCCGCAGTCCCGCTTTCCAAAGGCGGGCGACATTCGTCCCTTATTCAGGGGCGTCTGCTCCTTGATCGAAACCGGGATGATGGGATGTCGGCTCCTCCTTCCGTGGACGTCTCCTCGGAACTCGTCGCCTAATCCGGGTCCCCCTCATAGATTTAAGAATGTTCGTGAATCTCGTTCCCGGCGCCATATCTTCATGGACACTGGTTAATTACGCTGCTTCCGCCCGGACGCTCCAAGGAGTCTGGTCGGGGCAGCAACCTGCGGTGAGGAGACCGGGTGGCTCCGGGTGTCGGGGGCGTGTCTTAACACTGCGCCTCTGCATGTCTGCCTTCCATCCCTAATAGGGCTTCTCGAAGGCGTGATGGCATGAGGCATCCCGCACTTGGCGCGGGGAACTGTGTTACCTGAGGTTTTCCTCAGCTTCCCATGTTTAACACGGGGCATGCCGCGAGTTTAATGTCCAGCGGGGACGGCATCGGACTGATCAACACGAAGAGTGGATCAGATGACAGAACCCCTTGCGGGGAACCTCCGACGCTGGGGCCAGCGCATGGGCGGCTTCCCAAGTGATGTGGAGTGGAGTGAAGTGTCATGACCCCACCGGGATGTGGCGGCCCGGGTAAGGATTAGGGTGGATGATGGAGTGAAGAGCTTAGACCCCGTAGGGGCTTCCTACGTACCGTACGTTAGCGCGGATCAAAGTCAGCGTAGTTCGGGTATACAGTTTAACGTCATGCTGGACGTCGGCAAGCCGACTCACAAAGAGATCGAGGCCGCCGGGTGGAGGATTGAACCGAACCACCTCGCACAGAGGGGGATGGAACGGCCAGGTGGATCACAGTTTCACGTCATGCTGGACGTTAGCAAGCCGACTCACGAAGAGATCGAGGCGGTGGGGAAGCACAATGGAGATACACACGTGCAGTCCCCCACAGAGGCGGATTCATAGGTGAATCAACGCAAGTGTGAACCCGGGAGGGGTTCACTGATGGACGAACCGACGTAAATACGACCGGGACGACCAGGTGGCGGGCTTGAACCTCGGAGAGGCTACCTACGTACCCTGTTTAGAAGACAGGGATCAAAGTCCACGTAGTTCGTTCTGTTTGTAACACTCTACCCCCGTGGGCGAAGGCCACTCCATGAATCATCCCTAAAGAGGGGCAATCCCGACATCCCTGCAGAGACGAGCGGGTGGGGGCCACATCCAAACCGGGGGGACCCTTCGTGCGGGGCACGGGATCGGGTGTTGCGGACGGTTTAACGTCTTGCTGGACGAAATACAGTTTTAACGTCGTGTGTTGAGGACGAAGCGGACGGTTTAACGTCTTGCCGGACGAAGTACAGTTTAACGTCGTGTGTTGAAGACGAAGATGCTTGGCAGTTTAACGTCTTGCAGCGCGGACGATGTGCAGTTTAACGTCGTGCGGGACGTATGCTGAACAGTTTAACGTCTTGTAGCTCGGACGATGTGGGCTAGGCAGTTTAACGTCATGCAGCTTGGACGCATGCAGTTTAACGTCGTGCAGGACGTGGTGCAGTTTAGCGTCACGCAGGACGAATTACAGTTTAACGTCGTGCAGGACGTATGCTGAACAGTTTAACGTCTTGTAGCTCGGACGATGTTGCCGTTGATGGGTCCGTGTCACTTCGCGCGAGCCTGGAGGGCCGCACGGGAAGACAACGCACGATGCGGGCACCCGGGATGAGGGTCATCGGGCGCCACGCAGGCGGGTACCCAAAGGGGGGCAAAGGGGGCGACCCTGGTGGTTTGCGCGCAAAAGAGGAGCTTTGCGCGCAATACCACGGGTCGGCGCGCAAATGGGCGGGCTGGCGCGCAATTGGGCCAGCACTTTGCGCGCGGATGATCGAGATTGCGCGCATCGGGCTTCGGGTAGCGCATGGGGGCAACGGCTCATTCTTTAATGAATGGCCACTTTGAAAATGGGGGGTGCTCGCAATCGGGCTGGATTGCGCGCACCCCGGGGCAATTGCGCGCAAGAGGCTTCTTTTGCGCGCAAATGCCTTTGAGTGAAGAGTTATTCAAGGGAAAGGAGCCAAAGGGATTCCGCGCGAAGGTGAACCCCGAGGCTTTCTTGCGCGAAAGAAAAGAGGTTACCTGAAGATCGGCATTGCGCGCGGAAGGGGTTGGATTGCGCGCACCAGAGACCTTTCGAATTCCGGCAACCTTTAGAACGTCGGGGGTCGCCTTATATTTATAGGCAACCCCGGGCGGAGAATTCGCTTCGCGGGCGCGGAATTCCCTTCGCGGGCGCCGAATCAGGACCTGGCGCGCAAGGGCGTCGCGGGAGCTCGGGGCGCGCAAAATTGCGCGCCGGCCCTGCGGATTGTGCGCATCCCGGGAGGATTGTGCGCCGCGACTCAACTTTGTGCGCGGGACTCTAAAATTTCGTGCACGACCTCCGGGCTCTCCGGAACAGGCGTCTGACTCCAAATATCACTTCGCTTTCCGCATTCGGAACTTCGTTTGGGGATCAACGGACTTTTCCGGCGTCTACAAAAGCCCCCCCTCGGAATCTGATCAGCGAGAGGTCGCAAACGATCGGGTTCCGAGGGAGACGCCGGAATGCCGAAGTCCTGGGCAGCGCGGGACTTAGGCGCGCAAAAAGGGGCGCGGGCGCGCAATTCGCCGCCGCGGTCGCGCAATCGAGCGTTCCACACGGCGCGGGATCCCGGCCTCGTCTATAAATAGGGGGTCCGGGGTTCCGCGTTCCGTACACCGGCCTTCCGCGCGATAAGCTTCAACGCTCTCGTGCGCGAAATTGCCTTTTCCGGCGCGAAATTCGCCCGATCGGCGCGCAAAACCATCCGGATTTCGCCCTGTCTTTACGCGAAAACCCGGAACTTTGCGCGACATTCTTCCCGATTGCGCGCCGTCCACTTGGATTTCGCGCCAACCTTCAAACTTTTCTACCAGCCTCGTCCGATCCCGCACGCTTCATCCCTTTACCCTCACGACTCCCCGGAGCTTCTGAGATGGCCGCGAATCAAGGAAATGAGGGGGATTCCGCCACTCGCAGAGCTGAGATGGCGACGAACAAGGAGGTCTACGGAGCCAAGGAGATTGTTTCCAACAATCAATCCTTGTTCGACTTGCTGACGCCGGCCCAGAAGACATATCCACTGTCGGACAACCTGCCGCTCTGGAACTTCGGCATCCTAGATGAGGTTCCGGTGCCAGGGTTCGAGGTTGATGCGCCACGAACCTGGGTGACTCGGGAGGACGAGCTTCCCCGCTATAACATCACCAACAATGGGCATCCTGCCAGGGAGACCAGGCACTTGGATGTCTATGTCCTGAACCCGAGGACGCGAACCATCGTCGGAAGTGAGCCTACTACGGAGAACTCTCCAGCCCTCTACTCGAGCATATATCGCCAGAGTGTCACCGACGACACCAAGGGCTGGCTGAAGGACTGGGACTTGCGATCTGGGGGCAATTTCACCAATGAGTGGGCCTGGGCATTCTGGGTACGTCACACCTGCGATCACTTCACGGAGGAGTTGCGGTACATCAGCCTGTTTGAGGCGGTGTGGACGTCGCAGTTCCACTTCTACCAGCAGTCCGAGCTCGGGCCGGAGCTGTTCACCCGCTGGTCCCCGGATACCAACACCTTCCATCTTCACCATGGGGAGGTCGGCATCGGTCTCTGGGACATCCACTGCATCGGAGGTATCCCGCTGGAGGGTTACCAGTATGATGAGTTCCTGCCTCCGAGGAACACCTGGGGCGACAGGTCACGGACTCCCATCCTGACGTGGCATCTGCTGGACCTGGCTACAGAGCGGCTCGGGGTCAAGGACTTCCAGAAGGACATAGCCTACAAGGAGTGGTTCGGCCAGTTCTTGGAGCATGACCCAGCGGTCAAGATTCCAGGCAGGGGGGAAGCGGTGCCCGACCGCGGCTCAGAGGAGCCGGAACGGGTCGTACTGGCGGGTCCTGGAGACGGGCGACTACCGCTCATGGGGGTACCGCGTCATCGAGGCCCGGGACCCAAATGTCCGGTACGCGGCGTTCCTGGCCGCCTTTCTGAGTGGGTGGCTTCTGCCAGTGCGGGACGCGAGGATGGGCGTCCGCCCCGGCGACACTGGCGATGGCGGGCGCTATGGCCGCCAACAAAAGATACAACCTCGGGGTCCCATTACTGGCGAAGCTGTATGCCATCCTGGGACGCATCTCACGAGGGGGGTCGCCACGAAGGATCTGTGGGCCCTTCCAATTCTTCCACAGCTGGGTGGCTGCTCACCTTGGTGGGTACACGTTTCCGAACGCCATCATTCCTCCGGGAAACGGCCTGCGACCCTCCCTGCTGAACATCGCGGGGGTCGCCCCGATGACCCTAAGTGAGGAGGGCGTGAGGATTCGGATTGGCAATCATGCCAATTTCAACTTCAGCTCGTTCCCCCACTCCCTTCGGCCAGATGATCGACAACGGGCAGGGTCCGCTGGAGCAGCACGAGGACTTCCTGAACATGCGGGGCGGGGTGCTCGTGGCTCGGATCGACGGGAAGGTGATCTGCGAGCCCTACGTGCCAACCCGGTTTGCCAGGCAGTTCGGGTGCCTTCAACGGATGCCGAAAAGGGTATTCACTGCTGTCCGGGAGGAGATGAACCCTGGCGTCCTTCGGCAGATGTGGTTGATGTTTGCCGCTTTCGGCTCTGGCGACGTTATCACTCTCCCTCCTACCGGGGTCGACGCAGGCTTGGCAACCGAGTACGCCAAACACTGGGCCATCGCGTACCCCGAGGGGCTTCTACGGAAGCCAGTTCGGCGGCTCGAGGTTACCCGTGCGGAGGCCGGGCGTCAAGGAAGGAGGCGATGCGCCGCCACACGGGGGAGAACGGAGGCGCGCCAAACAGCAGAGCCGGCGCGAGCAGGGACTTCGGCGGCGGGCACATCGCAGGCTGCCGCTACGACCTCGGCGCCCAGAGAGGGGGCACGTGCGGTGGTCGAAGAGCGGCCCGGGAAGCAGCTAAGGCGTCTGCTCGAACCCTCCCACGATGCAGTCTTCCCGGCGCTGTGGTCGGCCTGGATGACCCTGCGGCAGTCACTGGGGTCCGACGCCATATGGCGAAAGATACTCAGAGAAGGAATCCATCTGCCAGAGGTCGGGCGCCTCCAGATCGCCGACAGGGTGGACTTCAACCGGCAGTATGCGTATCTGACGGCCATGGACGAGTACGCGCGCCAACGTGGTCAGCGTGCGGAGCCATCCCTTCTGGTGAATGTGATGCTCGGTCTAGAGCCTGCTCCAGAACAGATGCCGCCGGAGGAAGCTGACAGTAGCAACGACTCCGAGGAAGAGGAGGAAATGGGGGAGGATGAAGGCTCCGAGGGAAGGTCCCACCAGGGGAGCCCACGGGAGAGCGGCGAGGTGGCCGGCTCTGACAATGTTGATGTCACTGAGCTCCTCGAGGTCCGCTTCTATCCCTACTCAACCTGCTTCATCCATTCTCTTATGCAGCTTCTAACCCATCTCTCCACCTTTCTCAGGAGCACACAGATGTTGGTCAGGCATCCTCAGCGGGAGTAGGAGAGGCGCCAGTAGGACAAGGCGGGGGCCAGGCACCCATTATCGAATTGACAAGCGCGGAAGGGTCCCCTGCTGCAACTGTTCCTGCGGCGGTCGGGATAGCGGAAGATGACGCTATGAACTCCCGTAAGTCTCCTTACTTTACTGCTGGTGCTTGCCATTGACGATCCGTGACTAACCACGACATGCCTTGTGCAGTGATCTCAACACTGGAGGCTCGTCGGGCTGTCGAACCCGGGCCATCCACGAGTGGACCGGTGGCAGACATGCCGCCTGCTCCGGAACAGACTTCCCACACCAAGCCGGCCCCACCAACTGCTGATCAAGGGGCTACGGACGTCGGCGGTGCTGCCATCGGAGAGAGGTTGGGGGCTGACGAGGGTGTCAACGCCGCCGGGGCGGGAGAAGAAGGTCGCCCAGATGTTGGGGAACCTATCCCCCGTGAGGACATCCCAGGGGCGGACCCTGCAGCAGACCTGCTGGTTGCCTTCCCTGCCTACCGGCCTGCCGACCCCGAGGAGATGGACGACTCAGACGCGGAGGCGGTCGAGGAGAGCCGGATAACGCGCCGAAGGGGGTGGAAGTGCATCCAACGCTTTCTTAAGAGAGACCCATCGGAGTGGCTGTGGCGCATGGGATCGCTTCAAACCTGGCTGCGCTTCCTGTGTGCCGGGGGAGCTGATGCTCAACGCCTCTATCTGACGGTCCGTGATTTCATGGCCGAAAAGATGCGCGAGAGCCGCCGGCGTGCCGACGTCGCACAATGTCGGGACATGTCGGAGAGCACGCGGGCGCTCCTCGTGGCGGAGCAGGAAGTCCGGCGTCTCGAAGGGCAGGCGGCAGAGAAGGAGGCCTTCGTCGCAGCGTGCACTGAGCTTGTGGAGCAACTAGCAGCCCAGCTGGTTGACGCCCAGGTGCATCTGACGGAGGCGGACCAACAGATGGTCACAATTCAAGTCGAGCGGGAGCATGCACAGGCCAGAATCGACGAACTGCGTGCTGCGACCGCCGACGAGGAGAGGGCGCGCAGAGAGCGAAAAGCAGCCCTGGAGGCCGCCAGCCAAAGGGTAGCGGCGTTAGAAAGACTTATCCAGCACGCTAATCCCTAGGGGCTTTGTTTTTGCCACTCCCAGAACATTTGCTTCTGCTCCTCAATATTTCGATCCATTTGTATGAATCACCATATTTATCTGCATCTTTTGGCTTAACATGCTCAACCACAATCCATTGTCTTGCGGGAGCGTCAACCAAGCTTCAGGCATCCATAATTGGGCCTAGATTTCTAAAGAAAAGAGGGAGGTCATTCCTAGGAAAGGAGACCTCAAGCCTAATCAATATATCATCCCCCCAACTTGTTCCGACACACGAGCAGGACAACACTAGGGGCGTTGAGATTTTGTCCGAACATAGGGAAATGAGAAAGGGTGAATCGCGTGTCCCGAATTCAGAAATCCACAACGGTTGGCCTTCCAGGAAATGCCCAAGACGGCAAGCGGACAATGGATCAATCGACCATACTACTGCGATAGACGGACCGAAGGTCATCATCCATATTGCAGGAGGCGGATCACATGTCATCATCAATGCCGCTTTGGGGGTTCCTTCAGGCACAAGGGTGGAAATCCAGATCAACAGGGAATGCGAAGCGTGGGGCGAAGTGACGATTTGTTCGGACAGAATCCAACACTCCCAAAACTGCGCCACCGTGGGGAAAGCGTATTAGGCGGATGCACTAATCTGGCCGTGAATCACCCCAATTCTCAGACAGAACCTCTTTGACGAGGAAACTGTCGCTTCCCATCATTGTGATGGGGTATCCCGAGTTGAATCGGGGAGAATATCACAACTGCACCACTCTACCCGAGGTCAGGCCAGACGGCCGGCGACGAGGAGGGGCGGGACTTAGCGATCCCTGAGGCTGGACCCGAGTCGAGATGCCCGGGCGTTCCTACGTACTCCATCAGGCTGGAGATCAAGCCATGCGTAGTTCTGCGAGTGCAGTTTAACGTCATGCAGGACGCAGAACCCCGTTTGGGGAGATCTTAGTTTAAGGTCGTAGAGCTTGGACCATAGGGGTAGATCTTAGTTTAAGGTCTTAGAGCTCGGACCATAAGGGTAGATCTTAGTTTAAGGTCTTAGAGCTCGGACCATAAGGGTAGATCTTAGTTTAAGGTCTTAGAGCTCGGACCATAAGGGTAGATCTTAGTTTAAGGTCTTAGAGCTCGGACCATAAGGGTAGATCTTAGTTTAAGGTCTTAGAGCTCGGACCATAAGAACCTCAAAGTACGCCGCATCGTGGTCCTATCTCCTGGATATGCGAAGATGCACTGAGGGATAGTGTCAAGAGTGTCGAGATTTTGCCTGGTCAGAATGGGAGGTGGAAAATGTGATGTGAATCATGCGGCCATTCACTCAAGGAATGGGGGCACCGGAGTAACGATATGGGAGTACTGCCGACCGTGGCGGAAAAGCAGCATCAATATCGCACTAACCGTTGATGGAATGAGGCAGCAAACGAGCATCGACCGCTCAATCGCAGGATTCATATCGATTTGCTGCCCGAGGCCATTGGGGGCACCAGCCCGAGTCGGTGGGAGAGCACTGAGGCATTGTGTCCAAACCGTTCACGGGGGCTCCACCCAGGGCGTAGGCGATGGGTCCGAATGAAAGGGAGCATGAAGCCTGAAAATGGAAGGAACCTGACCAAGCTGAACCTGACCCTCCTGGCCATAAACCAGAGTACCCTTGACACCAGTGGACCACTGCAAGGGGTCGAGGGACACGCCTTGAGGGCGGCCTGAAGGCGGCGGATTCCCCAGAGAAGGGGGAATCTCTAAGAGGTGGGGGCTGGACCCGAAGTTTCAAACATCCGGGCGTTCCTACGTATCCCATAAGGATGGGAATCAAGCCACACGTAGTTCTTGAAGCGCGGCGCAACACAATCGGGCACCGGCGCGGGAAAGGGTGCGGGTCTGACCCTCGCACACAGAAGAAGCAGTATTTGATATTTCTTGTTTGTCCTTAAAGATGGATGGTTTTTCTTTGTGCAGCGACATGCTTGTGATTAAGGAATCCCTGGCGTCGCCACAATAATCAAGCCATGAAAGGCATTGATGAATGGAGTGGTTATTAACCAGCGCCCAACGTGAGTGTCCCATGAGGAGAACATCACGATGCAGTGCCATTTCTCGTCAGGCGGCCAAGACGATCACAGTTTACGGTCATGTGGTAGGACCAGACAACACAGTTTAAGGTCGTGTGGTTCGGACCATGGAGGAACCCGCTTATTGCGGTACGGCGGACACGGCGGAGGTGGGAACATACCCAGCCCTGCGGTCACGCACGATTCCAGGGGAAGAGTCTTGGGATAGGGGCCTGCGTATGTCCATCACCCGAGGGGCAGAGATGCTAGCCTCCAGATATACTGGGCCCAAAACGCGATTGTTCGGGCGACTCATTCCTCCTTGTGGGGACGAGGGTCCAGCTACACATGGACCTAGGGAGGACATCCGCATATATCCTTGGTGCTCAGATCGTGGGAGCCTCGACAGACACCATTACCCTGGTTGGCCTGCCTAACGTGTAAAGGTGTACTGAAGGTCAGTATGAAGAGAGTGTCGAGATTCCACTACAATGCACAAAGGCGGAGTGTGATGAGGACTGCGCAACCACTGTTCAAAGCCTGAAAGAGCCGACATGGCGATCAAGGACGTTGCTGACCATATTCGCAACACAACATCCGATAGCGTCAGCCTAGAATGGGGCAAGGAAACGAGCATCAACCGCTCAATCGCAGGATTCATAACGATTTGCGGCCCAGGACCCGCCGGTAAATCGAACCGGAGCGGTAGGAGAGCACTGAGGCATCGTACCCAAACCGCTAACGATGATCCCTTTGAGTGAAGGCTCGAACAAGAGGAAGCGCGCGGCCCGACAAGCAACACAGGACTTGCCGGGATTACATCCGACACTACGGGCCATAGACCAAAGTACCCAAAACATGTTAACAGATCACCGGAAAGGGTCGGAGGACTCACCCTGAGAGCAACCAAAAGACAGCAGGTCCCCGTGATCGACCAAGAGACGGGGCTGGACCTGAAACACAAGCGTCCAGGCGGTCCTACGTATCCCATAAGGATGGGAATCAAGCCATACGTAGTTCTCGAAGTGAAGTTTAACGTCATGCAGGACGATGAGAGGTGTGAGGTAGTCCCACGCACGGGGGAGGCGTACGGCGCGGCCAGTAGACCGACGTGAATGAGGACATAATCCCCCGCTCACGCGATACGCCTCGCACAAAAAGGAGGGGAACTTGGGCCAGAGGCCCAACGCGGGATAGAGATTCCCGGGAAATGGGGCTGGGCCTGAAACATGAATGTTCAGGCGGTCCTACGTATCCCATAAGGATGGGAATCAAGCCGCACGTAGTTCTTGAGAGGCAGTTTAACATCATGCAGGACGAAAAAGGAAAGGGGGGAGCGGAAGGCATCCCCAAACGTGGGGGGCGTACAGCGCGGCGAGCAAACCGACATGAATGAGGGCATAGCCCCGCGTCCACACCATACGCCACATACCCAGAGGCAACTGGGCCAAGGGCCCGAGGTGGGATGGAAATTCCCGAAGGATGGGGCTGGGCCTGAAACATGAATGTTCAGGCGGTCCTACGTATCCCATAAGGATGGGAATCAAGCCGCACGTAGTTCTTGAGAGGCAGTTTAACGTCATGCAGGACGAATGCTGAACAGTTTAACGTCTTGTAGCTCGGACGTAGTGCAGTTTAACGTCATGTTGGACGAATGCTAAACAGTTTAACGTCTTGTAGCTCGGAAGTAGTACAGTTTAACATCATGTTGGACGAATGCTAAACAGTTTAACGTCTTGTAGCTTGGACGAAGATGCTTGGCAGTTTAACGTCTTGCCGCGCGGACGACATGCTGGGCAGTTTAACGTCGTGCAGCTTGGACGTTATGCTGGGCAGTTTAACGTTGTGCAGCTCGGACGTATGCACTCAGACAAAGTACTGCTTGAGGAACCTAGCGTTGGTGGGAGGAGTGACACGCTCACCATCCATAGTCGCTAGGGAGTACGCGCCATTGGGATAAACTTTATGGACGAAAAGAGGTCCCTCCCACTTGGGCTCCAACTTGGGAGGCTTCCTGCCGGGGATCATTGGCGCTCTTAGGGATAGCACCAGGTCACCCTGCAGGAAGGAGCGGAGGCGAACCTTCTTATTGAATGCTCGAGCCATTCTGCTTTGATGCCTCTCCAAGTTGTGCAAGGCACAAAGCCTATTCTCATCCAGTGCTTCCAACTCGACTAGACGGGCTTCAGCAACTCTGTTCGGCGCTTGCTGGTCGTAGACCGCAGTGCACAAGGACGGTAACTGGATCTCGATGGGCAGGACGGCCTCAGCTCCATACACCAGGGAATAAGGGGTCATCTGGGTGGAATTGCGAGTCGTCGTCCGATAAGCCCAGAGGGCGTTGGGGAGCTTGTCCGGCCAACTCTTCTTGTTCTGAACAACAATTTTTTGCAGAATGTTAGAGAGGGTTTTGTTAAACGCCTCGATCTGTCCATTCGCCTGCGCATGATAGCGAGATGTATGGTTCGAGCGAATGTTGTACTTGGCGTACAACTTCTTCAACTCGGCTGCTCGGAAATTGGCTCCGTTATCCGTGAGGATAGCGCGAGGCACTCCAAATCGGTGAATGATGTTGGAGGTCACGAAGTCAGCGATCGAACGGGATTTGACCTCTCTGAGCAGAATCGCCTCTGCCCATTTTGAGAAGAAGTCCGTGGCGGTCAGAATGAACCGGAACTGGCGAGCCGTCGCCGGCGGGTAAGGTCCCACAACATCCATCCCCCAGACTGCAAAGGGCCAAGAATACCTGGTGGTATGGAGAGGCTCCGGCGGCCGATGCACAAAGTTTGCATGAACCTGGCACGCATGGCACCTCCTGGCATACTCGATGCAGTCATGGATCATGGAGGGTCAGAAGTATCCCAACCTCCGAATCTGGAGGGACAGCTTCGGCCCAGTCTGATGGGCACCGCATGAACCAGCATGAACCTCTTGCATGACTCGTGGGATCTCAACTCCCTGAAGGAAACGGAGGAGAACACCATCGAATCCGTGTCTGTAGAGGATCTGCTCCAGGCCGGGACTGCTCTGGAGGACAAACTGCGATGCGTGGCGTCGAACTCGCTCGCGCTCGGCCCGATCCGGCGGGAGAATGCCATGTTGGAGGTACTCAACCAAAGGCGTCCTCCAATCAGGGGCTGGTTCGACTGCCATATCTTGGGTACTCGGGGCTCCGGGCACAGGGGCAACCGTGGTGAGATTACTTACCGACGGGCCGCGATCTCCCTCCAGGATAACAGGAGCGATGAGCATGCGGCGCGTCATGCGGACGGTCAGGTTATCCTGTTCAGGCTCTGCAAGTGACGCAGCAAGGCTGGCCAAAGCATCTGCTCGACCGTTCTGCAACCGGGGAATGTGGACAATTTCTGGCCGAGAAGGGAACTAGGCCATCAGAAGGAGGGTGCACTCCAGCAATGGCACAAGTTCCGGCTTCCTGACAACATAGTCGCCATTGATCTGCTTAACAACTATCTCGGAGTCCCCTTTCACGCACAGATGGGGCACGTCGATCTCGAGAGCTAACTCGAGGCCGGTGATGAGGGCATGGTATTCCGCCTCATTGTTGGTACAGCCCTCTGACAACAAGAAAGAGTATGGCAGCACAGCTCGCTCTGGGGTAATGAAGACGATGCCCAAGCCCACTCTGTTGAGCTTAGGATTATCGAGTCTTCTACCGGTGGGGCTCCGGGAGGCACCGTCAAAGTGCATCTGCCAGCATGGATCGGCATGATCGACCGAGAGAATGGCCTCATCAGGAAAGCCTAGATCCAGCGGCTGATCCGCGGAGGTTGGGTGAGCTGCCAGAAAGTCTGCCAATGCTTGACCTTTGATGGCCTTCTGAGACACATACCTGATGTCGAACTGCTGGAGAATCACAGCCCACCGTGCTAGACGGCCAGTCAACATAGGCCGGCTCAGGATATATTTCAACGGGTCTACTCGAGAAACCAACTGTACCTCATGGTGCTGCAAGTAGTGTCGTAACTTCTGTAGGGAAAATACGAGCGCCAGGCAGCTCTTCTCGATGGGGGAATACCTGACTTCCGCATCGAGGAGCATGCGACTGAGGTAATAGAGGCTATTCTCCGTTCCCTCGTTGTTCTTCTGGGCGAGAAGGGCACCCAGGGACCGTTCCAGGGCGGTCACATAGAGGACCAGCGGCTTCCCGGATACAGGCGGCATCAGAACCGGAGGTTGCAGAAGGTACTGCTTGATTTCCTCGAAAGCGGTCTGACACTCTTTATCCCATACATAGGTGGCACCTTTCTTCATGAGCCGAGAAAAGGGCTTACACTTGCCGGCCAGATTCGCGATGAATCGGCGTATATAGGCTAAGTGGCCTTGGAACCCTTGCAGTTCCCGGATGTTACCTGGGGGAGGCATCTGGCTAATCGCCCTGATCTTTTCTGGGTCGATCTCAATACCCCGGTATCTTACCAAAAATCCAAGGAACTTTCCGGAGGTGACCCCGAAGGCACACTTCAACGGGTTCATCTTCAGGCAGCGAGACCGGAGGAAGCCGAACACTTTCTCAAGATCTTTGAGATGGTCCTGACGCTGGCGCGATTTGACCACCAAGTCGTCGACGTAGAATTCCACTAGTGTGCCGAGGATTGGCTTGAATATGCGGTGCATCGCCCGTTGATAGGTGGCACCTGCATTCTTCAGGCCGAAGGGCATGACCCGGTAACAGAAGGTACCTTGGGGGGCCCTGAAGGCAGTGAACTCCTCATCCTCAGGGGCCATCCGAATTTGGTTGTTTCCGGAGTATCCATCCATAAAGGAGAGGGCTTGGAACCCTGTCGTGGCGTCAATCAACAGCTCTGTCACTGGAAGGGGAAAATCGTCCTTCGGACAGTGGCGGTTGAGATCGCGGAAGTCGATGAAGACTCTGATCTGCCCGTTCTTCTTCCTGACCGGCACAATGTTGGCCAGCCATTTGGGGTACTGGACTTCCCTCACGAAGTTGGATTTGATAAGCTTGTCAACTTCGGCCTCAACCATGGCACCGTGGAGTGGGTGCATCTTCCTGGGAGGCTGCTTGAACCCGCGATGGTTCGCCGGGAGACCAAGGGGGTGGACGGCTACCTGAGGATCTAGCCCCAGCATCTCGCCATAGCCCCAAGCGAACACATCACGGTGCTGCCTGAGAAAGTCCACGTACTGCTGCCGCTCCTCAGAGGGCATGGCGGCACTGACCAATGTGGGTCTCGGATCTGCTTCGGTTCCAAGGTTCACTTGTACTAACTCATCGATCGTGGCGGAGACGCCCTCCTCAAAGGCTGGGGGTGCATCTTCCACGTCCTCTCCACTCGGGGAGGGATCGTCCACGGGAGAGACTGCGTTGGAAACTGCATTGGGGCTACCAGATCCTGCTGGGCCGCTGGTGCTGGCACGGGCGGTCGCGGTCATCTCATCAGGAGACTCACAGGCTGTCGAGACCATGGCTACGTCCAACCGTTGAATCGGGAGGACGTAAGCGTCATCCAAGCTTGCCCAGGGATCACTTGCAACAGCGACAGGCTCGACCTCACCTGCCAGGATCTGCTTATCCTTGCTCTTGTAATAGTCCACGTCCAGATAGCGGGCTTCACATGAGGCAAAAGGAGAGGCATCTCCCTGAAGCACGCCTACTCGACCATTAAGGGAGTATTTGAGGCATTGGTGGTATGACGAGGGAACCGCCGCATGAAGGTGGAGCCATGGCCTGCCCATCAATGCGTTATACGCAGTGTCTTGAGAGACTACCATGAATTCGGTGTTGGCAACCAAGTCACCGAACTGGGTCTTCAAGCGTATCTTGCCGACCGGAGTTTGCTCGGTGCGGTCATACCCCTGGATCCTGAGGTCGGAGGGAATCAAGTCATCCTCAGACAACCCCAATCTCCGGAGCGTCCGAGTTGGAATCAGGTTAATCCCGGACCCCGTGTCGACAAGACAGCGTCGGACTTCAAGGCCATTGAACTGGCCGGTAACATACAGCGGACGAATGTGCCCCTGTATAGGAGGGTCTTCATCCTTACCAGAGAACGAGATAACTGCCTGGCATTCGGCGTCCTCAATCGTTTCGGCGTGAAAGGCCTCTGCAGCCGCAACCTCTGTCTCAAACTGGAGGGGGCTCTTCAGGGCTTCAGTGAGTGCCTCGCGCATCTCAGATGACATGCGCAGAGCCTCAAGGATGGAGAGTCTCGCTGGGATGTCGGCCAAGTGCTTCAGGACATCATACTTTTTGGCCAAGCGCGAGCCCCTGGTTGCAGGAGGTTGCTCCGCGGTTGGAGGCATGATGGGCCCTGCCGGTTGGACCGGCGGCCGACTGGTGCTTGCTGCATCTCGCTGTTCATTGGTTGAAGCCCGGGAAATGGTCACCGTACTGGGGTCAGGAGGCCGGGATGGACTCGTGGCAGGGTGGAGCTGATCGCGACGCGGCTAAGTCGGTTCTGCCTGATCCCACACCACAAACAGTGGCGGAGGCGAGTCCGTCATCCCCGGATGGGGGGGCTGCGCACGCTGAACTCGATCTTGAGCCTGCTGCCTAGTCTCAGTGGCGTGCACGGCCTGGCTGGAGGTACCAACTGCTGTGCCCCGGCGACCCCTGTTGTTGCGGCTCCTCCGACGGTGGCGATGACCGGGGACACTAGGGAGGTCCACCTGGTGTTCTTCAACGTCGGGAACCGAAAAGGGATTTACCAGCTCGACGGTATTAACCGAAGCGTACCCAACACTGTCATCGGACGAATCATCCATCACCGGGCGGATTCGAGGAGGGACCCCCATCTCCGGGGGCATGAAATCGCCGAGAGTGCGGGAAAGTGGCAGAACTGGCGGGGCGCGCTCTTCCTTCTTGCGCCACCGCCGTTTGCTCTTTTTGGAAGAGGCAGGCTGGGACGACGATGCCGAAGCAGCACCCGCAGATTCTGGGGGCTCAGGCTGATTCAAGCATGCATGGATGATTCCATGGGCGCGAATGATCGTCTTGCGGGCCATCCAGTTTTTATACTTCTGGGACCCGCGGTCGGAGACCAGCTGCCATTCGTCCTCATTGCTGCTATCGTCGTCTGATCTCACGAACACGCCCGCCACTTGTGCTGGAGCTGGGCCCAACCTGATCACATTGTTGTTAATCTGGTCTTGGAGCCAATCCTTAAACACATAGCACCGCTGGATGGTGTGCCCCAGGGCTCGATGGTAGGGGCAGTAGTGGGGGTTATCCGTGAGATGTGCCTCCTCTGGCCTCCAACACTCAGGCAGTCGCACAATCCTCTGCTCCAGGGCGCTCCAGAAATAACCGGGGACCTGATCCTCGTGAAATGAGTAGGTCAGGTATCGCGGGCCCCTGGGAGCGTGGTCTTGACGAGGGGCTGGAGGGGCCTGCCGAGGAGGTGGACCCTGATTATCTCGCCTGGGTTGCGGCGGTACATTACGCGGAGGGGCCGGCCGGTTCTGAGGCTGCCGCTGCTGGGCCGGGAACTGAGCCCGTGGAGGCGGATTCCTATGAGGCTGTGGAGCTGGTCTCACTGGCAACAGCTCCAACGGCCTGGGAGCCTCTATCTAGGCAACAGCAGCGGGTTCAGCCCTGCTGGCTCTCCTTGCAGGAATCATAGGAGGCAGCGGGTGTGCCTGGCTGGCCTGTTGCATGGCTTCCTCAAGACGTTGAGCTTTGTCTGAGAAGTCCCTGAACCCTCCGGGGTAATTCTGAGTGATCAAGGAAGGGACCAGCTTGGTCTTGACGTTCCCGACGCACATTGTCAGCAACTGCTCCTGAGTCAATGGCATGTCAAGGGAATACGTGAGACCCTTCCATCGGGCGACGAAATCCGCGACTCGCTCATCAGGCCTCTGCTTGCACTTGAAGAGGTATGCGATACTCGTCTTCCGGGTCGTGAAACTGAACTGGTAGAGGAATTGTCTACGAAGGTCTTCCTAGCTAGTTATCGACCCGACGGGGAGTTGGCTGTACCAGACAAATGCTGGCCCTTCCAGTGTCTGGACAAAGCAGCAAAGCTTAGCGGCCTCTTGCTGCGCCGGAGTCCCCAACATAGGCCCGAACCTCGAGTTAAAATGGGCCAAATGCTGTGGCGGATCTCCAGTCCCGTTGAAGGGGGCGAAAGTGGGATTCCCGAATCCCGGAGGCGCCGGCATGTCATCCACCCATGCTGGGTATGGCTTGCCGTCCGGTGGGATCGCCACTTGCCGAGTCTCCAAGGCCTCCAAGCGGGCGATGAGTGCCGCCATCGGATCGTCCGGACATGGGTTCCAGTCCTGGCGAGGATCTCTAACCACGAGCGCATTGCATGGCCCTTCAATCGGGTCGTCGACCGGGTCGTCGAACTCAGCAGCTCGTGTGATGGCGGGCGGAGCGGCCCTTGGGGCAGCGGGAGGAATCCGAGCGGGGTCTCTCAGGAAGTCACGCCGCTCGGGAGGGTGTGGTGAAATATACCGCGCCCTCTTGCCATAGGCGATGGCCTCTCTCCTGTCGGCAAACACGGCATAATCACGGTTGCCCGGGAGAGCCTCACCGAGGGGTGGTTGTTCCTGTCCCTGCTGTCCTGGCCTAGGATCACCGTAGTCAGGCCGCTGCTCTGCAGCGCGCTCGGCGAGGAGCTGGTCAACCAGCTTCTTCTGCTCGGCGAGCTGTTGACGTAGCGTAGCCTTCTCGGGATCCTCGTCTGCACTCTGCATGGAGGTGGATGGGTCGGCGGGCTTTATTTCCCCGCCGTGCTCTTTACCTTTGCTGACGTTTCGGCTCAACGTCAGTGCTTCAGTGGGTGCGGGGAGTCCCAGGAGGTTCCTCTGATGATGAGTAACTCTCACCGATGGATCCAACGACGGCTTGTCTTCGGGGGAAGAGCCCCCGTCGAGAAGTTCCAAGTCGTTCCCCTCTCCCGACAGGTCAGCCATATTGACCGTTTCTGTCCCTGGGGATATACCCTCAGGGCCACCCAGTGAATCGGGCTGTCGGCGAATCGCACTGAAGCGTAGGGCAGCGTACTGCCCCCATCCACGGATATACACGTGGGGAGTGGCTTCCTTGATAACCTTGCGGAGTACTTGAAAACACTCAACGCATCGTTGTTGGAGGGCCTCATGGTGCCCAAATGACCCGGGGTGCCGAACCGCGGGGAGCGTGGCCAGGTCAATTTGACGGCACTGCTCACCAATATCCTCCAGGTGCACTTGACTCCCGGGATATGGCATTTGTAGGCGGTGAAGACGGGAGTGAGTCTCCCGGAGAGTTCGGCGGAAGCATTCGAACTCATCCGGGGTGAGCGATTCGGGTGCATCAAAGTCCGGTCCTGCGACTGGCCAAAACTTCTCAGGGAAGTGGCCCTCTGCAAGGACGGTCCAGAAGCTCCACGACTCAAACTCGGGACCCAGGTCTCCTTGGTCCTCTTCAACGACTGGGAATGGACGGGGAACCGGTAGTGGTGCCGAGGCAGGCCGCCTGGCCGACGGGCTGGCCGACGGTGAATACGGCGAGCAGGCCGATTGGCCTCCATATCCCGGGCCGCCCTCTGAGGGTGGCGGTGCCCCAGCTACCACATCACAATAGGACGGGCCGACGAGCGAACATCCTGCCGTAGCGTCGGTGCTCGCCGAGGGTGCACTAGATCGTGGTTCGACCGTCGGTCCCCAGAAAAAGTCTCCAGCTTCTCCGATCGAGGCAGAAGGTGCTTCCGGAGGGGCCGGTACCAACCGCAAGCTTGATCCTTGGGGGTCTACCAGGCCCTCGCTACTCCGGATATACCTTCGGAGAGAAGCGGGGATCATATCGATCTCGCTCTCGAGAAGTACGAGGCTGACGTGCCGCATTCCTACCCCTGCCCCTGACTGGCGGGATTGGGGGGAGGGCCCTGTCGCCGAATCATACTCCGCCTCTGTATCAGAGAAACGAACCGGTCGGATCTCTGTCCGGAATTCCGTAACATTCTTCCCTCGGCGTCGACGCCTCGCCCTCCTGCCCCTGGGTGGTTCTTCGGGGCATGGCTGATCTCTATCCTGGCGTCCTCCGGCCGCACTGGTGCTGGAGCCAAGAGGACTGGAAACCAAGCTGCGAGGAGCACCGGGACAGATATCAAAGGGGACGCGGGGAGAGATGATTCCGGGAAGGCCTCCGGGCCGGGATTGGAAGGCGGGGTGACCCATGCCTCTTGGATCGGCCACACGGAGCAGACCCTGTTGGTGAATAGCGCTACCGCGAGGTGGTCCGCGGTGGCCATTGCCTGTACCAGCAACCGGGAGAGTCAACCCAACCTGCCTTTGGGGCGGTCGGGGCCTCGATCCGGGTCGGGCATAGAAGTGCTCCTCCTCAGGATGCGTATGGGCCCGGTGACTGGAGCCAGCAGTGGCTTGAGCCAACGCGGCCGCTGTTGCTAGGGCCCCAAGGTGGGCATCCTCTTCCGCTCGAGCCCGACGTTGGCGTCGGGACAAACGAGTCGGGATGAGCGGCGCAGGCAGTTGGAGAGCCTGTTCCTCGACTTGAGAGGCTTGGCGGCGATGTCGTCGTGGCCTGACAGGAGCCCTCATCGCGGATCCCTGGAGCGAATCTCGGATAGGGTAGTCCCGGGCATCTTCCACCTCATCCGCATAGGGGAAGGAGTTGTCGGAGCGCTCCGGGGATAAACTCCCAAAGCGGTTGGACGTCGAGGTAGGCAGCGGTGCCTCCCTGCGCGGCCCTCGGGGGCGGCGTTGGTGGCGAGGTGCAGCTCCCTCGAGGTCTAGGCGAGCCATGTCCCTGGTGGGGATGACTCCCTCTTCCTCATATCTCCGCACCAAGTTGTTGATCACCCTTCTCTGGATGACCTCCGAGGGGGAGAGAGGGCGTGGTTGCCCCGCAGCTGCGGCTGCTGGGACGGCTGCGGAATGGGAGGGACCGCGCGGAGTAGCCGCGTCGGTGTTTCCCCTAACCCTGCGCCAGCGGGCGGGTGGCGATCGAGCACTGGATTGGGCGACCTGATTTCTGAAAGCGGGGAGAAAAACCCATTAACACTGACAGTAAAAGGAATCGACAACCAACCATTAGTGCCACGACGCCTTCCGTGGGGGGGACCCAGGCCATCGACGTCGCGAGACGGAGTGCCCGATTTCCCTTCCCCAGCCCCTGGCGGGTAAAACTGAATGCTCGGTCGAGCAGCATGCTGGTCTTCCAACACCTCTGAAATCCATCGGTCTTCGCATTGAGGAGAAGAGATTCACGTCGGGTTCACCATTTTTCTGTTTCGGTGCGGATGTGCGTCGGGTTACGCTGTTCCGCCAGGACGCGTTCGCGCGTGCACCCATCGACCCGAGGGGATGGGCGCGCGCGGCTCGTGGTCCCGCAGTCCCGCTTTCCAAAGGCGGGCGGCATTCGTCCCTTATTCCGGGGCGTCTCCTCCTTGATCGAAACCGGGATGATGGGATGTCGGCTCCTCCTTCCGTGGACGTCTCCTCGGAACTCGTCGCCTAATCCGGGTCTCCCTCATAGATTTAAGGATGTTCGTGAATCTCGTTCCCGGCGCCATATCTTCATGGACACCGGTTAATTACACTGCTTCCGCCCGGACGCTCCAAGGAGTCTGGTCGGGGCAGCAACCTGCGGTGAGGAGACCGGGTGGCTCCGGGTGTCGGGGGCGTGTCTTAACATTGCGCCTCTGCATGTCTGCCTTCCATCCCTAATAGGGCTTCTCGAAGGCGTGATGGCCTGAGGCATCCCGCACTTGGCGCGGGGAACTGTGTTACCTGAGGTTTTCCTCAGCTTCCCATGTTTAACACGGGGCATGCCGCGAGTTTAACGTCCAGCGGGGACGGCATCGGACTGATCAACACGAAGAGTGGATCAGATGACAGAACCCCTTGCGGGGAACCTCCGACGCTGGGGCCAGCGCATGGGCGGCTTCCCAAGTGATGTGGAGTGGAGTGAAGTGGCATGACCCCACCGGGATGTGGCGGCCCGGGTAAGGATCAGGGTGGATGATGGAGTGAAGAGCTTGGACCCCGTAGGGGCTTCCTACGTACCGTGCGTTAGCGCGGATCAAAGTCAGGGTAGTTCGGGTATACAGTTTAACGTCATGCTGGACGTCGGCAAGCCGACTCACAAAGAGATCGAGGCCGTCGGGCGGAGGATTGAACCGAACCACCTCGCACAGAGGGGGATGGAACGGCCGGGTGGATCACAGTTTCACGTCATGCTGGACGTTAGCAAGCCGACTCACGAAGAGATCGAGGCGGTGGGGAAGCACAATGGAGATACACACGTGCAGTCCCCAACAGAGGCGGATTCATAGGTGAATCAACGCAAGTGTGAACCCGGGAGGGGTTCACTGATGGACGAACCGACGTAAATACGACCGGGACGACCAGGTGGCGGGCTTGAACCTCGGAGAGGCTTCCTACGTACCCTGTTTAGAAGACAGGGATCAAAGTCCACGTAGTTCGTTCTGTTTGTAACACTCTACCCCCGTGGGCGAAGGCCACTCCATGAATCATCCCTAAAGAGGAGAAATCCCGACATCCCTGCAGAGACGAGCTGGTGGGGGCCACATCCAAACCGGGGGGACCCTGCGTGCGGGGCACGGGATCGGGTGTTGCGGACGGTTTAACGTCTTGCCGGACGAAATACAGTTTTAACGTCGTGTGTTGAGGACGAAGCGGACGGTTTAACGTCTTGCTGTACGAAGTACAGTTTAACGTCGTGTGTTGAAGACGAAGATGCTTGGCAGTTTAACGTCTTGCAGCGCGGACGATGTGCAGTTTAACGTCGTGCGGGACGTATGCTGAACAGTTTAACGTCTTGTAGCTCGGACGATGTGGGCTAGGCAGTTTAACGTCATGCAGCTTGGACGCATGCAGTTTAACGTCGTGCAGGACGTGGTGCAGTTTAGCGTCATGCAGGACGAATTACAGTTTAACGTCGTGCAGGACGTATGCTGAACAGTTTAATGTCTTGTAGCTCGGACGATGTTTCCGCCGATGGGTCCGTGTCACTTCGCGCGAGCCTGGAGGGCCGCACGGGAAGACAACGCACGATGCGGGCACCCGGGATGAGGGTCATCGGGCGCCACGCAGGCGGGTACCCAAAGGGGGGCAAAGGGGGCGACCCTGGTGGTTTGCGTGCAAAAGAGGAGCTTTGCGCGCAATACCACGGGTCAGCGCGCAAATGGGCGGGCTGGCGCGCAATTGGGCCAGCACTTTTCGCGCGGATGATCGAGATTGCGCGCATCGGGCTTCGGGTAGCGCACGGGGGCAACGGCTCATTCTTTAATGAATGGCCACTTTGAAAATGGGGGGTGCGCGCAATCGGGATGGATTGCGCGCACCCCGGGGCAATTGCGCGCAAGAGGCTTCTTTTGCGCGCAAATGCCTTTGAGTGAAGAGTTATTCAAGGGAAAGGAGACAAAGGGATTCCGCGCGAAGGCGAACCCCGAGGCTTTCTTGCGCGGAAGAAAAGAGGTTACCTGAAGATCGGCATTGCGCGCGGAAGGGGTTGGATTGCGCGCACCAGAGACCTTTCTAATTCCGGCAACCTTTAAAACGTCGGGGGTCGCCTTATATTTATAGGCAACCCCGGGCGCGGAATTCGCTTCGCGGGCGCGGAATTCCCTTCGCGGGCGCCGAATCAGGACCCGGCGCGCAAGGGCGTCGCGGAGGATCGGGGCGCGCAAAATTGCGCGCCGGCCCTGCGGATTGTGCGCATCCCAGGAGGATTGCGCGCCGCGACTCAACTTTGCGCGCGGGACTCTAAAATTTCACGCACGACCTCCGGGCTCTCCGGAACAGGCGTCTGACTCCAAATATCACTTCGCTTTCCGCATCCGGAACTTCGTTTGGGGATCAACGGACTTTTCCGGCGTCTACAATATTCTTATGAAGTTCGCACATGGTGATCTCTAGTAGTGAGATCACAAGGACTGGCCCACCAATATGAACACCACACATTTTGGGTGTCATTGTATGTTCTTATCTACGATCATGTGTAATGTTCTCCTGACTTGAGATAATTACCAATGTATGTCATTTGATTGCGTACTTTCATACATGACAAAAAACATGGCGATGAAGTCGTGGTGAGGTAGTTTTTGTTTGGTGTTTCATTAGTGGAATGGCATTGGTTGAATGGTCAATAAAGGATTTGTCTCTTCTGGATTATGGAAGTAATATATCTCAGGCCATGTTGATATGGATGGAAGTACCTTTATAATACCATAGAAGTGTCATTCAATGTTAAATCCATCTAGTTAGATCAACAAACTGTAAAGAAAGAAAACGTCGATGACACGTGAGTGCATCCTTCTTTATGAGATATTACAGAAAAAGAATTTATATTACACAGTGTGTGTTCATAGGTTGGTTGTCATAGTTATGAAAATCCTTATCTCTTCATGGGCCATGATGGGTTGCTAGATCCTACTCTTGGTTTGTGAATATTATTCACTGCTCTCAATATAAGGGCCTAAAGGTTCACACACAATAGTGTATTCAAGAATATTCCCTATTCAGTTGAATAGGAGTTTTGGACATGGTGGGCCCCACCACTGGGGTCCAGGATTTTTCCAAGGTAAAACAATCACCAATTCAATAAATGAATTCATATTATTCAAGTTTAGAATAATGAGTATTGAATTTATTTATTAAATTTATTTTTGGGATTTAAGTAAATACACGAAAAATATTAATTGAATAATATTAAATTATTCAAGGTTCAATTAATATTTTTGATAGAATTGAGTTGATTTAATGATTCAAATATTATCATGTAATATATTACAAGTGAATTATAATAATATTTATGACTTGGACTCATAGTAATAAAATGTCGTTTATAACAACCCATACTTTACATATATTGTTAATACTTCAAAATTGAAGCGTACTTATTACATCATACAACAAAACCACGAAAGGACTGTATAGGTATACTGTCTTTAGAAACTGGGAAACATAAACAACTAGTTCATAAAGCGTCTACACTATCTACCATTTATTTCATCATATCTATAGTCCCTTTTGGTATATCTTACTTAATAACCTTCTTCATGACCTGGGGAAAGAAAACATACAAAAGGGTGAGCTCAAATTCTCAATAACGGTAAACAAAAGAAATATCTATCACATCATATTCATAAGAACATAACATTTTGAAAATCTTAACCTGCAAAAGAGATCATAATATCATAACATGGGATAAATCATAGTAGTGAAATATAATCCCAATAATCATAACATAAAACATGAAACTTTGTGTCATACACACATAATCATAGAGAATCATTTCTTATTAGTCAAGACTCATTGCCAAGACTATCTTAGTGGACGAAGTCCATTATTGAACCGAGTTCACTCCTCGTTTCAGTCCTGTTTCACTGAACCGGTATAACCTACCGTTCCAGCCATGTCTCTCTCATGAGATATAAATTCTTTAACCAATGCATTGGAGGGAGATATAGGTCCCACCCATCTCATAATGATACCATTCTTATGTGTTCCACAAAATCAGAAACAATACATCATAGCATAACCCATGTAATAAAAATGGGAATCTTAAACATCGTGACATCATGAAACAATTCATATAAGATAAAATAATTCATAAAAATATAATTCCATCACAATATAATCAAATCAATGTAATAATAGGAATAGAAACAGAACCCTTTATTATCTTAGATGGAAAATAATTTTGATAAAACACTTGAACTCCATTCTTGAGGAAAATATCCTTTCTGATTCAAAAACACTTTTCCTTTCTAAACATGTCAAACAATTCTAAACTAAAATAATTTGATTAAAAATAAATTTGAAAACTTGTAAATGAAGCTTCTTGGAAGTAATGTTTTAAAAATCCATTCATGCCGTATAAGTTAAAAAATATTCTTCTCGTACTTTTGTCGGAAAAGTCAAAAAGTACCTCGTATGAAAAACGACAAAATATTCCTTTCATATATTTTACTAAAAACTCATCGAAGGGTAAAATTGGTTTTAAACAATTGTAGGTGGATGGAAATAATATTACATATTGAGGAAACATGGATGTGGGTGATAAAATACACCCCAGTAAATATCAAAGTATAAACGATCTCAGCTAAAAAGGAGATTCTGATATTTCCCTTACCTTAGGTCCGATTTGCTTCGTAAGTGTCCGAACCTCCTGTATAATGATTTAAATAATATTATTGAATTATTCCAGAATCATACTTATTGTTATGATATCATATATGGTCATATTCTTAGCTTCTTATTCGTAATATTTCATTACTACTTGTTATTCAGGTGTTTATTACTTTTTGTTCTTATGTGTGTTTTATTGAATAAATTCTTATTATTCTCTTTAAGTTATATATACCTCATTTCCAGAATGGTATTAGTGTAATATATATCATATTCATTCATTCAATTCATTTATATAATCATTATGAAATGAATATCACGTAGAATGAGTCGCATCACATCGTGGAGACGGTATTCCGTACATACGCACGAGTGATGATATCGTTCCTATGATCATGGAATTGTATTGGAGTGTATGTATACTATTTAAGAATCAATATTACTTTATAATAGTCATATATAGTCATTATTTACACCATTATACCCATCCAAGTAAGGTGGTTGTGGAAAATAGATTACACCACGACGTGGAGACGGTATTCTGTACGTACACACGCGCAATGATTTCTTTTTCCATAGGATGGATAGATGGTGAAATATGGTTGTTTTATAATTATAATAACATATCCGTATGTGAGTGATACTGATGTTATTACTTCATAATGAAACAACTAAAGAAGAAGAAGTGGAAGAAGAAATAAAGATGAAATAATCGGTAACGAACATTACCTCTTCTTTGAAGTGCTTCTTTGAGACCTCCTTTTAGGTCACTAAAATAGGTCATTGAAGAAGACCAGAACCTCTAGGGTGTTTCTAGGGAAGTGGAGAGAAGAAATTGGCATGGGCTGGCCGATATTGAAGGCTCAATGTGGTGTGAGGAAGAGGGGGAGGAGGTGCCCTTTTATAAGGGAGGAGAGGGGCACCTTTGGAAGAACTAAAAATATTATTTTATTATAAAGTCAAATTCGGTTTTTAATATCTCCAAATTGATATATTTCAAAGCTAAGGTGGGTAGGGGTCGAAATCGAATCATCCAATAGAATTTAGACAAGTTTAGGTATCAATTTTAACCTTATCATTTAGATTTATCTTTAAGTTAGATAATTTAACTTTTATCGTGTCTTCTTGTTTTCTTACACTATAAGGTTAATAAACATACCATATCAAGCCAAACGAACCCCAAGTTGTTTATTATTAATATATATAGCCTTATCTAAGTCATTTGGCCGCACCTTAGATTTTTAGGAATAAAATAACAATTAGTAATATAATATTTTTTTTAAAAACTATTTTATTTCAATTTTGACACAATTTAGTAATTTATTTTTGTGAAAACAATAACAGAATGATTAGTTCGAAAAAAGTTACTTAAATAAACAATAACATGTCATATTAACCTATAAAATTAGTGTAATTCATAAAAATTCTCAAATTACATTTATTTGGGTATTTATAACATCAATTATGTCAATATTTCATTAATAAGATAATTACTGCGTCATCGTTGTGTCATAAATAAATTAAATTATTTAATGTCTAAAAATTAAAAATAAAATACCATTATGTAGGAAATACTTTCATCTTTCTAATGAATATTTATAGTCGATTTTATCTTATGTATAACCCCATATTAAAAATTATTTACTTATTAAACTTTGATTTTAACTATTTAACCCTTCTTTAAATAAATTAATAATAAATGTCCTAATCTAATCCAAGTGGGCCTAAATGGTCATATTTTATTCCTAAGGTTGTTTTTGGTCGAATTACACTTGTTTAATAGAATTATTACATGTGTTAGGGTAATAATAATATCATTTTTACCCTTAATTACCCTATTTACTTTTAACTATGGTAAATAAAAGCAAAAAGTTACTATTCACCAAAAATTATTTTCATCTCATTGAACCACATTTTAGCCCTTGATATTAACCGTGTCTCTCGGATTTTTGAAATTCCACTCACAGAAGCGGTAAAATTAACTTTTATGAAAAATTCAGTTTCTTTAACATCCACTTAGTGGTTTCACTATTCATCAAAAATTGAATGTTTTTAGAGAAATACCAAAATTTCACCCTAGGCTAATTTCGATATTCCAAATCCAAAAATGAAGTCCATTTTGAAAAATAAAATTTATAAAATTTCATAAAGTGGTTATTACTATTCATAACGGCTTGTTTTAATAGTATTTTAATAGCATATCATTGTTTAGTGAAACTCGGTATTGCGTACGACGCAAGCTATCAAGGAAGGCCGCAGTTGCCTGTAAAGCAAGCCAAGATAGTGTTGTGTGTAGTGAAAGATTCCTTTGATGATTTATATAAAATAAAAACAAAATATTTCACATAAAAGTCTCGGGTGTTACATCGTTGATAGTGCGTTAAGTATCTGAGGTCAACGAAGATATACCAGGTATTTAAATTGAGCACTATAAATAAAAGAGGAGGGATTTTTCCAAATACTATTCATGGAGCTTACCTCTCCTCTCCTATCTCCCATAATCTTGGAAGATATGATTTAGATCTAAGGAGCATGGATCATGCACTCTCTCAGGCATCGCTAGCGAAGTGTTGAAGTGATCATTGGAGCATCGTAGGAATCCTTGTAATTCCGCACTAGCACCCAGATTACGACGAACGACGCTCTCACGGATTCCATGAAGCATGTGTGGAAGATATAGATGAATTAAACTTCAGATTCATTGAGTAGAAATATCTTACAATGAGAAGACATCGTGCACAGCTTCATAATTAAAACATGTGTTACTACTTTTATTTTTTTTCTTAAAACCCTTCACGGTAGATCCACAGATTTAATTGGGTTTCTCTTTACCGATGTCGAAAATTTTACATCAATCGTTGGTGGAAAATTTAAAACTAAACTATTTGGGGCTTCCGCTGCATGCCTGGTTCCGACAAGAACCACATGAAAAAAAAATAAGCCCTAATAGAACTACACACATCACATAGCCACACCAGTATGGAAAAGTTTATTCAGATTTATCAAACACTCATTCTTTAATTCCATTTGATAAAATAAGGGTTATAAAAAAAATTCAATTATGGGGAATCCATTTATTTAACTAGATATATGTGGTAAACCATGTTTTTCAAGTTCATATTCGTTCAATAAAAGATTAATACCAAGCATTCATGGGTCCATCATGAAAACATAGACCACCAACGACCATGATTTTAAGAAGGCATACAACACTTACAAAACATGACATGGATCAATGATAACATATAAAACCAAACGATCATCATAGTTATCATTCAATCCCCTCATTTATTGATTATTATTATCTTCATTAAATTTGGATTGAATCATATTCACAAGGGGATATGAGTACACCCACCCCACATGATACACATATAAAAGAGAGATGAAGAAATCCATACCTGGAACAAGAGGGGACAAATGATTCTTCGTTTCCCCAAAACAGGGGGTCGACCAAGCAGCAAGAGACTCCAAGGGAAAAATGAACGGAATGCTTCAACACAGGTGCATGACTTCATAGGGAATAAAGGTTCTAGGATCACAAATAGAAATCAAAAACACACTGATAAGAAAAGATCCCAGATTAGAAGAGCCAGATTCTATATCAATAGAAGGGAAACGGTTTCAAGGGCCATGAATGTTGGATCGTGGTCATGACCATGCAGTTTGACTATTTCAAAGCCCTAGGAGAATTAGTATGTAAACGATATAATTATTATCCTTTGAAACTACTTTATAAATGCTCTAACAAGGCATTAAAATCAATTTATATCAAATAAAATATAGAAGTATTAATAGAAAAACTGGGAAAATGGAAGTGACTCACTGATGGGTGAGTCACATTCTTGAGCCATTGTCTCCTGACTACCGATGTGACTCATCGACATGACTCACCGACATGATTCACTCACGTGACCCACCAACTATGAGTCACCGTTGCTACACACATATGCCACTCATCGATGCAACTCACCAATTCCACTCATAGGCACCCATCCTACCGATGCCCTGACCTATGACGCCTTGACCTACAGATTCCATGACATATTGATGACTCAACCTACCAATATCTCTACCTACCAACACCTATATATACTAATGCCTTAATCTACCAACACCTTTATGTACAGATGGAAAAATTGGAATTATGGAAATTACTCAAAATGAGCTATCATTGCCTCTGAGAACCCCACAAACACTGGATTTTAACAAATTAATTGACGAAAAAGGTCCAGTTCAATACAATTTATGATGTTAATGGTAGGACATCTAGCTCAATTACCTTTCATAGGAATTCTAAGCGATCAAGATTACAGACCCATGAAAGGAATTCTAGTTGGATTTATTTTATTTCTTCACATACACATGAATATTAATGTGCATGTATATACATATAGGTATGGTACTTTATATTTTTATGCATATATATATATATATATATATATATATAATTCCATGGTAGAACATTCCTAGTTGACAGTGATTTTGAACTTGGGTATCGATTTTGGGATCACATTTATTTGTTTTACTTATCTTTTCAGATGTGTCTCAGCTAGGTTGAGCATATTGATTTTGTATACACTAATAGAAGATTATGCTATATGTTCATCATCAAGGTAGATTAATGAGATTATTTCTCACCCATGCACATTCACCTCAGTGTGCATATAGAACTCATGTCAACTTTTCAATTTGACCATAATTTTCACGGTGGATAGGGATGAGGCCCAGAGTTGTATGATCGAGCATAGCTACTCATGTGGGTTCTTATGGTCAAGCTCCTGTAGTTTGATCATGTACCGATACTATGTATTTTTTATGGATATAATTTTTTAGTATATCCCTATACTTTTATTTGAATTTCCTTTTATTTTCTCTCACTACTGAAAAAATGGCATATACCAACGGTTCAAAACCGTGGGTATAGCCCCCAAAACCGTGGGTATATCCTCTACCCACGGTTTTGGGAACCGTGGGCTGGAACGGTGTCGGTATAAGTCCACAACCTATACCCACAGTTTTCCAAAACCGCAGGTATAGGTTTCCTACCACCGTGTCACCGAAACATAGCCAATTTCCTTGGTGGCAACGACTTTTACCCACGGTTTCAAAAACGTGGGTATAGGTCCTAAAATAACGCAGGCATCGAGTTTCGATCCTGCAACCTCTTCGCTGCAAACACTGCGTCTAACCACTACCCTAACACCACCTATATGTATATATATATATATTTAGTTAAATATAGTTATAAAAATTGTGGGTATAGAGGGAAGAACCGTGGGTATAGGGTTCCAGCCAAAACAAAATTCCTTCCCATGGAAAAAAAATTCCCGCGCACACAAAACTGACATATACCCACGGTTTTTCATAACCGTGGGTATAGGTCCATTTTCCTATAGTGTATATTTGTATGGTTGTCTTAGGGATTGACCAATGATGTATGTATGGCATAGATGCTCATAATATTATATTATTTTTATTTATTATCACAACATATTCTATTTTAGTTTATTTACTACTTCAAAAATATTAATATTACAACTGTGTATGATACTTAGCTATTTATATTATGTTACTATGATATAACCGTGTAGACTCCCCAATGTTCCACCTTTAGACTCTTGCTACATGTCGTAAGCCTCTAGAATATAGGGAGGGGAACTTGAGGCCTCAAAACCAACCAGCTCGAAGAACCAGTATATTGAATCCCGAGTAGGGATCTTACATTATATTTCTATCTAACTATTCGATATATTAAATTTTATTTCTTTTAAAACAATTTTTTCATAAATTATTAATCATTTATTTTTTTATTCTTCATGTTTTTCATTAGTGATAATTCTAGTTCTATTAATTAACATTAATTACTATATATTTAGTCTCGCTTATAATTAATCATTACATTATTTTTCTTTATTTTTTAATAGAGTTGGAAATATGTTCTCTTTTAGTAATGATATTTTTGGAAGAGAAGTGATTATTTTAATTACTTTTGGTTTATTTTAAAAAAAATTAGTTTTTTAACTATTTTTTATTTACATAATTTATTCTTTGATATTTTATTTTATTTTATAAATTATAAAAATATTATAATTATATACTGATGTTTTTGTTTTCAATTATCAAAAAGGGTAGAATGTTGACTAGCTCATTTCCACTTTATTTATTTATGTTTCATTAATTAAAATTATTCACTTTAATAATTTTTTTATTTTTATGACAATTAAATCTCATACAATTTTTTTATAATTATATTATTATCATATCTTGTGTTAAAGAGAATAAAGTATTTTTTTGTTTGACAAATGAATTTATTGTACAAGAAAAAGAAAGATGTTGAATTTGTTAATTATTAATTCTTTGTAATTTATTTATTATCTCATTACTTCTTTGGGTTATTTTAATATATTCTAGTTAATATTTGATTTTATTCTATTTTTACATGTTTTTAAAAGGAACTTTTTACTAGTATCACTATGTTTAAAGAAACATATAATATGTACCATATTGTTGAAAATGAATGATATCTTGCGTATAGGGGTTTCCAAATATTTATTAATCATAAATGTTAAATATATTAGAATTGAATTAAAAATAACTTATGTATTGATAAAATCCTTAAAATTTTGATTTTTTTAACGGGAATTATATTAAATATCCCCTGAAGATAATAAAATAATCATACATATCAAATATTTATGTAAATTAACTAATTCAAATATATAACATTACATTGGTATGTTTTTAAAATTATATATATATATATAAATATATATAAGTGAATTTTTATTAAGCCTAATATTAATTTTTTTGATAAAATATATTAGAAATTAATTTAAGGAAATGAAATATATATTTTTTAGAAAAATATCTAAGTATAATATGTTACATATTACTTAAATCTTCAAAAATATATTACATATCTATATTTTCTCAAAGGAAAATATCATATACATCTCAGTAGAGTATGGAAAATATTTCATGTACTGCCAAATAAATTTTTTTATCTATGTATAAAATGTTACGTATCACAGTTAAGATAAGTAATTATATTACGCATCATTGGAAATTACAGAATTATGTTATGTATGGATCATAAAATTCCATAAATCTGTTTTTGTTTCCCTTGGTATAATATCATATGCATTATATATATATATATATTTCAGTTTTTCATCTATTTATTCAAATATTGTATGTTTAAATTTTCTGAAAATGGTATATATATTCAATATAAATCCATGCATTAATATATCTTATGTATTAATTAATTGTTTTGAGGTTTTAGAATTTTGGAATCTGAATTCCATTATTCAAATTGAATATGGAAGCAATGATAAATGACATTTTTTGTATGATTAGAGAAACTTCCTATGATATTGAACACTTGTTATTTAGAGTATTAATTAATGATTATTCAAGAAGTATCTAATAATTATTAAATTTTTTATTATATTATTATTATTTAATGTCACTATTTTATATGATATTCCTCATTTTCAGTCTATTGAGAATATTTTGGTGAATTCATGTGAATATTATTATTAATAATTAATGATGGGTGGATCAAGTACTTCACATAAAAGAAATATAGTCATTGTAAATATTTATTTTTAAAGAAGGTCGATGTTTTCTCATGAAAAATATATATTCATGATACACATTTTTAAAATATTTATCTAAAATAATATAAAAGAATCTCATTGTTGGGAAAAATATTTTCTAGTCTCCCACACTTCATCACATTTCATATTTTTATCCTTAACTATATAATATTATCAAGATTACAAGTTAATTTATTTTAAATTCATTGCATGAGTTATACAACCATTAAAAGGTATGATTATAAGTGCACCATATTCTAGTAAAAGGTAGTGGATTTCAATTGTGACTTGGTCTCGTTAATGGATTTTTTGGTTCTTCTGTCACTTTAAAATAATGATTCCGGGTATTGACACTAGGTGTGAAAATGTAATGGTATTTTTTGTTTGAACCTCGAGGTTTAAAGTTAATTAAATAAATATTTTACAAACACTTTAAAAAATTATATTCATTTTTATTAGGTTCTATATCACATGGGGATAGAGTTGTGTGAAATATATTTTCATGATCATTTAGAATTGAACTATTATAGAAATAACTATGCTATCTCATTTACATATTTTACTTGCACTATTCACACTCAATACAATTTATTGTTTGTTATTTATTTGTATATTATAATAATCCAAAATAATTTAAATTTTTTTTTATTATAATTATATTTTTTAGATTGAAATTTCACACCCATATTGTCCATATTCATCTCAACATCTTGTGAAAAAAAACTTCAGTCCCAAAGTGGATACCTAATACTTGATGCGTTTGGATTCCACTAATAAAAATATTTTCACTAAATAATTTTCAATGAATTACAAATAATGAGTTGTTATCATCTACATATAAATGATCAAATGTGGGGGAAATGTATCATAATTTACCATGTGTTTTCACTACACTACATAACTGGACTTGTATAATCCTACACATTCATAAAGATTTGATATCAACTTTCAAATGCAAATAAATTCCATCTGAAATCTATTCAGTCACCTGAATAGAGAAGGATGTATTATAAAATTAGACTCCAGTTATTTAATTCATCCGCCAAACCTCTTAAAGGTTATCACAATTATGAACAATATTTTACTATATAAAAGTTATCATATCTCCTTTCTCAACAGAGTCTTCATTTACATATAGATACTTTTAAAAAAAATCAATCTCTATAAATAACCAATTACATATATCTTTCATAGAATCATATTGATGGATCATATAAAAGAAATCATAGTCTTAGACATAAAATGATTAATTATTAAAAATAAATGCACATATTCCTTCTTTATTTCTTAATTTTTTTTCCTTCTTCTTATTTTATGGATTCTGCAATACTATGTATCATAGGATATGGCCTTTGTAATAGTGTATCCATATTCTTATAATATCTAATTTGATGTATTGAGTATTCTCCTAAAATATGTTTGTACTCTTCATCTTCATATATACCAATATAAATGTTCTTGTGTTATTTAGTATCATTTTTTTCATAAAACTTCATTTTTCAATATATTCACCAGAAATAGTAGTATTTGATCTCTTTAATTATCTACAAAATTATTTTTTTACTTCTTATTAAATATATTCAATGAATAACATATTATATTTATTCATTATATTTAATATGTAAAAACATTCAATCTTCCACAGTGACCTCCTTAATAATTATATAACCCAACAAAATGGTGATACACCACCGATATCGATAATATTCCATTATCTTAATAATATGTCTCACATGGTATTCCAAGAATACTATTTTTCTCATTTATTCTATATTATTTATTTAACCCTATCTAGATTAATTTTTCATCCAATTCATCAAACAATATTCAAATTATTCTTCACAATAATTTTCCACAAATATTTGTGGAAATCTAATCTTCTCAATTATAGGAAAATCATACAATAAAGTTTTTTGAAGAGTGCCATTTTTTATTATAATATGATAGTATCTAGGATTTCAAAATAATCTTCGTATTGTATATTTATTATTAAAATGCTTTATGAAATTATCTTATTCACCACAATGTGAGTATAATCTTCCCAATCCTTTACTTGAATTATAATAATAATTTTAAAATTTATTACACTAAAGAATAATTCATACATCATCACTTTTTTGTTATGTACCAATCATATCAAATTTATGCATTTTGTAAAATTTTATTAGTTTATAATCTCTTATGATTTATATAGTAGTCAATTAATAATATAAAATGACCCTTATTATTCTTTTCAGTTCTACAAATTTACTGAATTTCCACATCAAATGATGTTTCAAAAAATTAAATAACTCTTCAAAATATCTATTTTAATGTTATGTTCTCAAAATTACTCTAAAAATATTATTTTTACTCTTATATTTTATTTAGTGGCTCCTAGTTGAATCTTATGAAATACTACAGAACTCTTAAAAATTCGGTTTGGCCTTGAACTATTTCAAATTTCTAGAACTATGATGATGCTTATACTCTATTAGATGAAACTTAAGAATTTATTTTATGAATCTTATGTTTTTTTCTAATTCGTACATTATGATAGATAACTATTATATTTTATATCATAACTCATTATTATCAGTGAATTTATCCATTTTTTAGATACAAAAACATATTTCTAATAACAGTAAATAATTTCTACACAAAATTTTGACAAATCATATGGAATGAGACATCAAAAATATTTTTGTATCCACTAAGGATTACTTTTACAAAAAGAACAAGGATGACACTTATTGTCTCGTGATTTTTTTTTATTTCAAATGATCATTATAAAAAACCATATATATATATATATATAGAAAACTTTACACCATTCAAAATTTAATATATTCTTGGAAATCAAATTTTTATATACATAATAACACTTATCCATTCATCTAAAAACATCTTCAAATCCCTTCAGGGAATATTGAGCCTCTTAAATGAATAAAAAAATAGTATATATACTATCATAAATAATAGATCATCCAAAAATCATTTCAATTTGATTTCCAATGTCAATAATATTATATGTACTCAACTATGAATACTTGAAGAACCAATAATAACACTAATATTTTACATTTAAACTCGGATTATTCTAACCATCATTCCTGAGATAATATCCATTATATATAGCATTATTCATGCTCACTAAGTTTGTGATGGTTTCCCAATATTTTCGTTATATTTTTTTCTTAAAAACAATTTCTTAGACTCTTTAATAGTAAAATTTCCATACATCATAAAAACTATTGTATATGTTTTTTCTTCAAAATCATTATCCCTATACATTAATTACAATAAAACCTTCTTTAACAATCATAAAAAAAATTCTACTATTTGAATCTCCATATTCAACTTCTCTAGAGAAATAAACTTCTTTTCCCATAATAAAGGGTAGAATATTCACACATCATTATTGTATTATTATTCTATAACCCAACACTCATATTTACATTATAATTATAAAAAACTCAACTTTAATATATTGGGATATTTAGAAACTACATGTACTCCATTTTTTGGAAGAAGTCCATTAAAACATGGTGAAAACATCTTGAACCAATAAAAATAACCATGTCATTAGAAAGCATAAAAATAGAAGGGACGTATTAAGCTATATATTACATCTCCATTTCTTTCTATATCTAATGATTTTTTAATTATATAATTAATCTCAACAATTCTATAAACATAATGATTATACAAGAAAAAAATTGTTTCGGGTAGTTCGTATATTGTATTGTGTCTATTAGAAAAAAATTCTATAGAAATTATTCTATTAAACTCTTAGATAAATACTCAATTTATATAAAATTATTCTCATGTTTATTGTACACGTGAATTAAAGTATAATTAAATATTATATAGGTGAATCATGATTTGAAATATATGAACTAGATTAGTTAACTTAACTTTGAGTGACATATTTTTCATACACGTGAAACACATCAATTAGTCATTTTAATGAACAAGCTGGGTTATGTTATTTGTATTGGGGTATTATGAAAAGTTGGTAAAAAATCGTAAATTTATTGAAATAAAATTATACAAGGAGTATGAATGAAAAATTAATGAACTAAGTAAGATTCAAGATTTATCTAATATTAAATTATGTAATGATTATTAACTATTTTATTTATTATAATTAACCATTAGTGGTTCCAACATATTTGAATAATTTTTCTCCTCTTTTTTTCTTTAAAATTTTTAATTATTCAAATTAATTATAAGTGGATTATAATAGAAAAACCATAACTAATATACCTTATTATAAATAAATATTGGAAATATGGTAACCGTTGACATAAATAAAAAGTATTAAAATGATATAATTTAATCATTTGTATAAAGTTTCATCAATATAATGTATTCTTGGTCAGTGAGATAAGAGTTTGAGTTAGTGGGATTAGAAAATGGCATTTTGTTGTTAAAATTATTATTCAAATAAAGTATTATCATTTAACATTTACAAACCCCTGACTCTAATATGAGATAAAATTTTGAATGATTTCACATTAAAATCAGAGTATGTAGTAGTTATATCTTCATTTTTTGGAGGATTAATTAAATGTTGAGTTGTATTATTTTGGGGAATTGGAAAACACAAGGTTTTAGAATGAATTTCCTTTCCTTAAACAATATGCATATAATTATAAAATCTATTATTCTATTCAATAAAATAATAAAAATTTATTATGAAATAAGTAATACAATACATGAATAAAATAAAAAACAGTCGATTTTTCCATACTGTAATATTAGAAAAAGTTCTTGAAACTAATTATTTCATCCCACTGATTATGAACTAACATGGGTGAGTACATCTCTTAAAACCGTATAAATTAAAATAAGACAATAAATAGAAGATCAAGTTGTTATTAAAACTATGAGACCTCTTAGATCATCATCACCCTTTCCAATAACCAATCTTATAAAAAACCATCAATGATAAAAAAAATATGAAAGTATGATGAATATTTTAAAATCACAAATAAAAAATATAGTAGTTAAAAGTCAAAATATGATTAATGAATCTAGAGAGGAATCTAAAACTATATATAGGAATGAAATATCGTTTTTGTATATTTCATCATTGGATATGTGGTCATTGGCAAGATGATCTTTATATATATGGTCATTGAGTATTCTAGTATATGAGAGGTGTATTAAATTTATCATATTTTTACATTAAAAAAATTAAAAAAATTTAATAAAAAATTGAATATAAAATAATAATATTTTATTATAAAAATATATCTTTATGCATTATGTATATGTACTATATTTAAGGAATGATTTTATGTCTTTATAAAATTAGATAATGGATTTTTATACCAATGTATTAATAACAATTAATTAGTTAAAACATGTATAATTAAAATCAGATCCATTTAAAATTATTTAATTGAAAATTTTCAAATAACAATTTTTTGTATTATGTTTTCCATATTAATAATGTAATTCATATACTATCGAATAATGGTACTAATGAAATTTATTAATAATATATATATATATTAACATTCATTTAAATATTTTTACTTGATAATGAATATCAATATATTCTCTTCTGATTACAAATTAAATTTTCCAAAAAAATGGTTTTTTTATTGGTTATTCATTTTAATATTGAAAATATTTTTTATCACTTTTATGGAAGGAATCTAATAAAAAACATTTCATGTCATCAATCTTAATATTCATATAAGATAATTTAAAAATATTTATCTTATGCATCTAAATATATTACTGAGGTAAAACTTAGTTTACACGGTTGGGTAAAAGGGATATTTCAAATAATAGTTTTTATAACCATTCGACAATTTCTTACAAATAAATTGAATTACTATATTTTAAATAATTAAATAAATTTAATATTTAAATATAAAAAAAATATTAACACAAATTTAATTAGTAATTGATATGAAATAATGAATAATAATATTAAATATTAAAAAAATTAATTTTTCTACAAAACGGTTTCATCAATATATCTTATGTTTTTATTTAAAAGATTATTTTATTATATTTATCATTTTAAGTAGATTAAATTCAGTCTTAACTCATAATAATTACCGCAGATTTATCTAGAATGGTTCACTATAAATTTTTAATAAAAAATTACTTTGGTAAATAATTAAACAAGGTAAAAAGTGGTACATTATCATGGATAAAAATGATAATAATTAAAATAAAATAAAAACCTTCTATAAGTCCATATTTGGGAAAATATTTCAATCCCAAATGAATCAACATATTTTCATTAACTAATCCCCATGTGATTCCATCTTCACCCTCCATCTAACTTTTTTTTACAAAGAAATGTATATTTTCTATTCCTATCAATGTATCTCACTTCTACCCACTTCAATCCACACAAATAATTTCAAATTATATTAAATAAATGTCCATTTAACCTCTAATAGATTGTTATTCTATGTTTTTTATGTTATGGTCCAAATAACGATCCCCAAATCCTATATTTCTAGGAGGTCTTTCAAGAGAAGATTCATGCCCCCATTCTTATTTTTACCAACTCACATACCATATATTCTATATATTTTCCATCTTCCTATAATCCAATCTAATTCATCGAATTAATAACATATAAATTATACCATTAAACTTCAATTATAATAATTTTTTTAATAATTGGACAACACAGACATCCTAGTTTCCCTATTTAAATGTGTTTTCTCCTCTCTTTGGTCGCACTATGTTCTTAAACAGGTCAAAAAACTAATTACAGTCCATAAAATTCAATACATTTTTTTCTTGTCTTTTTTCATCACTAATGTACACCATAAGAAACTTTCTTAGATCCCACCCATCATGATCACTTCTCCAAGACAAATATTGTTAATTGTGGGGTTATAATTACGTAGGTTTCCAAAAATAAAATTAAACCTTATTGAAATGGGTGGTAAAATTTGGAATTTTACCCATTAACTTTTTGGGGTGTAATAATGTTATAATAAATTAATCAATTTCATAACCGTAATCACCCAAATATTATAGCATGTCCTCATTTGGATCAGTTTAACCACCTCAATCACTATTCTATAAATTTCTATCATAAAAGACTATAAAAACATAATTTTATAGAATATATGATATTAATGATTAAATAATTTTTTATTTTTTTTCAAAAATGTTACATTAATATTTAACTCAATATTGAAATACTACCTTTTGTTCGTTAAAAATTACTAAAATAAGATTATTACAGCTTCATTATACATAAATCTTAACTAAACCACACATTGAATGGAATTAAATATTAATAAATCATTATAGAATGTATATTTAATTAATTTTAATAATATAGGAATGATGAAATCGGTATCAAAGAGCAGGGATCAATATCACCATTATAAAACTTGTATGAAAAAATAAAACATACCATCATCAAAAAATGAAAATAAACAATAACTAAATAATAAAATTATATTGAATTATTATAATTTAATAGTAAATTTGATTAATATATTTCAATAAGGATATAAAATAAATAATAAATATTTTTTTAATCATACAATATTTTTTAGTGTGTTTGAACAAGGTGGAATCTAAATAAGGGTTTTAATTAACTAAATTTCCATTCATTGAGTTATGATCATTATTCTTGAACATTATTCTAATATATTGTTTAAATTATACATTATAATTTAATTGTATTGTATGTCATATTTTATTTATATTAATTTAAAATTCCCTCTAATAAAATCCTTTTCAAATGAATCTTACTTCAAAAATATAATGCAAGTAAATAAATTTCATGACAATTTATATACATTGATATATTATTCATATTCACCGGATATTTTCTTTTTTTACAATACCCATGGAGTTATTTTCATTAAATTAATGTTGTTTAAAAATCCATGTCACGTTATTTATTTTACATGAATTAGACTCAAATGTTACTGAAGCATTTAGGGTTACTTTTATGATCTCACATTCAAATCAAGGTTGTATATATCTGAAATCCTACCCATAAACCCTATATATTTTATTATAATACAGTCATTCATAGATTTTAAATATATTTATACAATTTTATATTAATTTTGTAAATAATTAGACTGAAATGTTTCACTATATTTTATATCAAACATATCTCTTCTTGTTAGTAAATAATCTTTCTCCTCGATGTCCATATTTTTTATATGAATTTATAGATTTACTTATCAAAAATGAAATGATTTATTTTTAAAAATGTAAAAATTATAACATTATTTTAAAAATATTAAAGTTAATCCTTTTAATTTTTTCCACATGATTCATATTTCCATTACTTTTAAATTCATTAAAAAAGTGTGACTGTAATATATTTTTAATTTTTTTTGTATTAATGACATTTATCACCACCTTAATCAATATTAATTAAGAAGTATCCTCTCAAAATTTTCATGGTTTTCAAAAAAAATTATATTAACTTTTTTTATTAAATATTTTCATAAAATAAGATAAAAAATGTGAATAGTATTTTTACGTCCTTATCTATGCAATTTTTAATGGACTTATAAAAGTGTTTTACTTTATATCAATATCCTTTAATATTTATTATTATATAATTTCTCCAAACAATTTATTCAACTATATGAATTATGATATTATCTTTTGGATTTTTTCATTAAAGATATTTCATCATTATTCGTTAATTAAACTAATAGGGAATTAAGAATGTTTTTAGCTATTGTGGAACACTTATATATATGGATTATCTTTATATAATGGGTAGGTATATTGTAGCTCCCAAATTAATTGGTTATATTTTATATATCATAAGGAAAAAATGGGTATATTAGTGGTGATACCAATATAAAAAATTTATGGTACATGGGTGTGAATCTAATGCTAAAATTGGTACACTAGTGGTTGGATTAAATTAAAAGGGTACACAAGTGGTTAAAAAAACCTATAAAGGTACATAAGTGGTATCCCAATCCTAAAATTTTTCACTAGTGGTTATAACAATCATAAAAAGGAACATGATTTTTATCCCAATCATAAAAATATACATATGTGGTTTCCCCCTGAAAAAAGGGTACATAGGTTGTTATCTCAATACTTCTATAATATGGGAAGGTGGTTAGCATGGCCCATTATGTTATAAATAAATTTTTTTAACCTTAAAAATGATATTATTTCTATTTCATGTTACATTTTTATGATTTTATGTTCACATAGCTCATAATTAATAATTTTCATTTTCCTTCGTATGGATTATGTCTTGTGTTTTGAAAAAACTCCTTATGCCATGACACAAGATTTGTGATATATTTCAAATTGGGTTTGATTAAACTTGTATAGGTATATATAAATTTTTTCTATTATCATAATAGAATTTTTGACTTATTATGACATATGATATTTGGTAATTATCTCTTTTGTTAACCCTTACTAAGTATATGATCTCACCAATTTTTTATGTTTATATTCTCACGAAAATAAAGAAAATTATTAAGTATGAAATGTATCAATGTATACCAAATTTGGACAATTTTATGGTAAATGTTGAAGACTTATTATTAAATAATAATATTATATACATAATTTCTAAGGATTATAAACCTTTGGGTTGTGTATTATATGTCAATTTGTGATATATAGTGTTTAAATTATGAAGATATTAAAAAATATTTGTGTGTTATATATGGTTCATCTTAGTTGGTATAAAATATTGGGTCTGGGGATAGGTTTTTAGCACCAGAAAAGAGATTTCCAGTTTAGGGTATTTTACTTGGTATTAACACCACTGTGTAAAGATACTTTTTCTACATCTATATCAGAATTGTGGGTATTAGAAGCCTTAGTAGGTATTAATATATACGTTTTTTACTTTTATTGATTACTAATAAAAAAATTAATCAAACCCCTAGGTATATTCGTAAAAATAAAATAACATAATTAATTTTTTGAAAAGTATACAGCATGTGGTCTCATAAAATTAACATCCCTATCTGAACACAAGCATGTGGATACAAACCCTGGCTCAAATTCACATCAGGAAAATTACCCTAAAAATGGTTGGTTGGGTATTAACATTATGTTAACACAGTTCTCAAAAAATAGGCATAAATATACACTATGTTGGACACACCTAGGGAATATGCTTTTCTTAATTCACATTATCAACATATACCATTATAAATGACTTGAATTCATTATTTTGGTATAGTCCAATAATATAACAAGAAATATACCATGAATAAGCATGACTGAAACCTATAAATTTATATGTTATTGTTCGCATTTAGTGGATAATTTATTCATCCTTTGTTAATAGTTTTTCATTTTTATATGCTTATTGGATTAAATATTCTAAGACTTTACTATCCTCAATATTCATAAATGATTTAAAATGGCAGGAACCAAGTTCACAATGGGTTTCATTGAAAATATTGATATTTTCTAAATGAACAATAAAATGATATAAGATTTGGAGTTGAAATCCTATGGTTATTCCTAACCAGATATCGTGGGATGTGATCAAAAACATGAAATAAGAAAAATTTACAGACACAAATGTAATAGAAAAATGAAGTTTCATGGAAGTAGAGGTGATAAAAACAATTTTGAAAATATGAATCAATTTTCTATGTGTCAAAAATGTTATAATAAGTGCCTATTCAAATTCCTCAAAGGAGAAATAATATATTTCAAGTACAGAAGGATTGTCCATCGATCTCAATATTTTTGAATAGGGATAAAAAGGATAGCCACAATAATAGAAGGTATAAATGTCCCAACTAATCCACCACCTACACTTCAACATTTCAATTGTAATGAATTTTGGAATTATGAAAATGAATAACCTAATACAACAAATAATGAGGATAATAGACATCATAATCCTCTAAGATGAAGGTAATAAGGAAAATCATATCCAATCAGAACTATAAAAGTGGGCCCCAAAATGATGTGGAGTGTTTCACACTCATCATCCACTCAATAAATAAAATATTTCTATTTTATTCTTATTTCTTCATTTTATTAATGTCTATAAAAGTTTTAAATAACATTAAAATATTAATGAAAATTCTTGGTGATGAGACAATTACATATTATGTTTATAACTCATATCTAATATAATTTTTTGGTGTTTGTTTTCAATAAATCTTATTATTCTACCATTAATTATATTTTACATAATTATTGGTATGGATTTTTTCCTTCTATATAGAGTTCAAATAAATTAACTGAATAAGGAAGTCACATTTCTTATCACAAATCAACATATGATAATAAATCTATGAAATGATTACTAAAAAATACCTATGGATATTTCTTGCATTATATGTGTATTAATATCCAATCTGGAGGACTGTTTATATTAAATATTTTGAGTGAATATCAATAATGCAATATTCCTATTATGAAGAAAAAAATGACTTTCCAAGCCCTACCAAACTAAAAGTTCTTGATATCTCAAAAGGAATTTAATATTGAGTCATATCCAATATATAAATACACTAAGATATTTTTATTATTAATTTATAATTATAATTTTGATGACATAATTAATTTAATTGGTAATTTAACTTCCACGGTTATAAGAAAAATTTTATTTCAAAATCTATATGTCTTTAATTCTACAATATTTTTTTTCTATTATTTAAATAGAATTAAACATCATTAGAAAGTAATTAAAAAAATTTATGAATCACACTATCAAAACATTATTAATTAATAGTGAAACATTAAAAAAATAACATGAAAAAATATATTACATAACATGGATTATTTTTCACAAAGAATCCTGAAATAAACCAAAAAATGGTTACCCAAGAAAGTCTGTAACATGGTCTAAGAGGAATTCTCAGTCCTCTAGGGATAAAATCTGCTATTAGAAATCTATAATGACTTAATTTGGAATGATCTAGAATATGATAAAGTAGATAAAAAAATTAAAAATATCACAATAAAATAAAATATAGTAGTGATAACGAAAATAAAACTATTTATTCCTCCATGTGACCTCATTGGTAACCACCAATAAGAAAACCACACTCACTCTATTAGCAATCCATAAAGCTGACTGATCATGAAATAAAAAATGATATAGTGGGTATGAACAGTAATATTATTAGTAGGTATTCAAAGGATAAAAAATTCTCAATTCCTTCCCTTTAACTCTAAATCCAAATCAGGATAGTTTTATATTGAAACATATTAATATAGGGTTTTCTATTCCTTTCAAAAACATGTAATAATATTTCATTTTTTAGAAAACTAACTTCAATCAATTTTTAAAAGTAGTTTTAAAACATGAAACATGTTTCAAAAAGTTTTTTGTAAAAAGGTAACCAACACCAAAATAGTTTCCTAATTATTTAAATCAAAATAAAAATTTCACTTCATAAAGATGCTAGAAAACATATATAGGTAGTGTACATGTAAGATAGATTTCATGTGATCTAGGGTGATGGTAGAGATAAAAAATGATAAAGAAATAAATAATATCACATCCTCAATCTACATCGCAGATGAATACCATCAATCACTACCCAAACACTTAGGGATGCACTCTCTGATTTGACCAAGGAGAAAACCCCATCGGTAGATAGGTTATCCAGTTAGTCCCACCACTATATGCATAATCTCAACTAGTGCAGTATGTGTACCTAGGCTCCCAACTAACTACTTATATATTTCCTACATGAGTAAATGTTTGTGAAATTTTTCAAACTAGAATAAATATATATATTACATCCATTACACAAAATACTCAACATTCATCCCACCTATGATCTTTCTTCTAAACTAAATCTCCTTTATTGTCACACAAATAAGGAACAATCTCCTACTGGGAAACCATCATATTTCCTAGATTAATCACAAACACATTCAATTATAATTTAAATTGAAATTACATAAGAAGGGTTTTCTATTTTCATAAAACATTATAAAGTTCCAAACAGGTCTCCTCACATTAAAAGAAACATCATCCCTATAGAAAACACCATTTTCGCAAAGCTTTTAATAATTAAAACTACATTACACTCTCACAACATGTTCAATAAGATATATAAATATATAAATATATATATAAGCACCCTTTATGAAAACTCACATATTCCAATAATCATGATTAAATATAGGAAATGGAAGCAACCACATATATACCCATATATGTACATGTATGTAAGTCATATTTAATAAAAATTTAAATCCTCTCAAGGATTCATAGAAAAATAAAACCAATCATTAGTACTTTTATAAAGCTAGTAAATATAACAAACCACCTAGGGGAATCACCATTTTCATGATAGAACCCATTTATAAATCCAATTAAGAATTGGAGGTTTACTAAATTCCAAAATAAATTTCATAACATTCTCAAACGAAGAATTTTCATCTTGGAATCATAGGTAAAATATAGAAAATGTGGGATAAAATATTTTTCAATGACCAAAACCATTTTTAAAAGCGTACACATATTAAGTAACAATAAAAACACCCATTATAAACACAAAATAAATAATGTAATGTAATTCTAAGTCTAGGACATAGTTAGCCTACCTAAAAATAGGGTACCCTTGATGAAAGACACTTGAATCCACTTCAAAGGGGTCTATGGAAGTAAGAGAGACCAATAATGACCATAGAAAAGTAAAAACCGCCCAATTTAGAATTAATGGTACATAAACCATAATATACTAGTAACATGGAATAAGAGTTAACAAGAAGAGAAATGAATGACTATGACTTAGAAGAATTAAGGAGGTCCTACCTTGAGGATGCAACGAGAAAACCTGAAGAATATATAATGAATCACTATGGATTTGGGGAAGGAACCAAGGAATTGGTGTCGAATGAGATCATAGGGTCAGAAAACCAAATGGAGAGGAGTATGGTTGATTTTGGGTTAAAAATTGTGGTAAAATGATAAAATACAATATTAAAGTGATTTGCACAGACCACATGGTCTAGAAGACCATGTCAAAACCATGAAAGTGCATCTGTCTGATATGGGAGAATGTTGTACGGTCTCCTATTAGATGCCTCCTAAATGTTCTTATAACTAATAGCTATAGAAGGTGATGTCACGTAGGGATCAATGTTTCCCTTGACTATAATCTAACAATGTTCCTCCCTTGTGTCTCCCAAAAACTCCAAATTTTAAGTTTAAACTAGATGGGAGGAAATGAAAAAACTAAACTATAAAAACTATAATGGAGTTTTTTGTGTTGGGGTGTGAAAATTCTCCCCACCATGGAACTTCTTACCATAGAGATTCCAAAAAAAATTATTAATCAATAAACAAGGGGAGGATGAACCAACATCCCAAAATGAATCTTCCAACACCATAAGACCAAAAAACCCAAAACACACTTTCTATATGAATCCCAAAACACTAAGATACAAGGAATTAGGTATCCCTGTCATTAATGAACTATCCAAACATCCAATGAAATGACCAACAAGACTAAAATATCAAACATAAAAACAAAGAAACAATGAGTGAGGGACTCAAATTTTTACACACACTCTCAAAATAAGGAATACCGTAAACCCTAACATAGAAATCACAAAATAAACTCTTCATGGTATGATAGGGATCTCCATGAGAATCCATCACACATACCACTATACAATACACCAAACCACTATGATCAGGATCAAGTGGGGATGGGAAAAAATAACCCCGTCAATAATTCATTAAAACCAGGTTTATTGAAATTTCCTTCTATGATGGCCTCCATGACATATTAGGACTCTGGTAAAAACTCTATTTCTCATGTTCAACCAACTCATGAATCCTATCAAAGGCCAAAAGGCATGAGAGATGATATATGGAATATGAAACACCATTATCCACCAATAACTAGATTTAGAACCCCTAAAATAAACATGAAATAAAACAGAGTATTCTAAAGTTAAACCCTATCATTTCCATCCCAACAAAAGAAACAACATCCAATTTAAAACCCCAAATAGGACACATTTACAATAGAAAAAACAATAAATTGATACCACATCAATAATATATTTCTATAAATTGTATGGGGGTTATTTTTAAGGTCTTGATCTAGCATCCCATATCTTCAAAAAACACCCCAAAAATCCATTATAAATGACCCAATAATCCCAATGTATTGAAGGCCTTTTTGCTTATATATAAGAATGATTTTTTGATTTAATTTCCCAAATTGATGGCATAAAAAATATTAATCATGGATGATTCTAGAGAAAAGAAACATAAATTTAATTTCATACCACTTTCCAACAATGTGGAAACTTATTTATTCCCTTTATTTTTACCAGAACCACCACCACATCCTCTAGAGATGGGACAGACATCAAAAAATTATGATTTACGAGATAAAATTTCCTCATCCGAAAATTAATTCCTCATTATATCTTAATATGTTTTAGATAATGATAACACTTCCAAAAATAGTTTTTTTAAGGCCCTTGTTAAAGAACATATCCTTCAAGACCTCATCTTTAGCATGTTCTAGGAGGAATGAAACCATCTTATAAAAAGTATTTTCATTCTCTAAAACCATTGTGTAACTATAATGAATATGATAAAATTCAATTTAATTCATTACCTTCACAACTTTGTAGAAAAGTCACTGGATGAACAATACCTCAAAACATTCCAAAGAAATCCATCTTTTTGGATTGGACTAGAAAAATGGCTTCCACAACTTTCAGCGAAGGCTTTATAGTATAAAGTTCATGAACATGATATTATTAGGCTTGAGAAGATCATCCTAAAAAGATACTTCCTCATTATTCTTCAACCATTAATTATATTTCTCCATCTCTAGCCACATGAAAAAATAAGGATGGTTCCACTCTTGAACCCTCAAGATGAATTCTGTATACTATGGATTACTGGGATTTATATTCAGAAAAAAACCAAGTGTCTGAGATGAGATTAATCCAACCAAAAGAAAATTATGGAAGAAGAACCTAAAATTCCTCTTCATGATTTTTAACATCTTGATGGGGGTATATTATAAAAATAAGAATAAAAAAACCAAATAAAAACACATCATGAATTGAAACCCCACATATAAATTTAATACAAACCAAAATAAAAACACCACTCCCAGAAAACATCAAACACATAAAAACCAAAAAGTATCAAAAATTAAATCTCTAAATCACAAAATAAGACATCACAAAACACCCACTTATCAAAACATAACACCCCACTTTTCAAAAAAAACAACTCAAAAAATATGGAAAGATTAAATTTTTAAGCACTTACCATTGGTATTCTATAAAATCTCAGATATACACCCTAATTATACATTAAAAAATATCCACATACATTAAAATAGGACAAAATTAACACACACATATATCCATATGTATGAGCATTCATACATGCCAAAGCCTACGATCCTTATAAGGTTTCCCCCTCATCCCTTGAAAGGGGGGTTATCAAAAAACAATAAAAATGAAGGCCTTTGGTCCATTCAAGAAGGTATGAGCATTCATAAGAATTATAAGGGTCAAAATTGGAATTTCCATTTCCAAAATAATACACATAAACAAAATTTCAAATTCCGAACCAATTTTTGAATCCACCTCTTATTATCAGAACAACACATTCATAAAATCCCAATCTTCTTACCATTTGACATTTTACATGACCTTTAAAAAACCAATAAAATTTTACTTCCATTTAAAAACAACCCAATGATTTCGATATCATTTTCAAGGAACATATTGATTTTCTATTTTAAATCTGACATTGAAAACCCAAACATCATTTTTAAAATCCTACGGTAACACTCTAAAAACAAATTAAACCCATACCATAAATAAATGAAAGTAACTCAGAACTCAAATAATAAAATATATAAAAAAAAGAAAAACATCATTTATTGATGCCTTGGACACACAGTTGGGAAAGTTGTGAACCCATCAAGGGAGCCCACTAAAAGAAAAACAGAGGTAGCTTCTTGCCCTGCAAATGTTTTCTCACATTGTGCACAAAAAATGTGAACCCTCTAAATTTCCTATAAAAATCTACTCTAAATGATATATTTTATTAAAACAACTGAAAAATGTCAAAATTAAAAAAAATAAAACTCAATAAAAACATAAAAACCTTTAAAGAGTATTAAATCCAAACACTAATTTTAAGGAACAACGATCTCAGACCACTTTGGAAATTCAATCATCATTCTGAATAGGTGTAGATAAAGAACCTACCAATTAAGGTCCACTTTAATTATGATAAACATGGCCATAAACTACTAGAAAATCTGAAAAAAAAAGTTTAACTCTGATCTGATAATATTTAGTCCCAAACCAACCCGGATTAACCCCAATCTGGTTACCCCAGCTAGTCTAAGATAAGACCATAGATGCATTCCCGATCCTCTTAAGCTCACAACTAGTATTGGTAATGTAGAATGACTCAATTAGGAATTATTTATCCCATGATATAGAATAAAAATATATAAAAACAAAATAATAAAATTAAAACTGGAAATGAAAAATAAAATAAAACTAGACATACCACCATGTGACCTCACAGGTCACCACTAGTCATAGAACCACACTCGCTCTATCAGCGGTCTATAGAGTTTAATGATACTGAAACTAAAAATGATACATTAGGAATGATAATCAAGATTCTCAGTAGGGATTCATTGTATAAATAATGACCCATTCCTTACCATTATTGGAAAATCCAAATTATTCTATTCTAAAAATAAAACATATAAAATTAGGGTTTCTATTATTTTCAAAAACAAGTAGAATATTTTTTTTAGAAAAATTATTTTTCATAATGATTCTAAAAGAGTGTTAAAAACTAAAATACATTTTAATAAGTTCCCTATAAAATGTGAAACCCTTCTAAAACATGTTCCAAAAATTTTAATGGAATATGCAAAAATTAAGTTTTTAAAGATACTATAAAATAGAGGTTAGTAGTGTGACATTAAGATAGGTATCATGAGATCTTGGGTCTAATTGAAGATAATAAATAAAAAATCCAAAAATAATCTAGTATCATCAATATCAACCAGTAATGGATATCATCAATCATCGACCCATTATTTAGAAACACCCACCTGTGTTTTACTAAGGGGAACATCTCATGGGCAGTGAGTTTATCTACTCAGTAGAACAAGCCAATGAGTAATCACAACTAGTAAAGCATGTGTACCTAGGCTCCCACCCAAATACCTAATGCTTCCAAATATTATTTTTCATATGTCATATTTTATCAATATAACTACCTAGAACCCACAGTACTAGATCATGTGTTGAAATCATAAAATTTACATTTATGAATTTGAGACAGATAATTATGACCCAATTTTTTTCCAAACAAACCTTAAAACACCAAAATGAAAAGTTGTATCACTTATATTATCAATAAATTTCAAAAACTTGGTTCGGATTCCATCTAACCTGACACCTGACCCTATTTATGGAGTTTCCCAAAGGGTTTCCCAAATCCCCACAAGCTAGAAACTAGTTCTTGGGTATCAAGAATACATCATGGGAATTATTTCACCCTTTTATATAATCACAAAAAACCCACAATTAATTACATCACAAGTTTAAATAAATATGACCAAAGAAGGCATAAAAACATTCACATTCAAGGTATAAAACATGATGAAAAACCCAAGTGTGCGACAATAAAAAGGAAACATTGACTATCCCAAAAACATCCATGAAATAAGAGGGACATCATCCTCACCCCACCACCAATAACACCTATAAGAGAAGACCACTAGAAATCCCAACCACTGTCCGGATACATCTTGAGTTTATATGGATCATATATAACAATATTTAAATACACATAAAGGTGTGTATAAGGATTGATCTGAAACCCAGTAGGATGCCACACTAAGAAAATATTACATGCCATAACATTAAAAGACAAATTAACATGCAATTTTCTTTGAAAACATTTTATGTATTTATGGGAAGATATTTTAGGGAAAATATTTTAAAGGAAAACAAATTTAAAGAAAGAAAAATTTGAAGTAAAAAACTTTTATTAAATAATATTTGTTCAAGATGAAATATAATCATGGTCCATGGTATACTGATGCAAGGAACTAAATCACAAAAGAGCATTAATTCATAGGAAATCCCCATAGTCCTTAACTCTATTGAGACACCAGGTATATCATATATCAATGATAAATGGAATTGAAATCACACTGATCATAGCCCTTGTGCAAAATACAATAGATAGAAATATATTCAAAAATCATAGTTGTCTCCAACCATCATGTTTTAGTCAATGTCGTATCGTCAAATCTAGTAAATGAATCTGGGCTAAGCCACATACAATTCAACTAGAGTATTAGTCATAGTCTTACCACCTAGAAACCTAGGATTCAATTCTTGATCAAGTTTCATTTCACATGTTACATAGGTCAACACATTCACTTACACACACAATAAAGATGAATACACACATTAAACCACCATTCATCATAAGGAGAACTCTTCCAAATTCATAGGAATAAAAAATATATAATAAAAATGTTTTTTAACTTATTTTTCAATTTATTTATTCAATTACACATTTTTTAAAACAAAACTATGGCCTAAAAAATAGTTCCACACACGAAAGACAACCAATTTTCTATTGGAAACCATTTTGTAAACCATAGGTACATCATATCCTTTTTAAATCACACTCTACATTACAAAAATATTCCATATAACATATTTTAAAACTTAAGAAATCATATTAAAATCATCCAAAAATGCTAAAACAGGGAATCACCAACCTCATGTTTAGAAAATTCATGAATCCAATGGAAAAACGCAATCACACATAAAGGTACCCATATAATGGAATAATCAAACCACAAACATTAATATCGAAACCTAAAATATAATATCCAACCCTTAATAGGTCACCCAATCCTCTGTAGATATGGAACTCCAATAGAGAAGAAGTGAAACCAAAGAAAAGAGGGAGAAACCATTGGAGTAGAGAGCTTACTTAAATAATCTTGGAGAAACCACACCAAATCCACCACGAAAATGGAGAACCAATGGAGAAATGTGAGGGGGATAAATTAATAGGGTGAGTAATCCTGATTGGGTATGATTAGGGTTGTTTAGAGAAATAAAATAAAAGTGGGGGGGGGAGGTAAAAATCCAATTTTTAATGACTTGGAAAAGATACCAATTTTTCCAGTGCATTTTTCTAAACCGTGCAGCAACCATGCACCCCTAACTTTAAAAGCGTAATATGCCACATGGTTATTCCATACGGTTTAAAAACTATCCACTAAAAGTGCGGTTGGCCACTATCCAAAAACACCAATTGGACACATAGTAACCTAGGTAAGGGTGAATGGTTTAATAAATGGTGAACCACCTACTGTTAACCCAAAAAACATAATTTTCACCATTTTTATGAAAAAAAATAAATTAACCCCATTGGGAAAATTATATACCCAAATTAAATACCAAAAATAACTCAAAAAATCACGGATGTGAAAATTATCTCCACCATGGAAACATTCCATCCCCAAAATTCAACGTGAATCTTGATCAGAAAATAAGAATAGATACTATGGCACAACCCCATATTTCTCCCCCCAAGCCTCATTTTCTTCATTACAATGATACCAAAGGACTCATACCAATAGATTAGACTTTTGATGAAGCACTTTCTCTTGATAATACAAAATCTACACTATCCATTCAAATACAGATAAATCAGGCACCAAATCCAACTCTTCTTAGTCAAATACATGAGATATATATGGTTGGTACTTTTTGATTGTTAAACATTGAACACATCAGGAATAGAAGTCAACTATGAAGGAGAAACCAGCTTTTATTCCACCCTACCAATATTCTTAGTAATCCTAACCAGCCTTATAAATGAATATAAATCAGACTTTAAATACAACTCTTTCCAATTCAATATATTAGATAGATCTGGGTTGTACTTTTTTGATTGAGAAACATGGAACATATCAGGAATATACATCAACTACAAAAGAAAAGACAACTTGTATGCCACCCTACTGTTGTGCTCAATAATATTAAATGATATAACATACCTTGATGTTATATTTCCTTTCTTACCCAAGAGATGATGACCCATGTGAGGTGACACTTTTAGAAACACCTTGTCACCCAAATAAAATTCTAAGGCATGATGCCTCTGATTAGCATATGAATTGTGAAGAATCTGAGTTTTCAATAATCCTTGCATGATAATATTACTATTCTAATAAATCTATTATATAGGGATCAGACACAATAATTAGGTATCAACAACCTCAGTCCAATATAGTGGGGATCGACATGACCACTCATAGATCGCCTAAAAGGGCACCATTGAAATTGAGGATTGGTAAATATTATTATTTACAAACTTGAATGATGCTTATCCCATGAACCACCAAAATCCAAGTCAAAATCCTGAATCATGTCTTCCAAAAATTTGATTATCCCTCTCTATTTGACCATCCATTTGATGACGGTATGTCATGATCAACTTGAATTCTGAACCCATTTCCATTTTAAGACCTTCATGAAACTGAGAGGTAGAATGGGGGTCCCTGTCTAAAACAAATTTTATAGAACTCCACAAATTCAAACAACCTATTGATCCTATAACCATCCCAACTCATCCAATTTAAATGAATCTATGACTATAATGAAATGAAAATATTTGGTTAGACAATCATTCACCACCCATATAGCATTCCACCCCTACGGTGTACCAGGTATGCCAACAATATATTAAATGCTAATTTTTTCCCACTTACTAGTAGAAATAGATTGAAGCTAAAGAAAATGAGAGGTCATATGATGCTCTTCATTAACCTATTGACACATATAAAACCATGATAAAAAAGTCATCAATGTCTCACCTCAAACCCAGTCACCATAATTATCAATGTACATCCTAATACATATCTGTAGAACCACCATGTACTAGCCACTAAATTTGTTTATTATCCTCCATCACCATATTTATCTATGATATTGATACCATGAAGTAGCCCTTAAATCATACAATTCCCCTGGGATACAATGTCCAATCATAGGAAATATCACAACCATTAGCAAATTTCCTAGACTGCTGGCACATCTCATCGCTTGGTTTCTATTATCAAATCAATTCAAGAAGATATGGTGTTATTTTTACACTAGCTGAGAACAAACATACACTTTTCTACATGGTCTCCATTTGTATCTGAGAAATGTTCCCTATAAAATTCCACTCATCATTGGACTTCTTCAATTCTTACACTGTAACTTTTCTGCTAGGATCATCAACCACAAAAATATATTTTACTATGGTGTACATGATATCAAAATAGAATCCCTTGAGGTACACAGGCTAATGAAGCTGCCTCATTTTTGAATATTTCAAGGAGAATATATGGCATAAGCTCTGATGATCAAAATTAACAAAAACAATTCCCCAAAAAATAAAATGGTGCCATATATTCAAGTAATGCATCACCAATTCTAATTCTATATCATGGGTGGGGTAATTCCTTTCATGTAGTAGGAGTTGGCATGAACCATGTACAACCCCATGGTCATCTTTCAGCAACACATATCCAAGAACCATACCCGATTCATCACAATAAACCACATAGCCTTTCAAAATTTTGGAAAAATCAAAATGGGGGTGGTGGTCAGCCACTGCATAAGCTCACGAAAGGATGCATGACACTCTGGGATCCATTAAAACATTTCCCCTTTCTGAGTAAGAATTTTCTTGGATGAAGAAATATGAGGTATATCTCGAATGAACCACCTAAAATATTCTACCAAGCCCAATAATCTTCTGATCTTAAAGACATTCTTTGGTAACCCCATTATATAACTACATTAATCAGTTTGGGTTCTACCAAAACCCCACACTCCTAGATCACATGGATGGAAAACATCCCATATCTAATAAAGAGGATGTATGAAGAGAACTTCAAATAGATATGATGATCCTGTGCGGTTCTTATATAAATTCTCAAATGCATCTCATTCTTATCCTTATTCCCATAATAGAATAGGATGTCACCAATGACTATCATGAAAAAGAAATTGAGATATTGGTGTAAAACCTTATTTATAAGCTCCATGAAGACCATGGGAGCATTCTTCATCCCTATAGGCAAGACCAAATAATCAAAATGGTCGTACGTGCTTCAAAAAGCAGTTTTTGGGACATCTGCTTTGTTACCTTTAACTTTATGACCTTGGTAACACAAATCAATCTTAGAAAACCAACTTTCACCCCTTAAGATGATCAAAAACATCATAAATTAAGGGGAAATAGTACTTGTTCTTTATTATTAACTTATTCAACATCCACTAATCAATTCACAATCAGATATATACATCGGCCTTTTTTGCAAACAACACTCTAGAGGCCCAAGGAAAGATTATCAAGTGAAAAAAATAATTTTAATTCTAAATCATCCATCTAGACATTTAGTTACATCATCTCCGTGGGGTTTATACGATATGAGGGGGGATATATCAGTTGTGTTTCCAACACAAAATCAATAAAAAACTCAACATCTAACTCTAGAGGAAAAATAGATAAATCCATTGAAAAAACCTCTATGAACTCATCCTTAATAGGGGGTAATCCACTCTCAAGAGAACTGCCATCATCCCCCAACACGAGCAATGAAAAATAAAAAATGAGTTTTCCCAATTTTGGAAGTAGAGGTCCTACACAACCCGGCCAAGGATCCCATTCTCCCTGAAAACCTATGTTACAACCATCAGGTGCCACAAAATTCACTCACCACCTATAGAAATCAATTTGTGCCTTAGAGTGCACCATCCAATCCATATCTAGGATTATGTAAAACATTTCCAAATCCCAAACAAGGAAATATCATTCTAACTCGACCCCCGAAATGTTGAGCGCACAAGACGGACACCTAAAACCCTACTCTCCCTTCTTACCATGATTTTTTACCAATTCCATATCAAAAGGAATGATCTCAGTTAGTAACTTTAACACATCAACAAAGAATGCATAAATAAAGGAATATGAATCACCTGTTTCAACTAGTATAATAAACAAAGATGATGCAAAAATAATGGTACCTTGAATGGTTGTAGTCCCTACATGCCATTAGGTTGGCACTCGATCCATCACATGGATTTGACTAGACTCATCCTTACTCTAATAACAACCATTATCTTGTAGATCTACCCTGAATTGAATCTTCATAGAGTAATCCCGACTACCACAACCTCAAAACTAAGAACCTATTGTCCTAGATGGATCTGACTATGCTGACATTACCCCATAAGATAAAGATATCACACCACTTTGATAAGAACATGTGTCCCTACAAAACCATAAAAAGATCCATATATCTTCACAACAATGACAAGATTTAAGAGGATATGTTCACACAATTCCAATATTCCTTACCATCCCACAATGATGGCACACAACTGACCGAGCATTAGAATCCAAATATGAAGGAAACCATTAAGGATGCCCTAAACTACCACATACCTTCCTCTACTTCTCATCTTGATTCCACTTTTTCTTTGATGAACTTCCAATACCATCTATTGACATAAACCCATAGGAAATAGACTATACCTTGTAGTCAATCTCCACAATACAAGCACATTCAACAACAATAGTATATATTTTCATCTTCAACAGAAATAATTGAGAATAAATCTTTAACCACAACCCACTCTAAAATATTTGAGACTTCATTTTCCTGTTGGAAATGAGATTGCGTGCATACCAAGCTAGATCGGCAAAGTGGTTGTCATACACCATCCCAGGATGGTATCCTTGGGAAAAATACATGAACTCTTGGGATCTTCTATAGGCCAAGACCATATGACAATACTACTCATTGAAAACATGCATGAAGTATTTCCAGTTCATCTTCTTGTGCATTCCAGCATGCACCATTGAGTCCCACCACTTTCAATGAGGGCCTTCCAATAATAACGAGGAACATTTCACTCTAACATACTCAGGAGTATCAAATAATTTGAACATTTTCTCTATCTGTTCAATCCAATCTTCTCCTTCAAGAGTTTTTTGGCTACCGTAGAAAGAAGGACATGTTTTCAAAAGGAACTCTTAAGCATTTTCCATACTGGGGCCTGGTTTGGCCTTTCTAACCTAAGTAAGACGAGATCCCACACATTTTCCCAAATCATGGATAGCTCAAACCACTACTTCCACGAATCTCTAATCAATTGGTGTGGGATAGATCTTTATGACCTCTTTGGGAGGTTGCAAAACAATTCTATGGGGAGGCATTTTACTAAAAAACAACTATAGGAAAAACTATAAACACAACCATTCTACAATTTTTTCAACAATAACGAAAAATGTCAAACAATTGAATAAATCAGAACATAACCAACTCCATCACAATAATTATCCGAAACAAATATATCAACCCACACCCAGTATCCATATACAATCTAAAACTTGTACATCTCACCTAAATGAGAAGTCAAATTGAAATCTATAAATCCCATCGAGACATGAGTCTCATCATAAGGTGTGTTTTCCAGGCACCGCACTCGCAACTAGAAACCCATACCCTGACCGTCTTAGTTTATGTCTATCTAGAATCATCCAAAATAACCTGACCCAAAAATAGTGTAGCATTCCTTTAATGCCATTTTTTCACATACCAAATCCAGAATCTATCCAACCCAACACCCAACCCGATTCATGCTATGTCCAAAATGGTATTTCCAATCCCCGCTAGCAGGATACTAGTGTCTGGGTATCAATAATACATCATTTGAATGATTTCAACCATTTATATAATCAAAAATAACCCACAATAAAATAAATTATTAGGATGAATAAATAAAATGAAACATGATATATGAATATTTGGATTAACAGTTTATATCATTAAAAAACCAAAATACAGACAACAAAAACAGAAAAATTACTAGCCTAGAAACCCCCATGAAACAAGAGGAACATCATCCTAAAACCAGCACCACCAACACCATCATGAGAAGACCATGTAAACCAAAAACACCATCATGATACATCATTCCTTTACTTGGATCATACACAACAAAGTCTACATACACCAAAAGATGTATGTAGGGTGTGAGACAATGTCTTTTTGGATTCCACCCAAAGAAAAGAGTCCATTCCATAACACTAAAAGAAAAATTAACATGCACACATAAATTAAAAAAAATAAAGTATTTATAGGAAGATATTTTAAGGAAAACTATTTTTATGGAAAATACCCATAATGAAATAAGCTTTTTAAGGAAAATGATTTTATTAAATAATATTTATTCAGGATGAAATATACCCATGGTACATTGTTTAACAATGAATCGTACTGAAACAAAAAAATAGAACTAATTCATGTAAAATACTAATAGTCTTTTGCTCTACTGGGACACTAGGTACATCATATCTCGGTGAAATGTGGTATAGAAACAACACTCATCATGGTCCTCATACACGAGCCACTAGAATATAATCTATCCAAAATTCTAGTAGTCTCCAACCATCATCGAATATTAGTATTGTATTATCAATCATGTAAGAAAAATCTGGGATTGGCCACTTCTGAGTAAATTAGATTACTAGTCATAGTCTCCCCACATAGACACCTAATATTCCCTTCTTATTCAATTTTGATTTCACATGTCACATATATCACCACATTAACATGCACAAACAAGATAGATGAATACATGTATTAATCCTCCATTTACCATATGAAAACCTATTCCTAGTTTATAATCATACAAAATCAATTTTAAAAACATTCTTCTGAACTATTTCAAAATTTATTAAACCACTTGCACACTTTATAAAATAGAAATAAGGGATAAAATATGGTTTCACACATTAAAACAAAAATAAATATATAATGGAAAGAAACTGAAACCACATGTCATTTAATCAATAAACTGTGAATGAAATGCATCAATAGATTTTATCATGTAAAAATTTAATGGTTAATAAATAAATAATTAAAATGATGGTAATTCTTAATTATTGGATGTCATGAATCGGTCACATGAAGGCCTATAATGTCGATATCAATCCTCCAGATAGTTTAAAACTATATATAGAAACCCATTTAATTTTTGTACCTCATGTGTCTCATGATAACCAATCGATGCCTCAAGGATCTATATAAAGTCTGGGCTCAACCCATCATCGCATAACTAAATCATTATTTATATTGATTAATCAATTTAATTAATAAAAAATATGCCTTATAAAATATTCGTATTGAATAAAGATTAAGTATTTATCAATATTTATCCAAATAATGAGACAACTATCAATTTATAAATTTTATGTAAATAGGTTTATGGTTTAGAAAATAATAAAATCTATGATAAATAAAATGTACAATTTATTGGGAATTCAATGTTCAATGATAATAGGTGATTGAATATTTCAAGCAGACTAATAAATAAATCAAGGAAGTGACTGTTAATACTATTCTTGGCCAAAAAAATCCAAAACCATCCAGTGGAATTAATATTTTTCTATCAATACAACATCTACCAATTAGAGTAAAAATAAGGTTTGTTTTCATCTATGAATAGAAAAACAATAAAATGATATTTTAAAAAATTGAGAAAAATATATTTTTATTGTGAAAAACTTTTTAAAAAACCATTTCATTGAAAATAATATTTAGAAAATATTTTTTTAAAATTAATCCTTTAAAAAATAAAAAGTAAGATATAAATATATGATGACAGGAATATCTGTACAATCTGAATGGGGTGAAAGGAAAATTCCTTTTTTATGGTCAAATGTTAAAAAATTCCTTGTTTGGAAAGTGAAAAGAAAATTCCTTTGAAAACAATGGATAAAGTAAAAAAGGGTAAAATTATAATTAGAAAATAATATTAAAATAATTTTTGAAAGCATTTTAATAAATAATGGTCTTTAGAAGAAAACAGGTTCTCTGACTAAAGAGATAAATAAAGACAGGTTTTCTAAAAAACCTTTTATAAAACATTTTGAGTACCATAGATTGGGAAAATGGCACAATCACTTAATAATGGCCATGAATAACCATAGTAGAAAAAAATTAAATGTTTTATTAGATAATAATAAAATAATTTAATCTGATTTAAATTTAAGTGTAAACAATCACCAAATAAATGATATTATAAATAAAACACTAGAAAAGATAATAATGTTGTTGTGAGAATCAATCAATGAGTAGATTTTATGTACCAACTGTAAGTCCACATATATAAGATGAAATTAATAAATTGATCTAAAATTTAATTATAAATATAATCATAAAATATTAATGACAACGATGAAGTAATATAACCAAATAAAAAAATTGAGTTATGAAATCTCTTCTCTACATGGAAACTTTTAAATTAAATCCCCTTAGATGAAATTATACAATATGAACCTCAATGTATCATAAATAATGAATGAATCATGATATTATATGGAAAATTGGTAGTATGCCAACCACATATAATAAATTAGGTGCCCAAAAAAAGTTATGGTTTAAAGAGCTAGTTAACAATAACAAAAGTAAGTGAGATTAAAAATATAATCATTAAAAACATTCTTTAGGAGAATAAACTTTAATAATACCATTGTGTCCCATACCACATTGAAAAAATTGATTCAAAATATCAATAAAGGAATTATATTAAATGAAACTTATAATATCATTATAATAAATATTTTCATGAATTATAATTTTAAATGGTAGTATAAACACAATATAAAATAAACTAGTTTCCTAACAATAAATAAGCCTCAATCAAATGTAAATTGACATGAAATCCCTTACATTGAGTTTCATTTTGGGTGAAAATCCTTTAAATTACTATATAATAAACTTATGTTAATTTTATACTTTCTTGGTAACATTATTCATGTTTATCATTAATTTTTTTTCACTTTTTTACTAAGTATTTTTACAACTATTTAAACAATGTTGTTTACGTTGGGTGTTTTGACCAAATTCAGTTTATATATCAAAAAAACATTGATAGGTTAACTTTGGTCAAAGGGGTTCTTATATAACATCTCTAGAATAACAATAATGACATAATTATAATATTTATACATTTAATATTCTTTTAAAATCAATCATTAAATATTGTTATGAAAAATTAAATAATGTTACAGTCATGGAGACGTTAGGTTATATGCACGCATGACTAATGTTCCCAATTTTCAATGATCATTATAGAAATAAGGTAAGTGAAACCTTATCATTCAAAGTGATCATTATATCAAAAATAATATTTTATTTAATCATATACACTTATATTTATTTATTTATTTATTTTGATGCAAAAGGAATAAAATCTTATTGAGGAGCTGGTGGTCCACACGTTCTCGAATGACATTATCACTTTTTATTTTTGTGAAAGGGTAATAATGAAAATGGTAAATATATATATATATATATATATAATTTACAGAAATTTACTTATGTAATGAATATAATATAAATTTAGGTTATGTCACATATGTTTCATTTAATCCATCAATTATATGTTCCATGTATAGTGTGAACGAATCACATCTCTTCAAGGGGTTGCTAGTCCATACGTCCCGAAATGATGTTATCATATTAAGGTAAAATGTAATTCATTAATGGTATGTGTAATAAAAGGATTAAATAAGTATAAATAAATAATAAATATCAAAAATAAAATAAATAAATATAGTTTCCATGATAATAACCTCCATAATAGCTAGTAAAAGGAAAATGGACAATCATTTTTTCGTGATGTAGTAGTGCTCAGTTCACAAAAATAGTATGTTTGTTACCTATTATATGGAGGTGTGTGTAATTTTAAGTCAAACCATTTAAAAAAATAATATGATTATATTGAGGATAGATTTTTTTTTAATTTGGGAACAAATATATTTTAAGGGGTGGAGAATATAAATGAAACTATAGAGCTTGAGAGAAGATGTTTCCTCTTAATTGTGAAACTTCTTTTGGTTTGTATCAAAAGGCTCATAAGGAAAGATTTCTAAACAAATTGAGGTTTCAAGGTCTATGGGAGGTATTTTGAGAAGGTATATGGGAATAAATTTTACAAAAATCAGTTTTTTGAGTGTTGTGGGAATGGAGAAAGCTTGTGTCCTTTTTTAAGGGAGAAAAAGGAATTACTTTTTATTTCATAAAATAATATATGTGTACCAACTTTTTTGCCAAAATAATGGAATGAAATACAAAAAACACTTAATAATGGAAGTTTAATAGCCGAAATATTTCCATAAAATGGGTTTTTGACAATTGTATAGGTCATTTTGGCCACTAAGTTAAAGGTTTAGTCCTTTTTTATGCAAAATTTTACCATAATAATTATAATTAATTTTAATCAATTTCAATAATATTTTCAGTAAAAAAAATCTGTTCTTATTATAAATAATAAATTATTTTAATTCCATATTCCTAATCCACTTTTTCAAATACAAATAATATACTGGGAATGAATTAATTTAAAATTCATCCTAGAGATGGGATGTCAATGAAGGGTTTTAAAGTAAAAATGTCTGAATGTTTGCTATGTATTTATAATCAATTTCAGAGTGAAACTGATTAAAATAAAATAAATTGTTTTAATTGTTAAAATATTATCTAAATTAATTTCAAAACCTATTAAAATTTAATTTATCCTAATAAATAAATTATATGAAAATTATGTTTTGAACTAATATTTAGTATTTTAAACTATTCATTAAAAAATGAAATGCTTCATAAAAATATCAAAAATTCACCCTAACCAAATTATTATGTGTCTATTCCAAATATAATGTTTATTTTGGCATATTAAATCAATTAAAATGTAAAAAAATCAGATTTAAAATGAGTTCTCCATTAAAAGGGAGTAAAATTGCCATTATAAAAATATATGTTTTTATGTGTAAAATAGAGTTTGTTCATATCTTATAAATATTCAACCAAATTTAAATATAAAAAATATTTTATCGAATATATTAAATATATATTTCCTTCAAATAATTAACTAATTGTAATTAATTGTGTTTATTAATGAAAACCTCTTTTGAAAGTATAAAAATAATAATATTTTTTATGTCCAATTGTTACTAATTTTTGTATCTCGTTAATTGATAACCAATGAATTCATTTTATATTTTTTAAACCATATATTTTCATAAGTTAGTAACTACTATTTATAACCACTAAAAAATAGCTAGGTTTTATCATATTATGTTAAAAAATATGATTTTATTAATACATTGTTATTTGGTAAAACTCGGTCTTACTTGTAATGAAAGCAATCAAGGCCGCTCTTGAATGTAACACAAGATAACGTAGTGTTTCATGCATTAAAAGTGATATCATGTATTGAATTTATTTATAATAGTAAATATTTAGTTGAGTCTTGGGATATTATATTCATTTATATTTTTGTTGATGCATGTCATTCATGTTATCGAATACAGTGATGTACTTTAGATTTTTAGGGTGCTCCAATAACCATCAAGATTAAACCATAAAAATCAAGATCCATCCCCAAATAGGTCACCCAATATATAAGAGATATGGAACCACATGTGATAAGAATATAAACCCTATAATAGAGGTATAAAACATTGATTAAGGGAACGCATTTGAATAATATTAGAGAAACTAGACCAAATCCACCAAGAAAACAGAGATCCAAGGGAGACAAGGGAGGGGTGAGAGGCACCTAGGGTGAAAAACACTGAGTATTGAAAATTTAGAGAGTTTAGGGTTAAAATTGGATGGGAGAAAATGGTAAAATATAATTTTTAATTTCCTGTACAAGTCAAACGGTTTCCCCCACATGATTTTCTAGACTATATGACAACCATGTGTGCCTCAACATCTAAGAGGAACAGACCACGTGGTTATCCCATGTGGTTTACATACGGTGATCTAACTGTATAGTTAGACACTGTCCAAAAAAACCACTTGGTCACATAGTTACCTTTGAAAGGTTGTAGTATTTGACAAATTATGCACCAACCATTCACCGCCTGCTATTTTTTGACAAATTTCTATTTTCAAAATATTTCTCCAAAAACACAAAGTAAATATGAAGGTAAAATAATAGACCAAAAGTAAATAAAAAAATAACTCTAAAAAACCATGTTTTTGAAGAAAAATAACTTTTAGGTTTAGAGTTTTAGATAATTATGACATACTCATACATAAAAAATACATATTTCATAAAATGAGAATATATCCCACTTAACCCAAATTTTCTTATTTCATATTAATTCATCATCATTATCCATATGAAATCCCTTCCAACAATAAACAATTAAACCTCATTATTTATGTCCTAGGGGAAAGGTAAACATAATAAGGGTGAGATAAAATTCATAGTAAGGGTAAACATAAGATTTAACAATTATATATCATCAATGAGTATATGAAGTGCATAAGGGTATGACAACTAAATTAGAGTGCATGAGGGAATCATAAAATAATCCATACCCATAAATACCACTATCATCAATCATAAAACATGGAATAAGGCTATAAAGTAAGAAATTCTCATAAGAATAATTGATCATGAGCCATGTTATATCGTTTGTGATAAAATTAAATATTATAAACCCATAGTAAGAATAGATAAAACATGCTACAGTCTTTGAACATTTCAATTATATTACTCTTTAAAAACCATTATAGTTGAAATAACAATATAGGTGATGTCCAATATAAGTATTCAAGGAACATAATTATTACCTTGTTCATTAGAGGTCTACATAGTCACAACCAATATATAAGATGTAATGGTATCACCCTACTATATTTGGGCCATCCCATCATTTAAGTTGTGATGGATTCACCTCGTATTATTTGGGCCACCCCATCATATAAAATTTCCAAGAACCTCAAATATATTACATATATATTTTACACTGTTATTAAACTCTTAAAAACAAATGTTATTACACTCATAACTTTATTAACCCTTGGAAATTAAATGGTTTACATAATAATATAACTAAAAAACAATTAACTGATAGATGAAAAACGGGTACCATAACAATCTATTTGAAACATGATTAACCAATGGAAAATAAATTAGTTCTATAAATATATATTTAAAACAGTCTAAATCCTTTCAGAGAAAGAATGATGATAGTTTCTATAAAAATTATCCCCATTGTATTATAATTCACAATAAGGGTTGTTGAAATTGAGTAATAGAAATATCGTTAAAATATTATTAATGAAATTTTGAATAAAATAACCTTTTTATTTTCATAAAACATTTTCTAACAATATATTTACAAGATAATGTGAGAATTATTTCATTTTAAAACAACCTCGTAAACATACAAATGACTCTTTATATCATATTTAAAACGATTATTATTAATTATTTAACATACATATTGAATAAAATGTTTTTAAAGATTTTGAAAATCAATTTATTTTAAAATAAAATTGGGAAATCATAAAAGAAAATTCAAAAAAATCATGATTGATGAAGTTTTTGTTATGTCATAGATGTTAAAACTAAAAATACATTCATATATTTGGTAATAGCCAAATGGGTATTGTTTAAAAAAAGATATGAAAATTACATTCAAACAAATTATAAAAAGCTGAAAAATGAGAGAAGATTTATTTTCTAAATCATTTGAATAATTTTTAAAAAATTTATTGAAAATAATTTTCAAAAAAATGGTTTTGGAAGATAAGTGGTTTCTGACAGAAGAGAGAAATAAAAAATGATTCTTTAAAAAAACATTTATTTGAACTCTTAACTAAATAAAGAGATGAGAATGAAGCGGAAATATTATTTTCATGACATAACTAAAGCTTAATAAAATTTTGAAGATTTATTTATAGTCATATTGTAATATTTCAACATTGGAGACTAAAACACAAAAAATACCGATAAACGATAAGATTGTAACATAAAGTACATACCACTTTAGTATAATTGATTCATATCCCCATTAAATAACTAAAATAAACACAAAATAAAAAACCATGAGAATAATTAAAATCGTGATATTAAAAGTAAAAGGTTATATATATACACATTATAAAATAAGATATGTTCATAACACGCCATAAGTCTCAGTGAAGGAAAATTATTACAAAAATCCATTACAACTCTGGTAATATTTTCTATCGTAGGCCCCAATTATATAACAAATATCACTAAATGAAGGATATTAGTAATATAAAATTTCAAAGGGATGGTATATACACCTTATAAATGATGTTAGGTTCATAACATTACAATATTTCTCAATGAAATTTCAATGATATGAAATCTCTTACCTCATATGTAATTTTGGTTAAACATGAATTATTTGCCTATATAGTGGTTTTAAACAAGTTATTAAATAATTAAATAACCATATGAATATTTGAAATGTTTTATATGATAGTTTTATAACATCCTGTTTCTTATTCTTTGAAAATCGTTTATTATTTTCTTTATTTCAGTTGTTCATATCATTGTTTTCTAATTCATTATTTATTATGATATTTTCGGTTCCTGCGCATAAAATATAGTTTTATGATAATAAGAATAAAAATAATCACATAATTATAATATTTATATATAAATTATAATTTTAAACCCAATAATGAATGATTGTTATAAAAAATTAAGATTGTTATGATCATGGAAATGGAAGGTCATACGTACGCATCAGTAACTTCTCCATTTTTCTGTGATCAATTTGCAATGGTGGTAAGGAATATCTAATATTTCTAGAATAAAAATAATATCATATATACCATATTATTTCTCTATATATACTTATATATTCCATCCATGTGGTGTGGTGATGAAAAGAGAGCCACATCACATTGTAAAGGTCGTGGTCCACATGTACATGAATGTTGTTATAATCTTTTTAGTTCAAAAAATTCAAATGATTGATTATTTTTTCAGAATGATAAATATGTCAAGTATAAAATAATTATTTCATGTACATCAGATATAAAATGTATCCACATTACATTCCATGTAAATCGTTAGTGCGAAAACAATTCATGTCACTTCGTAAGGTGATAATCATCTATACACATGAACAATATTATCGTGTCACCTAAGGAAAGGAAAGTGAAAAAACATGTATATGATGTAATGAAAAAATACATATAAATGTTTTTAAATACCATATATATATATACATTAGTTTTGTTATCACATCTAACCATGATAGGTGGTTGCTGGAGAATTAATGGCATTGGTTCACGAGGTGGTAGTCTATCGTACACATGAACGATGATTTCATAACACATTTGACAGAAGTGGATATGGTGTATGTCAGGAAAATTGTAGAAAAAAAATCCCATTACATGTAAAATACTAAGTTTATTATATCATAGAGTTCTAATAATAATTTAATTATGTGGAGAAATAAAAATTGAAATGGTCGTTGAAAAAAATTAACTCTTCTTTAGGTATCCTGCTAAGGTTTTCACTAAATACTTAAAAGGTTTGTATTTCCTCAAAAATTAGGGATTATGGTGTAATTTTATGAACATCTACATTCGTTGCATTATGAGAAATCTAGTGTTTGAAGTGTCATAGGAAGTCAAGGTGGCAAGTTTCAACACTATTTAAAATTCACAATCTTCCATGTTTTCCAATGGTGTCACCCTGGTGGTATGACCCCAGTGATGTCACCTAGGTGGTACATTAAATTATATGTGTCTCACCCTGGTGTTCGCTTGCTATAGATAGATTTCTAGTGGTTTCTCATCTAGTGGTGCCTCGCCTAGTGGCGCATCATTTGAGATAGCCTCTCTTGATGGTGTCTCACTAACAGTGTTAGGTAGTTCATCCAAATGGTTCCTCGACCAGAGGTGCATTGTCCAATGGTACCTCATCAAATGGTTCCTTATCTAACACTGCCTCATCTGGTTGTGCCTCATGTATAGTGTTTCCAAAGTCTCCCAATTTTTCCCTTTTGACGTCTTTTCTCGATGTAAAATTCTTTTATTACCATATATGAAAGGATTTGAGACCGATTCAAAGCCCATAAATACTATATTTAAATTTCCTAATATTACGGGACTTTTAATTGGTCAAAAAGTTTGATCTTCACCAAATATTATTTTATTGGAAAATCAAAAATGAATCTAAACTGGTGGATCCTTTAAACATCCCAAAGTTGAGATATCTATCCCCTTATACATTCCTTCTTTTTTTCTCTTTCTACAGGACACCCCCAATTCTTATTCTAATAGGATTCAAGTGAAGTATTGCAGCTTTTAGTTCATGCTTTCCTTTAGTTTTTCCAATTTTATATTCACCCCTACTTTGGTGAAACTAGGATTTTTCGATCATATATTCTTCTTAGTAGGTTTCTCTTTCATCATTCTTTATTGTTCATCATATGGGATGGGAAATTTTTTTTCCTTTGTTAAGATAGTTAAATTATGATTAATAAAGATAATTGAATTTTTTTACAATCAATATATAGGGGGTTATTGAATATAATTCATGATCTTGTTTGTAATTTTTTTTGTTGATATTTTGATTGGTATGGGTTAACTACCTACTGAAAATCATTGAAGTTTGGGGTCCTTATTTTCACATTGAATTGTTTGTGAATTCATATCATTTTTTTCTTATTGAATGAATATTTCTTAAAACTTTTAACAATATACACTTTGGTTAATTAATGGATTCCATATGATCATACTATTTTTATGATAACCACTAAATTAACACATGAAATTAAATAATGGACTGATTATTAAATCTGAAAAATTCTGGTTCCATGGTATTTGAGCGGATGTGGTGTTTAGAATTATTGAGGTTTTTGTATTGGGGAAATTGGATTTCATTTGGCTCTATAGTGGGGTTATGATGGGAATAGTATGTTTAAGAAGTAGGGTTGTTGTTTTTTGTTGTGCTTTGTTGTGTTACTTGTTGTGGTTGTGAGTTAGGGGTTGTTTTTTTGGAATAGTGGACTAGGAAGGACGCATTGGAATAATGATGGTAGTGATTAGTATAAGTTCTTTTCCATTGATAACATGAAGAAAGATTCACCCCATATCTTGAGGTCATGGTATTATGTTTCTTTAATATGAAGTGCATTAATTTACCAAGATTGTTGTTGTGTTGCTTAGTTTCTTGGGTAGTGATAGAATAAATAAATTTTGATAATGTTTGGAGAGACTTCAGTTGGTTTGGTTAATGAAATGGAAGTGGTTAATGAAATATTAAAATTGTGGTTGTGTGATTAAACTTGATTTATGATAGATAATGAAATGATTGGGTGTGGAACATAAGGGTAATGTGAAGCTGATTTTTTTTATCAGGCTCTTCACCTTCTGAAATTAGAGTCATAGATCCTAAAAATTTCTTTCAAATGTGGCAACAAAGGTGAATGTCTTGTGAGTTGGTTGTTTCCTTTATAACCCATAGTTTGGGATGGAGTGTTTGATATTATACATATACTTGGATTTGTCCTTGGGATCTCTATACACACTCCCACACATATTGAGTCTTATGTGTCAAACACTCAAATAGTCTCATAGGGTTTCTTTCCCAATATCCCGATGGTAGGATGGCTAGTTGGCCACCTACTTTTCCATGCACCCTATTGCAAGCGATTATGGACCAAACTTCTTCGGATGAGTTGTGATTTAGGGTCCTGGGTGTCTTGGTGATGCGTTTTAATGTGGTTTACCATGTTTCATTGGTAGGATTTGTGATGTGGTGTAATCGTTGTCTTCAGGATGAATTTTTACATGTTTCCCCATGTGTCTTCAGGATGAGATGCGATGAGATGTGATTTGTTGTATGGCCCAGGTGTGTCTATGCATGATGTGTTGTGAGGCCTAGGTGTGTGTGGAGAGGATGTGTTGTGTGGCCTGGGTGTGTGTGAGCAGGGTTTGTTTTGGTATATATCCCAGTAGGGTGTGGGAAGGATGTGATGTGGTATATTCAAAAGAGGTGGTAGTTCTAGGATGTCTTCCATTGGTGTGTGAGAGTGGTTAATCAGTGGGAAAGTGGTTTGGGGTAACCAATCATAAATTTTATTTATATTATATTACTTAACTTTTGTTACATGGTGATCATGCCATGGTGAGGTTGGGTTTGGTTAGTATACCTTTTTAGGTGCTTCTTGGTTCTACTATTTTCTCATAGGGGCATTAGTATTCTTCTTTCACATTTGAACGAGAGACTATGGTTTTCCTACTGAGTATAATTGAATTCTCACCCAATGTATATAGAACTAATTTCAGGTTTCTAGAAGGATTTTTTAGACCATGTTGGACATTAATATCTTCGACCTATGGATAGTTTTTGTGTCGCTTCTTAGCTTTGTATTTTGTGTTTACTTTGGAGGATCTAGTTATATTAATTCTATTTATACATGTATTGTGGGATGGTTTTTAGATTTCTCATTTCTATTATTTCTTATAGTTGTAGCAGGTTATTCATTCTACTTTCTGACATTATTTCTTATAAAGGTTAATTCCTCCCATATTGTGAGATTAGTACACCATTGGTGTTAGTTTCTAACTCGAAGCTTTCTAGAGGAGATAGAAGTAGGTAATTATCACCATTTCTTCATTTCTAGTCTTGGTTTGGTTCCTTTTGATGGAGGGGTTCATGAAATAGTTGTATCAAATGCAATGGTTAAGAGATAGGATAGAGTTTGATGTTATGAATGTTGAGGATTGCATGGGGAGGAATGGAAATACTTCCTGTTGACCTTGGTGCATGATATAGGATCGGGAGACTGGCTAGAACACAAGATTTTAGCCCCCCCCCCATGATCCAGTACATGGGCTTAGAGATTATGAAATTTCCAAGTGATGTGGACCTATTTGCAGGATAGAGACCTAGGAAAATTACATACATCATAATAACCTGTGTTCTTTTGTAAATTGTGTTTTTTTTGGAATGAAAAAATGAATTAAATAAATTATAATAAATATTAATGAGAAATTACATACTACTCAGGATTATTAAATCATTGTTTTCTTTTAATCTATTTCTCACTTTTATCACATGGATTTGGATCAGCTAGTTGAGGTTTAACAAGATGATCTAGTTAGTCATTGAAGGGTTGAATCCATTGATGAGGATAACGAGTGGTACAAGATATTGTGTGCTTTCCACCAAAAGACTTTGGGAAAGTATGATGATAGTCTTTCATATGTGGAGACAAAGCGATGGATTGAGGAGCTTGAGATCACCTTCAGTTTTATTTGGGCCCCAATGGGGTCCGAGTTCCCTTGGTTGTCAGTCATATTTTGGGATCTGTGCATTAATTTTTGAAGATGTATCTGGGGGAACAGAAGTAAATGCACTTTTTTGGGTTGACTTCTAGAAGGAGTTCCGGGAAGAGTTACTTTCATCATTTATGAAGGCTAAGAAGAGGCAAGATATCATCTCCCTTTAGTAGGGCAGTATGATAGTGTGGGATATGGGAATCATATTCTTGGACTCTCTTTGTTTTCCCCCAAACCTTTTTCCATATGAGGAGTCTTTTGCGGTACATCTTGAGGAGGAACTTTGTCCTTTAATCCAGTATGTTTTTACACCTTTTACATTGCCAACAAATTTGGAGGTTTAGAAGAAGGTGAAGGTGATTGATTGGATGCACTTGTGTGGAGTTTTTTTGTGAAAGGGTACTAATAGGGATTATTTAGGAGAATAGTGTTTAGTAGTAGGCCTCATGTTCCAAGACCATTAAGGTTTTTACCATCCAATAATCAACCTCAATAGCTTCCCTTTCAACCTTGTGGTCTTCATACCTTTCCTGTGGGCTTAGGGACAACGTTTTTCTTCTATGGGGTTCATTACCATCTTTATAACTAGTTCCTTTTGGCAACCTTACCTCAGTTTGGTGATAGTGGATAGGATCAGTGTCTTCCTTAGTAGAGGTTTCCAGTGAGATCATTCAAATATCAGGGGAAATTTAATTTTTCCTTATTGAGGGGATATGGAAAAAACATAGTCCAACCTCAAGTTGGTCCTCATGTTCAGGGAATAGAACTCATGAATGGATGTGTAGGTAGTCATCAGTTGGGAGGCATTGGATTTTGGTGTGGTTAGTTGCACACAGCAGACACAGCAGTTCTATAAGGTCTAAAGATCATTATATGTACAATTAGTCTATTCAGTACCCATTTTTGTGCCTTCTTTGATATAATAGCTTCATGCTCCTTTGCTTCACTCACAATAGCCCATGCTTTGGGACTAGATATAGATAGGCTTCTCGTGCCCCCGGTGTTAAGTATTCCCGTCAAAAGCCTGACCATTTTATTTGATGTGTGTTAGGGTTGTAGACTGATGATGGGAACACTCCCATCACATGGGGATATCTTCTTTCTATAGATGCAACCATAAAATTTCATTCTCACAATCGACTAGTTGTATTATATATATTCTTTTATTGACTACTTTTAGATGAGGGTTGTGTTTTCCTATGTGGCGGGCCAACATGTGGTTTTCTTTGGTGAGCGGAGTTGTTAGGTGTGAAGTAGGTTTGTGGAGCCCTTTCTCTCCATGATGCATGACTAGTCAGTGGAATTAGTGGATGCTGGTTTTTCATAGGTGCCCAAGGTCAATGGAAAATTCCTAGATGTTTTTCTCATGGAGTTTGGGACGACGGCCCCTCTATGTGATGTTGAGTTCGGTATATACATGAAGCCCTATGCTTCTATAATTTCGATGGCACCATAAAGAATGACACCTTCTGAGCTATGGGAGATGAGGATTCAGTTAGATGATCTGATAACAAAGGTTTTTATCTAGCTCAGCGTGTCATTGTGGGGTGCTCGAATTTTGTTCTCAAAGAATGAAGATGGTGGTCTGAGGTTGTACATAGACTACCAGAGGTTGAATAATGTGACAGTCAATAATGATTTCCCTCTTTATAGGTTAGATGGTTTTTCAAATCAGCTAAGAGGGGTGATTAGGTTTTATATGATTGACTTATGGTCAGGATATAACTAGTTAAGGGTGAAGAAAGGTGATATATTGAAGACTCCCTTAAGATGTAGGTATGATAACTTCAAGTTCATAGTCATTCCATTCGGTGTTACAAACGCACCAACCGTGTTCATAAGACTCATGAATTCCATATTTTGTAAACACCTGGACATGTCCCTCATTTTATTATTTGATGATATGTTAATATAATTTAATTCAGGGGAGGATCATGCTGAGAATCTCAAAACATCCCTGTGAGTTCTCTAATGCCACCTGATCAACGACAATTTTTCCACATATGTGTTATGGACACCGGAGGTTCATTTCATTGGGCATGAGACATCTCAGTATGGCGTAGCAGTAGACCCATCAAAGGTTAGAGAAGTTTTTTATTAGGCATCACCGAAGAACAAGGTTTGGGTTCTTAGGTTTCATTATCATATATTCTATTATTAGAGGTTTGTAACAAATTTCTCTCAAGTTTCATCCCCATCGACAACTTTAACTAGGAAGGGCCAAGCATTGTGTGCAGTGATCAATTTCATGAAACATTTGATTACATAAAACAGAAGTTTTTTAGTGCACCAATTCTATGGTTTCCTGAGGAAGCGGTTATGTTTGAGTTTTTTTGGGACACTTCCTATATGGGATTGGGATACATGGTAATTATGTAGCATGAAGTTATCTCTTATGGATCTAGGAAGTTACATCCTCACGAGTGTATCTACGCTCCCACCCCCCATGATATGGAACTTGGATCAGTTGTATTTTTATTGAATTTTTGATAGAATTACCTCATTAGAGAGTTATTTTTGGTATTTATAGATCACAAGAGTATTGGGAATATCTTTTTTTTTAGTGTGGATTGAATATGCAATTGAGTAGTTGGATGGAGTTTCTTTAGAACTAAGATTTTGATATCTCAAACACCTTAGAAAAAAATCGTGTCACCAATGCATTTAGTATGAAGTCACAGAAGGAGGTTGTTCATGAATATAAAGATTCATGGGAAAAAATGTTGGAGTTAGTAACCATTAACATAAATGAAAAAGTGGATTGTGGTAAAGTTTGTCTATTTCATATGACAGGGCAGTATTCTCTGATTCAATTAGAGGAAAGGGCTCAGTGGGGAATCATAGGTAGAGGTGATGCGTGATCATATTGGCTTTGGGGATGCTTCGGATGGATGATTGGAAGATGGTCAAAACTAGATGTTGTTTCAGGTTAATTTGTTTATTTCAGTGGTACTACATGAGGCATTTATCCTTGAGTTTCATTAAAGTAAACCTAGGAGTTTACTAGATGTATCATGGATTAACGATGTAGTTTTGGTGGATGGGGATTAAATGGGAAATGGTGGAATTTGTCGATGATTTCTTGGGTATCTCGTAGGTAAAGTTCGAGTATCATGTTCTTGGTGGTTTGTTGCATCCCTTGGATATTCTTAAGTGGATATGGGATGAAATATCAATGGGTTTAATCACAGGTTTACCCATTTCTCAGGGAGGGTGTGGTGTTATTTTGTTGATTGTATATCGGTTGATGAAACCATATCACTTATTAGTGATCTATGAATCGGGCATAGTAGATGGTCTGGATAAGAAGTACATGGATGATGTAGTATAGTTTCATGGGTTTATGAGGTTTGTTGTATTAGATCGAGATGCACAGTTTACCTCATGAGTCTGGAGGGGATTATATCATGATTTCGTCACTCAATTATGCCTCAAAACTTCATTCCACTCCCAGATAGATGGGAATAAAGAACAGTCTATCCATACAATGGAGGACTTATTGTGGTCATTCATATTAGACTTTGGTGGATATTTTATACAACACCTTCCCCTAGTTGAGTTTTCTTATAATAATTGTTATCACTCTTCCATTGGAAAGTCCCCATTTGAGGATTTGTACGGGTGTCCTTGTCATTCCTTATTGTGATGAACAGAGGTTGGGGAGACAACTAATCTTGGTCCTGATGTGGTGGAGAGCATGATAGAAAAGAATTAACTAGTTCGTGAGAGGATGAAAGAAGTGCATGAGCAGAATAAGTCTTATGTTAATCATAGAAGGAGGCCATTAGAGTTCTAGATTTCAGACCACATGTTCTTGAATTTTTTTCCCTCAATGTGGGTAGTGGAGGTTTATAAAAGGGTGGAATCATTCTCCTAGGATTGTGGGGCCCTTTGAGGTGCTGGGGTGAGTTATAAATGTAGCATACCATTTGGAATTTCCATCTCTATTATAGAGAATCCATGATTTCTTTCAAAAATCTCATCTTCATCAGTTTCTTCTCAATGAATCACATTTCATTGACTGGGTAGATTTAGATATCTAGAATGATACTGTGTTTGTGGATTAGCCAATAGAGATCCATGACCATTGAGATAAACTTCAATATGGATGGACCATTCGTTTGGTTCATTTTTGTAGAGGCATAGTTACCAAGATGAGAGTACATGGGAGTGGGAGATATAGATATGTGGCCAGTTCCCTATATTATTTTGATTTTTTCCATATTCAGTTTTTCTATAGTATGTAATGTTTGAACCTTTTTTATTATGATAAGAATTGTTTTACCTTGGTTTATGAAGTATGAAAAATTATTACCATATAAAAATTGGAGAACATGATTCCTAACCGAGAAGTATTAATTTTTATACAATTAAACTCATTTGGGTGAGTCAGTTCCACCTAGAACAGATAGTTTCTTGACTTGGAGAACAAGATTACCTGATTTGTCTATTCAGAATTGCATGGTTGTTTTTCTCGTGTAGTGTGTTTTTTGAACATTAAGTTTTTCTTATTGACACTTATGTAGACAAATTCCTGGTTTTAATATATTCAAAGAGGTGTAATTGGGTGTATAGGTTTCCACTCCATCTTTTGAACAATGTAATGTGGGAAAAAGTTGATGTGTTTAGTAAAAAATAGTGTTTCAAGTGTGACAAGATCTTTGGGAGGTATCTCGAGGTATAGTTGTTTGGACCATTCCTCTCTATCCATCTGTGGTGGTTTTAATTTATTGAGGATAAGAATAAAATTGAGTTATCTGATGTAATGGGACAGACATTTCTATACCATTACATTGTGGGAAATCTGGTGTTTGAGGTGTCATGGGAAGTCAAGGTGAATTATTTTGATGTTTTGTGAAATTCCTTGTGTTCCATGTTTCCAGCAGTATCACCCCGGTGATATCACCCTCTCAGTGTCATGCTGTTGGTGTCACCCTAGCGGTGTCACCATTGCAGTGTCACACAGGTGATATTACCCCTGTGGTTTCACCTTTCCAGTATCACCATGGTAGTAGATAATGTTGGAAGTGTCTCACTCTGGAAGTCGCTCACTGGTAGTCGCTCATCCACATATGCCTTGTCCAGTAGTGTCTTTTCTATAAGTGTCTCACTCAATGATGTCTCACTGACGGTGGTAGGAGGTTCATCATGAATGTTCCTCGACTGTAGGTGCCTCATCCAACGTTGCCACTTCCAACGGTTCTACATCCAACACTACCCCTTCTAGTGGTGCATCATTCGATAGTACCTCATGTATATTGTGTGTAGCATTTCCTAGTTTTCCCTTTTCAATTATTTCATTGACATAAAACACTTTAAATACCTTATTTGAAAGGGTTTGAGACTGATTTAAATCCCATAAATCCTATATTTAAATTTCTTATGAGTCTGACACTTTTAATTGGTTAAAATGCATAATCATGACTAGATCTGCCTTTATTGAAAATTAAAAATCATTTCTAAACCCGTGTTTCCTTTTATAATCCAACTGCCAAGATATCTTTCCTTTTTAATATTTCTTTTTTATTCCTATTTCTATAGGACGCCTCCAATCCTAATTCTCAAAGGGTTTTAATGAAGTGCTACAACTTTTGGTTCATGTTTGCATGGAATTCTTCCTACTCCATGCTCACCCATCTTTTTGTGAACCTACAAAGTGTCTAATGTCTTTTCTTCTAAGTAGGTTTCTCTATTTTTATAAATTTTTCATCATTCAAGATGGGTATACAAATTTATTCCATTGTGAAGATAGTTGAATTCATATTAATGAAGATAATTGAACCATTTTAAGATAACTATAATTGGGTTGAGAAGATTAATGCATGATGTTGGTTTGTTAATTTTTTTTGGTTGATATAGAAATTTTTAAGGGTTAACTACCCACTGAAAATCATGTATGTTAGAGTTCCTTATTTGTGCATATCATGTTTTATGAATTATTGTAATATTTTCCCATTAAACGCTTGTTTAATAAAATTGTTAATCACATAAACTCGACTAATAAATGGATTCTAGGGGATCATATTTTTCTATGATAACCACTGAATTAACAAGTGTAATTAAAAAATGGATTCAATATTAAATATAATACGTGTTTTTTCCTTAGTATGTGGGGTGATGTGACATGTGGAATTTATATTGTTTCTGTGTATGGGGAGAATTATATGAGATGTGGTTAGGAAGTGGGAATTTTATGGGAGTGGTATGATTAAGAAGGAGTGTTGTGGTTTTGGTTGGGCTTTGTTATGCTGCTGGATGTGGTTGTGATTTAGGGGATGTTTTTTTTGGAATGATGGATTGGGAGGGATGACTTTCAAGAAGTATGGAAGTGATTGGAATGGGTTCTTCTCCATTGATAACATGTAAAATGTTTCACCTTGTGTCTAGAGGTCATGGTATGATGTGTATTTAATGTGAAGTATGTTAATTTACCATTACTGTTGTTGTGTTTCTTAGTTTCCCATTTAGTGATGGAATGAATAATTTTTCATAATGTTTTGAGCGACTTAGTTTTGTTTACATAATTAAATTGATGTGGTTAATGAAATATTAAAATGGTGGTTGCGTGATTAAACATGGTTGATTCTATATAATGAAATAAATGGGTGTTGAACATATGGGAAATGTGAATCCACACTTGTTTATCAGGATCTTCACCTTCTGAAATGAATGGGTGTCGAACAACCACATAGTAACGTCGGGGGTGTCTTCCCACCAACGCTTCACTTCTCCCTCTTCTAGGGGATGATGGCCAAATATTCTTCAGGTGAGTTGTGATTTTGTGTCCCCAGTGTCATCAGAATAGGTTCTGATGTGGTGTCTCATGTGTCTTTAGAATGAGTTGTTATTTGGATTCCCAGGTGTCTTCATCATGAGTTTTTACATGCTTATCAAGTGATTTCAGGATGAGATGTGATGAGATGTGATGTGTTGTGAGTTATTTGAGTGTGTGGTTGGGATGTGTTCTGAGGCCTGGGTGTGCATGAGAAGGATGTGTTGTCAGGCCCAAGTGTGTGTAAGATGGAAGTGCATTGGTATGTGGCCTAGGTGTGTAAAGGAGGGATGTGATGTTGTATATTTAGAATATTTTGTAGTGTAGAGTTGTTTTTCGTTAGGGCGTGGGAGTGGATAATCAGTTGAAAAGTAGTGTGGGGTACCCTATCATTGATGTGATTTATATTATATTAATTTAATTGAATTACCTAGTGAGTGTGCCTTGATGAAGGTGGGTTTGGCTAGTATATAGTTTTAGGTTCTTCTTAGTTCTGTTGTTTCCACACATGGGCATTAGTATACTTCTTTCACATATGTATGAGAGACTTTGGTTTTTTATTGAATATATTTGTATACTCACCATATATATATAAAACTACTTTCTGATTTTCTTGAGGTTTTCGTGAACCGTGTTAAGCGTTACTAGCTCAGACCTTTGGAGATTTGTTGTGTCGCTATTTTTTTCACTTTTAGTTTTTACTTTGGATACTCTAATTGTATCAGTTCTACATATACATCCATTTGTGGGATAGTTTTTGTATTTCTATTTTATTTTAGTTCCTTCAGTTTTTTGGATGATTAATTCTATCTCTTGATATTGTATCTTATAAAAGGTAACACCTCCCATATTGGGAGATCAGTACACCCCTGGTGCATGTCACCAACACAGGGCTTACTGGAGGCGGGACTCAAGGATTATTATCTCCCTTTCTTCATTTCCAACCCATAAAGGGTATCTTAGGAGGGAGGGGTCGTGAAATATGTAAATATAGTATGGAATTTGGGAAGTAATTTGGTGAGGAATATTCTAATACAAATTTTTTTAATGGTGTTAAGAAGATAAGAGATGTGTTTCCTTTTATAAATGAAGTGAGTGGCACACTTGTATGATTTTGAAAATATTAAATTATACCAAAATTTCTATCATGCCAAAAGATGGAAAAATAGACCATTCGCTAACCTATAAATTTTATGTTTTAAATATGTTTCAAAAATGGGTTTTGGAAAAGTATTGGGTCATTTTCAAACCATATATTTAAATTTTAATCCATGGTAAATCCATTTTTACCTTAACCACAGTCATAGATTTTTCTACATTGAATATTCATTTTGGTAAAAAATTATGTTGAAATTATTAGATAATATAAATTATTATAAATCCAAATATGAAATCCATTTTTTAAAATTCCATTAACATAATTGAATAATTTATAATTTAAAAATAATTTCATGGACGCGATGAGAAAGCAAATTTTTTAAAAGAAAAATGTTTAAAAGTTTACAATGATTTTATATTAAAATTAAATAATAAATTGATTATAATGAAACAAAATGGATTAATGGACATATAGTTGGGAAAAATTTACTTATAAAATAAGGTTAATTATTATTTAACTATATAAATAAATTACATGAAATAGCAATTTACAGTTACAATTTTGTACATTTACTATTCATAAAAAAATGAATTTTTTATAAAATTCTAAAAAATTAACCCTTATATAATATTGAAATTTAGATTTTAAAAATTAATATTATATTTGAAAAAAAACATAAATCTTTAAATAATTAAATTTAAATCAAAACACAAAACTGTAATGAAAGGAGCGTTTTTTATGTGTGGAATTATTTGAGAACATGACGATTTTATAATATCTTTATTTCTAATAATAAAAATTATGTTAATCTAAATTAAATGTTATTTATATATAATATATAAATTAAATTAAAAATTTTCTACATTATTGATTATTTTAATTAATTAAAATGGGGAAATATTATCTATTTTAAAACAATTTTTAAAAAATAATGATTTTAAATCCAAAAATAAAATTATACTAAAAAACAAAATAAAGTATATTCAAAATTAATTTATTTGATTAAATATAAGTAAATAATTTTTATTCTACCTGAAATCTTATTAAAAATTATTTTTACTTTTTAATTACTATATTTACTGAAAATAAATGACATTTTTAAAAAAATCTGTATTTTAACACCATTGAAGGAAAATCAATATTTTTCAAAAAATCAAAAAAATTAGAAAGAAAATAAATTTTTATATTCTGATTTATAAAATGATATTAATTCTATAAAATACATTTTATTAATATTCCACTAAATAAAAATAATTTTTTTTCATGGATAGTAATAAAAATCATTTTTTAAGAAAAAATCATTTTTTATGAACAGAATTACAATAAAAAATTATTGACTATTTATTAAAGATATATAAACAGATTATGTTGAGTGTGATATTTATATATATACACATATACATTTCATAGTGTAGTAAATACTATTCATAACCTTTGATTTAATGACTATGTTATAATGGTTATATATATTATGGGTCATTTAAGTTCATTATAGCGTGATGATTACTATATCAAATATAATTTTATTATTTTAAAAACATCAGGGTGTTACATCCTCCCAAAATTTAATAAATTTCATCCCAACAATTTTAATTTTATCTTAATAATCAAAGTATTGAAATTTAAAAATACAATTTTTCTACACACTCATTGTTGAAAGGGTTAATAAAATGTTCTCTTAATAAGTGATAAAGTAAAGTATAGAGGTCATATAGAATAAAACATAACTAACTTACAAATATGATTAAAAATTGGAAATGTAATAAAAGAAAAATTAAATATAGAGAGTGATTGAGGTAATTTATCATAAGAAAATGACTTATCAATGTAAATTTAAGGGCCTCAAAACCATAAATCTATTACGATCTAAAAGACCATCTTATTTTCCAAATATTAATGTAATAAGTGTAAATTTTTGTTTTAAGTTAATTTTCCTATATTTAAAGAATTATTTAACCATATTTATAGAAGAAACTATGAAATATACTTAGGTTTCAAGTATAATTTCTTCCTTTATCCATGTTCCACTAGAATCTCATCTTTGTCTCCAAATGATGAATATTCAATATCAATTTATCATTCCCAAATAGCTAAAAATAATTTTTTTAAATATTATATAACCATAAAGGGGATGAAAATTTATTCTAACATTCCTTTAATATTAACCTTATCCAAAATGGTTGGGACATGGTAAGATAATTCCCAAAATGAGTAATCATTAACATGATTCATTAATCTTAAAAATTTAACAGCAAAAATCAAATTTAAAACTAAATCTTTACTAAATAACATCAAATAAAATGGTATTTTAAACTCATGTTTTATCTCATACTGTTAATATTCTAAGAAAATAAAATACCATGATATCTCTTTTTTTAATATCATTAATCACTTAGTCACTAAATCACTTTTAATTCTTGTTGTAATCTATAAGATAAAAATTGTTTTCACATAATTACATCGATATCCAATATCATATAAACTATAAAGGTAATCAATACGTTAAAACGTATTCCCAAAAAAATTTGAAGTTACACTTCACATTAAATTTAATCTTTTCATGCACTTAAACCTAATAATTCTTCTCTTAATGTGACATTAATCACTTTAAGATATCATCAAATAAAACCACACAGGGGAGTCTAAGTATTTGAGCATATGATCAGCCTTAATCTCATAATCCTAAGATGGTATAAATAACTCTTAAGATAACTCACATCATAACATCCTAATATCCAATTTTATCCAACCAAAACTCTAATACCAACAACATTATCCAAGAACCATTACTCTTGAATATGGTGATGATATCATAAACTCCAAATTTTTTAATTTAATAATGATAATTAAGACCCAATTTTTTCTCATCCAAATATGACAACATCAATAAGGAAAACAAGATAACATACATTCTTAAAAACAATTTGGATTTATATTTTTAGAAATTTAATTCAAACACCAACCTAAATAAGACCCATATCGTTGAATGATAATTTCTTCCACTTAACCCATCTTTTATTATTTCAAATTATGTTATCGTCATCATATATATGAAATAGCTTATAGAAATAATTTTCTAAACCATGTTATTTATATCATGGTAGAAAATAAAATATAATAAGGGTGAGATCAAATTCACCATTAGTGTAAACATAAGAATTAATAATTGAATTTCATTAATGAACATAATAAGTGCATTAGTTTATGATGACATAATCATAGTTCATGGTTGAATCATAAAATCAATCTTACCCATCAATACCTAAATAAAAAATCCCTAAATATGGAATAATTCTTTACCAAATTCAAGACACATATGAATCGATAATCATGAGCCATGTGATATCAATCGTGATCAAATGAAAAATTATAATCCTTTAATAGGCATAGATTAAACATGGTGGTATCTTGGAAAATTAAAATCATATCACTCTTCAAAACCAATAATATTAAAATAATCATATGATAGACTTCTAATATAATTACTTGGTGAACTTAATCATTACACAATGGATTGGATCGCAATCTGGTAACACCAATCATATGATCTGTAATGGGATCACCTGATGCTATTTGGGATACTCCATCTTATATGATGTAATTGGCTCACCCAACACAATATAGGTTTTCTAATCATATATAATTTCTATAAACCATAAATAAAGTACATTGATATTATAAAAAATCATAAAAAATCATATAAAAAACAATTATTAATTTTATAAGTTATTATCACATTGTAAATAAATGAGTTTCATAAAAATATACTTGAAACGTGTTTAAATCATAAAAGATAAATGGATTCCATAAAAATATCTTTAAAACACTATTAACTAATGTAAATGAAATGGGTTCTATAATAATCACTTGGAAATAGTATTAATATATCTAGAGAAAAAATCGTGATAGTGGAGATAGAAAAAATCAACATTGTAGAATAAATAACAACGATGGTTACTAACATTATTGAATGGAAATACTATTAAAATACAATTCAATAAATTTTTACAAAAATAACCTTTTTATTTAGAAAAGAACCATTTAAGAAAATATAATGATTCCCAAGATACTGTGAAAATCATTTTCATGGAAAACAACCTAGGAAACATATAAAGAATTCTTTTAAAATCATTTAAAAGATTTCCTCAGAAAAATAACCTATCAATTTTGAAAAAATCATTTTAAATTTTTTTAAAATAATTTAATTTTAAATCAAATTGTGAAAATATAATTGAATCTTTAAAAAAAATAATGCTTATGAAAGAGGAAAATTTCATTCATGTCGTCATGTTTAAAAAAGATTCATTACACATTTTTAGAAAAAGTCTGAAGGGAATTGTTTGGAAAATAAAATTAATATTCCTTTAAAAAATATTTTACAAAAATAAAACATGGGTAAAATTTTATTTTATAAATAATATTAAAAATTTAAAAAAAAATTGAAAAAAATTAGAAAACATGGTTTTAGAAGAAAAGGGGTTTCTGAAAGAAGAGACAAATAAAGATGGTTTTTCTTAAAGAATTATATTGAAATATTGAGAACATTAAGAGATGAAAATTAAGTTAAAACATTTATTTTCATGAAATAAAAAGAATATATAAAAATTAATTTTAATTCATTAGAATAAGAACATAAGATTTCAAAATTGGAGACTTAATCACAGACAATCTGGATAAGTGATGAGATTTTAGCATAAAACTATTTCGACTTTAGTATCTAGGATTCGTATGACAATTGAGTGTACTACATTAATTGAAACATAAAATACTTTCATAATAATTAAATTATAGATATTACATGTAAATTTGTTTATATATATAGCTTATAGAAGAATATAAGAGCATAACCTGATATAAGTATCAAAGAAGGACAATTCTGACAAAACACCATTACTACTTTGGTAATATTTGAATCACATTCCTCAATGAAAAATTAGATATCATGAAATGAATTTTATTAATGATATAACATGTAAAATGGAAGTTATTTAGAGTATAAAAAAGAAATTAGGTGCATAACATTACAATATGCCTCAATGAAATGAAACTGAGATGAAATCTATTAACTCGTGCTTCTTTTTTGTTGAACATGATTTATCATTATGTATAGTGGTTTTAAACATGTTATAGATTATTAAATAACCATATTAATATTTATAATATCACATATTATCCATTTACACCATATTTTCACCTATCTGTTAGAAATATTTCATTATTTTTCACTATTTCGGGTGTCAATCACCATGTGTTATCATTCATATATTATTATGAAAGTCACAATTTGTGTGAATATAATATATTTATATCATATACATAAAAATAATCATTACATAATTATCATATTTATATATCAATTATACTTTAATACCCAATCATGAAATATGGTTATGAAAATTGAATTATGTAACAATCATGGAGATAATATGTCGTATGTACGCATAGGTAACGTTTCCATTTTTCAATGATCATTATGGAAAAAATGTAAGTAATATTATATATTTATAGAATTATAATAATATCATATATACCATATTATTTCATTATAAATACTTAAATATATCAACCATGTGGTGCGGTGATGATAAGAGTGTCACGTCACTTCGTAAAGGCGGTAGTCCATACGCACCTGAATGATGTTTTCATTATTTTAGTGAAAAAACAAAAATTATATATTATTATTTAAAAATGATATATATTTCAAGGATAAATTAAATATTTAATTTATATCACATATAAGATTTATCTTTATTACCTTCCATTAAATATTTAGTGAGAAAATGAATCACATTGCTTCACAAGGCAACAATCTGTCGTATACACGAATGTCATTATCGTATCCCCTATGAAATAAAAAGTAAAAAAATGTCTATTATATAATGAAAATAGATGTCTAAATTTTTATAAATAAAATATATATAATTTATATCCATCATCATATCCAACCAAGAAATATGGTAATTGAACAACGATTGACATCAGTTTGTGGGGCAGTTGTATACCGTCCACACAAATAGTGATTTTGTAACCTATTTGATGGAAGTGGTGATGGTTGTAGGTAATGAACGTGTTATAAAAACATCCCAGTATATATTTAATAACTTTTTTATATATCTGCATGTTTTAATAGTAATTTAAGGACTTGAATGATAAAAAAAATAAATATGGACGTTGAAGAACATTACCTCATCATCGGGTATCCTCTTATGGTTTTCACTAAAGCCTTTCTAAGTCAGATTTATGGACAAAATAAGGATTATTTAATGAGATAAGGTAAGTTTAAAAGTTATTTGGGTAGTTATTGGATAAACCATATAGGTTTTAAGGAGTAAATAGGATAGAAGAGTGGGTGGCATTTTATAATTGAGGTGACAGGCTAATATGTAATTTTTTAAAAGATTCAATTATACCCACATTTTTATCATGCCACAAGCCTCCAAAATAGTCCATAAGATAAATAATAATAATTAAGGTATAAATATATCCATAACATGGGTGTTTGGAATGTTTTGGGTTATTTTTAACCCATCTCTTTTTTATTTTGATCACCTGGTAAAACCTTTTATACCTTAACAGCGGTAAATAATTTTTACACTTTTTAATATTAATTTTGGTCATAAATTAAGTTTAATATGTGAAATAATATAAATTATATGTATTTTAAATATGGAATATTATTTTTGAAATTCATTTCTTAGAATTCCTAAATTTAAATTTGACATTAATCATAAAAAACGATTAGAAAGCAGGTTTTTTTAAAAGAAAGATGTTCAAATGGATACAATTATTTGAAATACAAATTCATTTTGAAAATGATTAAAAGAAAATAAATTGGATTAATTTATATATTACACAACTAAATTTACTTTAAAAACAATTTAAAATATAATTTAACTTCAAAAATACTATAAACCGAATGGTTGGTTTTAATTAAATTTTAGTATTTTAAACTATTCATCCAAGAACGAATATTTTCATAAAATTCTAACAAATTAACCCTTATATATTTTTGACATGATGATATCAGAAATTATGTTTATACATGGAAATAAATTTTCTAATATTTTCATAAATTAAATATAAATGCAAACCCACTAATGAGATGAAAAATTAAGTTTTCAATAAGTGTATTTTTTAAACAAAAGATGATTTTATATTTACTCTATGCTTACTAATAATATGGGTATAACCCTAAAATAAAATTTAATGACATATAATATTAAAATTTAATTTAATAAATTTTTCATTAGGGATTATTTTATTCTATTAAAATGGGGAAAAATTACCCATTTTTAAAAAATTACAAAAATCTAATTTTTATACCCAAAATCTAACTTAAATTCAAATCGATTATAAAATTGATTAAAAATTAATTAAGTTTATTAAATATGAAAAAATAATAGTCATATTAAATTAAATATTATTAAAAACATATTGGTGCTTTTAAATTTCTTAATTTATTGAAAATAAATTACATTTTAACCAATCTCTCAATTTTCACTATTCATTGAAAATCAATAATTTTTAGAAAGTCCAAAAGATTCACTTTTATTTTGATATTATGATATAAAAAATGAAATTAATTATATTGAATAAAGTTTATTTATTTTTAATGAAATAATTATAATATTTTTCCATCAAAATCAATGAAAAACGTTTTTTAAGAAAACATATTTTTGAAGAATATAACTACTACACTAAAAATTGATTGATTATTTACAAAAAATTTATCAATATATTATATTGAGTGTTTAATTTATATATATACATATATTTTATATATTAGTTAATAATATTTATAGTCTCCAATTTAATGTCTTGTTAATAATGGATTTATATATTGCAGGTCATTTAAGTATGATGGTCTGTGTTGATTACACTATCAAACATAATTTTTTACATTTAAAACCCTCTGTTTATTAAAATATAACTATTATATACAACCATATCTCATTACTAACCTAATGAAACACATTATTTCTCACATATGATCTCCCTTCTTAAAAAAATCCACTTTCAGTTCACATAAACAAGGGACAGGTTCCTTTTAGTTATCCATCAAATGTCTAACATTTATCACACAAACATTTCATTCTCAGTTCAAGGGGAATTCCATATGTGGGGATATCCATTTTCATAAAACATTTGAATGTTACAACCAGGACTCATCACTTTAAAATAAACACCATACCTTTAGAAAATCACTAATTTCTCTAAAGATTTAAAGTTTTAAAACCACATTCCTCACTTTTATATACACACGTAGATATATATATATATAAGAACCCTTTATCCAAATGAAAATAATCCACTCATCATGAGTGAATATGGGGAAATTAGTAACCCACATATATATATATATATATGAATATATATATATATATGAGTATATGTTTGTAACATTTACCAAGATTAGAAATACTATCAATAATTCCCAGAAAAACTAAACCAAGACATTATTCCATTTATAAAGTAATTTAAAAAAAGAAAAATAACATTGGTAATCACAATTTTTTGAGATATAAAACATTTAGAATTTTTTTTTAACATTTACGGTTATTTACATTCCAAAATAAGTTTGAGAACATGCATAAACAATTAAAACGCATGTCGGAAGCATATGTAAAAATGGAAAACAAGAAACAATTAATTTTTCAATGACCACAACCATTTTTATATTATAAAATATTATATAATAATTAAAAAATACTTTATAAACACACAATAAATCATGGAATTCAATCCAAATTATTATAAATATGGAACCTACCTCAAAAGTTTTCACCATTGATGATGTCCACTAAAATCCCTCAGAAAGGGGTCCGAAGATGTAATAAAGATCAAGAAGACCCTCAAAGAATTAAAATAAATAATATATTAAAAGGGTAACATGAAACATTGTTCACTGGTACCATGGGAGAAGAGGAGATAATAACAAAAAGGAAGGAGGAGGAAGAGGAAGAAGCAAGGAAGGCCTACCCTTAAGATTCATGGAAAAAACATGAATATTCCTTGAAGAATATCCATAGAGGAGTAGTGTGAACAAAGGGAGAGGTGTGGGAGGAGATCATAGAGTCATTAGAACTAAATGTTTAGTTGTATTTGGATAGTTTGGGTTAAAAGTGAGATAGAAATGATAAACTATAATTTTTAGGAGTTTGAGACAAATTTCTTGGATTTGTCACGTGGTCTGATAGACCATGCACCAGTTGTGTGGGTACCTCTATAAAAGAGGGTAGGTGGCCTCACAGTCCCATATGGGATTCATCACACTCATGAATCTAGACATGTGGTCTAGATAGTTCTTCAATCTCAACTTCATGATTTGTAGATATTGTCACATGTTTCCCTTAATTGTGCCTCAACTGTGCACCACTCTCATGTATCATAGAAACTCCACATTTCATGGGGAAACCACTAGGTATGTAAGAGAACAAATAAAACTCAAAAATAAATAAAACAATAGGGTAGCATCTGGTTGGTCTGTGACATTATTAGATTCTCTAGATGATTACCTCTCTTGAAAGTGCATAAATTAAAATATGTTTATGGATGGAAATGAATAATATATTTCAGACTGTGATACCCCATGGATCATATTCTACCTTTAGAACCACCATTTCTAGAGTTACAACTAGAATGAGAAAACACAAAATTAATGGAGAAATAATTTTGTAAAATCAGAATTAAAAACACAGGAATGAGAAGTGTGAATAGAATTATTTATTCTTGAGTGGTATCTATGGAAATATGCATGAATGAACCTTATATTTATGTTAATTGTGTATATGGTCATTAGAAAAATGTTCATTTGAAATATTGTTAATTTATATACTCTTGTTTTAATATGTGATCCCAATTGGTATATTGAAATTTGCTAATTTTTAGTAATAAATTGAAAATATATAATAATAAAAAGAATATTTAATTAAGATATTTTTTTATAAAAATATATTTTCATACATTGTATATTATTATCAATTTTAAAGAATGATTTTATATATTTATAAATTTTTAATGAATATTTTAATATAAATGGATTTGTTAAAATTAAATATTTTTACATTGAAAAATTAAATTCTATGTTGTTAAATTTATTTACTTAATACTTTTCCAAGAACATTTATTAGTATATTGTATTTTATCTTAATAAATTATATTAAACTCAATTTAATAATGATATTAATAATATATATTGATAATATAAAAAAATAATTCATACAAAACAATTTATTTGCACAGGGTAAAAATATTTTATACTTAAAATATTTATTTTACAAAAAAAATTATTTTTATGTGTTATTATTTTTTATATTAAAATTAGTCTTATCACTTTTTTAAAATTAATGAAATAAATTGCACTTAATAATTTTTAATCATCATATAAATTTTATTTAACATCTCCATTTTCATTTTTATTCACAGAAATAAGTTATTGTTGTAAAATTTAGTTACGATGGTATGGATAAAGTATTATTTTGAAAGACTGATTTTTGTAAAAAATTTAAAATTTTTATCTAAATAGATTAAATTTATCTATTTTTAATGATGAATATAATTTAATGTTTCAATATATAAATAAATTTCTTTATAGTAATTCTATTAATAACTGAATGGAAATATTAATAATAATACTTAATATTTTATGATATATTCTTCTACAAAATCACATTATTCTTTATAACTTATGTTTAGATTGAAAAGATCATCTTATTTTATTTAGAAAGATAATTTGAAAAAATTTAGTCAAAAAATTTAGTATAATTTATAAATTAGTTAATAAGGTTCATTATATATTTTTAAAAAATATTATTTTTTATAATAAGTAATAAAGTTAGATAAACGTCGGTCAAAAGTGTTAAATTAACATGGATAGAAAATTTGATAATTAAAAGGATAAAATCAGCTTCTAGAAGATATTTTTTGGGTGTGAAATTAAATATCAATTGTCTCACCATCATTCCCTTAACTAACTTTTCTATCCCCCTTGTGATGTTATCTTTACACTTTACCTAATTTACATTTCCAAGGAAATGTATCTATTTTACACCTATAAGGGGAGATCACTTTTGCGCATCTAAAAAAATATTTACCCATTGAAATTATTTTGAACACCTACCCATTTTAACTCTCCTATAATCCTTATCCAAGTTTTCCAACTTATTTTCCAAAGAAGGATCCCTAAATCCTCTATTTCCATGAGGTCCTTTAAGAAAATATTCAATCCCCTAATGTGAGTATTATCCACTCCCTAAAAGTTTGTTACTTAGGTTTTTTAAGCACATTGACTTCAATGTAATAAATCACCATATAAACATATAAATAATACACTAGTTCTATTATAATGATCTTGTAATAAAATAATCACTTTCATAACAATACTCACCCTTAGATTATATGATGTTCTTGTTTAGGTATGTTGAACCACCTACATGAAAAATTCAATAAATATCTATATTCATTTAATATAGAGAAATAATAGTGGGTAATATTATATATTAAATATTTTATAAATTTTTTTAAATTTTTTTATTCCACTCATTATTAATATACTACCTTCTAATCATTAAAATTTATCAAACAAAATCATCACAGGTACCAACTTCATAAATCATAACTAAAACTCTCATGGAATGAAATTATAAATTTATAAATAATTATTCAATATATATTCTAGTAACTTGAATAATATTTAAATTATTAACTTTGTATCAATGGAAAGGTACTAACATCTCTATTATGAAACTTGTAAGAAACAGTCAATGTTACTAGCATCTGATGATGAAAATAGAAAATCACTAACTAGAAAAAGTATAGTAAATCATTAAAATTGAAGACTAAAAAAGGTATTAAGTTATAATAATGTTATTAAATAAGTATTTAAGATAGTTATGTCAGTCACATATAAGTTTATAGTTTGTTTAACTAAGAAGGAATCAAAGCTAAGGGTTTTTGTCAACACGATTTTCATTCATTGATTTATAATCATTCATCTTGAATATTATGTATATAAGGTAGGTATATTCTACCTTATTAATGAATTATATTTTACTTCATATTATATTTTTATTTATTTACATTTATTTACCATAATTCATTTTTTAAAATAATCTTATTTCAAATATATTAAATCTCCATGGGTTTTATCATCTCTATTTTCATCCATTGAGACGTGCTTTATATTCACCACCTGTTTTATTTCGCATCAAAGATATACTACCAATTGATTTCATTTTATTAAATTTAAGGGATTTAAAAGTAAATCAATTTTTTTAGGAATTTTTATTCAAAGGTTTCTAAAGCTGTAGGAATTACTTTTCTCGTCTCACACTCAAATCGTGATTATATATGTCTAAATGCTTATTTGGAGAAAATATATGTTATTTATTTATTAAACACCATATTTTTTCTTCTAATAAGCTTATTAATTATGTTTATATATGTTTTTATGATTTCATCTAAATTTAGTTAATAATTCAACTGAAAATTTTCTTATCTGTCATGTTGACCATATCTCTTCTTATCGGTCATAAATACTTCCCCTCTATGTATATATTCTTTGTATTTAATTATAGATGTCTTTTTATACACATAATTGATTTATTAATGTCACTTTATAATTTATTTTATCTAAATTACAATAGTTTTAAAGGAATTTTTTGATCAATTTTCTCATGATTCATTTTCTAATGACTTTAACATTATTTATAAAAGTGTGAAAGGAGTATATTTTTAAAAACAATTACGTACTAATGTATTTTCTTCCGCATTGTTTGTTTTCATTAAGAAACCATCTCCCCTAATTTTATTGGTTTTATAATTAAGTTTTTATTTCCTTTTATTTTTATTTAATATTTTTTTAAAGGTATTAAATATTGAAAAGGTGTTTCTTCTACTATATCTAAGTAATTTTTAATCCTTTTATAAAAGTATTTTCCATCTTTGTCTATATAATTTATTGTTTCTTTAGAATTAATGAAACCATCCAAATTATTTATCTAGATGGATTATGATATTAATTTTTGTGTATTTTCATATAACCTATTAATTTTTCATGGGTTAATTAATATATGGTACAATAATAAATTTGTTTGAATTCTTGTGGAACATACATGTATGGTTTATAATTATGTTATGGGGCAGTGTGTTATCACCCATCAGTACATTAGATAATATTTGATATCATAAGTTAAAATATATGTTAATGGCTGGTGATCCCATGCCCAAATTTTTTTTTTATACATGTGGTTAGAAAAAAACTAAAAAAGGTACACTTGTTGTCAGCTCAAGCCTAAAAAGGTACACTGTGTAGGACCCCCGGACACCCTGAGAGAAGATCAGTGAATCAGGGTGTAATGGTTTTCTTTTAAGGTGACAGGTCTTGTTCCCACATTGTTAAGAACTTGTTAAACATGTTTTATGGAATCATGAAATAATTAAACATTCACATATAGAGAGACAACATATAAGTTTTAATTGGTTCACTACTAAGGGATATTCTAAGGATCATATCTTGATAGTTTTTCAATCATACCAAAATCCACTAATCTACTCTAGATATTGTAGAATACATAAGTTCTGAAATAGTAACTCTGTTCCATGAACACTACCTTTATATCCACCACATCTCTAGTTCAATATTCCTCATAAAATGCAGATAATTCGTTATATCATCCTTCTACAAAGTCTGAGAAAAAATTGAGTGTAGCGATAATATAAACCATGATTCATTTTACTAATACCGAATGATCTTACATTATATTAGTTTGAAAGAAGGCTGCTAGGAATGTCAAAAATATGATATAGGGTTGTGTTGTAGTTAAGTTCAAAAAGATTCCAATGATTCACTTTTACACGGTGGGTTCCGCAAAATTCACATCCTCATGATTCCCATGTTTTTTCCCAACCACAATCGGAGTCAAAATTAGTTTGGAGTCATGCATGTTAAATTTATTCAATATCTATATTGCATATTTTCCTTGGAAAATGAAGGTTTTATCTTTCTTTTGAATCGCCTGCAACCCGAAGAAGTACATTAGTTCAAAATTCATGGACATTTTAAATTTGGATTCAATGTGATTAGAAAATTCTTCCACTAATCCCTTCCTACCTCCACCAAAAATAATATCATCCACATACACAAGAACTATAAATTGATCTTTCAGAGAATTCTTCACATATAGATTATGGTTGGAACCTATTATTGAATAATCAGGCTTCTTGAGATATGCTTCGAGTTGAGAATATCATGCCTTTGGTGCCTGCTTCAGACCAGAGAGATCCCTCTTTAATCATCAAATCTCGCTCTCATTATTTATGATCAAAAATCAAATTGTTAGTTAAATACAGACTTCTTGTTAAATAACTCTATTTAAAAATGTCGTTTTTACATCCATCGGATAAACTATTCACTCTCTTTGAATTTTTATGGGAAGTAAAAGCCTGATTAACTTCAGTCTAGCTATTGGAGAGAATTTTTTTTTTCAAAAGCAGTGCCTTCAAAATGTGCATAGCCTTTACATGCATAGTGTTCTTTATTTCTGTTCACATTTCAATGGTCATCAAATATTTTGTAAAACATCCAATTTATTCTAGTCATGTTGTGATTTTTAGGTCTCTTAATAGGATCCCATGTCATTGTAGGAAAAACCATTTTTTGCGACGGGCTATTTATGAAGAGAATAAATCTCGTCGCAAATAGTTCGTCAAAGAGGTTATTTGCAACGGGAAGAGGCGCCCCACCACAAAAACTTACGTGTAGAATTGCACGATTTGCACGCCAAACCGCGCAAAAGGGTATTTGCGACGGGTAGGCACCGCCCGTCGAAAATATCAGGAGACGGTAAGAACTAGTTGCGACGGGGGATCCCCCGTCGCAACTACTTCAACCCCTGGAGTGTATTTGTGACAGATCTGGTCGCATATACCCGTCGGCGGTAAAAGGTAATTTGTGACGAGTTGTTGTCCCATCACAAATAGTTTGTCGGCAGGTTACTTTTTGTGATGGGACCTGTCATAAATAACCTTTTAACCGCCGACCGTAATTAATGTGGCCGAAGTTATTAGCGGCGAGAATCTCGTGGTAAATAGTACTATCGCAACTAATCTAACCTATATATACCCCCATCCATTTTTTCTTCCCTCCGGAATTCCTTCTTCCTCTGCTTCTCCTAACTCTAATTTTAGTGTGAAATTTTTTTGAGGTAATTTTTTGATGACAAATTTTTGAAGCCACGTAAAATTATAAGAGATCAAGTTTCAAGGTATTTATATTTTATTTAATTTAAAATTTATTTCATTTCTTTATATTAATTTTAACTATTGTTGATTGGTTGTAATTAAGTTAAACGTTAATTGTTTTGTCATCAATGATTATTTGTAATAATAAAATTAAATTATTAGTACTAATTCATAGTAATTAGTAATAATTAATAATTATTAACGATAATTAGTAATGAATATAAATAATTAGCGGTAATTAGTAATTAGTAAGTGTATTTTACAGTAATTAATAGTAATTAACACTAATTAGTAATAATTAAAAATAAATAGTAATAAATAGAAAAAATAGTAATAAATATTTACAATTGGTAATAAATAGTATTTATTAGTAATAATTAGAAATAAATACCAATAATTATTAATAAATACTAATAATTAGTAATAAATAGTAATAAATAGTAATAAATAGTAATAAATACTAATAAAAACTAATAAATAGAAATAAATACTAATAAATTGTAATAATTATTAATAAATAGTAATAATTAGTAATAAATCCTAATAATTAGTAAAAAAATACTAATAAATAGAAATAAATACTAATAAATAATAAAAAACAATAATAAATAGTAATAAACGCTAATAAAAAGTAATGAATAGTAATAATCAGTAATAAATAGTAATAAATTGTAATAATTAGTTATAATTAGTAATAAATATTAATAAATACTAATAAATACTAATAAATACTATTAAATACTATTAAATACTATTAAATACAAATAATTAGTAATAATTAGTAATAATAAATAAAAATAAATAGTAATAAATACTAATTAATACTAATAAATAGTAATAAATAGTAATAAGTAGTAATAAATAGTAATAAATACTAATAAATAGTAATAATTATTAATAATTACTAATAATTAGTAATAATTAGTAATAATTATTAATTATTAGTAAATAAATACTAATAAATAGTAATAAATAATAATTATTATTAATAAATAGTAATAAATAGTAATAAATCATAATATATAGTAATAAATAGAAATAATTTTTTTAAATAGTAATAAATATTAATAAAAACTAATAATTATTAAAAAACACTAATAAATACTAAAAAATACTAAAAAATAATGATAAATACTAATGAGTAGGAATAAATTGGAATAAATAGGAATAATTAGGAATAAAGAGTAATAATTAGTAATAATTAGTAATAATTACTAATAATTAGTAATAATTTGTAATAATTTGTTATAATTAGTAATAATTAGTGATAATAAGTAACAATTGGTACTAATTGGTAATAATTACTAAAAATTAGTAATAATTAGTAAAAAAATATGAATAATTAGGGACAATTAGTAATAAATAAGAATAATTCGTAATAATTAGTAACAATTGGTAATAACTGGTGATAAATATATAAAATTAGTAATAATTAGAAAAAATTAGAAATGATTGGAAATAATTAGCAATAATTAGCAATAATTATCAATAAATAGGAACAGTTAGTAATAAATAAGAATACTTAGGAATAATTAGTATCAAATAGTAATAATTAAGAATAATTAGAAATAATAAGTAATGAATAAAAATAATTAGTAATGAATAGAAATAATTTGTAATAATTAGAAATAATTACTAATGATTAGTAATTATTAGGGATAAATAAAAATAACTAAGATTAAATAGAAATAAATAGGAATAATTATGAATAATTTGTAATAATTTGTAATAATTTGTAATAATTAGTAATAATTAGTAATAATTAGGAATAATCAAGAATAAATAAGAATAAATAGTAATAAATAGTAATAAATAGTAATAAATAGTAATAAATAGTAATAAATAGTAGTAAATAGTAATAATTTGTAATAATTATTAATAATTAGTAATAAATAGTAATAATTATTAATAATTAGTAATAATTAGTAATAATTAGTAATAATTAGTAATAATTAGTCAAAATTACTAATAATTAGTCAAAATTAGTAATAATTATTAATAATAAGAAATTATTAGTAATAATTAGTAATAATATGGAATAATTAATAATAATTAGTAATAATTATGAATAATTAGGAATAATTTTGAATAATTATGAACAATTAGGAATAAATAGGAATAAATGGGAATAAATAGAAATAAATAAGAATAAATAGGGATTAGTAGAAATAAATATGAATAAATAGAAATAAATTGGAATAAATAAGAATACATAGGAATACATAGGAATATATAGGAATAGTTAGCAATAATTAGCAATAATTAGAAATAATTAGCTATAAATAACAATAAATAGAAATAATTATCAACAAATAGCAATAATTACCAATAATTACCAATAATTACCAATAATTACCAATAATTACCAATAATTACCCATAATTACGAATAATTGCCAATAAATAATAATTATTAGAAATAATTAAAAATAATTAACAAAAATTAGGAATATTTATTAATAATTAGAAATAAAATAAATTGTAATAAATTATATTAACATGGAAGAATTTTTAGGGGATTGAAAACAATTCTTTTGCTTGATGACTCTTCTCCTTTCAACTCTCACTGACTCAAAAAATTATGAAAATTATGCTTCTACGTATGCATATCCAATCTCATATACACAATTTCAAATATGCATTCTTATGACCACATTTTTCATATTGTTTTTATGTGGTTATAACTACAAGATGAAGATTCATTGATGAAATGGGGGCTCTTTTGTCCAACGTCTCATTTACATGCATCTTTCTCACACTGAAATCACAATGAAGAATCTTCTCAAAGTTACGTTTATACATTCTTGTATGCACGAGAATTAATATGTGTACATCTGAGTATACTCTTCATTCTAATATCAGTGTTAGAAATTTGCATGTAAATGAGCCGTTAGACAGAATATTAGCCAACAATCTACTGGAAATTGATTCGCTCGTAATTAATGTTAATTATTAAGAAGTATTTGGAATTATTTATCTTATTTTTTAGGATACTGTTTTTCCAATTTGAAATTATTTAAAAACAGTAATGATTTTATATTTTGTTGAAAAATATGGAATAAGGAATTCCAAAATAGTCATTATTAGATGATCACACATGGATAAATCAGTATAGAAATCCAAAAGGTTCTAGTTTAACTGACTGACTGAAAATTACTTTTTTTTATTTTCATAATCCCCTTTTAATGGGTAAGGGGGAGCCCAAAATGACATCAAAGACCATACCAAAAATCTTGTCTCCATAGACAAAATTCAAATCCAAACAAAACATTTAGGACTACAGAAAAAATCCCCAACCCAGTATTGGAAACATGATGACCAGTTCTGCCAACCCATCACTGCACGACTAGTTGTCCCGAGCAAAAAATGCATGGGCCCGGTACCAATGGCAGAGCCATGACCTCTCAAACATCCAAATCCATAAATCAATGACCGGATGAAACACTCACTCTGAACCACATCTGGAGCAGTCCCAAGTAGATGAGAAAATTGCAAGACCTTAAACCACGAACTGAAGGACCGCAAAAAACACCACAGAAAAACCATTTCAAAAATACAGAACTTCATCACCATAAAGCATCAAACCTTAAAATAAACCATGAATCCTTCACAAATCTGCATCTCCACCAGAGATACCACCAAACTCTACCGCGTTCGGCCAGTAGGGAGCGATACCAGCAAGTGAAGCCGCAAAACACATCCAAAACAACCACCATATTCATCACCAATTCAAAAAAAACTAGAAAACTGCCATAGATGCGTATAAACTGGAGGAAAAGAAATCACCCCCCCCCCCATCTGAAGCACTCAGAAGCCGGTGGCAGGCCACCTTAGAAGACCACAACGGAGCAGATGTTGACTTGAGCTGTCACCCAACCCGATCTGCACCGGAAGCACACCGAGACCGTTAAACCGTTCTGAAGTCGCCGAGCCATTCCGGGTCAATGCCTTCAAGACACTCTAGAGACAACTTGAGCCACACCAGAAAACTGAGAACCACGATGATCACCGATGCCAACAACACTGCCGAGCCACCCCGAAACCATCGTCGAGGCACGCAGGGACCCCGAGCCACAACGCCTCCAAAGCGAGATCCAGGAAGTGATGTTGTGCCATCGACGAATGTCGGAGGAGGGGGGAGGAGAGACCTCCACAAAGAAACCCTAGAATCTATTCGCTCAGAGACCCACGCCACTCAGAGGCCTCCCCTTGAACTACCCAAAATGTGGGTTGCTAACACTGACTCCCAACGGGGGGCCCCGACCAAGCCCTGGTGCGCTCCACACTCCCCAGCTAAGCAATGACTTTGAATCACCCTGTGCATAATACACACAGTGTCTGTGTCTGGCGGGACTCGAGCCTGCACTAGTTCCCACAAAGATCGAGGGGTACAACCATCAGGTACCACTCGGTAGGTTTAAATTTTATATATATTGAGGGTGATGAATATTTCTTATCATTTGCATCATTAAAACAAGAATTTATTTCAGAAGGAAAAAATAAGTAACCTTATAAAAAATGTTCTCTAAGAACGTTTAACACACTTGACATGTTTGGGGGACTTCTCTTGCGGTGTGGTTTTCAACCTGATTTTGTATTTTTGTATCAACATGGTGAAGGAAGTTCCATAGAAGATACTAATAACGTGATTCTGGATCCATCCCATTTTCAAAATTTATTACATGATGTTGCAGGTCCATCTGTTAAACAAAATAAAATTTAGGATGTTATTGATTTAACTACTGAGTTGGCATCATCCAAATTTTATGAGTCTTTGAGGTCTGTTGAGGATGCATTATATCCTGGTTGGAAGGTGAGAAAATTAGAAGTGGTTGCAAAATTTATGACTATTAAATCAGATAATGCAATGTCAAACAACTATTTTGATTGGATATTTTTGTTGGTTAATACACGCTAACCTGAAGTTGATGTGTTTCCTGCATATAAATATGAGAATAAGAGGTTGGTGCATAATCTGGGCCTTATTTATCAGAAGATTCATGCATGTGAAAATGATTGCATCTTATATTCTGGTGAAAATGATTCATTGGATAGTTGTCCCACATGTGGAGAATCGAGGTATAAAAAACCTCAACCAAGGAAGTCTATATCGATTCCTGTAAAATAGTTGAGATATTTTACCCTCACACCTAGGTTGCAGTGCTTATTTATGTCTCAGAACACAGTGTCAATGATGTCATTTCACAAAACCAAGATTTCAATCGATAAAATCTTGAATAATCCATCTGATGGTGATTCATGGAAACATTTTGATCAACTACATCCGTCTTTTTCTTTATAATCCCAAAACGTGTAATTGGGTCTTTCTACTGATGGTTTCTGTCTGTTTGGTTCTTATGGTAGCCAGTATTCATGTTAGTCTGTCTTTATAACTCCATAAAATTCACCTCTGTGGATTTTGATAAAGGAGGCCAATATATTTTTGACCTTATTAATCCCATGAAATCCGAAAAATAAGATTGATGTTTATTTGAAACCATTGATTGATGAGTTAAATTCATTATGGAGTAATAGTCTTAATACATATGATTTTGTTGTGAATCAAAATATCATATCAAAATATGCATTGATGTGGATGATTAGTGAATTCCCGACATATGGAATGTTATCTGGTAGGAGTACACATGGTCGGAAATCATGTCCTTACTATATAAAAGACAACAAAAGCCTTTATGCTCGTTAATGAAAAACATGTTGCTATTTTGACTATCAATAAAAATTTCATCCAACTGATTATCCTTTTCGGAGAAACAAATATTATTTCAGAAAAGGAACATTTGAAAGGGATGAAACTCCAAAAATGATCTTAGGTACAGAGTTAAAGTCAGTTGTATTTTCATTTCCTCCCATCACATTTGGGCCAACAATAAGCCATTAGAAAATACATGGCTTTGGGAAATAACATAATTAGATAAAACATATCATTTTTGGGATCTTCCATATTTTTCTGATTTTCTGGTCCGCCATATGTTGGATTTCATGCATATTGAGATGAACTGTTTTGATAATTTATTTTTCAAGAGACTACTCAAAAATCTATATTTTTTTGCAAAAGAGACATGGATATCGATGATAACACCCCAAAATTAAGGGTCTATGGTGACGATGATGTTAATGATGTTACAAATGAATTTGAAATAAAAAGATATAATAAAATTGAAACTCATATGGATAATGATGACACCAATGATGTATATGAGACTTTGACATCATCATATATGAAGATGAGGATGAAGGTGAACATTGACACAATTAAATTCTAGTTATTATCATAACTAATATATATCTATATGTAATATTTATTTTCAATTATCTACTAAAAATATCATTTTCTATTTCCGATGGTCCCTGATTTATTTCATTAGTTGGAGGTGGCTGAGCTACCTTTGGATGAGAAGGATTTGGGATCATCTGACCCTCATCATACTGGCAGTTCAAGGGGTTCGCAGAGGGTGTATGGTCTTGCATGACTGATGTTTCATGACCCTATCCCCAAGCAATGTCCACGTCTTGGTTTCAATCCACGCACGCAGAGGTATGGAAACCTGTGTATTTTAGTTAGATTTTAATAATATATTTATATACTAATTGTTGGATTATTGGTCCTTTTTCACAGTTTTGCACATGTAGCTGTTGGACAGGGGAGCGCTGTCACGACCCGTCCCTCAAGGCCCATATCATCACTACCCCAAGCCTGACTTCCATATTCCAGGGGCTACTGACTACCACAAAAGGCGTAAATCCCTAAACTGGGAAGGCATTGACGTTATAATTGTAAAAAAAACACATCAGAGTACACAACTGGAAGAAAAACACTAAGTAAAACTGTATACAAAAGAAGTTCTGGAAAGTAAAAGGGGCCAAAAATACAAGACCAACAGGAAAGTACAAGTACAAATAAAAGAAAGTACAAATGTAGAAAAGTAAAGTAGCTATTGGCTCATCCTATGGGGTTCCTACCTGAAGGGTAAGTATAGATGTCCTCCTCAGCACTCCTGCCCATCCGTCTGATCCATGTACCATCACTCCGATTGGTCCACCTCCGGGTACCATCCAGTCCTTCTACTCTATACCTCAGTCAACGTTGTCTGTCATCTACAACCAACACAATGAGGTGTGATGAAAGCCCATGCCGGGGTGAGTATAATGATATTCAGTAGGGACCCCGAGACCCTCAAGGTATCACAAAATCCAACATGGATAAACCACAAAGTATGAAATCAATGGATAACCATTACTTAGGTATATGACCATACATATACATAAGTTATATAGTGACCCATCTCAATCATGAGGAAAACAAAAAAGTCAATGACTCAGCTCACACCTGGATTTTCATTATCGAAACTACGTCTGTTGGATCACTCCTCCTCTATCGTGTACAATGGGTCTTTCACGACACCAAGGAGAATCTCACTAACCTTGGAATACTTAGGTACTCCTCCTGCCGAGTATCATGGGTATTCTGTCATCTACCAGACTCTTCTCTACTGTGGGTCTGATGTCAACTACCCGACGCTCCCTATAATAGCCTGTCGAGGTACTCCTTCTGTCAAGTACCACGGTTCTACTGCCAACTAACAGGGGCTCCTGCACCATGGGTCTGCTGCCAACTACCAGACACTCCCCACTGGGCTAGTTGAATCACTCCGAGTTGAATCAGTCAACCAGTCATCAGTTCTTCTAACTACTAGGTCTCTGCACTCTACCTACTCATCACAGGAAGGATTTGCTCCACAAGCTACTGGGCAATACTCTAACTATCGTGAAGTGCCACAAAGAAGTATCTCAAAGGTCTTACATGTCTTAGGGGTCGAATCCATGAATTACGTGTCCACGACACAAAAACGAGATGAACAAGGCATTTTCCAAAAAGTACACGGCGTGTTGTTATGGTAACACATCGTGTCTTCATACCTCGGGTATCGCCCGTGTACAACGGCCTTTGTCAAAAGGTTGTTCATGTTGAAAAGTAAGTACACGGTGTGGGGTATGGTTACACGTTGTGTCCATGCATCTGGGTTCATCTCCTTGTACGCTGTCCATGTGCACATACACGGCCTCAGCCCATGTTCGCCAACCTGTGTAACTAGTACACGGGGTATCCCATGTCATTGGCCTTCCTGGTCGTGTAGTAAAGTACATGCCTGTTTACTTCACCCATGTCTGGGTATCCCTGGGATACATTCCATGTCTCGTGAATTCCACTCTATCATGCAGCGTTAGAGAGTACACGTCGTGTCGTCAAGCCTTGTGAATCTTCCCATGTATGTGTATTTCCCAAATACACACCTTGGGCCGCGTAGCCGCATCATCCAGACCGTGTGGTAAGTACACGCCGTGTGACTGGGGTCACATGCCGCTTGATACCCGTTTTAAACTCGAACCCTAGCCACAGTACGCCCGTACTACACGACATGTCCTTCGGGAGTACACACCGTGTATTCTGGAATTTTCCAGAAAGGGCGCATCTGGCCAACGCACCTCCTGTGATTCTTGTTCTTCGTTCTGATGGTCCGATTTTCACGAAACCATTGAATTTAGGTCACCTCGTTGTTCCAAAGTCATTTTCGGTGTTTTCGTGCCTTTGATCGGCTCCGAAAACACGTTTTGATTCTTCTGCATGAGAAAAGGGTCGAAGAACGGTCTTTATGTTAAAGTTTGATCCATCACCCACTATCGTTGACACACCTCCGCTAGGCCTTCATGATGTTGGGACTTCCTTCTAGGATCGTTGCATCGCAAAAATGAACCCACAATGATATGTTGTTAGTTACCGAAGAACAAAGTGAAGAACACGCCAATATTCACAAGAACGGCGGAAGGAATTGGGCCACGTTAGTTTGAAATGGTCCTTACACATTAGATTGATATCAAGCGGCTCAAGAGGAAACAATTAAATCATCTAAGGATGAATTAATGTTTCTCAAAACCAAATCACACCCCTACCTTTTTCATTGACGGAGATCATAAAGAAGGGGGCGTCGTTGTCCGTCATGTCCGCCGCACACTCCCATTTCTGACCTCCCACATCGGTAGGAGTCCAGGGAAGAAGATCGAGGAAGTTCGGCATTCTACGTAGTCTAAGGCATTCTTCGTTCTTTGTTGGCGAGGAGTGTTCTTCATTGAAGAACTTATTTTCTCTCTTCTCCCAGGCTTTCACTAAAAAGAATATGCCAACAAAATAATAGATTGCAATATCATGTTAATTCGTTGGAACAATATTCAAATTGGATTAATTATTTGGCTAGTCTCCCTTTAATTAATTTAGGTGTTGGCACATAATTAAAGTGGAGGGGTGATGGCACCATTAAGTGGGGATTTCAAGGGTTCTCCCCCTGAATGAAGAGTTTCAAGGGGTTAAAAGTCGGGTGGTCCCCACCTCATTTATCCTCCCATGGGAGGTTGAGTTCGGGTGGTCCCCACCACCATAACCTCTCATGGGAGGTTAAGGTGTGGTTCCCCCCACCTCCAACCTCATCTTGGAGGTTTTTACCACCAAGAATAAAAAATAAATTCACACTTTATTTTTATTTAGATTATTCTTAAAAACTCAAAAACAAACATTCATTCTCGACTAACTGTCGTCGAGGTGAAAGTATTCTTAAGTGAATATCGCCGCTGTGAGTACAACGGTGACCTTAGATTTTGATTCCGAGCTCTGGTTCAAAAGTTATAAAAATATGCTCATACATTTACCAAACGTACCCGAAAAAACTTCAAAAATTGATTCCTGGAACACCGGGCCTCTGAATCAGGCGCCGTCAGTTTTCACGGACTCATAAAATTCCCATGTATTTAAGAAAAAAAATTCCCCCGAATTTCTGGGACTTTACATTCACCTCATCTCAGGACTTTACGTCCCCATAAGTTACAACTCGAACTATGGAAACAAATGGGGGTACTGAGCATGCACCTGAGCCTCCCGTTCCAATGTGCTCTCCTAGAGGTTCTCATGCTACGAGCATATACACACTAGAGGTATCGACCATCCACATAGGACCCGCTCCTGTCGATCCTCAATATCCACTGGAACCTCTGTAAAAGTCACCCCATCGTCGATTTCTATCTCTCCATGGTCGATGATGTGGGGAGGGTCGTGCACGTATCTCCTCAGCTGAGATACGTGGAAGACGTCGTGCACCCAGTGCAACTGAGGTGGAAGAGCTAAGAGGTAAGCCACCTCACCTACTCTACTGAGTACATGGAAATATCCGATGAACCTCAGAGATAAATTTCCACCTCGACCAAATCTCCATAAACCTCATTGAGGTGAGACCCGTAGAAAGACGTGGTCACCATCCTCAAACTCTAGAGGTATTTGTCCCCTGTCAACATATGACTTATGACTACTCTGTGAAATCTTAATCCGCTCCTGGAAGATCTGCACCTTCTCCATTGTAGCTCGCACAATCTCTGGTCCCACCAGTGCTGACTCCCCAGGGTCAGTCCAGCGTAAGGGTGATCTGAAAGGTCATTTGTACAATGCCTTGAAAGGTGCCATACCGATGGTGGAATGATAGATTTTGTTATAGAAAAACTCTAACAAGGGTAACTGATCCTCCCAGCTATGACCAAAGTCAAAGACACATGCACGTAGCATGTCATCGAGGGTCTGAATGGTCCGCTTAGTCAGACCATCTATCTGAGGATGGAAGGTGGTGATCAGACGTATCTGCGTCCCAAAAGCTTCTTAAAACCCCTTCCATAGTTGGGAAGTAAACTGTGTGTCACAGTAAGAGAAAATAGAAAGAAGGTACTTTATGTAAACACACAATCTCCTGCTCATAGAGGCGTCTCATGCTCTCTACTGAACCCTGCTCTCTAATCGGTAGTAAGTGGGCCGACTTGGTGAGTCGGTCAATGATCAAGAAAATCGAGTCATGACCCCTGTATGTAAGTGGAATACCCATCATGAAGTCCATGTATATCCCATAACACTTGCACTCTGGGACCTCTAAGGGCTGAACCAAGCCTACTGGTACCTGGTGCTCTACCTTCACTTGCTGACAAGTTAGGCATCGTGAGACAAACTCTGCTACTGCCTTTTTCATACCCAACCACCAGTGCTATCGTCAAAGGTCTTGGTATATCTTCATCACATCTAGATGTGCCACTAGATGGGATGTATGGAACTCCTTCAAAACCTCATCCTTAGGTGCAGATGGTACCAAGGTACATCCTCTCAAGAGGATGGCGTGCTCCCCAACTTGAGAAAATCCATCTGGTGCCTGCACTGTGGATATCTGTGCAAGTCGTGTCTCACAGTCAGCTTCCCCATGTTGTACCTCCCTGACTCACTGAAGAAGTGGGGGAGTGACTGTAAGAGACGAAAGAAAGGTTTCTCCATCTCGATCCACAAAGGATATCTATAAAGAAGCCAGATTCTCTTTCTCCTCTCCTAGCAGTTGTATACCAGTCCTCCTACTGAGTGAATCTGCAACAACATTCCCCTTATCAGTAGTATAGACTATATCTAAGTAATAGTTATGGAGGAACTCAATCCAATGTCACTGTCTCAGGTTCAGGTCCTTCTGAGAGAAGATATACCTGAGACTCTTGGGATCAGAGTACACGGTAAAACACTCACCCATCAGATAGTGTCGCCACATCTTGAAGGTGAAGACAACTGCTACTAACTCCAGGTCATGGGTAGCGTAGTTATGCTCATTCTGTCTCAGCAGTCAAGAACTATAACCAATCACTACTCTCTCCTGCATTAGAACACACCCATGGCCAGTCCCTGATGCGTCATAGTAAACTATGTATCCAATGCCCTCTTCTGGAAGTCTCAAGATGGGTGGAACTAGTCAGCCTATGTCTTAGATTTTGAAAGCTCTACTGGTATCTCTCCGAACACACAAAGGGTTACCCCTTCTTCATCAATGCTGATAGTGTTGTTTCAACTATGGATAAGTCTAGTACAAACCTCTGATAGTACCCAGCGAATCCCTGGAAACTTCGTACCTCTGTCACATTATTGGGTGGATGCCATGCAAGTACCGCTTCAATTGTCACTGGATCTACTGCAACTCCAACATCCAAGATGACATGTCCCAATAAGTGAACCTCTCAAATCCAAACCTATTACTTCGAGAGTTTACCATAAATCTGGTGCTCTCGGAGTGTATCTAGTACTACTTGTAAATGGTAGGCATGTTCCTCCTCAGTAGTTGAGTAGATCTGGATGTTGTCGATGAATACTATGACAAAGTGATCATGGTATCGCTGGAAGATCCTATTCATGAGACTCATGAACATTGCTGGAGTATTGGTCATACTAAAGGGAATAACCAAGAACTTGTAGTGGCCATAATGACACCTGAATGTCGTCTTCTGCACTTCTTCGTCTCGAACTCTAAGCTGGTGATAGATTGATCTGAGGTCTATCTTCGAGAACTACTGTTCTCCCTTCAGCTTGTCCAAGAGTACATCAATCCTAGAGAGTGGATACTTGTTCTTCACGATCACCTATTTTAGGAGACGGTAGTCAAAATAGATCCTCAAGCTCCCATCTGCCTTCTTGGCAAATAGAATAGGGGCTGCCTAGGGGGAAACACTGGGCCGGATGTATCCCATCCCCTGAAAGTCCTCCAGGTGTACCTATAGCTCGCGAAGCTCAGCAGGAGCCATCCAATATGATGGAGTAGATATCGGTGTCGTCCCGGGGTACAGTCCAATGTAGAATTCCACCTCTTTGTGAGGAGGTAGCCCTGGAACATCGTCAGGAAAAACATCAGCATATTGGCCCACCACTAGAGGATCGGTCAGACTCTCCACATCAACTACATCGAGGGTAAGGCAGGCCAACTAGTGAGTGATCAGTTGAATCCTCCTGTATGTAAGTATGTCTTATGCTGCAAAGGTTCCCTTCTCTCCAGTGAAGGTAAAACTAGTCCCATCCATGTGGAAACACCACACTTTTTGCCTAACACAGTCGATCTGAGCATGGACTGTAGATAACTAGTCCATACCCATGATGACTTCGTAAGGCCTCGACGCCGTTACTATGAAATCTTAGCCAAATCTCTCAACTCCTAGATTAAGCTCCCATTTCCAACACCAGGGCGTAATCATCGAATCAGCTCTCTTATGAGTCTCTAGCCTTAAGGATTGAACTAACGGCAACTTTAAAATCTTTGAGCTCTGAACGACGGATGTGGAAATGAAAGAGTGACTGGCACATGTGTTTATAAAAACTGTAGCTAAGGTGGTGTAGACATAGATCATACCTCGAGTCATCTTCGGAGCTCCATGATCGTAAGCCTCAGCTGCCTGAAGCTGAGCTCTCCCCTATCCACCCACTCCCTCCGGTCGGGGTGGAACTCCGGGTGGTGGTGGTGATAACACCTCGTAACATCTTACACTGTCAGTTTCACATCCATCTTCTCTGCCATGTCTGCCTCCTCCCTACAAACCACCTAGATTGAACCTTTTCCTTTGCCTGGGAGGTCCCACAACTGTCTGCTGATCATCATAACGGTGGTTCGAACAGTCATGAGCCATGTGACCAAGCCTGCCGAATGAGTGACATTGTCAGCTCCTGGCATGACTAGTTCTGTCTCCACTCTAGGTGCCCTTCACAACTGATCCTGAGTCTTGCAGTCGACCACCATTAGGTCTGGTCCTCTTAGACCTCTGCGACATCTGTCTACTGGTAGCTATAGAATACTTCGTTGTGTGTCAACTAGTGGTGGGTCTCGCTGCAGGAGACTACACGGAAAAGAAACTCTCTACTATAAGGGATCTATCTAGCACCCTCGTCTGCATCGGGATGGTGAGTGAGATCATTGGAGATCTGATCTCTCACCTGAGTCCCTTCTCGAAGTTCAGAGCCCTAAATAATACATCCCATACCATATTTTTGGAGTAGCGTGAGAGGTCGTTGAACCTAACTGAGTACTATGCTACTGTCATGCTACCCTACTGTAGATGCAGTAGCTCCTATATCCACACCGCTCGAAGGGTCACTGGGACAAACTCGGCCTAGAACAGGCTATCAATGTCTACCAAGAGTAGTGTCGCCTCGTCATGCAACTAGAGCATCAGGCTGCACAATATTCATGCAGCTACCTGATGGAGACTCGCGGCATGGATCTCCATGAAGTCAGCTGGTGTCCCAACCAGTCTGAAGACTCTCACCACAGCCTCCAGCCAATCCTCAGCCTCTTGTGGGTCAGTCTCTCCCCTGAAACTGGGTGGCCTCTACCGCTAAAACTCATGAAATGCACTTAAGTGGAGTGCATCGTCTGCTGCTAGGGCTGGTAGCATCGGTGGCCCAACGATAAGTAGTACCACTGCTGCCTCTATTGGAAAAGGATCATGCACCGAGGCCTCATCGTTCGGTGGGTTGTCAGTACATACGACTCTCATGGCTCAAACTGGTCATCCGCAGGGAGGCATCGTGAAAGAAAAAGATGACACATGGTCAAAATATTATACCTGGTGAGATGACCTTGTTGAGATGACTAAAAAAACATTTGGAAACATGCATGCAATCATTTTTTTCGTGAACTGAGTCGGAAATTAGAAGTTAGGGTCCTAGGGATTGGATACGTCAGCCGCCCGCACCAACACTGGACTCCTTGAACTGAAAACCACACTCTGTACCCTTAACACTATCACTTCACAGAAAAGAAAGATCAGAGTTCTATGTTCTATAGTAGAACCGGCTCCTCTGCTACCAATTTTTCATGACCTATCCCCCGGGGCCCGTATCATGACTACCCCAAGCCCGCCTTCCATAGACCAAGGGCTGGAGACTAGCAGAAAAAGCATAAATTCCTAAGATGGGAATACATTGCCTTTATAATTGTAAACAAACACATCAGAGAACACAACTAAAAGCCAAACAGTATGTAAAACTGTATACAAAAGAAGTGCTAGAAAGTAAAAGGGACCAGAAATACTAGCCCAACAAGAAAGTAAAATTAAAACTGAAAGCAAGTACAATTGAAGAAAAGTAAAGCGGTTACTGGGTCATCCTCTGGGGTTCCAACCTAAAGGGTAGGTACAGATGGCCTCCTCAGCAATCATGTTCGTCCATCTCATCCGTTTATCGTCACGCTGAGTGGTCCACCACCAGGTACCATCCAGTCCTGCTACTCTCTACATCAGTCAACATTGTTCATTTTCTGCAACCAACACAATGAGGTGCGGGCATTTCCCATGCTGGGGTGAGTATAACGATACTCAGTAGGGACCCTGAGACCCTCAAGGTCTCACAAAATCCAACAAGGATACACCACAAAGTATTAAATCAACGGATAACCATTACTTAGGTATATGCCCAAACATATATCTAAGTTATCTAATGACCCATCTCATCCATGAGGAAAAAACAAATGTCATTGACTCAGCTCAGAACAGGATTTTCATTATCGAAACCACGGATGTTGTCAAACTCCTCCTCTGTCGAGTACAGTGGGCATGTCGCGACACCAAGGTGGTTCTCACTAACCTTGGACTGATGAGGTACTCCTCCTGTCGAGTACCGTGGGTCTACTGCCAACTACCAGGCGCTCCTCCACTATGGGTCTGCCACCAACTACCAAGAAATCCTCTGCCGTCATTCTGTTGCCAACTACTAGGTGCTACCCATTGGGCCAGTCGAATCCCTCCTAGTCAAATCGGTCAAGAAGTCACCAGGTCTTCTAGATACTAGGCCTCTGCACTCTTCTTTCTCGTCAAAAGAAGGATCTTCTCCATGAGCTACTGGGAAATACTCTAACTGTCACGAAGTGCCATGAAGAAGTATCTCAAAGGTCCTCCACATCTTAGGGGTCAAATCCAATCAATACATGTCCAATACACAAATACAAGATGACCAGGACATTTTCCAAAAAGTAAACGTCGTGTTGGTATGGTTACACGCCTTGTCTTCATACCACGGGTATTGCCCATGTACAATAGCCTATGTCGAAAGGCTTTTTGTGTACAAAATTAAGTACATGGCGTGCGGTATGGTGACACACCGTGCCCAAGCATCTTGGGTTGGCTCCGTGTACGTTGGACATGGGCACGTACACGTCCTCAACCCATGTTCGCCAACCCATGAAACTAGTACATGGGGTATCCCTTTTCATTGGACTTCCTGGCCGTGTAGTGGAGTAAATGACCATGTACTTCACCCATGTATGTGTATCCCTGGGATACACACTGAGTCTTGTGAAGTCCCCTCTGTCATGCAATGTTAGAGAGTACACACAGTGTCATCAGGCTGTGTGATTCTTCCCGTGTCTGTGTATTTACCAAAATACACACCATGTGTCACGTAGCTGCGTCAGCCAGGTCGTGTGGAAAGGACACACTATGTGACTGGGGTCACACACCGTGTGCTACCCATTTGATGCTCGAACTGTAGCTGCACTGCACACGTACTACACAGCATGTCCTTTGAGAGTACACGCCGTATATTCTATAATTTTCTAGAAACTATGCATCTGTCCAGCGCGCCTCCTGTGATGCCCGTTCTTCGATCTGATGGTCCGATTGTCACAAAACCGCAGACTTTAGGTCACCCTGATGTTCCAAAGTCATTTCTGGTGTTTCAGATCCTTTGATCAACTCTGAAAACATGTTTTGATTCTCCCGCATGATAAAAGGGTTGAAGAACGGTCTTTCCATTATGGTCTGATCTGTCACCCGCTATCGTCGATGTACCTCCGCTAGGTCGTCATGACGTTAGGTTTTCATTTTGTGATCATTGCGTCACAAAAATGAACACGCAATGATCCGATGTTCGTTACTGAAGAAGAACGTGAAGAACACACCAATATTCACAACAACGGCGGAAGGAATTGCATCGTGTTAGATTGGTCTAGTCCTTACACATTAGTTTGATATAAAAAAGATCAAGAGGAAACAATTAAATCATGGAAGGAAGAATTAATGTTGCTCAAAACAAAATCACACCCCTACCTTTTTCATTGACGGAGGTCACGATGAAGGAGGTGTCGTCATTCGTCGCGTCCACCGCACACTCCCAATATCCTATTAATTCATTAAAAAATATTCAAATTGGTTTAATTAATCTTGGTAGGCCTCATTTAATTAATTAAGGTGTTGGCAGATAATTAATGTGGAGGGGCGTTGGCCCCATTTAAGTGGGGATTTTAAGGGTTCTCCCCACTTAATGAAGAGTTTCAAGGGGTTAAAAGTTGGGTGGTCCCCACCTCATTTATCCTCCCGTGGGAGGTTGCGTTCGGGTGGGCCCCACCACCATAACCTCTCATGGGAGGTTCAGGTGTGGTGGCTCACACCTCCAAGCTCTTCTTGGATGTTTTAACCACCAAGAATAAAAAATAAAGTCACACTTTTTTTATTTAAATTATTCTTAAAAACTCAAAAATTAACTTTCATTCTTGACCAACTGCTATCGAGGTGAAAGTCCTATTAAGTGAATACTGGCGCTGCGAGTTCAACAGTGCCCTCAGGTTTCAATTCTGAGCAACAGTTCAAATGTTATAAAAACCCGCTCATATATTTATTGAACGTACCCGAACAACACATCAGAAATTGATTTTGGGCACACCGGGCCTTGGAATCATGCACCGTCAGTTTTCGCGGACATGTAAAATTACCACATATTTTAAAAAAACCCACATAATTTCTAGGAAATTACAAGAGCTATCTTTCAAAATTATTTTTCTCACCCATAGATCACATGAGAACAGATTCTCTTTGATGTGCAGCTTGGAATGTTCAATCATTGGCTGGTACGTAAATAAATAATAATTATTTATAAATTTATTTCATTAATAACAAGATATTATAAATTATTTTTAGGGTTTATGGTATCCCATAGATGATATCATGTGTTGCACTATCCACGAGGCATGGGAGGTGTCTATGTGTGAGCGTTTCTGTCAGTTTTTTCACAATTTATGAAGGGAAACAATTCAGTAGTCTAGAGAGTCAGTATTTGATGTTTCATGTTGATCCCACAGACCAGAGTACATTTCAACTCACATTTGGGATGGATTATGTTCACACTGGTTGAGTGGTGGATTTCAGAAGAGATATTCATTGGGCCAACAGAACTGGGGGAGATAGGAGGTGAAACATCGAGATGATTGTCGTACATTTAGAAGGCATAGAGAGCATCTGGTAAGTATCATTTTTAAATAATTTATAAAAAAATAAATATAAACAGTTTATTTTATATTCATATAGGTAATGAAGCTTCCCGATATTATAGAGTATGACATTTATCAGAGGATTTATTGCGATCCAGCCACTTTAGAGATTAGAGGTGATTGCCAGCGACTTATTGTGGTCAGTATTATTTCATTTTCAGTTTGAAAATTAACTGCATATAATATTTTCACTATTTTAATTTGAAATTCATATAGAAGAAGTTATATGAGGCCACGATCTATCAGACACGGGCTGAGGGTTAGGCCGAGATGGCTGATAAGACAAGTGTCTATAATTTAAATGAGGCATCATGGATGCAGGCGACCCGGTATGCCATTGAGAAGGGTCGAGTAGTTGGTGTCAGCTCTTATTTTACATGTGGGACTTAATATGTTATTATTGTGATGTCGTTTCCCATCTCAAGAGAAGCTCAGGGAGAGGCATCATCTTCTAGATCACAGTATCGAGAGTAGTTTCGAGCTCAAACTGAGCTTATAGTGAGTTTTCAGAAGTAGCAGGAAGAGATGCATCAGCAGCATGAGGTGGACATGCGTCGATGGCAGTAGCAGCAGTACGAGAAAATGGAGTACATGCATCGTCTGACTCATAGTTTAGGTATAGAGTCTCATCCACCATCTCCTCTAGTTCCTCCAGAAGCCTATCCCCCCAGTGATTTTATTGTTCTCTTAAAAAAAATTCAATAGAACATTTGTTTTAATATGAACTATTTATAGATTTTGTATTTTATATTTGTGAGAATATTGCATAATTTATTTATTTTTATTATTTTTAATATTTATTTATTTATTTATTATTATTATTATATTTTTTTAATTTTTGTCTATTAAACTAATAATAATAATAATAATAATTTTTTATGATTTTTTATATTTTTTAACGACAAAGGAGATTTTTTAATTTTTTTTAATTTTTTATTATTGTAATAATATTAATATTATTTTTTCATTAATCAAAATTTTATTTTTTTATATTTTATTATGTATGTTCAAATATTGAGAATTTTAATATTTTTATTATTATTTTAATAATATTAATATTAATTTTTATTAATCATAATTATATTTTATTTTTTTTTATATAGTATTTGCAACAATTCCTTTTTCGACCGGAGACCATCGCAAATAGATTATATATATATATATTTAAAACTTTTCTGTGGCGGGTCAGTTTACCGTCACAACATTTTTATAAAATATAGCAATTTGCGATGAGACGACGGGTCGTTGCAAATAATTTTTTCCACAGGCCCATCACAATAGGTTTTTTGTATATAATGTATCTAATCGGAGATCTATTTGTGATGGGACAACTTCTCGTCACAAGTAGTATTTTTTGCGATCGGTCTATCACAAAAAAAATAACTAGTTGCGATGCCTCTTTCTATAATGGGTTATTTGCGATGGGACCCCATCACAAATAGCTGAAATTCTAGTAGCGTGTTAGGTTATTTTAAATATAATTCAATTCATCATTCATGGTGTAATTCATGATTCAACTTTCTTGTCTTCATCAAACGATGTTGGTTCTATAATTGAGAGGAAGACCGAATGTGCTTAATTCATCATTCTCATTGTTTGTATAGATGTGGTCTAATCAAAAATGATGTTTTATTGATGAATTTATACTCTTCCATTTATCATGTAAGGTTTATGATATAGTTTATTTATCAATGGTCTCCTCTTCAAATTCATCATCTGAATCATCATTTTGTGATCCCTAGATGTTTACCAATCCCTACACAGTTTCATCATTTGAATCTATCGTTTTCCCACTAATCATAAAACCTCATGAGATGAGAATACATATACTTGTCTTCAAGGGTCATTCTCATTCATTCCAAGATGAATATAATTTTCCAATGACATGATCATCATGTAATTTATAGAATAATAACGTTTGATAACAATTGAAATAATGATTCTAGAATATTACTGATCATTATTCATTTGTATTCCCCTCTAGGGAAACACTTATCAATGTACTAATAATGGTGGATCTCGCCAAGGTAATATTAAAAAAAATTGGTATACAGAATACACCAGAATGGATCTTTAACTTGTCAAATTCCACATTGGGACAATTTCATAACTTCCCCAAGGATAATATTCCAGAACACATGTTCTCTAGGTTACCAAAAAATATCAAGCCAGGATCGTATCTTCCTTGTCTTAGTTTTCCATTATATAACATATTAAACTTCCTCAAAAAAAATATCCCCCATCATTTTTGTATTTGAATACCAAATTGATGAATCATTAAAAGATGGTGACTTCTTCATCTTGGATGAAAATAATTGACAACCCTCGCTGGATTCTTTGGTTCTCCCCCTAATAACTTGCTTCTTCCTTAATTCCCTTAATTATAGACACAATTAAATTACACAAATATTATTGGAATAAGGGGGATCCTCCTTGAATTATGATTATAAACATCACATTTTAGATGATATTCCCAACCAGGTTCCTCTATTTTATCAAGTATTCATGCTCTTGCATCTGAAAAATATATTCTAATTTATGTTGTGGAATCATTAATCTCTTCACATTATTATTTTCCTTCTATGAATATTTTTAATTCATAACATCCTATATGGATGATACATTCATAATCCTCATTAATATATCTTTTAGTTCTGGTAGTAAGTATAAAAAACCTTTTCTAATTTGACTTGACTTCATACATCTCTCAGACAGAACTTCATTAAACCAAGAGCTTTCTTTTGTCAAAAAATATCATTCTCTTTTTCATCATCATGGGGAATATTTTGTTTTTATTTTTCACCATCCTTATCATGTTACTCTTCATATTTCATAATTTTTTAAAAATCTTCCTTCCAAATAAATAACATGTCATTAAGAACTATTTCCACTATGATTGAATATCCCAGATGGGTTCTTATGAGAATCATTATTATTAGTATTTCTTCTAGATTCACTTCCCTTTAAATTAATATATTTAGAATAGGAGTTATTATTATCTTTCTTGCCTAAGATCCTCTTGGGATAATTCTTTTTCAAAATATTCTTCTAATTTCTTTCCAAGGGAGATTCTTCATACTTAGCCATCTTTTGTTTTCTTATCTTCTTATCAAAATTTAATGCATGATGAGATAAGAATGTACCAAAAAAGTGGTGACTACCATTACATAAATCATAGATGTTATCAAGATTACAACATCTATTAGTAGTATACAGATACTTCTGGACCTATGGATGTTTCTTCTTCCTCTATAGATTTATCCTCCTTGAAATAGGCTTCCTTTGTACAATTTCATTTAGAGTATTATACCAACAACCCAATGCACAATTCTCAAATCTATTGCAACACCAACATTTACCAACAAGCCTTGATCTATTAATATTGTCTATTTCAGGTTTTTTGATCTTCTTGATGACTTATTCTAAGCTTTGTGGGAAATCGGCTTCCAGAATGTTTTTTCAATCTACCATAGTCATAATGGTTGGTTTCTTATCACCTTACTCCATCCGTACTTGTTAATAATTTTTCTTAAAACCTAAAATGTTCCTTATAATAGTTTTTGAATAATTAATTCAAGTCGGTCTAGATGGTTCCTATTTAATCTTTGATACTTGATATATATTATCAAAATATTTCATGATCATCTAACCACATATAATAGGTCTTTATGATTTAGAATCATCTATTATAAAATGAGTAGTTTCAAAAAATATTTCCCTCTTTTGAGAAATCTCAATATATTTCTTCTCAAGATAGGGAAAATGAGACTCCAATTCTATACATTTCATATTGAGGATGAGTTTTTGTCTTCAATCATCTTTTCTCTATAGTCCTTTATTATAACAACTTCAAGTTGATGTATCTTAACATTATTTTGAGTCCAAGATAAACGTTACATGATCTTATTGGATATTTATTCCATTTATAAAGCCTATACATTAATGCTATTTTTCAATTTCTCTTAAAATAGATAGATTTTTTCATCAAGAAAATTTTGGACTCCCTCTTTCTATTTAGTTTCTTTGAGGTATTTTAAGGATGTTATTTCAAGTTACCTGTTTGTTTCTTTAAATGTTCCAACCTATCTAGAGTGATTTAGACATTAGATAATTTTTTTTCAAGACCTTTTCTATATGTAATTTCTCATCCCAGATTACCCTCAAACCGGTAACCGTACCGGTCACCACATAACCTCAAGCATATCTCCTCGTACACCAGAGGATACCAACTAGCACCAAGGGTCTAAGGATAGTCAGTGGGGAGACTATACCATCATGGTTAGAGTGTATAGTGGAGACAGATAATAAAAATAGATAGTAGTGGAAACATATATAATCAATAATCAACTAAATAAATAAAATGGCCAATGCCAGTTTATACAATGCATGCATGTCATGGGCATACATCTCTAAAAGAAAAAAACATAAACAAATGATATACATCTCATTCCTGAAATAAATAAAGGCACAAATTCCCACGGGTGATCTCCATGAGCATCATAAGATATCGCTCAGTACTTTTATCCTAACTCCCATGTATGAGAAAATAGAAACAAGCAAAGTCCATGGTCCTCTAACAAGTAATTTCTACTCTGGAACCCCAGTGCAATAGAGACCCGATTAGGGTTTGAGATATAAATATCAGTTTTCCAAGACCACTAGTTTTCTTTCTCAATCTAGAAAATACTATTTAACATTTCACCACTGTGTAGATATATCATTGAAATAATGGAATTGAATAAATAACCAACAACCTGTATAGGTGCCAAAGGGACTCATGATGGTGATACCTGCTTCAGCCTATAGTTGGTATGTCAGATCATATTAATTATGTATGTATATATATAGTTATATTATATTATATATATATAAACAGATTGAAATTCTTAGCATCCTCCTATATAAACCAAGGGCATACCAATTCCAAATAGACATATACCCTGGATAATATTTTTGTTTGGACTAAGATGTAACACACAAACATTCCTTACTAGGGGAAGTGCTCATGGTCTATCCCCTAGTATAAAATCCAAGAGCTCTCATGGTCTCATGGAAAACAATATGGAATCTCACATGGTCTCCCTACCCCGGTCTCTCATGGTTCCTCAGAAAATGATGTTGGATTAATCGTGATGTTACACATAGAAATCCATCACCATGAGTAACGTGCATGGTCTATCCCCCGGCTCAACTCCATGAGCTCTCACATTCTCTAAAGGATCGACAAAAAAAATTAGCATTTTATTTCCCCCCAATGGATCTCAAGGTCCATTAGCTCCCTTTCCTATACAAGGCGTAACTATGAACAACATATAATTCATGAGGCATTTAACCACTCTTGCATTTCATTAGCCTATTTCAATTACATATAAGCAAGAAATTTTTCATTTACACTTAAGGAAAACCGTCTTAAGTATTTCAATTAAAACATTAACATGGGCTTCACATTAAACTCAAAAATATCGGGGAGGGGTCTTCCATTCATCTCTTTTTCCATGCTCAAATCCATTAGCAAACTCAATTATTAACTAGGTATAAAAATAATATTAATGAATTCATCAATTAATTAATCAAAATCACAATTCATATCCCATAATTTATTTTCCAGAGTTAATTATTTCATTATAAATCTCAACTCTCTATACTCAATTCCCCAATTAAATATCTAGACCAAAATATCGGAGACACGTTATTAATTCAGAATTAATTATGTCAATTTAGCCAATTTTGTTATATCATAATTAATTCTTGATTAATTATCTCAATTACAATTCTCAAAGCACATAATTAATTCAAAAATAATTATCTCAACATAATCAATTTAATATCCAATAATTAATCCTTAGATTAATTATATCAATTAAAATTTTCAAGGCACATAATTAATTAACAAATAATTATCTCAAATTAACTAATTTAATATCTCATAATTAACTCCCCAATTAATTATCTCAATTAAAATTATCAAAGAAAATAATAAATCCATAATTAATTATTTCAACATAACTAAAGCACATAATACCACTATTAATTATCTTCTCAAAGCGCATAATTAATTCATATATAATTATCTCAACTTAACCAAATTAATTACTCATAATTAATCCCCTTATTAATTATCATTTAAAAGAACATAATTAATTCATAATTAATAATTTCAACATAATTAGTTTAATATCTCATAATTAACCCCTTCATTAATTATCTATCAGAAGTCATATAATTAATTTATAATTAAGTATCTCAGCATAACCAAAATAATTACTCATAATTAATCCCCTGACTAATTATCATTTTAATGAACATAATTAATTCATAATTAATTATTTCATCCTTAACAAGTTTAATATCTCATAATTAATTCCCCAATTCATTATCTATAAAAAGGCAAATAATTAATTCATAATTAATTATCTCAACTTAACAAAATTAATTACTCGTAATTAGTCCCCCAATTAATTATAATTTCAAATCAGACAAGTAATTTATAATTAATTATTTCAACTTAACCAGTTTAATATCTTATAATTAATCCCCAGATGAACTATTTATCAAAAGACACATGATTAATTTATAATTAATTATCTCAACATATCCAAATTAAATAAATTTAATTAATCCCCCGATTAATTATCATTTGAAAGAATATAATTAATTCATAATCAGTTATTTCAACTTAACTAGTTTAATATCTCATAACTAATCCCATGATTAACTATCTATCAAAAGGAATATATTTAATTCATAATTAATAATCTCAACTTAACCAAATTAACTACTCAAAATTAACCCCCTATTAATTATTATTTCAAAGAACATAATAAATTCATAATTACTTATTTCATCTTAACCTATTTAAGATCTCCTAATTATTCACCTGATTAATTATCTATCAAAAGGAAAATAATTAATTCATAATTAATTATCTCAGCTAAACCAAATTAATTACTCATAATTAATCACCCAATTAATTACCCATTTTATAACTTCAATTCATATAATTAATTAAAAAATTAATTATCTCAACCTAGCCAATTAATATTTCATAAATATTTTACTAATTAATTATCTCAACTTATTCCTCCCATTATTCATATTTACCACTTAACCCAAGTGTGTCAACATGTAAGGGAGACAATAATAAAACACACAATAGTAAGTTAATTAAACATATCAATCCAATCACTATGTTTTTGGCTTGAAGGTATCACATCTTTATTAAGGGGTTTTATTACAAAAACATGATTTTGTAATCTAAAAAATATTTGTATACCAACAAAAAATAGTTCAACAATTCCAGTCAAATTCATCATTAACTATAATTAAGAAAATACTTTGTTTTATTAATTGAGAAATGTTGAGGACCCTACCTCAATAAACGGGTGTATCCAATGATTTCTAACTCGAAATACTACAGGATCACGCATATTCACATCCACGTTAAAGAGTGCACATACATTGAATTGATCACAACACCAAACATTAACAATAATCATTCCCAATAAGTGTGGCGGGGACAAACTCACACTAAAAAAATCAACTGCAACTCAGACAAAGTATAAGCACTTAATAAAAGGTGAGAAACCATTTATCAGTTATATAGCCTTGCCAAAATATGATGGTAGTGAACCAAAAAAACCAAGTAGCTTTTCATTCAGCGGATTTCGTCAGAATACTGACCAATGTGTCCTGAGAAATCTTTTACACCACATTTGATCAAAAGAAACTAGAAATCTAATTTAATCTCGAACCTTGGGTCTCATCCAAACAGAACCCGGGTGAAGAAGATCCAAGATAGCCGATGAGAATGATGAAAAATGAGGAGAAGGACATACCTGTTAGAACCGGGCATGTAGTGGAAGCCCCAAACAAGTGGTATTTTAAACAATTTCTATCAACAATAAAGGTAAAATTGTTGACTTCAGTGAAGAGCATACTAGTCAAATCTGGGGACCACGTGTAAAGTGTTTTAAGATCAATAAAAACTGTTAATATACCACGTTTAATCCAATTCTGTGCCTGACATCTTCTCGTCATTGGCAATCGCTGCTCGAAGAATATGAATTCGAATTACTCTGAATCATCCACACATGCTTCAATAAACTATAAGAACTCCGTTTGTCGAATTTCGGGTGCTATCACATAATTCTAATGAAACTTTGACGATCCAACGATCATTGCATCGCTTCGCAAGTGATGCCCGAGGGAGAGCTCAATCTATACTCCTTTGATCTATAACAAGTCTCTCTATGTCACTAGAGAGAGGATAGGAAAGAGAAGATCCATGCATAATGTTTGGCAATATCCTCTCCTCTTATATTTATAGTGTCATTTAATTACATAGAAATGCACACCCGACCCTCAAATAATCAACGCATTTTTAATTATATTTCATGACTACTAAACTGAGTCATTAATATTATTATCATTTACTTCTAATATATTAATATATATTACTCGATAATAATTGATTCATTGACTCAACTCATCGCTCCCATAAAAATTAATTGAACCATGAATAATTTAATATTTTTCAATTAATAATTTTCATGTATTTACTTATAACTAGTAAATACATTTAATAAATAATTTTAATGATAATTTTTCTAAACTTGAATAATATGAGTTTATTTGTTGCATTGGTGATCGTTTATCCTTGGAAAAATCCTGGACCCCAGTGGTTGGTCCCACCTTGTAGAAAAAAACCTATTAAAAAAAATAGGGAAGAATCTTGAATACCCTGTTGTGTGCGACCCTCTAGGCCCTTATCTTTACTGAAGCGAATAGTATTAATAGTCCAACAGTGATATCAAGCAACCCATCATGGCCCCTGAAGATATAAAGATTATCACAATAGTGAAAACTAACCTACAAACATGTACATTGTAATATAATCTATTTTTCTATAATATCTCATAAAGTAGGATGCACTCAAATTTCATCACCCTTTTCTTGATTAATTATTTGTTGATTTAACTAGATGGATTTACCCTAGAATCCCATGGCCATGGTCTTAGAATGGTATTTCCATCTATATCAACATGGCCTGAGATTTATTACCTCCATAACCCAAAATAGACAAATCATTTCTTGACCATTCAACCAATGACATGACGCCAATAACTCACCCAACACAAACTAACTCTCTAAGACTTCATTACCATGGTTTTCATCTTGCATCAAATTATGCAATCAAATAACATATATTGTTATTTATCTCATGTCAGGAGACCATTATACATGATTGTAGGTAGAAACATCCAATAAAACCCGAAACATGTGGTGTCCCTATTAGCGGGTCAGTCCTCACGATCTCACTACTAATGATCACCAAGTGAAAACATCGCGAGAATAATTCTCAATGCTTATGAGCCCCCATCACCTGATAGTCAAACATCTACTCTGTCTAATCAGTAAGATGTATCTAGACCACAGAACATATATTTACGATTAATTTCATAGTATCTTGAGGTTCTCATTATAGTCTGGGAACTGCTAAATCCTCTTGATATGAAAATTAACCTTTGGACATTACCATTTCAATAGTGAATTTAGAAAAGTTTTCACTAAAATGGTAGGACAAAATCATGTATAGCTAAATGTATACATGATATGGTAATCAAAATAACTGAATAGTTGGGTCTATGGAACCCACTATTTCAACACTCCCACTTGCACTAGATGCCACCTTCCTACCATACTTGTTAGCTACACACATGATGAAAATCATGTTTTTTTATGACAAACAGATTTAGTTACTAGGCCTTCTATGGTTCCTACGTGTGGAAATTCAGCTATTGTGGCCTTATCTCATTGAGTAAAACATTGAAAGATGGTATCCAAAGTAAATCCTTTTTTCCACTATCATAACCTGACATCTTAGCCAGTAAGAATATCATTATTTGCATTATAATAATAATTTTCTCACTATGAGTGATTCCCAGATCAGGAACAAATTGTTGAGTATCTGCTTCATAGCTACCTTAGAAGCTAAAACGTATTCTTTCTTTGTAGGTGTGGCTACCACTGGCTTATAAGAGCCTAACTCTCTCATCTTCCTTAGACTAACTACGATATTAGATCTCATTGATCATTTGAATAATATTTTTTATCCACTAAAAATAGTATCCCTTCTTCTCCACTTACGAGGTATATATCTTCTCTACTTTCTAAAGTATAATTAGATATTTTTGATGGTAACACCCCAAGATTTCATAGTACGTTATCTTTTTAAAGTAATTCAACAACTTGCGCTACACGCAACAATGAGTTCGAATGCACCACGACTTACCAAACTAGCCATTCAAAAAGTGGACATGAATAGTATTAACTGCATTTAAAATTTTATATATATCCTATATAATTTTAACATTCATATTTTGTGTTTCTTAGACATAATATAAGGAAAGATTCAATTTTTCAGATAAAAGAAGATTTTTGAAAAAAATGTCATTTCACCGATTATTTAATGGAGATTCCTTTTTAAAAAAAACATTTGACACTTTTATATATAGAATTTAGTGAAATTTAATTCTTATTTAGAATCAGGAAATAAAAATTTAGTTTGGAAAAATATTTGGTACTTTACAAATAACTTTTATATTTTGATGAATACTGAAAAATACTAAATTTAATTGAAAGCAACTTTTTTAATCGAAATAATTTAGAGTGTTAAATTTTTAATTTTAATGGTTTGGATGTATAATTAGATTATATTTGTAACATTTAATAAAATGTAGGTCATTGTAAGTAATTTGAAATTTAAATTCGATATAAACACATGTCAATCTTTTGATAGTTTTTACTTTTTTAAAACCTTCTTTTTGGTTTTGACAATGGGAATTAATTTTAAATTTATAAATGAAACTTAAATGTTTTTAATTTGGTAAAATAGACTTCATTTTTGAATTCAGAATATGAAAATAATCTTAGGGTGATTTTTTGGTATTTTTCTAAAAACATTCAATTTTTGATAAATAGATAAAAACACTGCGTTATTAGTTAAAACAGACTTTTCATTTAAATAATTATTTATTTTATTTAAATTTTTTAAGGTAAAAATACACACATAATACCTATATATGTTCAGTTTCATTCATTAGAGTCATTTTATAATAATTTCAGATATATAAAAAATTTATTGAACTTTTTACCATCTTTTACCCACCTCTTAAGAGCATTTGCAAATTTTCATAAAACATGAATTTACCACTTCTGTGAGTTGAATTTCAAAACTCAAAAAGACATGGTTAATATTAGTATGTAAAATTTAGTTTTATAAGATGAAAATAATTTTTGATGAATAATAACTTTTTACTTTTATTTACCGCGGTTATAAGTAAATAGGGTAATTAAGGGTAAAAATGATATCATAATTACCCTAATACTTGTCCTAATTCTATTGGATAAGTTTAATTCGTCTGAAAAAACCTTAGGAATAAAATATGATCCTTTTTGGTTCACCTGGATTAGATTATAACATTTATTATTATTTTATTTAATGAAGAGTTAAAAGAGATAAATTCAATGTTTAATAAATAACCATTTTTAATGTAGGGTTACACACAATATAAATTAGACTATAAATATTAATTAGAAATATAAAAATATTTCCTACATCATTTTATTTTATTTATAATTTTTAGACATTAAATAATTAAATTTATTTATGACACAATGATGATGTTGTAAATACCTTTTTAATGAAAGAATCAAATTAATGGTATTATAAATATTAAAATAAATATAATTTCAATTTTTTTAGGACATCCAAGAATTTTATAGTTGAATATGACTTTTTAGTGTTGTTAAATGTTTCTTTTTCTATGTATTCAAGTTGTTATGACATTCACAAAAACGAAATACCAAATAGTTAGAAAATTGACATAAATTATTTTTTAAAACAAATACTATATTATTGGTTGATATGACATTCTTAAAAATCAATGGTTCTACAAAAGGGATTAAATAATATTATATATGTCATTAATTAACCACTTGAGGTTCTCTTGGAAGTTTATAGTATGTTTATTAACCATATAGTGTAAGAATACAAGAAGACACCGTAAAAGTTAAACTACTTAATTAAAAGATAAATAAAAGAGATAAGGTTACAATGGTAACATAATATTGTCTAAAACCTATTGGATGAGAGAATTTACACCCAAAATCAACTTAGCCTCGAAATAAATCATTTTTGAGCCATTATAAACTTAAAATGATTTTATTATAAAATAATATTTCAAGCTTTTCCAAAAGTGACGCTCACCTCTCTTATAAAAGGACACTTCCCCTTCCATCAAAGTCACACCTACAATGTAACACCCCGAGATTTTATGAAAAATATTCTTTTTAATTTCATTAATGTCTTGTGTTATACGCTACACCAAAAGGAGCTTTCACAACACACATCTCTGACCTGGCTTGAATTACACGCAATCGCGACCTTCCATGATAGCGTGTGTTGTACGCAACACCAAGTTTTACTAAACAACGATATGCTTTTAAAATATTATTAAAACTAGCCGTTATGAATAGTAATAACCACTTTTTGAAATTTTGTAAATTTTATTTTTCAAAATGGACTTCATTTTTGGATTCGTAATATCAAAATTAGCTTAAGGTGAAATTTTGGTGATTTTCGGATAACTTTCATATTTGATGAATAGTGAAAATTACTAAATATTAATTAAAAAGAACTTTTTCAATCAAAATAATTAATAGTGATAAATTATTAATTTGAGTAGTTTTAAAGTATATTTAGAATATATTTTTACAATTCAATACAATGTTGGTCATTGGATGTAATTTCACATTTAAACCAGTTATAAACAAGTGTCAATCTTTTGATAGTTATTATCTCTTAAAAACACGCCTTTTGTTTAGACGACGGGAATTAATTTTTAAATTAATTAACGCAACTGATATGTTTTGAATTTGGTAAAATAGAAATCATTTTTGAGTTCATAATATCAAATATAGCTTAGGCCTAATTTTTGGTATTTTTCTGAAAACTTTCAATTTTTGATGAATAGTGAAACCACTAAGTGGTAGGTTAAAAACTGAATTTTGCATAAAACATAATTTTACCACTTCTATGAATGGAATTTTAAAAATCCGACAGACACGGTTAATATCAAGGACTAAAATCTGGTTCAATGAGATGAAAATAATTTTTGGTGAATAGTAACTTTTTACTTTTTTTTACCACGGTTAATAGTAAATAGGGTAACTAAGGGTAAATATGATATTACTATTACCCTAACACATGTCCTAATTCTATTGGATAAGTGTAATTCGACCAAAAACAACCTTATTAATATAATATGACCATTTAGGTCCACTTGGATTAGATTATGACATTTAATATTATTTTATTTAATGAATAGTTAAAATAGTTAAAATCAAAGTTTAATAATTAAAACATTTTTAATATGGGGTTATACATAAGATAAATTCAACTACAAATATTCATTAGAAAGATAAAAAGATTTCCTACATAATGATATTTTATTTATAATTTTTAGACATTAAAAAAATTAATTTATTTACAACACAACGATGATGCAGTAATTACCCTTTTAAGGAAATGTTAACATAATTGATGTTATAAATGCTCAAATAAATGTAATTTGAGACTTTTTATGAATTAAAATAATTTTCTAGGTTACTATGATATATTAGTGTTTATTTAATCAACTTTTTTAGAACATATAATTCTGTTATTACTTTCACAAAAATCATTTATCAAATAGTGTCAAAATTGACACAAAATAGTTTTTAAATCAAATATTATATTATTAATTGTTATTTTATTCCTAAAAATCTATGGTTCGGCCAAATGACTTAGATAAGGATATATATATTAATAATAAACAACTTGGGGTTCGTTTGGCATGTTATAGTAAGTGTATTAACCACATAGTGTAAGAAAACAAAAAGTCACGGTAAAAGTTAAATTATTTAACTTAGAGTTAAATCTAAATGATAAGGTTAAAATAGGAACCTAAACTTGTCTAAATTATATTGGATGAGAGGATTTCGACCCATCCCTACATTAGCCTCGAAATAAATCAATTTGGAGCTATTTAAAACCGAACTTGACTTTATAATAAAATAATATTTTTAGTTATTCCAAAGGTGCCCCTCTCCTCCCTTATAAAAGGGCACATCCTCCCTCTCTTCCTCACACAACTTTGAGCCTTGAAGCTCGGCCAACCCCTGCCAAAATCTCTTCTACACTTCCCTAGAAACATCCTAGAGGTTCTGGTCTTCCTCAAAGACCAATTTTAGTGCCCTAAGAGGAGGTCTCAAAGAGGCGCTTCAAAGAAGAGGTAATTACCGTTACCAATTCTTTCATCTTTATTTCTTCTTCCACTTCTTATTCTTAGGTTGTTTCATTATGAAGTAATAACATCAGTATCAATCATATACTTATATGTTATTATATGTATGAAACAACCCTATTTCACCATTTATCCATCCTACGGAAAACGAAATAACCGCGCCTGCGTACGTACGGAATACCGTCTCCACGCCCTGGCGTAATCTATTTTCCACCACCACCTTACATGGATGGGTATAATGGTGTAAATAATAACTATACATAGTTATTACAACATCATATTGATTCTGATATATTGTATAATCCACTCCAATTCAATTCAATATTTATGGAAATGATATCATCACTCGTGCGTACGTACGGACTACCGTCTCCACGACGCGATGAGATTCATTCTCCATGTTAACCATTTAAGAATGATTATAAAGTATATATAAGAAATAATAATGAAATATATGACATTATAAAGCTACTGTATTTATGTATATATATATATATGTATGTCATCTACTTACTTTCATTCAAGACAATAAGGAAAGGAAAACAGCGTTCATGCGTACGTACGGACTACCATCTCCATGAACGGTGTTTTTCATTTCATTTATCTATCTATTATATATATATATATATACTGAATATATATCATATATAAATCATATTTTATATTCTGGAAGTAAGTAAATCATGATATAAGTAATAATAATGTCAAGAACAACAAGTCAAAACACCTACGATAAATGAAACAATTTTACCCAAAACGCTCTTTAACATGGAATTTACACAAGAACGGGTAATATAAAGTCATAAGTGAACCATATATGATATCATAACAATGAATATGATTCTGTAATAAGTCAATGACATTATTTAAATAATTATACAGGAGGTTCGGACACTTACGAAGCAAATCGGACCTAAGGTAAGGGAAATATCACAATCTCATTTTTATCCGAGATTGTTTATACTTTGGCATTTTCTGGGGTGTATTTTATCATCCACATCCATGTTCCCTCAATATGTAATATTTTTTCTATCCACTTACAATAGTTTAAATCCAATATTACCCTTTGGTTAGTTTTTAGTAAAGAATATGAAAGGAATCTTTTGTCGTTTTTTCGTACGAGGTACTTTTTGACTTTTCCGACAAAAGTACGAAGAATGTTTTTTTAACTTATACAGCATGAATGGATTTCTAAAACATTATTTCCAAAAAGCTTCCTTTACAAGTATTAAAGTTTATTTTTAATCAACTTCTTTTAGTTTACAATTGTATGACATGTTAAGAAAGGAAAAGTGTTTTTGAAGTAGAAAGGATATTTTCCTCAAGAATGGAGTTCAAGTATTTTATCAAAATTATTTTCCATCTAAGATAATAAAAGGGTTCTGTTTTTATCCCTATTATTACATTGGTTTGATTATGTTGTGATGGAAATATTTTTATGAATTCCTTTATCTTATATGAATTGTTTTATGATGTCATGTTGTTTAACAATCCCATTTTTATTACATGGGTTACGCTATGATGTATGGTTTATGATTATGTGGCACACATAAGAAAGGATTCATTATAAGATGGGTGGGACCTATATCTCCCTCCAATGCATTGGGTAAATATTTCATATCTCATGAGATAGACATGGCTGGAATGGTAGGTTATACCGGTTCAGTGAAACAGGACTGAAACGAGGGTGACTCGATTCAGAAAGGGACTTTGTCCACTAAGATAGTCTTGGAAATGAGTCATGACTAACAAGAAATGATTCTTTATGATTGTGTGTGAATGCCACAAAGTTTCATGTTTTAAGTTATGCTTATTGGGATTTCATTTCACTACTATGATTTATCCCATGTTATGAAATTATTCTCTCTTTTGCAGGTTAAGATTTCCAAAAGTTATGTTCTTATGAATATGATGTGATTGATTTTTCTTTTGTTTACCCTTACTGAGCATTTGAGCTCATCCTTTTATGTTTTCTTTTCCCCAGGACATAAAGAAAGGTTTTAGGTAAAAAAAGGGAAGATCTTTATGGGAGATATTGAAGATCTTTCACCACGATTAGAAGATTACGTTCCGAGTTTCCAAAGACACTAAACTATTACGATCCTTGTGTGTGTGTTTTTGTTATGTACTATGCATTCCGCAAAAGTAATGTAATGTCCATGTACGTCAAGATTCGGGTCTCTACAGTTGTTATCAGAGGAAAGGTTTAGTCAACCTTTGGAAACTAGGATGCGAGAACTTTAGTAAGATCCCTAGAGATATTTCTAAGGTGTGTCTAGGGATGTCTCTAAGGTTAAGTATACGTATAGTTTATAGTACTATAATTACGCTAACGATCATAGAATTAAACCTAAGATGTTAGATATTGAAGGTACTCCCCCTTTATTAGGTTGTTTTCCCTAGCATGATTTTTTCCTCTCACACTATTCTTTTTGGGTTTTAGATGATGGCTGGAACCCGAAGGAACCGTTTTGATCAATGCAATGGACAATGCAATGATTGCCTCCTGAACAAACAAATGTTATGGGAGATGGAGTGCAAAATCTTATTGCTATCCTTACACAAGCTATGAATCATTCTGGACTTCCAAATGAGCAGAGAAAGGAACAGTATTCTATTGAGTCCTTCATGAGGCAACGTCCACCTTCTTTCAGTAGGACTTCCGATCCACTTGTTGCTGAACAATGGATCAGTACCACTGAAAAGATATTTTCAGTTCTTCAATGTTCTGAACATGATAAAGCCATCTTAGCAGTATATCGTTTGGAAGGTGAAGCTGATCAATGGTGGAATCTTATCAAGAATACGAGGCCAAGAGATGAAATTGAGTCCATGGAATGGGACGAGTTCAAGAACTTGTTTTTCAGTAAGTACTTCCCTCGTATTCTTCGAACAAAGATGGAAAAGGAGTTTCTTGAACTAAAGCAAATGGATGATTAATCTGTTGGTATATACGAAGCGAATTTTACAAGACTTGCAAGGTATGCATCTGGCATTATCATCCAACCTGAAAGTAAAGTTGATTGATTTTTTAGTGGCTTAAAACCAAGTCTTCGAAGGGAATTAGCTATAAGAGACTTCAGTAGCTATGAAGAAATTGTGTGTTGTGATATCAAGGTAGAAATGGAAGTTTGTGTTATATATCCATCTCATGGTTTTGACAAGAAAAGAAAGATGGAATTCAAGGAGAAATCTCAGAATAATGGTGAAAAGAAGATGAATGTTTCCTTATGCACAAAGTGTGGAAAGAAGCATGATGGAGATTGTCTTAAAGGGACTAGAAAATGTTTTAAGTGTGGAAAAGAAGGTCATCGAGCAGCTGAGTGTCGAAGTAATGGAAAAAGGGTTTCTAATGATGTGAATAAAGCAAACACTGTAGAGAACGCACCACCAACACTTCAATGCTTCAAGTGCAAGGAAATGGGGCCTTATGCTAATAAATGCCCTAATCCAAGGGTAAGTGATGATCAACATGAGCAACCACTAAATGCAAAGGACAAAGGGAAGTCACATGCGATCACTATTGGCGATGTTGAATATGAAAATGATGTGGTGGAATGATTAAGTGTTTATGTAATGGGATTCCAAGATAATATTGTATCATTGAGTATTGGAATATTTATGTATTGGTCTAATGTGGTATTCAAAGTAATTGAGATATTTTTGGAAATAAGATGATGTGCGCATAATGAAGGGAAAATGAGAAAACCAAATGTTTAACAGTATTCACGAGCTCATGATTGATATAAGGACTATGTGATATCATGGTTTGAGTATATAGAATTTTGAGGATTTTGGTATGTGGAAAGTGTTAACTTTTAACTGCATTCTTGTTTTCACTAAGGTATTCAAGAGAATACATGATTAAGGACTTTGAATGTTTGGAATGTGACCAACAAAACATATCTTATGATATATGGGGATCGACGATGGTGTTAAATCTCTGGTAATCATTTTCACTATGTTATGAGAGTGGACTGCAGTATTATGGATAAGCCTAAAGATTGGAATGGATTATGTTGGACATAAGTTAGTATTGTTTAAGGATAGAAGATTTTCGATATTATTAATGGGATGTTATAGTAATGTAGTTTTAGAAAAAGGACAACCTGCAGGACGGGCGACAGCCCATCGCGTCGGACAAGGATGTGGGAATCGAACCCACAACCGAAGTGCGACTGGCCTTTATCGCCTACCACTGGCCTACAGGAAGTCCCTGTTTAGTAGAAACTAGTTTTATTATATTAAGCAGTATGATATATGAATTATAAGTCCATTTTAGGAACCATATATGATTAATCTCACTATAGAATGACTTATGTATATTTAATAACTTTTGCTAACCTTTTGTTTGAGACAGATGGAATGACCCGTCATTCTATCACATGATCTGCTAACACTTCACGAATAACAAATTCAACTTCATTTATTTAAGAGATGAAGTGGAAATTGTTCAAGGCACGAACAACAGTGAGATTGTACCAAAATAAAGTAAGTATTTATTCTAATTCAAATTCTTCAACTTTAGGGAAATGATCTTGAAAACCAAAAATGTTGTCCTAGTGCTCTTATATCTGATTAATCAGATGGTACCTTAGATCGTCACAAATTTATGGATTTGTGATTGTTGGCTTTTCCGTAGCCATGTTCTCTACCACTCTCCATCAGAACATGATTGTTAGATTTTTCTTCCATATCCATATTTTCACCTATGTGGAAACCCAGTGATTGGTTTATTTGGGTAACCGTTACATTTCATACTTTCGTTTTTAAAGATTGGTTTTGGTATTCCTTTTTACGATGTGGGTTTCGATAAAAGAAACTTTCGAATAGTAAACCATTTATAACCCCGACGAATTTCGAGGGCGAAATTCATTTTAAGGGGGGTAGAATGTAACACCCCGAGATTTTATGAAAAATATTCTTTTTAATTTCATTAATGTCTTGTGTTATACGCTACACCAAAAGGAGCTTTGAAAACACACATCTATGACCTGGCTTGAATTACACGCAATCGCGACCTTCCACGATAGCGTGTGTTGTACGCGACACCAAGTTTCACTAAACAACGATATGCTATTAAAATATTATTAAAACTAGCCGTTATGAATAGTAATAACCACTTTTTGAAATTTTGAAAAATTTATTTTTCAAAATGGACTTCATTTTTGGATTCGGAATATCAAAATTAGCTTAGGGTTAAATTTTGGTGATTTTCGGATAACGTTCATATTTGATGAATAGTGAAAATTACTAAATATTAATTAAAAAGAACTTTTTCAGTCAAAATAATTAATAGTGATAAATTATTAATTTGAGTAGTTTTAAAGTATATTTAGAATATATTTTTACAATTCAATACAATGTTGGTCATTGGATGTAATTTCACATTTAAACCAGTTATAAACAAGTGTCAATCTTTTGATAGTTATTATCTCTTAAAAACACGCCTTTTGTTTAGACGACGGGAATTAATTTTTAAATTAATTAACGCAACTGATATGTTTTGAATTTGGTAAAATAGAAATCATTTTTGAGTTCATAATATCAAATATAGCTTAGGCCTAATTTTTGGTATTCTTCTGAAAACTTTCAATTTTTGATGAATAGTGAAACCACTAAGTGGTAGGTTAAAAACTGAATTTTGCATAAAACTTAATTTTACCGCTTCTGTGAATGGAATTTTGAAAATCCGACATACACGATTAATATCAAGGACTAAAATCTGGTTCAATGAGATGAAAATAATTTTTGGTGAATAGTAACTTTTTACTTTTTTTACCACGGTTAATAGTAAATAGGGTAACTAAGGGTAAATATGATATTACTATTACCCTAACACATGTCCTAATTCTATTGGATAAGTGTAATTCGGCCAAAAACAACCTTATGAATATAATATGACCATTTAGGTCCACTTGGATTAGATTATGACATTTAATATTATTTTATTTAATGAATATTTAAAATAGTTAAAATCAAAGTTTAATAATTAAAACATTTTTAATATGGGGTTATACATAAGATAAATTCGACTATAAATATTAATTAGAAAGATAAAAAGATTTCCTACATAATGATATTTTATTTATAATTTTTAGACATTAAATAAATTAATTTATTTATGACACAACGTTGATGCAGTAATTACCCTTTTAAGGAAAAGTTAACATAATTGATGTTATAAATGCTCAAATAAATGTAATTTGAGACTTTTTATGAATTCCACTAATTTTCTAGGTTACTATGATATATTAGTGTTGATTTAATCAACTTTGTTAGAACATATAATTCTGTTATGACTTTCAAAAAAATCATATATCAAATAGTGTCAAAATTGACACAAAATAGTTTTTAAATCAAATATTATATTATTAATTGTTATTTTATTCCTAAAAATCTAAGGTTCGGCCAAATGACTTAGATAAGGATATATATATTAATAATAAACAACTTGGGGTTCGTTTGGCTTGTTATAGTAAGTGTATTAACCATATAGTGTAAGAAAACAAAAAGTCACGGTAAAAGTTAAATTATTTAACTTAGAGTTAAATCTAAATGATAAGGTTAAAATAGGAACCTAAACTTGTCTAAATTCTATTGGATGAGAGGATTTAGACCCATCCCCACATTATCCTCGAAATAAATCAATTTGGAGCTATTTAAAACCGAAATTGACTTTATAATAAAATAATATTTTTAGTTATTCCAAAGGTGCCCCTCTCCTCCCTTATAAAAGGGCACCTCCTCCCTCTCTTCCTCACACAACTTTGAGACTTCAAGCTCGGCCAAACCCTGCCAAAATATCTTCTTCACTTCCATAGCAACATCCTAGAGGTTTTGGTCTTCCTCAAAGACCAATTTTAGTACCCTAAGAGGAGGTCTCAAAGAGGCGCTTCAAAGAAGAGGTAATTACCGTTACCAATTCTTTCATCTTTATTTCTTCTTCCACTTCTTCTTCTTAGGTTGTTTCATTATGAAGTAATAACATCAGTATCACTCATATACTGATATTTTATTATAATTATGAAACAACCCTATTTCACCATCTATCCATCCTACGGAAAAAGAAATCACCGCGCGTGCGTACGTACGGAATACCGTCTCCACGCCGTGGCGTAATCTATTTTCCACCACCACCTTACATGGATGGGTATAATGTTGTAAAGAATAACTATACATAGTTATTAAAACATCATATTGATTCTGATATATTGTATAATCCACTCCAATTCAATTCAATATTTATGGAAATGATATCATCGCTCGTGCGTACGTACGGACTACCGTCTCCACGACGCGATGAGATTCATTTTCCATGTTAACCATTTAAGAATGCTTATAAAGTATATATAAGAAATAATAATGAAATATATGACATTATAAATCTACTGGATTTATGTATATATATATATATATGTATGTCATCTACTTACATCCATTCAAGACAATAAGGAAAGGAAAACAGCGTTCATGCGTACGTACGGACTACCATCTCCATGAAGGGTGTTATTCATTTCATTTATCTATCTATTATATATATATATATATACTGAATATATATCATATATAAATCATATTTTATATTCTGGAAGTATGTAAATCATGATATAAGTAATAATAATATCAAGAACAACAAGTCAAAACACCTACGATAAATGAAACAATTTTACCCAAAACGCTCTTTAACATGGAATTTACACAAGAACGGGTAATATAAAGTCATAAGTGAACCATATATGATATCATAACAATGAATATGATTCTTTAATAAGTCAATGACATTATTTAAATAATTATACAGGAGGTTCGGACACTTACGAAGCAAATTGGACCTAAGGTAAGGGAAATATCACAATCTCATTTTTATCCGAGATTGTTTATACTTTGGCATTTACTGGGGTGTATTTTATCATCCACATCCATGTTCCCTCAATATGTAATATTGTTTCCATCCACTTACAATAGTTTAAATCCAATTTTACCCTTTGGTGAGTTTTTAGTAAAGAATATGAAAGGAATCTTTTGTCATTTTTTCGTACGAGGTACTTTTTGACTTTTCCGACAAAAGTACGAAGAATGTTTTTTTAACTTATACGGCATGAATGGATTTCTAAAACATTATTTCCAAAAATATTCCTTTACAAGTATTCAAGTTTATTTTTAATCAACTTCTTTTAGTTTAAAATTGTATGACATGTTAAGAAAGGAAAAGTGTTTTTGAAGTAGAAAGGATATTTTCCTCAAGAATGGAGTTCAAGTATTTTATCAAAATTATTTTCCATCGAAGATAATAAAAGGGTTCTGTTTTTATCCCTATCATTACATTGGTTTGATTATGTTGTGATGGAAATATTTTTATGAATTCCTTTATCTTATATGAATTGTTTTATGATGTCATGTTGTTTAACAATCCCATTTTTATTACATGGGTTACGCTATGATGTATGGTTTATGATTATGTGGAACACATAAGAAAGGATTCATTATAAGATGGGTGGGACCTATATCTCCCTCCAATGCATTGGGTAAAGATTTCATATCTCATGAGATAGACATGGCTGGAATGGTAGGTTATACCGGTTCAGTGAAACAGGACTGAAACGAGGGTGACTCGATTCAGAAAGGGACTTTGTCCACTAAGATAGTCTTGGCAATGAGTCAAGACTAACAAAAAATGATTCTCTATGATTATGTGTGTATGCCAGAAAGTTTCATGTTTTAGGTTATGCTTATTGGGATTTCATTTCACTACTATGATTTATCCCATGTTATGAAATTATTCTCTCTTTTGCAGGTTAAGATTTCCAAAATTTATGTTCTTATGAATATGATGTGATTGATTTTTCTTTTGTTTACCATTACTGAGCATTTGAGCTCACCCTTTTATGTTTTCTTTTCCCCAGGACATAAAGAAAGGTTTTAGGTAAAAAAAGGGAAGATCTTTATGGGAGATATTGAAGATCGTTCACCATGATTTAAAGATTACGTTCCGAGTTTCCAAAGACACTAAACTATTACGATCCTTGTGTGTGTGTTTTTGTTATGTACTAAGTATTCCGCAAAAGTAATGTAATGTCCATGTACGTCAAGCTTCGGGTCTCTACATACAAAGCCATTTGGATCTTATAAACCCTTCCAAAATATCCTCCCAACTTCCCATAAATAATCCTAGTGTCCTTACTTTGATCATAAATCCAACCTAAGGATCCATTTTGATCAACTCAAAAGGAGACACTCGAACAAGAGGTAATAATTTCAACAACCTCTTTCTTGTTCTTTTCTTCTTACCTTTTCTCATTATTTGTATTTTCTATAAAAAAATAATAACTCTAGTACCTTCTACATATTTTGATGTTATTATAAATTTGGTTCAACCATATTAGTTATTCTATCAATCCTATGAATGACAAAGTCACCATACGTGCGTGTGTACGGCTTACCATCTCCACATCGTGGTGTCGTTTGTTATTCAAACACTTAATTATTTGGATGGGTATAATAATGAGCATAACTGATTTAAATAATAAATTTAACATTTTAATTATTCTGAATAAATGATATACCATCCAATTACATACAATTTCATCATTAATATAATGATATTGTCGCTTGTGCGTACGTACAAGTTACCATCTCCACGACGCGATGAGATTATTTCCCACATTCACCACTCAATGATGATAATAAAAATATATATTATTCATAAATATGTAATATATGAAATAATAATGATAATTGATATATATATATACACTTACATATAACTTCTTCACTTACTTTCTTTCAATATGATATGAAAACAGAAACGGTGTTTATGCGTACGTACGGCCTACCGTCTCCCTAAATGGTGCCTTAAATTTCATATATATATCAATTATAAATATTTATATTCTAAATATATATGATATATAAATACAGGTTTATATTCTGGAAGTATTTAAATTGTGATCTAGATGATATGATCAACAATAACAAGTTAAAAAAGTTCGATAATGAAAGAGATTATTGCCCAAAATGATAATTTAACACGGAAATAATTATTAACTAGGTCGTATAAAGTCATAAATGAATCATATATGATATAATAAATATTAATATGATTCTGGTATAATTTGATAACATACTATGGCCTTTATACATGAGGTTAAACGTACCCTCGACCAAAGGAAACTGCAAGGTATGGGTTAATTTCACAATCTCATTATTATCTGAGGTTGTTTTTATGTAAGTATGTACTAGAAAATATTTATTATCCATGTCCATGTTTAATAAAATAGTTATGAAAGGGGTTATTTTTAAGGTACTTTTTACTAAAACATTATTTTAAATTTTTTAAATATTTATTCTTTTAAACCATTCTCATTAATGTCCATGTTTTCAAAATGGTTTTAAGGATTTATTTATATGGACTTGATTGTTTTTAAATGTCAATTACATTAAAAAAATTCCAAGTGTTATGGGACACATTGATTCAATACTATATTCTAAATGGATTCCTTTATATATTATGTGACTTCTCAATTATGTCATGAAAAAGGGATATTTCTCTCAATGATTTTTACTAATCATTTTCAACTATGTCCACATCCTTTACCGGATATTATTCTTGATCGTAGTTGATTTATTATGATACAAATAATCCATATAGTATTGAAGGTTTTGTGATATTTTTGACTATGGATGTGTTATTTTTATACCATTCATTGTTTATGTATAATTTATTGACATTTTTTATTCTATTTTTAATATTAATGTTTATGTTATGTTTCAACATTTTGATATGAGGAATGTGTTGGACTTAGTAAGTGATAGGTGGAGCCCGCTATAGCTCCTGTGTGAATCAGTAGGTCTCATTAGACAGTTATATGTGGAATTTTCCAAGGCCTTTCCTAATTTAATATATGGTTTTGGCTAAGGCCTAAATTTTTTTAGACATCCTGGTCGAGGCCTTGATAAGATGTTTTAGAATTTCTGACATTATAATTCCCCTCATTATGAAAATATCATTGATGGTTTATGTTGTTATTCGACTAGTATAATACCCATGACTATGTTTTATTATGGAATTATTTACTCATCACATATTCCTTCCATAAAGTTTTCATGGTTATTATTTGTAAAGGCAAGTGTTTTAAATTATTCACCATGCCTAATGTTTATGTTACCTTCCGCTGTATTGCTTACCCTTACTAAGCATTTGAGCTCACCCCTTTCTTATGTTTTATTTTCCTAGGATTCCATGAAGTGTATTGTGATTCATAAAAATGGTTAAGCTAGGGGATTAATTGTATTATCAATGGATCATTTATTTTGAATTTTATTTTCTAAGGGTTAATGTAACATTCATGTTTATAATCTATTTTCCATTACTTCTAAACTGATTGGTCCTTTGGGACTTGGTTCCTTGTAATAATGCCAATGTTATGTAATAATGCACCGACTCTGGGTAACTAGGTTCGGGGCGTTATAGTTGGTATCAGAGGAATTTTAGCAACAACCTCAGAAATAGATTTAGATAAACTATGATTAGGGAAGATTGCCCTAAGACAGATTTTGAAGATTAGTATAGAGGAACTTCCAAGAATTTAGGTAATGTAGAGATTATGTGTATTTTTTTGAGAAATACATCCCTGTCTAGATACGATCAGGTAGAGGAGGCTCTAGCATAGATCTACCTAGGAGTGAAAACTCTGATAAGGAGTTTTAGGCTTTACCCAGAGTATCCTGGTACACAATAGTGGATCTTGATACACTCATGGTTACGAAACTCCTGGGGGATATGCTTAGGATAATTTACATTTTCATTATAAGACATTATAAATGATTTAGGAGTAAATACTTCCCCAAAGAATACATTTCATGATTATAGATTATATGAATAATATTTTCAATTTAAGATAGGTATTTCACAAGTTTGGAATTATGAATTGTGATTCATAATCTAACCTAGTGTATGCCATTGTTTATAAATGGCCCCTAGTAGAAGGAATGACAATTCTAGTAATATGCATGATTTAAAGATTAAGAAAGATCATATCTTTCACGGTATTAAGACAAAATTTAAAAGGGAGATAGTCTCCCACGTATTCTCATCACATGAAGAAACAGTATCATGTGTTAATAATATAATTAAAGAATTCTCTGAGTCCTATGGATTTGACGAGAAGCAAGAGATGAAAATGATGGAAGAGAGAAATATCGATAAAGGGAATATTGGAAAGAAATATTTTCAAATATGTGATAAATATGGAAAGAATAACCTTGGTAAATTCTTGAAGGGGATGAGAGTTTGTTAAAAGTGTGTAGAAAAATACACCCAAGTACGTGATTTTAAGGTTAAGAAAAAGGGTTCAAATGAATAATGCTTCATCTGCAAGGAGTTGGGACACTACGGGAATCAATGTAAAAATCATCGCAGTATACCCCAAATGCTTCTATTAGATAATAATCAAGTTATTATACAATCGAAGATGAAAATTAATGATTAGAGTTCTTATGTTTTTATTAAATTATTGTGTCATTTCAGTATTGTATTAATGATGTACATGTTATAATAATTATAAATTATATAAGGATTGTACTGCTGTATTGTTTCATTAAGGATTTGAGATGGTGTGATACCAAGGAAAGTGAATCAATAACAGGTTAAATTTTTTGGAAGCTATATGGTTGAGAGATAGATAAACTATAATATGGTTTTGATACTGAGGTGGTGATTTTGGAATAATATATGATTGATTTGGATAAATTATATTTGATATTCTTGACTACATTGAAATTGATTAATGATTTGTATATTCTATCATTGTTGGAGCTTACAACATTTTTGGATAGAAGGAGTATATCCAATATTATATAAGTAATATGGGAGAATTAATGTAATCAATATGTTTTTATGGTAATTTAGGGGTTTATAATGTTTTCAAAGAATACATGATGAAGGTATTCACATATTATTATGTGGAAAAAAGGATCTTCACTTATTTTACCTTCCTTATAAATTTTGGACTGTGAATTTGGATAGAAGTATTTTGGATAAGTCTAAAGGTTGGAATCGATTAAGTTTGACATTGGATACCATTATTAAGGTTAAATCATTTCTTGAGAATATTTTTGGATTTTCATAAAAAAATATAACCTGGAGGTCGGGAGACAACCCGTCACGTCTGGCAAGGACGCGAGACTTGAACCCATAACTGAAGGGAAACAAGGGTTCATCACCTACCACTGGCCTACGTGATATCTTAGTTCGTATAATGTACGTTTTTTAAACATAGTCTGACTAATGAATTATAAATTAATTGTTTTTTGAGCCCTATACGATTAGGATAAATAGAATATTTTTGAATTCTATTATCTTTTGGAGTGAAAGATGAGTTTGTAGTAGGAATTAGTTAAAGAATGAAACTCTACTTGTCAAGTATATATTTTTCACATATTATATAGATAAATTAATCCTTAAACATCAGGGAAGAGCCCTTAAAACCAAAAATATGTTCTCCTAATACCTTATGTTTTGTTGAACTGATGATATTTTAAATCATCATAGATCAATGGTTTTGAGGCCCTCAATTGTACACTTGTCCATGATTGATGAACTCAATCACTCCTTAAAAATATTTACATTTTTCCTCAAATTAGGTGACTCTAATTTCCACCAATGTTCTCCAAATCGAGATCATAATTTGGTGGTGACTTTTTCATTTCCCTCTTATTAAGACAAAATTTTGTCGAACCAATTTCCAATGTGGGTTTTCTACAAAAGTAATTTTCTTTTTATAACCGTTTATTTTTGAAAAACAATTTCAAATTGCAAGGACGAAGTGTTTTGAAGGAGGGGAAAATGTAACACCCCAATATTTCATAGTTTTTTATCTCTTCAAAGTAATTCAATAACACCCGCTACATGCAACAACGAGTTCGAGCGCACCACGACTTACCAAACTTGCCATTCAAAAAGTGGTTATGAATAGTATTAACTATATTTAGAATTTAATATATATCCTATATAATTTTAAAATTCATATTTTGTGTTTCTTAGACATAATATAAGGAAAAATTGATTTTTTTAGATAAAAGAAGTATTTTTCAAAAAAATGCATTTTTACCACATATTTAATAGAGAATAATGTTTCTTTAAAATATTTGACACTTTTATATATTCAATTTAATGAAATTAAATTCTTCTTTAGAATAAGGAAATAAATATTTAGTTTGGATAAATTTTTGGTACTTTTCTGATAACTTTCATATTTTGATGAATACTGGAAAATAATAAATTATAATTGAAAAGAACTTTTTTAATCAAAATTATTTAGTGTAAAATTATAAATTTGAATGGTTTGGAAGTATAATTACATTATATTTTTACATTTTAAAATAATTTAGTTAATTATAAGTAATTTCACATTTAAATTTGATATAAACACATGATAATGTTTTGATAGTTTTTACTTTTTAAAAACTAGTTTTTTGGTTTTTGACAATGGGAATTAATTTTAAATTCATAAATGATACTAATATGTTTGGAATTTGGTAAAATAGACTTCATTTTTTATTCAGAATATAAATATTATCTTAGGGTTAATTTTTGGAATTTTTCTGAAAAAATTCAATTTTTAATGAATAGTGAAAAACAATGTGTTATTAGTTAAAGATGACTTTTTTATTTAAATAATTATTTATTTTACTTATATTTATTTTAGGTAAAATAGATGCATAATACCTATATAAGTTAAATGTAATTAATTGGAGTCATTTTATAGTAAGTTTATATATATCAAAATTTTATTGAACTTTTTACTCTCTTTTACCCACATCCTAAGTGCATTTGCAAATTTGCATAAAACATAATTTTACCAATTCTGTGAGTTTAATTTCAAAAATATGAAAAACATGGTTAATATTAATAAGAAAAATTTGGTTCAATAGGATGAAAATAATTTTTGGTGAATATTCACTTTTGACTTTTATTTACCATGATTAGAAGTAAATAGGGTAATTAATGTTAAAAATGTTATCATAATTACCCTAACACATGTAATAATTCTATTTGATAAGTGTAATTCGAGAAAAAAACTCTTAGAAAAAAAATATGATCCTCTTTGGTCCACATGGATTAGATTAAGACATTTATTATTATTTTATTTAAAGAAAAGTTAAAAGAGTTAAATTCAAAGGAGGATTTAATCATCGCCTGGTCCAGTGCTCCTCGGGTGTTCAATGGTTGTGGTTTTTTCATCCTATGATGGTCGTTTGATTTCATCATGAATCGTGATCCGCCTTCGGCCTCCATTTGGGTATGTTTTCCTGATTTTCCTCTACCCTTTCAGAATCCTGTTATCGTTTGTATGCTCGGTAACTTGGTTGGACGCTACCTATGTTATGATATTCGAACCGTTGCGGTTTGTCACCCCATCCTGCCCCGCGCTTGTATTGAGGTTGACATTTCAAAACCTCCAACCGAGTGGTTGTGGATTTTGGTTGGAGAAGAGTTGAGGTGGAAGCAAAGTGTGGTGTTTGAGTCTTGGCCCGAGTTCTGTTTAGGATGCAGCAAGCTTGGCCATATAGCCTCAGGATGTCGTTGTATGAACCGGTATAGGTCATCGGAGGAGTTTGTGGTTCCGGTGGTGGAACATCAATCACGGGATAGAGCAGTTTTGGGGGAGCACGAGGTGACACACGGTGAGGTTCCAGGGGAGAAGCCTCTGCGCTCTTTGACCCCTGGAGTGATGTTGGCTCCCAAGACAGCCCCAAAAAATTCTCATTTAAACCCTACAGTTCGTGAGGTTTTTAGCTGCCTGAAAAAGGGTTTGGGTGTTCCCTGTTCTTCAGTTGTTCTCTCTAAAGAGGTTATTGGCACCAACATGAGTGAAGGTATAGTTGCAGAAGAGGTTAGACAATTAGAGAAAGAGGTGCACCTGGACATTGGCCAGGATGTTAAAAAGGATATGCATGTGGTTTTAAACAATGCAGTGAGGGTGAATGGGGAAGCTGGCGTGGAGATAGATGTGGGTGATCATCCATTTAGTCTGGCCTCAGGAGATCAGTATTTTCAATTCATGGGACGTGGCTTCGATCAATCATGTGGATCGGATTTCCCAGCACAGGCCTTGTAGATCAAACCTTCCTATTCTGATAAGGTTAAATCTGGAGGGAGATTTTACAATTCTCATAACAGGTTTGCGGTGCTGGGTGAAGTTGAGGTACATGATATTTTCAGAGATACCGGTAAGGAAAAGGAGGCTAGACAAGTGGCTTCGGAGTCAGCTCTGGACTCCCCTACTGAACCAAAGGAAGTGGGCATCGAAGAGGATTTTTTTAGAACCTCTTCAAGGAAGGGGAAAAATTTCACAGTGGATGCTAGAGGTTTTCTCAAACATTCCAGGAGGCCGCGACAACAGAAAGACTACTCAAATTTACCAAGTCCCCCTATGACCAGATCCTCTATTAAATCCAACCTTCTCTCAAAGGTGGGTGAAGGCATTGGCAAGAAGGTGGGGGTTACCTTGAAGGGGGCTAGAGCTCAGGTCAGGGCAGATCCAGAGTTGGCTACTTCTTGTGGTGCTGACCCCCTACCTTCGTAAGAGGTAACATCCCCACAACGGGAGGCGGAAGAGAAGACTAAGGACCAGCAAGAGGAAGGGATTCTAAACACCGAGGAAGTGAGTTAGGCAGAGGCAGAACATTCTCTAGGGAAGCAGTGTGAGGTGGGCTTCCATGCAGTCCCGCAACATCAGATAGCATCGGTGCTGCATCACATGGACCCTCTTTTGCAATTGGATGAAGAGATGGTGGAGCAAGTGATTGCTATCAACGAACCGAAGGAAGTGATCAAACAAATGCTGGGAATATCCCTTTGTTTGGAAACTTCAAAGGGGAAAGGTAAATGGATTGATAGGCAGAACCATATTTTAAAGAGAGGCTTCAACACGGGAAAGATAAACATGGAGGAATTTATGCAATCCTGGGACATCTTGGCTAAACATTATGAAGACATCTTGAAGGACGATCTAGAGTCCCAGGTAAATTCCATTCCTTGGATACTGTTTAGGGAAATTTATTCCAATCATCTCAAGCTTTTCTTCAACAAAAATGTAGTATCTTTTGGTGGTTAAACTGTTTGATGTTAGGGTTGTCACTTTACCCCTTAAAAGGTTTTTGATAAATAAAAATGACAATTATGATAAATTACTAGACCATTTTTAATATAGAGTTAAACACAATTTAAATTTGACTATAAATATTAATTATAAGGATAAATAGATTTCCTACATCATGGTATTTTATTACTAATTTTTGGGCATTAAATAATTAAATTTATTTATGACACAATGATGATGCAGTAATTACCTTATTAATGAATGAATCAAATAAATGGTATTATAAATACTAAAATAAATATAATTTCAAATTTTTTATGACATATAAGAATTTTATAAGTGAATCTTACTTCTTAGGATTGATCAATGTTTCTTGTTTGAAGTAATCATGTTTTGATGACTTTCACAAAAACCAAAAACCAAATAGTGTCAAATTGACATAAATTAATTTTTTTAAAAAATACAATATTATTGGTTGATATAAAATTCGTAAAAATATAATGTTCAGAAAAAGGGCTTAAAAAATATTATATATGTCATTAATGAACCAATTTAGGTTCTCTTGGAAGTTTAGAGTTTGTTTATTAACCATATAGTGTAAGAATACAAGAAGACACGGTAAAAGATAAACTATTTAACTAAAAGTTAAATCTAAAATATAAGGCTAAAATGATAACCTAATCTTTTCGAAAACAAATTTTTTGATAGTATTACGACCAATAACCACCTTATCCTAGAAATAAATTATTTCAGAGCCATTTGAAACTGAAAATTATTTTATTATAAAATAATATTTCAAGCTTTTCCTAAAGTGACCCTCACACCTCTTATAAAGGGCATTTCCCCTTCTCTCAAAGTCAAACCTCCAAATCCATTTGTATCGGCCAAACCATGCCCAAATATCCTCCCAACTTCCCTCAAATCAACTTATATTCCTTTATTTGCTCATAAATCCCACCTAAGGATCCCTTTTTGGTCTACTCAAAAGGAAACACCTGAAGATGAGGTAATAATTTCACCACCCTCTTTCAAATTATTTTCTTCTTACACTTCATCATTCTTTGTTGTTTACATACCAAAATGAAAACTCAAGTACCTTCTACATACTTTGATGTTATTATAAATATGGTACAACCATATTCGTTATTCTATCCATCTTATAAATGAAAAAGTCATCATACGTGTGTATGTACTGCTTACCGTCTCCACGTCGTGGTGTCGTTTATTATTCAACCACATCATTAATTGGATGGGTATAATAATGAATATAACTGATGTAAATAATAAATATAACATGATAATAATTCTGTATATATGATATACCATCCAATTACATAATATTCTACCATCAATGTAATGATATAGTCACTTGTGAGTACGTATGGATTACCGTCTCCATGACGTGATTAGATTCATCCCCACGTTCACCACTCAACGATGATTATAAAAATATATATTATTAATAAGTATGTAATATATGAAATAATAATGCTACTGAAGATATATATATGTGTGTGTGTGTGTGTGTGTGTGTGTGTTCTTACATATATCTTCTTCACTTACTCCCGTTCAATATGATATGAAAACAGAAACAACTTTTATTCGTATGTACGACCTACCGACTCCATAAACGGTGCCTTCTATTTCATATATCTATCTATTATAAATATTCTTATTATAAATATATATGATATATAAATCAATGCTTATATTCTGGAAGTATTTAAATCATGATCTAAATGATATGATCAAGAATAACAAGTTAAAACTCGTACGACAAAGAAAGAGATTATTACCCAAAATGTTAATTTAACATGGAAATAATTATTAAATGGGTAGTATAAACTCATAAATGAATCTTGATTAATATAATAATTTTGAATATGCTTTTTGTATAATTTAATAATATACTTTGGTAATTATATAGAAGGTTAAACGTACCCTCGATTAAAGGAAAGTCCAAGGTAAGGGTTAATTTTTCAATCTCATTATTATTCGACGGTGTTTTATGTATCTACTCGGACATATTTATTATCCATGTCCATGTTTCATAAAATTGTTTTCAAAGGGATTATTTTCGGTGGAATTTTTACAAACACATTATTTTAAATGATTTAAATATTTATTGTTCTAAACCATTCTCATTAATCTCCATGTTTTCAAAATGGTTTTAATGATTTATTTATATAAACATGAATGTTTCAAAATGATAATTACTTTAAAAAGTTTCAAATTTGTATGGGACACTTTGATTAAAAACTATATTTTAAATGAATTCATTTATATATTATGTGACTTTAAAATGATTTCATGAAAAATGGATATTTATCTCAAAGATCTTTACAGATAATTTTCAACTATGTCAACATCCTTTACGAGATATTATTCTTGATCAAGGTTGATTTATTATGATACAAATCGTCAATATTGTATTGAAGGGTTTTTGATATGTTTGACTATGGATGTTTAATTTTTATACCATTCATGGTTTATGGATAAAGTATTGACATTTAGTATGCTATTTTTAATATGAATGTTTATGTTATGCTTCAGCCCTTTAATATGAGGAATGAATTGGACTTAGTAAGTGACTGGTGGAGCCCTCTAAATCTCCTTGATTCATCATTAGGTCTCATGAGACAATTAGACATGGAATTGGCTGACGCCTTTCCCAATTTGATATATGGTTTTGGCTGTGGCCTAAATCATTTTTAGACATCTTGGCTGAGGCCTTATCAAGATGTTTCAGAATGTTCGGAATTATAAATTGCCTAATTATGAAAATATTATTCATGTTTCATGTGTTTATTAGACTAGTAGAATACCAATGACTATGTTTTATTATGGAACTATTTACTCATCTCATATATCTACCAAAAAGTGTTTATATTTATTATTTGTAAATGCATGTGTTTTAAATTATTCACCATGACTAATGATTATGTTTCCTTCCGTAGTATTTCTTACCCTTACTGAGAATTTGAGCTCACCACTTTCTTATGTTTTATCTTCCCAGGATTCCACGAAGTGTGTTATGATTGATAATAAGGGTTAAGATAAGGGATTAATGGAGTTATCAAAGGGTCATTTTTGTTTTGTTTTGTTTTTTAAGGTGTATTGTAATGTTCATGTATGTAATCTATTTTTCGAGACTTCTAAACTGATCGGTACTTTGGGACATGATTCCTTGTAATCATGAAAATGTTCTATAATAATGCATCGACTCTAGGATTCTAGGGTCGGGGCGTTACACTGATTTAATCCTTTTCAGTGCCCCTGGATATAACTGATATTTTTGAACTATAAAATATATATTTGAAATATCAATTCTCATACATATCAGGGCATACGTAACTGATCCATCACTTCGATGTATGGATTTTAATCATCGCGTTTATCTCTTCCAATGTCACGAACATGTCAACCTGAAGAGATTATTCCATGTGACATAAGAAATCATTCATCCCTTGAATTGTTCCGACTTGTATTTTTCAAAATAATGTCATGATATGTATGATTAACTAGGACTAAGAAACCTATATATCTACCTCAGTAGATCCTATTCCCTAGAACATAGGTTGCTACATTATGTCAAACACTTGAGAATATAATTCATCTTGGTCTTACCTAATTGTGAGACCAATTTCTATTTTCAATATGTTGTCAAACATACTTCTTCTTGGAAAAAATTGGTGCTCCCGCTATCCTCTGGTAGACACATGGAAAACATTTGTTTCAAATGAATATTATATGATCTTTCTACTTACTTCAATCCAAAACCAAATTTCAATAACATGTAACCTTTATTAGAATTCAATGATGTGACCATCCATTTCTTGTTGTGTCATATAGACACCATCCATGATTGGGGGTTACGATATCCAAAGCTAAATAAATTTATCATAGATAATAGCTATGATAAGTAAAATTCTAACGGATTTAGGCATAATGACTTGGTTAAACCAATAGATCCTTACTGGTACTACAGTTGTACCATCCTTATATCAACTCACTTTAATACCCACCGTAGTATTCAAAATAATAAACCCCTTTTCACTTTTATACGAGGAATCCATTAATTGAATTTTAGTTGGTTTGGTCAATTTTAGCTAATTTCCATATACTTCTTACTTATAGGAAATATTATTCATATTTAATAAAATATCATTGTCCTTGGTGAAAATAAAAACCATCACTATGTTTTTATCCTTCCTACATTGTATATGTCTCTAGAACGTACATTTTTCACCATGCACTCGTGGAACTAGTTCCTATGAAAACTATTTGTGCATCTTGAACATTGACTAAACACAAGTCAACATAGCTCCCACTATCTATAACAGGGATATTCACCCTTATATAGAAGTGTAGTCATAGTTCCTATGACAACTATTTGTGCATCTTGAACATTGACTAAACACAAGTCAACAAAGCTCCCACTATCTATAACAGGGATATTCACCCTTATGACATAATGTATTTACATCATACAATGACTCGTATGAAATCCATTTTTCATTATGGTTGGAATATGGTTGTGTGATTTCATCCTTATTTGCCAATTATTTCATGAAATATATTCTATGTTTCTCCAAGTTGCAACATTGAAACTACTTACATCAAAATTTTGATGTATAACATATGTGTTTAGGAATTTATCCATGAAACATGTTTGATGATTATTGTTGATACATATGAATTCTTAATCAATCCTCCTCACTAAATTCAGTATCGTGATGTCGATAAGGTAATGTATGTTTAGGAATTACTCCACGATACATTATCATGATTGATGAATGCTTGGTCGAGAAATTCTTTGGTATCCCAACCTGAAGCAACTCAAATCTTCTGACCATGAATATACTTCACGTTATTATTCTTTAATAACTTAATGAAATCTTATGTTGTATACATACCTCATGTTTATACTCGGAATAGTTCATGCTTACTTACTGCACTATTTCCAAAATCATTATGACATACCTTTATTTCTAAAGGTTTCTTTGTCCAAACTAAAGACCTAGATAATACAAAAAGTATTTAGGATTGTCAAGCCAAAATACCATACTTGGAATATTCATGACGTCCCCTTATAGTATTACATGATAAAGAATTATCTTGTCGCAATTGGGTATAAGTCTTACATTTTTATTCATCACTAATTGCCTATGATTTATGTATTACTAAACTAGTGATTGAGTTCACTAAAAACAAAATTCATTCTAGAACCTGAAATAATATCTCTTTTCATACAAGAAAACATGAGATTAATTTTTGTGGTTATACTCAAAAATAGTTCAACATAAATTTTTCACTCAGTAATTGAGAGGTCGTGTACTTCTCACCACTAGCCTAGGTATCACCCTTTCACAGCCACTTGGAGAATGCACTCGACTTCTAGTAATATTTTTACACTTATGTGGTAAATGTATTCAAATACACATATGTAAAAAGATTATAGTATTATATACCCAAATATTAAAAAGGAAACATTACATTGATGAATACGCATGATGTTGGCGTGGAAAATTAGTTCTTTAAATCAGTTTATTACTTTTAAACTTCAATTGTTTTGTTTTATAATATGCAATGAAAATAACCTTTGTTAAAACATCATTAATTAAAAGACTTCATGAATGTGACATTGGCATTAAATTCCTTTGACATTTCCACATTGTCATTAAATTTATTTTCTATAAGAATTAAAACATAACTGTCTTTTATTCTTATTCATTTGGTGAACCTTACCTAAATTGGTAATGGATCGTTTAATCGATAGTTGTTTGTTTTGTAAAGAAACTTGATTAATGGGGTGAAAATTATATGATAAAGGGATCCATTTAAAGATCAAGATTGATCTTTTAGTTTACACATTCAAGTGTAACCATCGCCTTATTCATATTATTTATCTTCTTTCTCCAAGAAAACATCTTGGAGATGAGACTTCATGTTATATCATCCATGTCCTAGTGTAGCGACTGCAACTGACACCAGGCGTTGATAGAAGCATAATGATATAACTATCATATTATTTGTACAGTAGTCTCTTGTAAGAAATTTTCACCCTCACTTCATGAGGTTGTTTAATAGTGTTGGGAACACTGGCACCTTGAGTTTCTTAATCATAATACTATGCGCAAATGCATGTACTATTCATGGATACTTGTTTCAGTGTGGAAATTTACTTCGTCCAATATAATATCATAGTTTTTAAATGGTCTTTATACCTTTGCATTTTTCAATATAAATTAATTTTAGTAGATGAGTTCTTTTTATCTGAAAAATTATTTAGACATTTTGATTAAATAATTAATTAAATGTCTCCCACTCTTTTTTAGATTTTAGGAACCCTCTATGCTAGAATCAGAATACTCTATCACTTGAGTATTATAGTGGAAAGGATCCCAAAACCACCCCTCATAGTCTACAATCTATGGCAACACCACTACTTGGATAGTTCGAGGTAGGCTTTTTACCGGTCAAACACTTTAACTTGTGGTTCCTTGATCTGTTGAGTGAAGTCCCAGATTCTTATAATCAGAAAATGATTTACTCCACACTTGCCACTAAAATTACAACAAGCTAGATATATCTATTTCTTTCCTAGTATATTAGTTAAGTCTACCAATAATTATTATAAGAACTCATCTGTAGTAAGAGGCTCCCTCAACTATGGCCTAACCAGCACCTAAAACATTCGTTTTTTTCGAATTTAAATGACATAAAGATATTATTACTTAATATATCATTGAGGGTTTTAATATTTTTAGTGTGATGAATGAAATCATTTTTATATATAAGCACACACTATGTGATCACACTCACAACTGACCGTGCAAGAAATAGAAATTTTATCATGTTACATATTCATTTTATCTTTCATAATTGTTTATTATTATTCTATGTGATCATGCTCTAACAACACATTTACAAAATAATAAACCGCATAGAAATAAAATAAAAATCCTGATCATGAGACGGTACTATTGTCTGATTCGTTGAGTGAACAACGGACCAACCAAAACAGAAGGGGTAAGTACCTTTAGTCGTGTGGCTTGCAACTGGAATAAAAACACATGCTCATCCAGTGTATCCAACTCCTATCTAGTGCATCACCGTCACATGGCCTGTTGTGGGTCACACCTCATCGTTTCATTATACAACAGTATTTTCACGAAGGCAAGGGGGTATCAGGATATTAAAATTATAACTCTGAAAAAGGGCACACATGCCCTTATACATATAACGACTTTGAGATGACATGGAGATCTCATTTAAATTAATTAATCTAACTATCACAAAACCACATTACATAAATTAAATAAATTAAATAAGTAAACGTACCAATCATACATTGGTAGGTCCACGAATCTTGACCCAAATACGCTTTAACTCGCGTATATAAACTAAATGAAAAATAAAATTATACTTGATTTAAAATAAATTCTGAGTACATTATTTATTGAATTAAAATTTCAATCTAATTTATTTAAATTAATGTCATCGTTCAGTCCCGTTTAATTAATTTACTTTTAAAACATGTAATAAAATCAATTAATTAATTAATTAATTTAATTAAACTCCAAATTAAATTAATTGTTCCACATTAAATATTTAAACAAAAAATTATTACTTAATTAATATAATAATAAAATGAAATTAATTTAATTAATGTAATTACATTTCTCTTAAATTAATTCACTCGGGCCCCTAAAACTTTTGGCAAGGTATGTTCGGGTCAGGGAGAACCTATGTAGGCCCAATTTGGGGGATAACAACCCCTTGCAGGGGCATTCTGGGTCGGGTTGGTATGCCCAAGCCCGTTCTGGGTTTGCCCAACCCGCCCGAACCTATTTCCATATAGTGAAAGATACATGCCCAGTAGGAGGACTGGGTGGTTTCCAAAAAGGGAGATTTTGTGGTGGTGTAGGCTACCAAAGGAGGTTTGATCTGGAAAGGGCGTCTCTATGGGATTCCATGCTATGCACGGCAGTGCCGGCTAAAGGCATCCTGGCTTGTCGACCCGGTGTGTCGTGGCTCCGCGGGGAGGGAGGCACCGAAGTTGGATGCCGAACATGGATTGGTTGGGGTTTCTCATGCGGGAGCCAGCGTGGGGAGTGATCCTCTAAGGGGAGGTGGCCGGACCAAGGCAGTCCATCATCGTTTCACCTATTGCACCTGGTGCATGCTAGACGTGGTCGGTGGGGCACGAGTCAGTGTAGAAGTCCATCGGATGGGGCTGATGTCGGCTTATGGGGAGCCTTGGTGTGGCCCCTTGCAGCATTGCCAAAGAGAGGATGGGGAATACCGAGGGGCCTTAGTGTAGGGCTCCTGGAGTGGGAAGGGAGGAGGTTGTGCCTCTGCCTCCATTGCTTTGGGAAGAGGGAGGCGGTGGCCTCCTTGGCCGTCGTGCCTTGTGCCTGAATAGGGGGCTGATCGCCCCCATTAACTGTTTATTTTTTTGTGATTTTTCTATGAAGTCCATCCGCAGTCCCCACATGTTTCCTCTTTGTTTTTTTAGTTTACAGGAGAACTTCTTTGCAATTCTCCCCACACCCCATTTTATTATTTATTTTTTAAACTCGTTCAAGAACAGCTTTGCAGTCTTACACCCAACCTCCTTTTTAAAAATTTCTAAAGCATGTAATAGGATTTTTAAAAAATCTTAATTAAAACTAAAAAATTTCATAAGTCTATAGGTAGAATAGAAAAATAAAAGGTTATAATAATAAATATTATTATAATAGAATATTATAACAATTAAATTGTTATTATAATCAAAATATTATTATTATAATTAAATTATTATAATAATAATAATCATTAAAAATCACTGAAAAATACTATTCTAGTAACCTGATGTAGATAAAATTGGTTCAAGAATTTAGAACCATGTTAAAATAGAGGTTTTAATCCAAATTTAAAACATCGGATGGCCATAGAAAGTTCATCCAGTATCGGAATAAAAAATGATCAGTGGAGTTGGGACTCTATCGATGCCCTCTTTATAACATAATGAAAATTTAATTTATTTGGATTAAAATCGACAAGCGTTGCTTTGATACCACTTGTTGGAACTATGCATATAGAGAAAGAACCAAACAGGTGGGATTTTAAAATTATTCCACCAACGATTCACATAAAAATGTCAATGTCTGGGAAGAGTATAATGATCAAAGATGAGAACCATGCATGAAGGGTTTTAAGCACAATAATAAACTGTAAAAATACCTGGTTTAATCTGAATTCACCATTGATGTCTGCTCATCATTGGAGATCGCTGCTCAAAGAATCCAAATTATAATTCCTCTAGATCCTCCACACACGCTTCATAATGTTATGGGAATGTAATTCATCGATGTTCTGGTGCTACCATCGAATTCTGATGAAACCTTGAAAGATCCAATGATCACTGCATCGCTTTTCTAGTGATTCCTGATAGAGAGCTTGATTCAAGCTCATTGGATCCAGATCATCTCTTTCTAAGTCATGGGAGAGAGGAGAGGAGAGTGAAGATCCATGAATAATGTTTAGTAATATCCTATCCTCTTATATTTATGGTGTCATATAATTACCTGGAAATTCCAAATCAGTCCTCAAATAATCAATTCACTATTAACGACATTTTTTGACTACTTAAATGGTTTATAAATATTATTATCATTTACTTGTAATATATTAAAATATATAACTCGATAATAATTGTGTCATTAACTTAACTTGTCTCTCCCATAAATATTAATTTAACCTTGAATAATTTAATATTCGGAAATTAATATTTTTCATGTATTTACTTAAAGCTCATAAATACATTTAATAAATAAATTCAATTCTCATTATTCTAAACTTGAATAGTATGAATTTATTTATTGCAATGGTGATCGTTTATCCTTGGACAAATCCCGGACCTCAGTTTTGGGGCCCACTGTGTCTGAAACTACTATTCAACTAAATAGATCAGATTCTTGCATACACTATTAGGAGGGGCCCTCTAGGACCTTTTCTCGATAATAGTGAATAGTATTTATTGACCAAGAGCGGAATATTGAAACCCATCATGGTCCCTGAAGAGATAAGGATTGTCAAAATTGCAACAACCAACCAACGAACACGTACTGTGTAATAAAATCTCTTTCTCTATAATATTTCATAATGCAGGATGCACTCACGTGTCATCGCCCTTTTCTTGCTTTATTGTTTGTTGATTTAACTAGACAAATTTACCCTTGACTGCCATAGCCATGGTCATATAAAGGTACTTCCATCCATATCAATATGGCCTGAGATATATTACTTCTATAACCGGGAAGCAAGAAAACCTTTCTTGACCATTCATCTAATGTCATGCCACAAGTAACGCAGCCAACCCAAACTACCTTGCAACGACTTCATTTCCATAGTTTTCATCGTGCATCAACGTATACAATCAAGTTACATACATTGGTAGTGATATAATGTCATGAGACCGTTACACATGATCATAGATAGGAACATCTAATGACACACAATACATTTGGTGTTCGTATTAGCGGGTTAGTCCTCATGATCTCACTACTAGAGATCACCAAGTGCGAACTTCATGAGAAGAAGTCTCAATGATTTTGAGCCCCAACACCTGATAGTCAAACATCTACTATTTCCAATTAGTAAGATATATCTAGACCATATAACATATATTTAAGATTAATGTCATAGTATTTTGATGCTCTAATTATATACTAGGAACTCATTCAACCACTTCATACAACAATTAACCTTTGGACCTTACCATCTCAATAGTGGATGCAGAAAAGTCTGTACTTTAATAGTGAGACGACATCACGTATAGATAAATGTATACATGATATAGTAATCAAAAGCACTGAATAGTTGGGTCTAGGGCACCCACTATTTCAATAGTACCTTTTTGAGATGGACATCTTCTATGAAGGAACCACCACGCTTCGGCTTGTGGAGAGGGATCCGGGAGAGGAGGGTGGTGCACCACCCATTGATGTTGCACTATGGGTGTGTTGCGCCTCAAGCAGGAGGAGGGAGAGGTGCACCTCCCTATTCTGTTCTCCCTCAAATAATAGATTAAAAACTCTACAATAATTATAAGAATTAATATGATAATAATAATAATAATATCTACCATATTATTATTATTATTATCCATTAATATTGCATATCTTAGATAAACCCCAACTCCATAATTACACATCATTTAATTAAATTCTTCTCTAACAAATTTAATTAAATAAATTCTCTTACTCATCATTTTTTAATTAAATTCTCTCAAAATAATTTAATTATAAAAAAACCTCATTTATTATAAAATAATTAAATTCATCTTAACCATGAATTTAATTAGATAAAACTCCAACTCCACTTTTAACATATCATTTAATTAAATTCCTTCCCAATCGAATTTAATTAATTAAATTTACCAACTCATTATAATTTAATTAAATTCTTTCAACATAATATAATTAAGAAAACCTAACACCTCATTAATCATTATTTAACTAAATTCATCCAACGGAATTTAATTAAATAATTTCTCTAATTCATGTTAGTTAATAAAAATCTCTAAACACAATTTAATTAAATAAAACCTCTATTTTTCATCAAATAATTATATTCGTCTTAACATTGAATTTAATTATATAAAACTTCAACTCTACCATTAACGCATCATTTAATTAATTTATTTCCAACCGAATTGAATTAAATAAAATTTCCAACTCATTATCATTTAATTAAATTCTCTCAACATAATTTAATTAAAAAACCAATACCTCATAATAATCATTTAATTAAATTCAATCCAACTAAATTTAATTAAATAATTTCTCTAATTCATGTTCTTTAACTAAATTCTCTGAAAACAATTTAATTAAATTAAGACTCCCACTTATCCATATTATTTAATTAAATTCTCTCAACCTTAGTTTAATTAAATAATAACTATGATTTTGCAGTGTAAAATTAAATTCTTCTTAACCTAGAATTTAATTAATTAAAACCATTATTTCAGATTAATTAATTAAGATCCTCTTAAACATGAATTTAACTAAAATAAACCCCAACTCCACATTTAAACATCATTTAAATTTGACCATTTAATACTCCCTTTCTTTGATAACCCACAACTCCTCATTTACTAGTGATTTAATTCAATTCCTCTCATCTCAATTTAATTAAATAAAGACTCTAGCTCATCATCATTTTAGAGTAAATTAATTATTTTCATCTAAATTTTATTAAATAACTTCTACATATAAATATAATTTATTTAAAAACTCTCAGAATAATTTAATTAAATTAATTCCGCCATTAAAATCCATTTAATTAAATTCTCTCCAACACTATTTAATTAAATGAATTATCTATTCTCCATCTCGACCTCATTTAACTAAATTATCTCATAATTTTTAATTAAATAAAACCCATGTTTCAGTTTATTTATTAAAATTATTTTCAAGTGAATTTTATTAAATAAATTATATAATTCATCATTGATAAATTAATTTCTCTTAGCTTTAATTTAATATAATAATACCTCGTATTTCACTTTATTGATTAAATTATTTTCAATTGAAGTTAATTAAATAAATTATCAAATTCATCATCATTTAATTAAAATCTTTCAACTTCAATTTAATTAAACAAGTCCCCCATTTCACATCAATTAATTAAATTTATTTTAACCTTCAATTAATTAAATTAAACCCCTAATTCACATCATTTAATTAAATTCCTTGTAATACCGAATTTAATTAAATAAATTAACCTAAAACATAAAACCGGATAATCCACACTATTTTACTTGATGGTCTAATAGATCATGTGCAGACTATGTGTCAAATACTAAACGACCATTTTTACAGAGAGGGTTGACCTACATGGTTTGACTAACTCTGCGTAGATTGTGCATAGACCTCTTCCGATTGTTGCTCCAAAAACTCATCCATCCATCCAGTAAAATCCTAAAAACCTTAAAAAATACCAAAATAAACATGTTTAAAAGATCATAACTCATGAAACATCATCCCAAAGCTAGGATTTAAAACTGACCCATAGTTACAACAATAAAATTCATAAACTTTTGGGTTTTAACTAATTAAAAAAAACACCAAACTTTACACCGTAACATCAGCTTATCCCTCTATTTGGGTGATCTCCATATTCATATATTAAAATATATCACAAGCAAGAGAGGATACTTATTTAGTAATATCATGAAATATAATAATAATCTCTCAGGAGAAAATTTTTGTAATTTTTTAGTCCGATCATTATCACCACTTGTGATAGAATCCTTATTTTGTGGAAAAATTTCATAGGTGATAAAACATACATCTGTATCACTTAAATATTTTGGTTGATATGACATAAAAATGATTTCATTCTATTTGGTGGAAAACTGATCCACCTACTCATTATTTTCCATGCCTAATATATCTTCATTGTTAGAAAGTAATGGAGAACCATACACTACCAATTCTTTTAGTAAGAATGAATTCTTCAACCATCTCTTATCTTTAATTTTCTTGTTTATCATGGTCTTGGTAGATATAGACTTTTTCTCAGAGATAATTGAATCATCATCAAAATTTAACTTCATTATTGACTGAGAAAATAGAAAAGCTTAAAAACGGAATATATTTACTATAGAGAATCCAACATATGTGAATGTTTCTCTGATACAACTTTTAGGACCATAGAACACCCTGAGAGGGGAATGGTGAATCCGGGTGTCAATTTTTTTTAAGTGATTGATCTTGTTCCAATGTTGGTATTAATTTTTCAATCTTGATTGATGGAGTGGTATAATAATTAAACATTCACATATAAAGAGAAAAAACAAAAAATTTACATGGTTCACTACTAAGGTAAATTACAAGGATCATACACTGATAGTTTTTTGGTCGTATAAAATTCAATTAATCTTCACCAGATATTTTGAAATATATAAGTTCAAACATAGTCAGTCTATGCTAGGAAAAATGAATTTACAAGATTTAAGGGATAACACACTTACTTAATTGTAACACTTCCATCCACTCCCCCTATATCAATTCCTTAGGTGAATTATAACTCAGTTTAACTACTTTTAGATCGATTCAACAAATTTACATTAATATATTTTTCCATAATTCGATCAAGACTCTTCTTACATAGTAGATATGAGTTGATGCACTTGAAAGAACTATTAACCTAAACCATATGATCAAAAATATTGTTCACAAAGATCCTTACCTTCACAAAACCCCATTTGTGTTTCAATGAAATTATAGCATTCAAACCCATGCACTTCAATGATTCCCCTTCTTGAAGCCCCTTCACAAATCTCCTTCATGAAGAAAACTCCCTTCACAGAACACTAAGTCACCATAGAAACCCAATCATTACAAACCTCCTACTTCTAAGATTCCAAATTATTTTTCAAGAATGAGATAGTGTTTTCATAATTCTCATGCTCACAATAAATACATAATTCTTATAGCTCTCATACAACATTTATTTATAATGATTTATCCTTTTCCCAATTCTTTTCATGTCAAATGATGTGGGGTTAGCCACCTATTTATAGGCTCATCCTTTCATGATGATTATATTATCACATAATTCTTTTCAAAAACCTCTTCAATCATTCACACTAATCACATCTAGTTGTGAAACTCAAGTAAAATTTAACATGTTCTCAAACCTTTTCAATGTTGTTAATATTTACAATTATCTCATATCGCATTCATGATTACTGTTTACAATGAACAACATATTTGATATTTTTAACCTTTTTGAAACCTAATCTTTATGAAACTCATATGTTTATCTTATTTGGTAAGAGAAAATAAGAAAAACTACATTTCCCAAATATTTATCCCTCCTCTTTAATTTTAGCCCAAAAAATATCAAACACTGGGAAAAGATGCCACCATCAACACTATAGTCATCTTGTACTATAATATCAATTTTCATAAAACTCCTTGATCAAGCTACTGTGGATTCATAACAAACACAAACTAGACTCTTTTTCCAACTTCCATATATGATAGGCCCACGTTGCAACACACTAGTATTTATTACATGCCTAAAAAGTTACCTATGTTGTTAGAGGTATCCAAATATAGGTACATTGGATGTTATCCCAAGTCTAAAATACTATTTAAAAGTGGTTATAATGGTCTATTATGTGAGTAAATGTTTTTGTGTTTAACCATAAAAATTTCCATTAGTTCTGTATTTTGTTTCATTTTGAGGTTGTTATTTTATGAGTCCATTAATCATGATTATTGACTCATGTTTTCACTCTTACGGATCTTTTTTCCAATCATACGAATAATGTATAATTTTATGAAAAAAATCCTTATTCCATTTTTTTATATTATACACCATGTTGTTTATGATTATATTATTACATCTCTTGGATCCATGGTTATGTTATCATAACCACATGTTGGAATTATTGTAACTTGTGATTTTCAGCTGTAATCTCTTATGTTTAACTTTATAGGGAACCTAAGATCTTTTTTTTCATATTTTTCCATTTACTTGAAAATAAATAATAGTGCTAGGTATGAAATTTATATAAAGATTTATTCAGCATAGAATAGTTTTAGAAATTTTATAGGATTATTGTGAAATAATATGATCATTAGATCTTATAAAATGGTAGTAAACATTTTTATTTTGGGATTTTGGGTTAACTTATGACATTTAATGTTCAAATTAAAAAACATGTTATAAATTTTATGTGTTTTAAAAACCCTAACTCTTGTACTCTAGGGCCAATGGATATTTTTTAAAATAGTATAAATATAGAGGATCTAATAGTTTAATATCATTAAAAATCCATATATATAACATAGTTTAAAATTATAATGAAAAATTAAAATACACCATTTAAAAGAACGAAAATATTATCATTATCCATGTGACCCTTTTATCACATATTAATCTCTTCTTAGTTTTATATATAAAAATTAAACAATATAAATGGTGGAGCTCATATTCTCAATAAGGGAATTGTGTATAATATAAGAAATTATAAATAAAAAATAATTGAATGATAAAATAAAACAAGTTATTCAAAATCAAATGTAATTGATAATTTAAAAAAATATATTTCTAAAAGAACAATGAATAGATTCCAATATATCAACATGTGATAGTATAAATAAATCTATGGACAATATAATAATTAATATATATTAGGATACCAATAACAGATCACATCATAAATGGATGCATTGATAAATAATTATGTTATGTCATATCAAATGAAACTGAGAGTACTATTAAATTCATGTCCAACATAATAATAAATAAATTCTTGGATAATTATAATAAAACACGGAGTGATAAGAATACATAATATCATACATATTAAATATATAACAAAGGACTTTTCCAGTATATCTGAATAAAGGTTAATTATTCTTAATTTTCCCAATCTTAGTTCCAACAAGGCCTTATGCTAATAAATCTCAAATAAAGGTTAAGTATGCCACCCATTACCCTATATTAGTTGTCTCAAGTGACCTTCTAATGCACTGGGTGGGATATATAATTCAAATCCCCACTAATCACGTAATATTCTAATGTATTCCATCACATATTAAAAGATTACATTAAATGATATTAAAGGAATGAACATCATACATACTAAGAATAATTTCTCAATGAGGCATATCATATAAGATTTTACCATATATATGAAATTATTATATGGTATGAAATTATTTTTCCCCCTAAAAAATGATCTACATAGTATAATTTCTCAATGAATCTTACCATATATAAAAAGGTATTACATGGTATAAATATATGTTCCCCAAATAAAATGATCATTATAGATATATAAGGGTAATATTTTTTGTAATATATATGGATTTAACAATGTAAAAATGAACACCCATTACATTTGGAGGATAAGGGTTTATCATCATTAGGTGTTCACAAGAACTAAGGTTTCAATATATCTATGTAGTTAGATAAATGTATTAGAAAATTTAGGAGACAAATGCAATGATAAATAGATTCTTCATGATGGTTTTACAAAGATCATCTAAATTATCTAAATCATATACCACAAGAATTTCAAACTAGGTGGGAATCAAGGATCATAGTCATTCATGAGGTGATGATCGAGTCAAATCCCAATGCTCCCAATTGGTGGTTATTACCCCTAGATAAAATTGTACTTGATACACATCTATTTATAATATCCAGACAAATATTTCATTGCTGGGAGAGCCACACACTTTTTACTTTATCGGAATTTTAGGATGGTTTTATGGCTATGGGATAGTCAGACTATTATAAATACATGAAAAGGGTATAATAAGAGGGAATAAATGAAAAATTATTTAAAACATATAAAATGTATGATAATACCATGGAATAATAACAATTGAATTATAATAAAAAAATATATTAAAATTCAATATAATAAAAATTAATTAACTTAAAAAGGAAAGAAAAATATTAAGCAAACCCTTACTTCATTTTAGTAACTATATAAGAAAATGATAAAATTAGAAAGAATAAATAAACTCTCATTTAAAGAAAATAAAATGAAATATAATACCATGGAATAATAAGAATGTTTTTATATAGTAAATTAATTTATTTATATAATGTAATGAAATTATTTAACTTCAAAAAGAAATAGGAGGATTGGGAACTGTTACTTAGACATAGTAACGAATTTGGAAAAGGATAAAAAAAGGGAAAATAAGTAAACTCTCATTTAAAACATATCAAATTGAAGGCAATACCACCTAACATATAGAATATTTGTATATGAAATTTTAATTATAAAGGAAATATAATAAAACTGTTAAAAATGAAATGGAAATAAGAGGATTAGGAACCCTTACCACTCTTGGGTTTCTAAGTAAAGAGATGAACCTTTAGCAAAACCACACTCTTAAAGATTGAAGTGAGAATAATTGAAGACACTCTCTGGGAGGTATATGGTGAGATTACTTTGAATTTGGTTTTGGATAATAGGAAAGGGTGTGGGTATTTATAATTGAAGAGGGTTGGTGTTAAAGGTTTAAATAATGATTATTTTTCAATTAAGGCCAACCAATTTTGGGTGGCATTAATTCTGAAATATTTGTTTGAAAATTAATGTAGTCCAAGCAGGTTTAAGTCATCCAATACATCATTCAACCATTTTATATTATTTTAAATATTAAATTAATTTTTATTAAAAATAATTATTAATAAATTTATCATCATTATCATATGATGTTTATGTCATAAGATAAATGGTATTTTGTAAAACCGTATTTTAAAATTTTAGCCCAAAAATCAACATTTCCATAAAAAATATAAAAACAATAAACCTATATAAATATTTATGTGATGAGTAGATAAATTATATTCAAATTTTATATATGATAATTTTATCATTTAAATAAAATCCTTATTTATTAAAAATTGGTTTTTT